>CM067369.1:142612056-143812056 GCA_034401795.1 Chaetoderma sp. LZ-2023a
TCATATGCTTTACAGTGGCCCACTTGTAACCCTATGCTTTACAGTGTAGCTATGTATGCTTCCGTCTCTACACATGTCATGCATGTGATTTTAGATGAATTGGTAAATTGGTCCCGGGTAGCTGAACCATAGAATAGTCTGCACGAGGAAGTCATAAAAGCACCGACAGTGAAAATCTTCGAAGCACGCGTGGATAGACAATAGTCAGCCCAGGCGATGATCTATAATTTCGAGGCACCTCTTGTAATATCGGCTTCGAGACACAATGCATCAGTTTTACTAACGAGTACTGAAGATGAGGATCTGGACTCATAGGCTAGGCCTTTCATCCAGAATCAACTTACGGAAACATACGTAAAGCAGTGACCACCTAGATGTTAAACTGGAAGGGTAGAGATATCAGCTAACTGTATATACAACTGTAGTCATCTATTTTGGCATGACTGCAACTATTTACATATTTACAGTTTCTCAGTACCCTAGTGTTGCTGTTCCTGCCTGTTATCTTATGCACATGTTGGAAGAAGAGAACGTTATCTTGTAAACGTGTACGGCTTTATTCCCAGTACTTGCAAAGATTTATTCCCCTTACGATAAGGGATTGGAACAAACTATCACATGATCTTCTAAGCAGTTCATAAAACTGCAAATCCTACAAATAAATTTACAGAATTAATCAGAGGGAAAAACACATCTAAACCAGCTAGTTGACAAATGCGTGGCGAAAATAATGTCCTTTGGATATTTCGCCATAACTAATCAAGATCAAGTTTCTCTAACACTCTCATGTACTGGGAAGTCCAGGAGAAAATGACTGTATTCGACTGGGAGAAAGATTAGAGTATATTGGCTCTGTAGAGTATATTTTATATTAGACTGGCATTTCCCGAAAAAAAGTGGTCACGAAACAAGCCAGGTCCAAAACGTGGGGCATGTTTCATGAAGTATCTCATATGATGCAAAATTTGAAAATGTCTGAAATCAGCGCTGAAAGGTGGATTTTATTTTCAAGATAGTAAAATTTAGGGATCCTTCAATGCTGCAAGGTTTTTTTCATTCGACTGGTACATTTGCGCAGAGCACATTTTGGCAATTTCGTGAGTAAATTTACTCTATGGAAAAGTCCCAGTCGAATACAGCCATTCAGTTAAGTTCAGTTCAGTTTCGTAGTTGCAGCCTTTTCATTAGGCGCACCCAGATCACTCTGGTATTATTGTTGGTTGCTATGTGTTCCTTCAGGTTTCTGGCGTGTTCTGTGAATTGCAAACGTCAGGAACACGATTTTCTAAATGGTGGAAGGCTATAAAAGTATCTAAGCAAGGTCGGAGTTCTTACACAAGCACAACGAAATATTTTAGATGATATTAGTCGTTCACTATGTCCTAGTGGTGGACCAGGCAATCCTATATTCTCACCCTCAATAGCTGGCACTGTCTGGTGTGTAATTTGTGTAAGAGGTCTCTGCTGCATTTCTCAATGATAGGTAGTAGATCACTGGTGGTGGGGATCACTTGGTATGCTCCATCACTGGTCATCATTAGAGAAGCATCGAGTGTCAGCTGAGTTAGAGATTCAGGCTCAGTAGTTAAACTGGTTACCTCCTCTTCGGGGTGGATGGCAAGCAGTGGCGTGTGCCCACGGGCAACATACTTCTGACGAAGGTCAGCATAGAAACAGCACCTGCTAATGATGCGACATCTATCTGCTGCTTCGTATCCACATAACAGGATGGATCGACTGGGTGCTGGTTAAATTTTGCTCGATTCCCTTGTATGGTGTAACTTCCTGTCAGAATTTAAGCAGTATGCCTCAAGCCCATATGTTAGTTTCGGGCTAACGTAGAGCTGTCATATTATGTGGCTCACCATTGGGCTTATTCCTCACTTGCCATGCAGTCCTGCCCCCATAAGGGCATACACAGCTCTCGAAGCGCTGGTAATCAATGGTTTCGCATCAACTTTGACATCAGCTAGTTTTGCCACACCAAGGTGGAGCATTCTGTCTTGTGTTGGGACGACTTCTCTCCCCAGTCGGAGTGTTGGCGCAGTCTGATCTTTTTATTGATCATCACTAATTGTGTACTGCTTAGCCATGTTAAGCATCACTTGCATCTGGAGGGGAGAGTCTGACAAATAAATTAGGTAATCTGCGCAGTCTGGTGCCGAGACATTCACACTGCCAATCCTGGTACCTATATTCATCTCTTCAACCTCCAGTAGTCATGGGTTAATGTATTGCAGATAGCAGTGTGTTGACACAATTCCTCCTTGTCTTTCTCCCTGCTGGAGTTCAACTACCTCTGATGTATGATCTAGCCATTTCACTCTCGATTTTGCCCCTGTGAGTAGTTCTAGGAGGTTTCAGAGATCGCCGGGCAAGCTGATCTGGTGCAGTTTGTGCATCAACCCCTCAGTCCAAACAACGTCGAATGTTTTCTCTGCGTCCAACGCCACCATATGGAGTGGCTTCCTCAGCTGCTTTGCCTCCATTATTGCTTCTGTTACCAAAACGGCCATGTTTTTGCTTGAGCTGCCTTCTCTGAAGCCCCACTGGAACTTGCATCGGTGGGCGTCAAGGATGTCTTGCACACTTGCTAGCCAGATTTTCTCAATGACTTTCTCTACCACAGTTTGTATGGTGATACCACGATAGTTGCCTGGACGGACAGGTGATTTGGCCTTCTTTAGTGCTGTGTTAATTCGGCCTTGCTTCACAATCTCAGGAACACAGTTGCCTTGAAAATAGCATTTACTAGTTTTGGCATGTAAGAGGCTAATGCTTCTCCTGCTCTTTGCATATGCTCTGCTGTTAGTCCCATGGTGTCCATTGCCGTCCCTATATTCAGGGTTCCCATTGCATTTCTTACTTCCTTGTCGGAGACTTCTTGAGACACACATCCATCATGCTTTTGTCTGACAATTTGGTTATCATACACAATTCTCTGCCTATATTCCTCATCAAAGTCCGGACTCTGCTTTGGATCCATAAGCTTCTGGAAGTACCTTCTCCAATCCTTGGTTACTTGCTCTGGTCCAACAAGTCTCTCACCTGCAATTTCTAGCTCATTTGTTGGACTAGACCCAGATTTTCTTTGCGTGCACACCAGCTTGAAGAAAAGTCTATGGTCATTGCAGTCTGCTGCCATGATTTGATTGTACCACTCACACCTGCTGACTGCCTGGCCAAACCACTGAGTTTGGTGTACTTCTTTCGTACATAGTGTATTCATTGGGTTTAGCAGGGCTCCTGCTTCCCTCCAGCGTGTGTGTGCTTCTTTGGACAGTTTCCATGCTGCAGCCATTTCCTTCGTCCATGGATGGAACCCAGCGCGGTTTTTTTTCCTGTGCTCCGCCCGCCACATTCCTGGACTGCAGCATGGAGGGTCTTTGCCAAATGCTTAGCTGCACACATCACGTCTGACTCTGGGCACCATTGTAGTCTTGGTTATGTATAAGATGCTCAATATTGCCCTGTTAGCGCTTCTCATCAACTTTCTCCCATTTCACCTTCCCACACTCGTCATACTACCAGACTGATATGGTCCCGTCTTTCTAGGTTCTCCGAAACTCGTTTGACATTGGAGTGACTGGTTTATTGGTACATGCTCAGATTCACTGGGTGATGATCCTTTATACATATATGCTTAACCAGATTGCCTAGCCCAGCATCATGGAAGAAGCAGCCAATCTGGGATTTGTGCATTCCATTTTCATGGAAAAGGTGTTTTTCTGCGGGTATGTAGAAGCAGGGAGCATGGCATGGTCTTTCAGGAATTGCTGCAGCTTCTTGTCTCGCCAAGCTGGCGGTTCTCGATGCGGTGTTGCATTAAAGTCACCTCCAATAATAACATGGTGCCTCTCACTGAACTTCACAATCACCTCGTTGAGTTCCGCCAGTGTATCCATAAACTGTGATTCCGAGGTTTTGCACCCCTTGTAGACATATAGACTGTTATGAGACATATTACTCTTGGTGCTGCATCAATGGTTATTACAAGGATGCGTTCTCTACTGCCTTGATGCGTCGTAGATTTTCTGGGAAGTTCCTTTAGTGAGACGGGATTTACATAAGACAAGAATAAATCTTCAGTGCCAACTGCAGAAGGATAAATTCCTCGCCACTTGGTTCCTTCAGGGAACCCTATTCTTGCTGCGCCGCTTTATTACATTCAATAGATGCGCACGAAACATAGTTCTTTAACATACCACCTTATTATGCATTGCCAGAGTAAAATAGATGGAAATTAATGTTTTTAAAGTAAAACAAATGGATATCTGGCCCCTGAAAGATGGGATAGCTATTACCTCAAAACTTTAATTATACCAATTTTCATGATTTATACATTTTCTGTGACGTAGTCCACTTCTGCGTACCAGTTACTAATGGAAATCTTGAGGCAGGGGAGGGGTGTGGGAGGGGAGTGACCATCGTGCGAAGTATTATTATTATTATTATTATTATTATTATTATTATTATTATTATTATTATTATTATTATTATTATTCAGTAAAAATAGCATTATTGTACTCATTATCCCTGTTACGTATCTCATCATTATTACCTGTACTCAGTCATGTCGTGCTGAATAATAATGATAACAACAATGACGTATATTATTATTATTATTATTATTATTATTATTATTATTATTATTATTATTATTAAATAAAGACCCTCAGCAATCTACATAAATACAGACCTGTTCCCTCAGGGCACCCTAAATGTGTGTGCTCTGGTGGGCATGCGCACCAGAACATGCCACATTTTGGCGTTCAATATGTGATCACTTGGGAAGACCAATGAAAAAGTGTGTCTATCAGTTCCAGTTTTTGCGACATTGATCAAGAAGATATGGCTAGGCTAGGCTAGGCTAGGCTAGGCTAGGCTAGGCTAGGCTAGGCTAGGCTAGGCTAGGCTAGGCTAGGCTAGGCTAGGCTAGGCTAGGCTAAGCTGGGCTAGGCTAGGCTAAGCTGAGCTCAGCTAGGCAAAGCTAAGTCTAAGGCTAGCCTAAGTTGGAGTTAGATTAAACTGCGGTTAGGCTAGCCTATGCTAGACTAAGCCTAAAGCTATGGTATGTTAGGCTAGAATAGGCTAGGGTATGCCAAGCTAGTCTATGTTA
This sequence comes from Chaetoderma sp. LZ-2023a, assembly GCA_034401795.1. Classification (NCBI taxonomy): domain Eukaryota; kingdom Metazoa; phylum Mollusca; class Caudofoveata; order Chaetodermatida; family Chaetodermatidae; genus Chaetoderma; species Chaetoderma sp. LZ-2023a. The sequence continues at coordinate 142,617,176 of CM067369.1, forward strand.
GGCTAGGTTGGGCTAGACTATAGGCTAAGTCTACGGTAGTCCTACTCAAGTTTTGTATAGGTTAGCCAATGCTAGGATAAGCCTAAGCCTGGGGTATGCTAGGGTAGGCTATAAGCTAGGTCTCAGTAGGATAATTGGGGCTAACTATACATAAACTATGCTATACAAGCTATGCCTAGGCTACCCTATGCTAAGCTAAGCCTAAGATTAGGTATGCTAGGCTGGGATAGTCTAGACTAGGTTAGGTCAGGCTAGATTAGTCTAAGCTTCGAAGGCTAGGCCTAGGTTAGGCTATGCTAGGCCCGGCTATATGCTATGTCTAGGGTACGCTAAGGTGGGTTGGCTAGACTAGCTATACCTGGGCTAGGCTGCACAAGGTATGCCTAAACTATCCTAAGGTAGGCTAAGTCTGGGGGACAGGCAGGCAGGCAGGCATGTATATAGGCAGGAAGGCAAGCAGACAGACAAAGCCCGGCAGCAACATACGGCAGGTACCTATTTACAGCTATGCTGACTGGGGCAATGCTAAGGCAAGCTAAGCCAAGCCAAGCTAAGCCAAGATAAGGCAAGACAATCCAAGTCATACTGCTCTAAGCTGTACTAGTGTAAGCTACAGTGGTCTAAGCTATACTAGTGTAAGCTATACTAGTCTAAGCTAAACTGGTCTAAGCAAACCTAGTCTAAGCAATACTATCTAAGCCATCCTAGTCTAAGCCACACTCATCTAAGCCATACCAATCTAAGTCAGAGTAGCTTAAGTTATACTAATGCAAGCTATGCTAGTCAAAACTTTATTAGTCTAAGGTATATTAATCTAAGCTATACTAGTTTAAGCCATACTAGTCTAAGCTATATTAGTATAAGCTATCCTAGTTTAAGACTAGTCTGAGCCATACTAGGCTAAGCAATATTAGTCTCGTCTAAGTTTTGTTAGTCTAGTCAGAGTTATAGTATTCTAGTCTAAGCAATACATGTTATATACATGTCCATGTTATACTAGTCTAGGCTATACTAGTCTAGTCTAAGGTATGCTAGCCTACTCTAAGCTATACTAGTCTAGTCTAAGCGATAGTAGTCTAGACTAAGCTATGTTATCTAGCCAAGCTAAGCCAAGCTATACAAGTCTACGCTATACTAGTCTACGCTAAACTAGTCTAAACCATACTACTCCAAGCAATATTAGTCTAAACTAGTGTAAGCTATACTAGTGTAAGCTTTACTAGTCTGAGCTATACTAGTCTAAGCAATGCTAATCTAAGCTCTACTAGTTTAAGTTCTACTAGTTTAAGCTGTACTAGTCTAAGCTATACTAGTATAGGCTAAGCTGTGCTATATAAATCTAGCTTAAACTATGCTATGCTAGTCTAGGCCAAGTTATGTTCGTCTAGTCTAAGATATCGTACTCTAATCTAAGCTAAACTAGTCTAAGCTAGGCTATGCTTGACTAGACTAAGCGATACTATTCTATGCTAAGCTATGTCATACTAGTCTAGGCTAAACCAGGCTATAATAGTCTGCTAAGCTATGCTATGTTATACTAGCCTAGGTTAAGCTATGTTATACTAGTCTAAGTTAAGCTGTACAGTGTACAAAGCTATACTGAAGCTATACTGGGCCAAGCTAAGCTATGCCGCACTAAGCTAAGCTAAGCTATACTGGTTAAGCCAATCTATACTGGGCTAAGCTAAGTTACAATGCATAGCTTAAGTTAGACTATCTAGAGTAGATACGTAGTGGCCGAGTGGTTAGGAGTGAGCGTTGGTACCTCAAAGGTTGACAGTTCTTCGCATGGCCAGGCCGCCGCGTTGTGTCTTTGAGAAGGACCTTCACTCTGCGTTGATCCAGTCCACCTAACTGTAAATAGGTATCTGCGAGGGCAGTGTAGGTAATGTAAATGCATAGTTTATGGTGCAACCAAGTTGAAAGCTCCCTAAGGGAGAAGAGACCCGATGACCAGGGGTAAGAGATGTAATGTCTCTGAGTACTTCGGTGAAAGATAAACTATAAAGTAAACTTACTTACTTAGTCTTAACTTAGCTGAACATAGCATAGCTTATCTTAGAATAGTATAGCATAGCATAGCCTAGGCTTGTATCGCTTAGCCTAGTCCAGTATAGCTTAGCTTAGACTAGTATAGCTTAGATTATACTAGACTGGTAAAGCATAGACTAGACTAGTATAGGTTAAACTAGACTAGTATAACTTAGACTAGTATAGCTTAGACTAGCATAGCATAGCTTAGACTAGGATCGCAAGTAGACTGGACTACTATAGTTTAGACTAGACCAGTATAACTTAGACTTTACTAGTATAGCTTAGACTAGTTTTGCTTTGATTAGCATAGCTTAGCATAGTATAACTTAGACCAATATGACATAGATTTTTATAGATTAAACTAGGATTGCTTATATTATTATAGCTTAGACTAGTATAGCTTAGACTAGCATGGCTTAGACTTTTACAGCTTAGTATAGTATAGCTTTAACTAGACTAACACCTTAGACTAGATTGGTGTATACGTTAGACTAGTACAGCATAGACTATACAAGTTTAGACTCGTATGGCTTAGCTTATTATGGCTTGGATTAGTATTGATTAGACTAGTATAGCTTAGACCAGTATGGGTTGAACGAGTGTAGCTTAGACTAGTATATCTTAGACTAGTATATCTTAGATTAGTATAGCTTACATTAATATAGCTTAGACTGGTATGACTTAGACTAGTATGGCTTAGACTAGTTTAGATTAGATCACAACATTTTCAGTGGAAAGTAAGAAAAAAACATAAGGATTTAAGGGGAATTTAAATAATTGATATTCGATAAATGAACGGGAACTTGATAACAACCCACCTACCCCCACCCCAACCCCACCCCATCCCTTTTATATTTAGATTGGACGCTTCTAATTGGTAATATGTAAATGCAAATGATGTTGAATAATCACGGCAGGCTCCTCCTACCTGTTAAGCTTTGTTACGTTGACATTCGACAAGCAGACCGCCTAATAGCATAACTAAGTTTAGACTCGTATGGCTTAGCTTATTATGGCTTGGCTTAGTATTGATTAGACTAGCATAGCTTAGACCAGTATGGGTTGAATGAGTGTAGCTTAGACTAGTATATCTTAGACTAGTATAGCTTACATTAATATAGCTTAGACTGGTATGACTTAGACTAGTATGGCTTAGACTAGTTTAGATTAGATCACCACATTTTCAGTAGAAAGTCGGGAAAAAACATACGGATTTAAGCGGAATTTAAATAATTGATATTCTATAAATGAACGAGAACTTGATAACAACCCACCTACCCCCACCCCCAACCCCACCCCATCCCTTTTATATTTAGATTGAACGCTTCTAATTGGTGATATGTAAATGCAAATGATGTTGAATAATCATGGCAAGCTCCTCCTACCTGTTAAGCTTTGTTACGTTGAGATCCGACAAGCAGACCGCCTAATAGCATAACTAGAAGTACACGATTGTCGAAGGACATCTACATAAACACAGGTTCCCTCAAGGCACACTCAGACATCTACATAAATAAAGGTTCCCTCAAGGCACACTCAGCAATCTACATAAAATCAGGTTCCTTCAAAGCACCCTCAGAAAGCTACATAAATAAAGGTTCCCTCAAGACACCTCTCAACAATCTACATAAATACAGGTTCCCACAAGGCACCCCTCAGACATCTACATAACTACAGGGAATTCCTTCAAGGCACCCCTCAGCAGTTTACATAAATACAAGTTTCTTAAAGGCACCCCTCAGCAATCTACATAAAAACAGGTTCCCTCAAGGCACCACTCAGACATCTACGTAAATAAAGACACCCTCACTGCCTCAGCAATCTACATAAATACATGCGTTCCCTGAAGGTGCCCCTCAGACATCGCCATAAATACATGTTCCTGCAAGACACCCTCAGCAATCTACACAATTACATGTTCCCTCAAGGCACCATTCAGGTACATCTACATATATAAATGATTCTTTGAGGCATCCCTCGGACGTCTGGCTATATCTATGTATTTAGAATTTGTATGTATAGTGTTTTACAGAATCTGACTACGTCATCAAAATATGCACTAACCCGTGTGCATCATGCATAGTAACGAAATAGTTCGATGTGCGAGCGATTAATACACATATTCGGCTGAAATGAATGGTTCCCTCAAGGAACCAAGTGGCGAGGAATTTATCCTTCTCCCCATCACATCTTTATAAATAGAGACCGGACAACAAACTATAAATAGTCCTGCAGTAGTCAGTACAGATCACCAAAGTAAGACCGACATAATGATATGGGAAAGTGAGCTTAGAAAAGGGAGAAGTGGAGAAGGATGTAGTGGCGGAAGTGGAGAAGAAAGTAGTGGTGGAAGTGGAGAAGGAAGTCGTGTTTGAAGTGGAGAAGGAAGTAGTGTTGGAAGTGGAGAAAGAAGTAGTGGTGGAAGTGGAGAAGGAAGTAGTGGTGGAAGTGCAGAAGGAAGTAGTGAAGAAAGCGGCCATGGAAGAAAAGAAGGAGGCAGTGGTGGAAGTAGAGAAGAAAGTATTAGTGGAAGAAAAGAAGGAAGCACTGGTGGAAGCAGGGACATAAGTAGTGGTGGAAGCAGGGACATGAACAGTGGCGGAAGTGGAAAAGGAAGTAGCGAAGAAAGCGGCCGTGGAAGGAAAGGAGGAAGCAGTGGTGAGAGTGGAGAAGCAGTCGTGGAAGCGAAGGAAGCTGTGGTGGGAGTAGAAAAGGAAGCAGTGGTGGAAAAAGAGAAGGAAGCAGTGGTGGAAGTGGAAAATGAAGTAGCAGTGGAAGAAAAGGAGGAAGCTGTGGTGAAAACTGTGGAGAAGGAAATAGCAATAGAAGGAAAAGTGGAAGTAAAAAAGGAAGTAATGTTGGAAGTGGAGAAGGAAGCAATGCTGGAAGTGGAGAAGAAAGCAGCAGTGGAAAAAAGGAAGGAAGTAGAGAAGAAAACAGCAGTGGAAGAAAAGAAGGAAGCAGTGGTGGAGGTAGCGGTGGAAGAAAATGTGGAAGTGTAGAAGGAAGTAGTGGGGGAAGAGCATGTAACTGCAGTGGATGTAAGGGAGGGTATAACAGCAAAAATGAAGAAGAAAGTACTGGTGGAAAGGAGGCAGGAAGAAACGGTAACAGTGGATACGAAACTGGGGGTGGAACAAAAGCTAGCACTGATAAGGGAGGTGCCAAGGAAAAAGCCCAGAAGAAGCTACAGAAGACGGACACAAGGCACAAGAAACCTAGTGAATCTGTAAGCCAAATGGAACAACTGTTATCTCTAGTCAGCAAGCTTGAACTGAGAGTAAATACTCTAACTGATGAGAACCGCTTACTTAAACTCAACTTCTCGCCACACCACATAGTTCTTCAGTCCAGAAATTCCCTCATGAAGAGAATCAATACGAGACTCATGCTCCTGTGCAACACCACCAAGACACATAAAGTCACAACATATCACAGACAGTAGCAACGGCAACTGCATCCCTACTTGTAAACCTGACAGAGAAACTTACTAGCCACACTGTGAGTAGGGGTCCAGAGAAATATGATCACCCTGACAGAATGTCAAACGTGTGCATATGAACAAACCAATGAGCATGCACAGTGTCCTAGGCACGACACATTAAATCAACTCCACAGCACTATGCATAGATCTCACCAGTGTAAAGGCCAACCACGCTACTGCGAACATGTATGTCAGATAAGGGGCCGGTGCATGCGCTGCTGCTGACGTCAATTCACCAAATAGACAGAGCCGCCGTCAACATTGTGATCCATTCCACGAGCAGCGTAGATACCAGCTGAACCATGATGATGATACCTGTGATACAGACAGCCAGCAGACAGATCGACGATCTAACAGTGGCGTATACAAACAAAATGAACACAGCAGCAGCTATAAATATGGACGTGCTTGGTACCAACAACACAGATATGAACAGAGCTGTGAGCATGAACGTAACCCCCTGACAGTGAACAAACGAGAACATGGCTACGAACCGTGGCATAACTATAGGCCCCATCGCCAGTCTGAGCACAGTTATAATACCTACTCCAAGTATAGGCGTGAGCGCGACTCTGATTCTTACTCACGTTATAGATATACACGTTGTATATGCGTGAGCGTGACTGATTCCTACTCACGTTATAGATATCCACGTGGTCATAGACCTGAAGGTCATTATGAGCATCATGCAGAATGTAGACGTGAACAGGGGCGTGAACCTCAGCCGCTATACGGGGTTGAGCATGGTCATAACTTAGAATACAGACATGTGCTGAGTCATGAAACTGAATTACAATACAGAGATGGAAGCGGTGCTGAACAACAACAGCCACATAGATCTGAAAGCTGCCACGAAAAACAACATTTAAAACCCAAGCATCATGGATCTGAGCTGCAAAGCAGAGCTGGGCATGGTCCCGAACGACAGCAACTGTATAGACATGACGTGGGCCGCATATACTACCCGGGACATAACCGGGATCGAGAAAACCTAGATCACAGACAGTATACCAACTCTAATTTTAGTTACAAAAGAAATGTCTCCACGGGAGAGCGGGAGATATACCAACATGATGATGGAAATCAGTTGCGTGCTGAAAACTGCCAGAGGTGGAGGCAGAATCCTCAAACTCCCACTACTGGGGCAACTGTAAGTATTGCACATAGTGTAGAAGGTCTAGTATATGATTATAACCATGGGCCACAGCTCGACTGCGGTACCAGTATGCAAAATCTACAACATCTAGAAAACCAATTCCCTAACAATCATCTTGTGCCGACAGAAAAGACTGCACCAGAAGTCCCCTCACAGAATCCTGATTGTGACGTAGAAGTGGACCTTATAGAGTGTGAGAGCGCTGCTGAGGTACCCCCATGTAGCAGAAGGCAAATTGATACTAGGAGTGAAAGGACTGAGGGTATATGCAATCATTTTGTAGACAAGGGATGTGTTCCACAAAAGCCTCCAGACCACAAAAGCGGCTTGGCACCAATGTACAGACGACAATAAAACAGGACAAAAATGAGCAGAATGAAACCAGCTGCAACTGCTCTAACCCTAGGATTGTTATGATAAACATAGAAAATCTGAGAACAAACCATGCATATCTTAGTGAGCTGTTATCAGACAAGCAAACAATTGTATGTGTCCAAGAGCACTGGCTTTTCAACTATGAGTTGGACTCCATTTCAAAGACATTTCCAAACCATGCATATGTAGCCAAATGTTCAGATGATGGAGATCCAATGCTCCCCTGCCACAGATCGAAAGGTACAGTAGGTGTGGCTATCTTATGGTCCAAGTCCTTAAGCCACTGTATAGAACCCCTACCTGATGGCAGTAATCGATTAGTTGCAGTACGCATCAATGCAGAGCCTGAACTGATTCTGCTCATAAATACATGCATGCCTGCAGAAGGTACTCTCAACAAAACTAATAGCTACATCAGTGTACTAGATGAAGTTGCCGAACTAACACAGGAGTACTCCAGAGCCTACACCGTACTGTGGATGGGCGATATAAATGGTATGTTGGGGAGAGTAAGGGAGAACAAAAATTACAAGCTACTAAAACAGTTCTTCTGGAAAATGGCTACAGAGTGTCTCCGTTAATGTCAAAGTTGCCGACATACCACCACTTCTATGGTGGTATTACATCGTGGCTGGATGTCTTCATCGAGTTAGCCAATCAGAACAGTGTTATAAAGGAAATTCATATGGACTCACGCAATCCGTTAAATCATAGTGCGCACGATGCAGTTACAGCCACCCTGTCTGTGCAGTTGAATGGATCTGTACCATCACAGCGACAAGCAGGAATGCTAGTTAAACAGAGGGTGAATTGAGACACGGTGGACATACAAAAGTACAAGCATCTTACCTCATCGGGATTGCAAAACCTGATAGACCTCTCCCGTCAGAATCTGTCTTCAGAGTTCCTGCTGCAGGCAATAAATGAAATCCTATATAAAGCAGCAGTAGATGCCAGTCCGGCCAAAAAGAAGCAGCGGGTCAGACCACATTATAAATGGGATGCTATGCTGAAGCCATTTGTAGAATGTTCAAAGGTTGCACATTGGATATGGAAAAAAGAAGGATGCCCAAAAGATGGGGAAGCAGCGGATAGGAAGAAACATGCAAGAAAAGGATCTTAAGGCAGCCCAAAGACAGCTTATGGCAGAAGAACGAAACAGGCTGCACACAACCATAATGGACTTGGGTCCAAGAGATCACAGCAAATTGTTCAAGGCGATAAGACACTTAAGAGATAGCAGGTCGGTGCAGAATGTCTGTATTAACTTCGGTATTGGGGGGAGCAGCACCACAGAGCCAGAGCTCTGGGCCCAGTACTTTGAAAATTTAGCAACACCTGTTGATGATCAGACCTTTGACAGTGAGATGAAGGAGTCACTAGTGCTTAGACGCATGTTGATTAGCCTAAACTCATCTGCAGAGAAACCTTTATCCTTAGTGGATACCCAACAAATTGAAAAGCATGTGCAAAAACTGAAGAATGGCAAAGCAGCAGACATATTCGGTATCACTGCAGAACACCCAAAATACGCCTCACAAGAAGTGCTTACAGTCCTCAATACCATCACAAATGATGTTCTGAGCACTGGCAAGATCCCAGATACCAAGAAAACTGGCCTAATCACTCCGTCCCAAAGAAAGGAAAGTCTGCTAGATGTCCAGATAGCTACAGACGCATTACAGTCAGTTCTGTCCTGGGAAAGGTAGTGGGAAAAGAAGTTGTACAGCGAATCAGACCCGTCTTAAACCAGACAAAACGTAGATTGCAGTTCGGTTTTACCCAAAGTTGCTCGTCCGTGAATGCAGTTTTTGTTCTTACTGAAACCATTGCCGATGTTGTTGATACCAAGAGTTCACAACACATAACATTTATGGATGCCAGCAAGGCCTTTTATATTGTAAATCACCCAAGTATGCTTAATGCCATCTACAGTCAAGGAATCAAGGGCACATTATGGGCTATTATAGACAGTATGTACACAGATATGGGAGCAGAGGTTGAGTGGAAAGGGGAAGTATCTCCGCCCTTTGCTGAGTATCAGGGTATCCGTCAAGGTGGTGAGTCATCAACAGACCTTTTCAACAGCAGGAGCAACAATCTACTACATAAACTGGAAGCTCACCCAGCTACGTATAGAATCGGTTCGATCCCAACAGGCATGATTATGTGTGCAGACGACCTAGTATTTGTTGCGCGAGCACCTGAAGCTATGCAACTCTTAATAAATGAGGCACAGCTGGATGCAGCTAGTGAGTGGTACTAGTTTAGTAGCACCAAAACTAAAACCATGGTAGCTAGAGGTACAAAGCCAGCAAATCTCTGGATAAATGGGAAGCTGTTGGAGATCACAAATGAGGAGACCTGTAGTTCGGATCGGCCAGTCAGGTGCCAGCCATACCAGCTAAGCTGGGTATGCGCCACCCGTCCTGGATTCGTTCCCTGAACACGCCCCCCTGGGTAGAGCTATAAGTGTATATGTGTCTAAGAGAGAGATCGCGTTGTAAAAACGGCTAAGTTCGGTAAAGCGCATAGCGCGCATGCTCGCGCTTAATACTATCTTTGACAAAGTGCATATTTCATGACCAAGATAGGATGGCGCTTTTAGTGTACCGAGTAGGTACATTGTAATCCTTTTTAATTGCTTGTTCCCGCCGGATCTGGCATCAATCAAGACTAGAATTCGACGGGCTTTCCGAATCTGTAAACCATTTTAAAATCGGTTGAGAAATGGCTGAGTTATCCACGAGAAACCCATTTTTGATTATCTTCAAAATATTGCCGTGACGTCGTAACCACGTGTACGCAGAAATTCTAGAATGTTCTGGAACATTCGACTGCGTCATTATTAGCTTCGCGCTGATTGACTAGTGCTCGACCAATGATTGGTTGAAACCTGCGCCTATGACGTCACAGGTAGTATAAAAGGAGATGAAATCTAGAACTCGAGAGCATCCTTGGCCAGGGGCCGAATAGGTTGGATCTGTATGCAGCTACTATCAACAAGACAGGCATTAAGCAGAACACTTCTGTCTCAGGAGGTTTCTCTTCCGTAGCGACAGCAGCGATCCAACCCACCACACTAAAAACAATTTTGTATCTCCTGATTGTGCGGGAGCATTTTTGGAACTTTTAAATATTGTTCACGAATACATCAAGAACTAACTCGGAACACAAACTTGTGGTGAGGCCTTTCCCGGCCTGAATATGTGATTCTACAGATGTAGAGGCAGCGATGTTCTTTGGTGGATGACTCGCCAGATCTGCTGGCCACGCCAAAAAGTGGTTATCCAACCTTCCCAGCACTGATGTCGTGCAGGTTTATTTTAACTTTTTGACCGCACCAAGTAAACTTTGCCCGGTACATCTTAAGAGCTAACTGACGTACCCCATACCGTTAAGCTTAGTTATGTATCTTCATCTGTATTCAACAACCCCCGCTTATTAACTTCCATCTGTACCATCGATGTACGGGAACTTTCGTCTTAGCAGTGATGTTATGGTATTACTTACTGACTACTCGTAAGACATTCTACATTGAGATTACAGTCCTGAGTTTGATCCGCTCCCATCCTGGACTGCATGCGGAAATCCTTTTTTGCGGGAACTTTCCAGCTTCCAGAGAATGCGTCCACTCACGTCACACCAAGGATGACGTAACAATTTCAGTAACATGATATCCCATGCTTAAGAATGGCTACCGATTATTCAAGTAACTATACTTAACATTTTAATTATTCCGTTAGTTACATTTTTTAAATCTTTATACTTTGTTTGTATAAACGGTCCCGATGACTAAAAGGCACCGTAACGGTCTTAGGACTGCTAGTTATAATTTCTGTATCTGTTTATAGTTATTCTTATTTTCTGTAAGGTGTTTTTACTAACCGCACCGTAGTAGGTTTCTCAACCTGTACTTTATATATTATTCTGATCATTTCACATTGTATTACTTGTTCTGGTTAGTCTTATATATGTTTTGTTTATTTATAGAAAAATATAGGACTGCAGTGCACGTAGGAAACACTATACAGCAACAATTATATATGCAGCACGTTCTCCCGCCACCAACAATTTTTCACTGAGGTCGCTGTCCATGCTATAACTCTGTTTAGCCTGGCATGCTACCGACTAAAAGCTATTCAGCTCGATAGGATAGGTTTAATATGATTCGAGACAATTTCTTCGTTAGGAGACACATAGTGTACGCCTCTTTTCCGGTAGTTGCGATAATTTACCAACAATCTTTCACTGAGGTCGCTGTCCATGCTATAACTCTGTTTAGCCCGGCATGCTACCGACTAAAAGCTATTCAGCTCGATAGGATAGGTTTAATATGATTCAAGACAATTTCTTCGTTAGGAGACACATAGTGTACGCCTCTTTTCTGGTAGTTGCGATAATTTAGCCCTGCACTCCAGCAAGATTGTGTAAAATTGGCCAACATACCTAATGGGCCTCATATTTATAGGTTATTGTCTCTCTTCATGTTCCACTAAGCCTTATGGCTGCTTAATTGTTTGAATGTACCTATCCGCACCATGGACTGATCCGACCCTGGGAAACCATTGGGGTTTCCGAGCGGTGATGGCCAGGGTGTGGTGTCACATACATTTCCCGTGTATCTTCGGATACCTAGTAGTTAGTTATCCTTGCTAAGGTAGGAAGCACTGCGAAAACATATCTTAATTATTATTTCCTTTTATCTACTAGACAATCCTCCCACACCGCAGTGCATAACTTGGCAACTTGCGCGTTTAAACCTAACGTCAGGTTAAAAAGATAGCTCCGTAGGACCTGGTGATGGGCGAGATGTGCATCCCCACCGAATTCCATAAGTGTGTCTGGGGATGATATTAAGATCTGCCACGCCCTCATGGGAAGGACATTCATGGTGGGTATTCGCCTCTCTTAGTCCCACCGCAATGATAGATCAGTTGGCTAAACTTGCTTTTGTGAAAAGTAACCAATGTCCTGTGATGTTTTGTGTGGTTACAAAGCAAGATGTCCAGATTCTTACCAGTTCGGAGATCTTGCGAGGTAACATGTATGCACGCTGTCTTCAGTATTGATGTCTTAGGGCATCCGTTCTCAATGACAGCTGTATCTAAAAGCTAGGTAGACGCCGGCAATTTGAGGCCTAAATTGGTGCTTGTCTCTCAAAAACCAAATGTTAGGTTTGGCATAGAAGAAGGCCCGCATAAATAAAGGCGGCAACTACTAATTCAGCATATTGAGAATTACATAAGACAGTGATGTGGGAATCCTTCAGGAGTCGCTCGTCTCGTCTTCACATAAAACAGCACACAACCTTATAGCCATAATTTCACTAGATATGGTCTTTTCTTTACAGCATGTTGGTTAAATATTAGAGTAGGCCCCGTTTTTGGCCAGTACTCTTCTCCCGCTTTAAGCGATGGCGACATTTTTTGTGACGGAGGCCCGTGCGAGGCACTTGCCTCTCGCAATGATTCAGTGGCGATGGCCCAAGGGAGGCTAATACTCCTCACCCAAAGTAGCACTAGGAGTAGTGCCCACGTGAGGCACATGGCTTTTCGACACTATAAAAGATAATTTTCTTTCCTTTCAGCTTAGAGGTATAATAGCTTATATTAGGTTAATTAGTTATCTCGTGTACGGGAGCCTCCCTTGCGGGGATACCTCTGCAGACCTACGAGTCTGTGTGGTACCTCCGGGAGCCCACGTTTAAAAGTTCATCAAGCTGTCACTATGTCTTGTATTTTTGTATGCTCATTTTTATCTAGCATACTTGACGGTCTGTTTTAGGTAAAATCATTGTATAGATTTATTTCAATTAGGTCACCAATCAAATCTTGTAAGTCCATAGATCACGAAATTGCTATAGACAGGAATACCTGTGACTTAATCTCTTGGGATGAGACTGTAGTGTTTAATGTTCGCGACGATGGTCGCACGGCCCCACCGGAACGATTGAATTCCACTGGCCTTAGGAGCCAGTCTTTGTTACCCATAGGGCAGTATCGCACCGGATCCGTAACCCCGAGACCGGAAGCTAACCAGCGTCATCACTTGTCGTGCACATGCAGCACGGCAAGTCGACACCAGACACTGGAACAGCCCGACACTACCCCGCGAGCTACAGACTCATCTTGGCCTTACTAGAACATCTTCGTGTAACAACCTAAAAACAGTTGAAAGCAGAATTAATCCAGCACGGCATGCAGCCTACTCCCTAATGGGTGCTGGCATGGACTTAATGGCCTAAATCCAATGACATCAATACACATCTGGGAGATATTTACTACTCCAGTCCTACTGCATAGCCTTGAGGGACTGATCCTAAAGCAGTCTAAGTTCGAAAAGCTGGAAGATTTCTTCAGGGCCAATCTAAAAAGCATGCAGCATCTACCTGCCAGTTGTGCGAATGCTGCAGCCTACTTGCTGCTTGGAGCACTGCCAGTGGAAGGCCAAATTCACAAAAGGATCTGATCTTTCTTATGAATATGCTACACAGAGAGAATTCCATCGTACATGAGATATTTGAAAGACAATTAGCCATCAAGGCAGCAGTGTCCTATAGCTGGGTAATGATAGCAAATCAGATGCTACAGAAGTATGGCCTGCCGGATGCATACAGTCTTCTGAAGAACCTGCCAAGTAAGGGAGTATGGAAAACAATGGTGACAAAACAGGTCCATGACCACTGGGAGCGCAAACTGAAAGAAGAAGCTGCCGGGAAGAAGACTCTATCGTATCTTTCCCTTGACTCCTGCAAGATCGGGAAACCGCACAGTGTATGGACAAGCTGCAAGTCTGATAATACCCCTGTATATAAGGCTACTATCCAAGCTAAGTTACTAGTACAGAGATATAACCTACTTGGAGGAACAACCCGTAACCGTCGAGGTCTAGCCACCTGTCCACTGTGCAAGAGCGAAGATGAGACGCTGGTGCACTTCCTTGTCGTGTGTACACAGCTTCAACCTACACGAAAAGAACTCCTGAGTAAGATCTGTGGCATATTGACGACACTAGGACTCCAAGTCACATAAGATAACTGTATTTAAGCTATCCTAGACCCTAGCAAGTTTGCTGCAGATGATCCTGTATGCTGTAGCTCCCGGATACTACAGAGACTCCAAAAACTATCCAGAGAACTTTATCACATCCTGCATCAACAGCGAGCTAAGATGACTCAGTTGCAGTGATGTGCTCAAAGTTGTGTGCTGCAGAGTTGCATGATGGGTCTAACTGCATCGCTGACTATACTCTACCAAACAGGCCACGCTTTTAAACAAACAATATAAATGTGTGCTTATGATACTTACCGGATACACGTATTATTATTACTTGTGAAATCTCGCGAATCAAGCTTCTCGTTGGACGTGTCGGAAGGAACATGAGATTCTACCTTCAGGAAATATCCAGAACTAAATATCCGCACCAAATGTACTCCCTGTGGAGGTTCGCGTGAGAACATCACATTTTTCGAGAGTCGGGATTTACTGCGAAAGAAGAAGAATATCATAAGTTTATGAACGTATGACATTCATTATTGACTTAATTTACATCACATATACAAATTCATCATAAAGAATAATACGGACAAGGCCATAAAGTATTTCGTACATTTTTTTGTGTTTTGGTTTGTCTTATATTGTGTATATCACCAGTTTTCGTACATGCATAGTTAATTCAATCACAGGCCTTTGAATTTTCGTCCATCCATCCCTCTACCACATATCCCTCCTACTATATATAATATACACAAGGTATGAAACCTTCATCTGTGGGCACCATTGTCGGAAAGCTGATTGGTTGGTTTGTAGTCAGAAACGTTAACGTGATGTCAGCGGATTTTGACAACAAACCAACCAATCAGCTTCCTGACAATGGTGCCCACAGATGAAGGTTTCACACCTTGTGTATATTTATTTATATATATAGTAGGGGGAATATGTGGTAGAGGGATGGATAGACGAAAATTTAAAGGCCTGTGATTCAATTTGAGTAAATTTTATTAGCTTATTTATAGTATTACTTACAAAGTCAGTGCATATAGGTAGGTGGCCAATCAAAGGCAGAGCCTATGAGGTGATGGGCCCCTTACATATAACATTTATACATGACTAATTGGGAAAGTAGAAGCTCACAGCATAAGTGGCCAGGTACTAGGATGGACAGAAGATTTCCTGAGAAACCGCAAACAGCAAGTCTGGGTCAACATTGCAACATCAAAGTCAGATGTTACAAGCGGTATACCCCAAGGTAGTGTGCTAGGTCCCATACTATTTGTTATCTCTAAATGATCTGCCAAATGTTGTCGATTCAGATGTGTACATGTTTGCAGACGCCGCCAAGTTACCACGCCAAATCAAGGACCAGGAGGACTGTGATAAACTGCAAACAGATTTAACAAACCTACAGACATGGTCAGAAGTATGGTTAATGAAATTTCACCCAATGAAATGCAAGGTAATGACATTATCCAGGACAGAATCAGATTCATATGACAACTGGATGAAATGTGAAAATAGAGCCAAGACATCCCTTGAACATGTCACAGAGGAAAAAGATATAGGCGTCATTATAAATTCGAAACTGACATTTAGCAGCCATATTTTTGAAAAGGTTAACAAAGCTAATAAAATCATGGGCATCATTCGTAGGACATTTGTTTACCTGGAACAGGAAAATTTCAAGCTACTATATAAGGCACTGGTTCGGCCACAACTTGAGTACGCTAATGCAGTATGGTTCCCATATCTGAAAAAGCACATTAATGCCATAGAAGGTGTTCAGCAGAGAGCGACCAAGCTAGTACCATCCCTCAAAAACCTCACATACACTGAACGATTGAAAACATTGGGCCTACCGACCATGGTATACAGGGGAGCAAGGGGAGATATGATAGAGACATACAAAATGTTAACTGGAATTTATGACCTAGATGCTACCTCCCTATTTCAGATTCAACATTATTCAGTAACTCGTGGTCATCACCTGAAGATCTACCAAAAGAGGGGAGGAACGAACCTTAGGAAGAATTTCTTTTCCTTGAGAGTTTGTTACCTATGGAATAGCCTGCCAGAATCTGTCATTGCAGCACCAACAGTCATATCATTTGAAAAACGACTAGACAAACTATGGCAATGTCAAGAGGCAGTCTATGACTGTACACAAAAACTGACCAGAACGGATGGCACAGAGATTGATGTGACTGAAGAGGAAGGCTGAAAGAATTAATGTACATATATAGACAATTGTCAGGATTGTATGAAATCATCACAGGCGTAGGCAGCACACAGCAGCTCACGCCCATGATAAATATTCATACAGCAGACTAATATATATATATATATATATATATATATATATATATATATATATATAAACAGAAGTTATACAACCATTGTGAAGGATCTCATATATGTATATACTATATGTATATAGCTTGTATATATATTAAATACCACTGCATATATCTATAGCCAGCTTCATGTAAAACAGAAGAGGGCATTATTCTAAAAATTTAAAAGTCAGACATAACCAGAAATTTTGGACCAGTAAGTTTATTCGTGCATAGGAGCTGAGCATAGAGGTTTTACAAACTTACGCTCAGAAACTTTACCTAGATTACCTAAATAACATTACAAATGATGAATACATTGGAGACATTATAGACAGTTACAAACATTTATCTGTTCTGCTTGATATTCTTAATCCTGGAGAGAGACAGTATATATATATATATATATATATATATATATATATATATATATATATATATATATATATATATATATATACCTGCAAACCTAAGTGGTTATAATTCAATGATTTAGTGTAGGGACATTTGGGGTGGGGGGGGGGGGTCTCGGGTTAATTAGTTGTTTATTCCCAGATAACATGTACACGTTGGGCCAACATTGGCAACAGCTTGGCAGATCGCAGCTGGCATTGCGATGTTGGCCCAATGCTGGCTGTATCATTTGTTTGCCAACATTGGGCCAGCATTGGAAACTTCACAGAAAATCAAACAAAATCAACATAATATTCGCCGTTTAATTTTTAAATTGTTAAATTATGCTCTCTGGTGTGCTATTTTAAATATCTTCATAGATTTATGCCCATTGGCTCAACATTGGTCCAATAATGTATTGCCAACGTTGGGCCGATGAGCAAAACTATGTTGGCCCAACCTAGTGGTAAACTTTGGGCCAACGTTTGCTTGCTCTCAGGGTTATTATTATTAGGCCCCTACCGGTAAAAGTATGTCCGTCTGTCGCAGTTGGTTTTTTCCGCACTTTCTTTCGCAGTCCTTCAAGGTATTCAACTGAGAATTGGTTTATTGCTTTGTTATGAGAAGTTACAAACCAAGTTCAAGTTTCAGGCTTATATGGCAATTTTTATACCCCGCCAAAAAATTTTGCGGGGTATTATGTAATGGCACCGTCCGGGCGGGCGGGCAGCAGAGTGGTTTCCAGATGATAACGCTGTTACCGTTTGTCGGATCGCATTGAAACTTCATATGGTGGTGGGACTATGTCTGGGGAAGAAACCTATCGAAATTGACGATGATCCGAAATCCAAGATGGCCGGCGTCCATCTTGAAAATTGGTTTCCGGATGATAACTCTGTTACCGTTTATCGGATCGCTTTGAAACTTCATGGAGTGGTTAGACTAGGTCTGGGGAAGAAACCTATCGAAATTGACAATGATATGAAATCTAAGATGGCCGCCATCCACTGGTGGCCATCTTGAAAATTGGTTTCCGGATGATAACTCCATTACCGTTTATCGCATCGCTTTGAAAGTTCATCGGGTGGTTCGACTACCTCTGGTGAAGAAACCTATCTAGATTAACAATGATCCAAAATCCAAGATGGCCGCCAGCCACCGGTGGCCATCTTGAAAATTGGTTTCCGGATGATAACTCCATTACCGTTTATCGGATCGCTTTGAAACTTGATAGAGTGGTTGGACTAGGTCTGAGGAAGAAACTTATCGAAATTGACACTGATCCAAAATCCAAGATGGCCGGCAGCAACGGGCTGCTATCTTGAAAGTAGGTTTCTGGATGATATCGCCGTTACCATTTATCGGATCACTTCCGAGAGTCGTTGGAATATGTCTGGTGAAGAAACCTATTGAAATTTACGATAATCCGAAATCCAATATGGCCACCGGTCAGCGGCAGCCGTCTTGAAAATTGCTTTCCGGACGATACCTCCTTGACCGTTTAGCGGATCGCTTTGACACTTAATAAGGATTAGTAGTCTGAGGAAGAAATAAATATTTTCTGATAGATGTCATTTATTAGTTTGTCATCATGGCGGGGGTATTATGCGCCATTTGCGGAGCTCTTGTTTATGGAGTTATGCCCCCTTTCGAGTTAAGATATACGAAAAATATCAGCTTTCGCTCTCCTTCAATATATTTAAGCGAAAATCAGTGCATCACTTTAGTATAAAGAGTTACAGAGCAAGTTCGAGTTTCAGACATTTTCGTCAATTTTTCAATGAGTTATGCCCCCTTTCGTCTTATGCAATACGAAAAATATTAGTTTTCCACACTTTTTTTCGCAGTCTTTCAAGATATTATAGTGAGAACTGCTACATTGCTTTGTTATGAGAAGTTACAGACCAAGTTGTAGTTTCAGGCGTATGCGTAAATTCTTTATGGAGTTATACCCCCTTTCGTCTTAAGAAATACGAAAAATATCAGCTTTCCGCACTTTTTTTCGCACTCCTTCAAGATATTTAAGCGAAAATCGGTGCATCGCTTTAGTATAAGGAGTTACAGAGCAAGTTCGAGTTTCAAACATTTTCGTCAATTTTTCATGGAGTTACGCCCCCTTTCGACTTATGCAATACGAAAAATATTAGTTTCCCGCACTTTTTTTCGCAGTCTTTCAAGATATTATACTGAGAATTGCTACTCCTTCAAGATATTTATGCGAAAATCGGTGCATCGCTTTAGTGTAAGGCATTACAGAGCAAGTTCGAGTTTCAGAGATTTTTGTCAATTTTTCATTGAGTTATGCCCCCTTGCGACTTATGCAATACAAAAAATATTAGTTTTCCACACTTTTTTTCGCAGTCTTTCAAGATATTATGCTGAGAATTGCTACATTGCTTTGTTATGAGAAGTTACAGACCAAGTTCGAGTTTCAGGCGTATGCATAAATTTTTGATGGAGTTAATGCCCTCTTTCGACCAATGAAATACGAAAAATATTAGTTTTCCACACTTTTTTTCGCAGTCTTTCAAGATATTATGCTGAGAATTGCTACATTTCTTTGTTATGAGAAGTTACAGACTAAGTTCGAGTTTCAGGCGTATGCATACATTTTTGATGGAGTTAATGCCCTCTTTCGACCAATGAAATACGAAAAATATTAGTTTTCTGCCCTTTTTCTCGCAGTCTTTCAAGCTATTCAACTGAGAATTGGTACATTACTTTATTATGAGAAACTACAGACCAAGATCGGGTTTCAGGCGTTTGCGTCATTTTTTTTATGGAGTTATGTCCCCTTTCGTCTTATGAAATACAAACATATCAGCTTTCAAGACTTTTTCCTTCTCCTTCCCCATATATAACTGAGACTTTGTTTATTGCTATGTTATGAGAAGTTACAGATCAAGTTCGAGCTTCAGCTGCTTTTGGCAATTTTTTAATGAAATTTTTTGCTGTCAACCTCTAAAGAGTTATATCACCAGGTAGGGGACATGTATTGCAAAGCAATACTTACAGAATGCTTGTTATTATTACTATAATTATTATTATTATTATTAATTATAGTAACAATAACAACAATATTAGTAGTAGTAGTAGTAGTAGTACAGGTCTCAAAATTGGGCGTAACCAAACCAATAGTTCCTGTGTTGGTTATGCATTAGAATTATTGGTTACATCGCTAAAATACCCGTAATCTATTATTATTATTTTTATGCAGATTTACCAAATCTCATGGCCTATGCTATTATCATTATTATTATTATTATTATTATTATTATTATTATTATTATTATTATTAAAGCAACAATAATGTTGTTGAGATGACTAGACTAATCCTGCTGTCTATAGTATTTAACAGCATGGTGGTGGCCCTGGTAATCTAACTCTGGTAACACTGGTAATTCTAGAATTTGTTGGTAAATGTCCAAGAATATAATAGCATAGTCATTGTGGCCGGCATTGCGCTAATAATTTTCTAATATCATGTTTTTAATGTTTCGTTTGTAGGATGTTTTGGTCATGGTGATAATTTGTGTGCATGTGTCTTCGTCAGTGCAGTTCCAGAGTTGTATGGCTTGTGTTGATGTTTTGTTTCTGGATGTTTCTGTGCAACAGTATTGTGTATGTAAGTTATGTTTGGCTCTAGTGTTGTAAGAGTGTATTTCCGTTTCTCCTTCGATTAATACTCACCATTCTATTACTTCTGATACAAGCTATCCTGGATAGCTGGGACCTAGGACTATATAGCCTTAGTAAGCTTTACCGGCTCCTGGAACCGGGTACTCGGTTCCCAACTGCCGAGTACCCGTTTGCCATGAAGCTCATTCTTGTTTGCATAGCAACAAGAGCTACATGGTTTTTTGCAGTTGGAGTCTTAATGTTTTCTGTGATTGTGATAGCTTTGTGTTCGCTCTCTAAGGATTATTTGGATTACCATGGAAGGAGCCGATGATAACCAGGTCGTATATTTCTATGTTATAGTTAAAAGACTTAGGCCTTCAAAATTGTGTCTGTGTCGCATGTTCCAATTTCTGACCCCGAATCTGGGACGTGTGTTAACAATGAAATATGCCAGATTGATCGCCTTCCTTTAACCCCAACAGGCGATCGGCAGATATGAAATATGAAGCCAACCCCGCCATCATGTGATGAGTGCCATAAATTTGTGAGGGTTCTGTTCAAGGACCATGTCTGCTTTCGTTGTACAAGTTGTAATCTTGATAGTAGGTGGAACATTTGTGCAGTGTGGTCATCCGACATGAAGTTCCTTGCCCAGAAGGACTGGCAGGGTCTGACGCGGGGTCAGGCGGTCCGAAAGTAAATCGTGGAGCATCCGTTTCGGCCCCTGGGGCTGCTCCACGTCTGCTGCAACCGGAGGTTGCGGAGATGGCACCACCAGCGTGGTTTGGTCCAGCTATGCAATGCTTCTTGCATAGCATTCTGCCTACGCTGGTGTCATCCCTGCTTCCAAACGTTGTAGGGCAGTCTCTTCCCGTGCTTGGTATGGACCCTGTCAGGTTTCTGGACTGGCCACCGAGGGAGCTGGCTCATACGGCTCCCTGGCAGTCCCGTGGTTGAGGCCACTCCGGTACCGGACACCGGTCCTGTGATGTTGGTTTGCCGCCAACCGATACAGTGACGGGTGTGGCTGGCCAGGCGTGGTATACACCTATCTCACCTGGTCCAGCGGTCAGGCATGGGGTGCCGTTGGCGCCCATGCTTGGCCACGGTTCCTCAACCATTACGGGTGCGCACGGTTTTCCATGCGGACCTATTGCATGGACTGGTGTTTTCCATGGGGTGGCGGCGGAACCGTACGGTACCAGAGTTCCTGGCGTATCAGCAATGGCTCCTAGCCAGGAGGCCATTGCTGGTAGGTCTGTGAACACGTCAACGGGTGACATGTTCACGGGAGTGTCCTCTTCGGAGACAGACTGGTCGGAGGCTCTGGCTTGGCTAGCCAGGGTAGACCCGTCTGTGGTTTCGACCACGGCCAAAGAGGCTGCACCCCGTCCATTGGTGACATCGATTAGGATGGGGATCTTGCCCGCAGCCCAGATCCAGTCTATTGGACTGGATCCAAGGTTTATGGAGTTGTTGGATGCTATTTATAACAAGCAACTCCTGACCAAGGGCCAGCTTCCTGCGGCCTCCAGGGAGGTGCGGGCGAGGTGTCGTATCCCATGGGGGGAATATAACAGATATGGTGTTGTTCCAGTGGTCACTGAGGATGATCGCTGGGTGTCCAGAGTGATGGAGCGGGTGGCCCCGCCCCGGCGCTGGTGGACAAGTCCCAGGTGCACCATGACGAAGTCCTGTCCCTATGCGATGAGGGGGTGAGGGCAGTAATGAGTTCTGTCAATCACTCTTATCGCCTTCTTCAGTCAGTGTGGGCTGAAGCTGGGGCAGGCCACCCTGTGGCGCTATCATGTGTCAATGATGGCCTGGTGCTGTCTATGGACGCATTGGCAAGGGTGTAAGCGCGAGTGACGAAGTCTAGGAGGCAGATGGTCCTTGACCATATGCGTCCGGCTACTGCCCTTAGGGAGCGTCTTCTTGGGACGCCCCTTACTGGCCCTAGCATCTTTGGTGACCAAGCGTGGGCCATCTTAGAAGACACTGCCAGCATCGCACAGAATCGGTTTGCAGTGGAACTAGTGCGACAGGCGCACGCACTAGGGGCTGTAGCCAAGCCCTAACCGGGCAACCTTCTAAGAAGCAGAAAAAGCATAAAAGCAAGGCGAAAGCTAAGCCTAGTGCTGCTTCTGCTTCTACTGGGTCTTCTCAGCCGCCTCCGGCGAAGAAGGCCAAGAAGGTTGTGGAGGCCCCTACCCACCCCAATGTTGCTCCTGATCGTCCGAGAGGCGGGAAGGGCAAGGGGAAGGGTAAGTCCTCGAAGGGCGGAAAGAAGGGAGCGGATCGTACCTAAGGGTACGAGGACTTCCTTTGTATCTGCCTGGACCGCACCTGTGCGACAGGAACAGCGGTGCCAGTTAGACCAGCCAAGCCAAGACCAAAATGGTTCTCACTCTCTCGTCAAGAGATGGGGGGGGGGGGGAGCGGATTGCGAGCCAGACACCTGCATTAGGTGAAATTCGCGCTCTCTCGGGCAAGGCTGACGGTTTTGTGGTTACATGGTGAAGATTTCGGATTCTATATCTTTCGATTCTGTTTTTCGCTACTATCTCCGGCAAGACTATGATGTTGAGGTTGCTGCGACAACCGATCTTTCCAAAGAGGAAGTAGCGTGATTACCAGCTCGCCTCGTCAGAAGATGATTATGACGATATTTGTACTTGGTAATCTGGGCCTGATCTGATTACAGAAGATGTCAGTAAGCTACGGTGGTTTCCCGTAGGTGCCAGAGTAAACACTATTAAAACACGAACTCGTGCCTTGAGGTAAACAGAATTTATAAAAACAAACTTATTTATTTGATTCAGTATTCTATGTAGTTAATTAGAAATACGATTACTGGTTCTTTACTTAAATAATGTTACGTTTCGCGACTAGCTAAACAATTTCTCCGAATACTGTTCTTGGCTACTTAAAACCATTCATCAAGAACTTATTTGAATTTCGACAAAAATCAGTTCCACAGAACTATATGGATTCGAGGCTAGGTTTACTTCAACGCACTGTTGTTCGGACTCGGAATCCCGATTAAAGTTAAAGTCCCCTTTATATACTATCTTAGTTTTCGTTCTCCCATTTTAGAATTCTGGATGGCTTCTTCATCCGGACGACGACCTGTCTAGAATGACGGATGCTTGTTCATACCAAGGCTTGCTGGTGGACCGGCACGCCTCTTGACTCATATCTTTTTGATAGTAATTTCTGATTTGTGTAGGCGACAGTCAGCCCTTGTAGAATGCTATACAATCGACCACTTGTAGAATGCTAGAGTTATCGGCACTCAAGTTACCATTTCTCTTAGCCTACAGGACACCATGTAACTAACTACGTCCGTTTGTCATATCTAACCCCTTGGTTGACTCCTGCCTGGCGCGCGCCAGCCATTATCCGGCACAAGTATCCCTTTTGCGCTCGGTTTAGATTCAGTTTCGATTTCAGTTTCGACAAAATTACCACCCACAAACTTGACTCTATAGAAATATAGAAACTCGGTCACATTATCACGGTCCTATGGTAAGTCGGTCGTCGCCACGTTACTACGTCATTCTATGAGTCATTCAGTCTGTGCTACGTACACTCTGTCCGTAGCACCCTACCGACGCTCTTGCTTGAATATTTAGAAAACTATTGGTCGTAACTTCTGCTGAATACTATAAACGGTTATGCTGCCGCTGCAGCAATAACTTTCATCTTTCAACCACCGACGGACTCCATCAGCTCACTGCCCTAAGTCTTAGTCTATTCTATTCCAATTTCACTTATTGTTTCAGCTACATTTTTGTGTCAGTTTTGCATCGACTTGATGCACACACTAGATCGCGCCATTATTTTCCTGCTCATTGTGTTATCTGTTCCTTAGCTCGCCTGGTATTCAAAATAGTAATTCACTGGGGTCTTAGACTGCAAATATAAGATGTCCCCGGGGTCATGACCCCCCAGAAGACAATCCCATATCTACATACGCCCCACAACCAAAGTTAATTGACCATCTCTCTTAAGGCCTTAAGAGAGTGTCAACTAACTCGTTGTGGACTATCAACAACCTAAACCTATACCAGCAGCCTGAACGGATACCACCTGATATTTATCCAATTGTCAAGAAATCAATAATACAGGTCAATATATTATACACCAATACTTGTCCGAGTAGCGGAATGCTCGGAAATTAGTTAGTAGCATGTACGTTAGTGTATGGGTGATAACTATACAAACATACATGACCGGGTAGCAGAATATCGAGCGCAAAAGACCGCCCCCGGAAACACATTAATAGCATCATTAAACCGTGGTCGATAACCTCGATCCACGCGTAACTTAACATAGAGAACAATACGATCAATCAAGCAATACAATAGTATAATATACCACAATCAATTACTCTAATGACGTCATCTAATCGTGACGACGTCACCATAAATGTCAGTCCTTAATCCTACAGTGCAAATATCATTACAGATCATGTGAATTTTTCCTATTAAATAATACAGTACCAACATGGCACCATACTAATGTTCGTGCTACAACATTTAATATTCACCAATTAATGTTCCAGTAGAAACATATAAAGTTAGTGCCAAAATGTCATGGTGATACCTCCAAGCAGTTTATGCTCACGTTAGGATCCACCACGTCAACGTACGTCTCCATCTCTATCCATTCGGCAGCCATCGGGTCGATCTCAGTCCTGGCGTTAGAAGTAGGGACGACCCGGTTGCCATCCGCAGCGGCTCCGGTAGAGCTGCAGTTCTCCGGGGCTGCTGGGTCTGAATAGTTGGTGTGATGATATGCGGTTCACTACTATGGGTCGCACGTGGCCTGCGTTTATGGGCTGCACGTGGCTTGCATTTAAGCACAACTACTAACACAACTACGAAGGAACCCATTGAATATGATACGAAAGAATGTACCCCAATGCCATCGACCATCACTGGGTCGATCATGGATAACGGTGCTAGCGGCACGTACTTAGACTTTTGTAAATGGTTCCACGGTTGTAGTTTTAAATGGTCAACTATCATGGATTGATTTAGAACGCCGGACACATCCAAGTGGGACATTTCAATGGCTAGGCCTATTCGAGTGTACGTCCGACTATAAGACGCTACAGGCTCGAATCGCCAGCCCCTCCCACTATACCCGCATTCCCCAGACATCAATGCATACACGCCATTACTCACCATACATCGGTCCGTCAGTCGTCCGTCGCAATGAATTTCCACCGTCTCGCCGAACGTTTGCAACACTACGCCGATTTTTTTATTGGTAAATAATTTACTAGTGGTTACGTTTGACTTCGTTAGTTGAATATTACAGTTGCTATCAGTCGCATTTGTCAATACACTCACAATACAGGGCACGTGGGTCTTGTCGACCCGTAGTTGTTCCTGGCACACCCTAGGGTTGGCACCATGACACCCCGACGCGGTAAAGTACCACCCAGTCTTGGTATCTAGACCAATGCTGGTACAGGCCAGCATCACTTGCATGTAATACCCTGTCTTGGCCAACGGTTCAGGCCATGAGTGTAGTCCATATTCGATATATTGTCCTCCGTCAATTAACGGTAGCGTCGCCACATAATGGAGCTTCGATTCGTCCTGCCACAACGGATATACCACTACATTTCTGTAATACCACTGATACGGTCTTATCAGCCTATATTTCGCACTAACCTGTTTCGATACGGACGTCAGATCGTCGGGACTAAAAAGTTCCTCCGTTAGACGACCCAACTCCAAGGATGCCGTTTGCCTATGGAATCGTTCGGCTGCTTTTTGGTAGTCATAGACCACATGTTCAGCCGAGTCTATAACATGTCCTAACCGTACCAACGCATAGAGTTCCAACAATCGAATCCCCTGCTGCCTGAGCGCTCGGCTCATGTTGCCCGTTGCAGTGGCCAAGTTGTCGCCTAACTCGTTAATACGGTCCGTGTTCATACCAATATCTCGGAAAGCTAATTTGACATGCGACGTCAACTGGTTGGTAAAATGCACCACTTTGTTCACCTTTGTCATCGCTCTCTTTACCACATCTTGTATGGCGTTTATATCCCCAGATGTAGCGGTACCGAACAGCGATGATGCGATGTCGCCCACAAAGTTAAATAACCCTCGCTTCTGCCTAGTGCCACTTCGACTACTCATGGTTTGCTGTGTTTGGCTTGCCATCTTCCTTACCCCCCCCGTATTCGATGCTGTAATCCGTATATATCGTTCCCGCTTAAAAACAATGTTTTGGTACCCATGCTAGCGGCGAGACTGGCCATTTGGGCCAACCGGCCCAGGAACTCCGCGGGTAGGTAAGGGTGGTCGATGGATACTATCACGGTCCATTCGGCCCGTATCACCGACACAGTCTCCGGCTTAGTTATCATGACGCCATTCGGTAGGCGGTGTATACTCGAGTCCTTACATATACCCGATATCCTGCTAAACCACAACGCCATTATACACAATTCAAACGAATACATTTTAGTATCTTGCGAACGAATTTAGTCTTAATTGTTATGATACTTTACGTACTGGCTATTTGCGATGTTAAGTATAGCGATACAATACACGCTACTGGTGGTCGTGCCGCCGAATAACGGCATTTATACGACTGATGAAATCAGCGTATAGCACGTCATCGTAAAGGGTGGAGTCTACTACGCCAATCCGGAGTCGCTTGTTACCGGATTCGTTCTCCCGCATATACCCGTGCTTCCGCTTCATATCCAGCCGGGGTTGCTTGCTGTCAAAATCGTCATCCGGCATACGCCCGCGCTTGCGCAGCATATAAAGATGCGATGGAAGCGTCTCCATTGGCTCAGAGGGCAGCCCTGGTGCCGCCTCTGGAGCGTCAATCACCATAGGCCTAGGAGTTTCGATGATATCACTCAGTGACTCGTGGTTTTGATTGCGACTCGTACTGGGTTGAACCTTTTTCCGGTCAACCCTCTTACCCCCTGTACGCACCTCTGGCTCCATATCCGAAGCTGGCCGCTTCTTACGAGCCTGGGGTGTCGTATCAGCGTCAGTGACCATAGGTTCTGGCTCAGGCAACATCGCCCTGGGGTGATGGCTAGCCTTCGTCCCCCTGGTAGGGTTACGAATGGGGCGTGGTCGTACCGCGTCCAAGCACATTTCTGAGTCGACTACGCGCAACTTACATATATTAATTACACGCACCTTACCAGACCTCTGATGGCGGATGTGCGCCACAGGTCCGTTGATCTTAAAGATCTCATACTCGGGGTCACTGCGAGAGGTCAACTTCATCCTCTCCTCAGCTTTTACGACCACCGAGTCCCCCACTTTAAATTCACCAGCGTTCGCACGCTTATTAATTTGTTCCCTGTGAACCTCCCGAGATCTAGCTGTCCCCTCACGAGCACGCAGCAAGGCGTTGTTGAGATACGTCAGTCTCTCACCAAGGTCCTGCGACGCATCGATGGGAATGGCTTTCGGCAATCTCGCCCGTCGCCCGTATGTCAAATAAAATGGCGTATACCCGGTCGTCGAATGACGAGTACTGCGGTACGCTGTCAAAGCCGCACCCAACTCATCCTCCCACACCCTCGAGGCATTGTTCACCCCTTTCTGGATCAACTCTTTAAGAGTGCGGTTGAATCTTTCAGTACGTCCATTGGTCTGCGGATGGTACGGGCTAGACCGCCTGTGGTCGATACCGTGTTCTTTGAACCGCTCCTCCAGAGAATGAGAACAAAATTCTTTACCCTGATCGGTTATCACAATTTCAGGGACGCCATGACGCGCGACATACTCGTTGAAGAACTTTTCTTCCACATTTTTAGATGTCTTCGCCGTGATTGGGTATGCTTCTGCCCATGCAGAACAGTGATCAATCACAGTCATGATATACACGTTACCCTTATTCGATTCTAATAGTGGACCAATCAAATCCATTCCAATTATCTGACTCGGATAATTGGCCATGGGCATTTCACTATACCTGGGTCGGGTAGTGACAGGTCGATTGACCTGGCATTTCGTACATGTTTCAAGCATACGAATTACGTCTTTTCTTAAAGACGTCCATACAAAAGAATCCCTCACCATACCGATGGTCTTCTGCAGACCTTGGTGACCAGCTCGTTCATGAGCCATCCGGAGCACTTTCTCACGGAACAGGGTAGGTAAGACTATTCTGGGGTACTCGGCGTCTAACGCTGAAGGCGTAACTAAAGAATACAAAATGCCATTCTTGACCATATACTCCTCCGGGGTGTTTTTGAACAACTCCGGGTATTCCTTGGTCTGCTCGGCACACAATTCGTCATATGGTATGTCGAATGCTTCCAGAGGGACGTGAGGTAACACTCCCTCGTCGACGTCTGGTATTACAAAGTCGCCCGTATCTAGCGTCGCGACTTCCACCGGACGACGTAACCTGGACAACATGTCTGCTCGAATATTCTTCGAGCCTTGGATGTATTCAATCTTACATCCATACTCGGCAATCAGTACCGCCCAGCGCTGCACCTTCGCGTTTTTAACTTCGCCCACAAACAAACTCTTTAGGGTTTTGTGGTCGGTATACACGGTAAACTGCGCGCCAAATAGATACGGTCTAAGCTTCTTTAGCGCGTATATTACCGCATAGGCTTCCTTTTCTATCACAGGCCAATTCAACTGACTGTCTTTAAGAGTAGAGCTAACATACTGAATCACCCGCTCAATACCCTTGTCATCTACCTGTACCAGTATCGCACCTATCGCATAGCTAGACGCATCAGTATACAATCTATACGGAGTATTCAAATTCGGATACGTGAGAACCGTCTCACTACACAGCAAGTTTTGCAATTTCTTAAACGCTTGCTGTTCTTCCTGACCCCACTCAAAACGTTTATATTTCTTAGTCAATTCTATCAAAGGCTTAGCAATTTCGGCATAGCCTTGCACACAAGAGCGGTAATACCCTGTAGCTCCAAGGAAACTTCTCACCTCTCACATCGCGTGGCGGTGACATTTCTCTTATGACCTTGACCTTCTGAACCTGAGGAGCCACTCCTAGTGCCGAAATGTGATACCCTAACAAGTCCACGGACTTACGGGCAAATTCGCATTTCTTTTTCTTAACCTGTAAATTGTATTCTCGAATCCTACACATAACCTTACGCAAATGCTGTGCATGCTCAGCCGGATTTCTCGAATATACGACTATATCGTCAACGAACACATGCAAATATTTTCCCACGAATTCTCGGAAAATAGCGTTAATTGCCCTCTGAAATACGGCACCTGAGTTCGCAAAACCGAACGGCATCCGAACAAAATCGAACAAACCTTCACTGCAAACGAACGCTGTTTTCTCTATGTCTTGGCTGTCCATTGGTATCTGCCAATAGCCAGACTTCAAGTCCATAGTCGAAAATATCGTTGCGCCGCACATCGAATCAAAAATATCGGCTATGTTTGGCAGTGGATAACTATCCTTCTTGCACACAGAATTCAACTTTCTGTAGTCGACACAAAATCTAGTACCCCCGTCCTTTTTAGGGACCAACGTAATGGGCGACGCCCATGGCGATGACGATGGTCTTATGACGCCCGCTGCCAGCATTTCAGCCACTTGATTCTTGACTATATACTGCTTGGCCAGCGGTAGACGGTAGGCTTTTTGCCGTATAGGATAAGCATCTCCTGTTGGTACCGTACACCTCACTTTGGGGACCAATCCTAACGTGTTTGGACGAGCCGTATCAAAGATATCGGCAAAGTCCACCATGACTTGGTCGATATCTTTATATCCGGTCGTTTCTTTACAACTAGCATAGACATAATTTGTCTGTTCCCTATGTGTATATTCAAAGGGATATACCTGGCCAAACCATACTACTATTTTGGCCTGATAGTCAATCTTTGCATTTCCCAGGTGCAAAGCATCCGCTCCAAGTAAACATTCATGCCTCATTCTGGCCACAATCGTACTAGGGATGGGTCGGGCGTTCTCGAATCTTACTTGTGTTTCCCCCAACAACTTTATCGGGGAACCATTTACAGCTAAGAGCGTTCTTGCTCTTTTCAATGGCCTAGCATTCAACATGCTACGCCATATATCCTTACGAATCAAGGATGTGCTAGCACCAGTATCCACTAAGGCATGCAGGTACTTACCCTGATCCGATGGACCGTCTTTATCCATTTTTAGACGGATTAAGAACCGCTCGGTCGGTGATCTCACCAACGGCTCTCTCCGTCGTCGTTTCCCGGGCTCCTTCGTCCATTGACGACTTCGGCGTAGCTGTTCCGGCGGGAGGATGAATTGTGTCCGACACCGTATGAATAACGGCCCATTTCATCCGTCCCCTCCCCAGTCTTCATATTCGTCATTTTTCTTCAAACGATTGTTCAAGTCTTTCCTGACGTTCCTGGAACAGTCGCGCGGCGTGATTTTCTTTTCCTGCTGTCGTCGGTCGACTAAGTCAATGTCCATATTGTCTGTGCGGGGACGTTTGATCGCCCTGCGGTCGTTCGGACCCTTTTGTTGGGTCCCAGCAGGACCATTCTGCAGCGGATATCCGTGCTGTGGGCAGTCTCTCACATAGTGGCCATCTTTGCCACACCCAAAACACTTCACTGTTACGGCGGAAGTCATCTGCCGGCTCCTGTACGCCCCAAAACAATTCTGGACCATGTGCCCTTCTCTCCCGCACTAGGAACAGGTTATGGGCGGCGCCCGTCGCGGTTGTCGGGGTCGCTGGGCAGGCTGTCTGCTGACGTCTTCCTGTGGCTGTACCGCTTGACGGCAGTCACTCTTGTAATGACCGACCCGGCCACAATTATAGCAGGTAATGTACTGCTCTCGTCCCCCCGTCCTGACTGGTTGGGGCGAGGGTGGGGCGCGTTGCTTTGCCTGCGGGTCTGTCTTCTTCGTGGGCTGGGCGGCCCCAGTCACTGGCTTCCGTCGCTGTAGCTGCATGTCCCTAACCAAGCCACAGAGTTGCTCGATCATTTTGCTCTGTCGAGCAGTCTGTCTTTCCAACGTCTTGACGACCGTCCATATTTCCCGTTCCTCTGCCGACTCTAACATATCTACCTCCATTCTTTCCTCTCGATTATGATCACTATCGATCTTCATCGCTTGCAGTAAGTCGTCACTCACTGCCTCTTCTTCAGCTATTTCAATAGCTCGGTTCAAGGTGGTCGTACGCTTCCGGATGATTCGTTTGCTTAGGCTATGATCAGCCAACGCCCTCAGGTAGATTCCCAGTACGGTACGTCGATTGTCGTCGTTCTCCTGTGAGTAGGCCCGGCTGCTCAGTTCTTTGTACCTTCGGTTGAAGGTGATAATGGTTTCATTGCACCTCTGCCGAACCCCCTCAAGGTCATATTTAATGCACTCTCCCTCGTTGGCTGACACGAAGTTCAAGGTCACGTACTCCCTAAACTCCTCAAACGTAACGTCCTCCCGGGTCTTCCCTACCAAGAAACCGTCCAGGGCTCGGGCTAACGGTCCCCGTGCCGCCCTGACTCACATAGGCAGGTATCCCGGCCAGTCGCCCCTCGTTGGCGACACAGGCTGGCGACACAGGCGCGTTTCGTCTCGTCCAAGAACGTCCTTACCTCCTCCGGTACTACCCCATCACAGGGTTGGATGCGGGATACCGTGTCCCTGACTTCTTCGCGGTACACACGGTCGGTCTCCCGATGATTGCTGCTTTCAACAATGGCCCCCGCCATAGCCACACCCATCGTTTGCATGGCCGCCACTGTCTCAGGGCGTAGTTGTCGTTCCCCGGTGGGTAGTTGTGGGTCGGTCGGTGGGCCTCTTGGCGTCGCCATTGCTCCTATTGGTATTCTAATGTTATGCTGATCCTAGCTAGCCTTGGCCGTTCTGGGCTGCCTCCAGAAAAACTTTTATTCTGTCGGCTAAATCGTTCAGTAATGGCGTAGCTGGTCTCCCCTCGTTCGCTTGGGCCATACGCTATGTACTCACTGCGTTTTGGTTTTGCTCCGGATCCTGGCAGGCGCTCGTCAATGAAGATTTCGGATTCTATATCTTTCGATTCTGTTTTTCGCTACTATCTCCGGCAAGACTATGATGTTGAGGTTGCTGCGACAACCGATCTTTCCAAAGAGGAAGTAGCGTGATTACCAGCTCGCCTCGTCAGAAGATGATTATGACGATATTTGTACTTGGTAATCTGGGCCTGATCTGATTACAGAAGATGTCGGTAAGCTACGGTGGTTTCCCGTAGGTGCCAGAGTAAACACTATTAAAACACGAACTCGTGCCTTGAGGTAAAGTATCAAGGTGATAGCTTTATTCTCCTAATTCTAACTATGTACTTTTACGTGAAAGTGACTTATGCTGTCACAACAGAATTTATAAAAACAAACTTATTTATTTGATTCAGTATTCTATGTAGTTAATTAGAAATACGATTACTGGTTCTTTACTTAAATAATGTTACGTTTCGCGTCTAGCTAAACAATTTCTCCGAATACTGTTCTTGGCTACTTAAAACTATTCATCAAGAACTTATTTGAATTTCGACAAAAATCAGTTCCACAGAACTATATGGATTCGAGGCTAGGTTTACTTCAACGCACTGTTGTTCGGACTCGGAATCCCGATTAAAGTTAAAGTCCCCTTTATATACTATCTTAGTTTTCGTTCTCCCATTTTAGAATTCTGGATGGGTTCTTCATCCGTACGATGACCTGTCTAGAATGACGGATGCTTGTTCATACCAAGGCTTGCTGGTGGACCGGCACGCCTCTTGACTCATCTTTTTGATAGTAATTTCCGATTTGTGTAGGTGACAGTCGGCCCTTGTAGAATGCTATACAATCGACCACTTGTAGAATGCTAGAGTTATCGGCACTCAAGTTACCATTTCTCCTTCGATCAATACTCACCATTCTGTTACTTCTGATATACAGCTGGCCCTGACAGCGGCTCTAGGATTATAGACTTAGAAAGCTTTACCGACTCCTGGGAACCGGGTACTCGGCTCCCAACTGCCGAGTACCCGTTTACCATAGAGCTCATTCTTGTTTGCATAGCGACAAGAGCAATACATGCTTTTTGCATTAAGGATTTTAGTGTTTTAAAATAATCTAAGTCTTTAATCAGTGATAGTTTGTGTGTTCTGAAAGGATTAACTAAGGACTATGGAGAATACCGCCCAAGACAACCAGGTTGTATTGTTCTTTATTATCCATAGTTAAAAGACTTAGGTCTCTAAATTTCGTTGTGTCGCATGTTCCAATTTCTGACCCCATAGAATCTGGGATGTGTGCTAACAACGATATATGCCAGACGATCGCCTTCTTTAAACCCTAACAGGCGATCGGCAGATATGAAAATAGGTGTTTGCTACGGTATTTCTAACACGAATATCGGCTGACGTCGTTCTCCGTAGAATCCGAGCGGGTGACGTCACACCCGGTCGTTCGGATGTTTATGTGAAGAAAGATTTTTCATTAATTCGCGCATCTTATTCTGGGTGCTGCGTACTAAAAATGGTACCGGAAACTTTAGAATGATCAAGTTTACGTGCGATCACGATCGGTTTGCAATGATCGGTGGTTTCAAAATTCTTGAGTAGATGTGTGGTCTGCGGTTTTACCGTGTGAGACAGCAGTTTGTTATACATTTTGTTGTTTTCTTCACATATCGTGCTGCGTTCGTTAGGAGTATAATTTATATTGATTAGTAAATATACCCTGAATGCTATGCGATATGATTCTTGGAGCCGTTACACATCCTGGAGGATCTATTATGGGTGTGTTGTGCCCGCGCGTACTTGTCGTCATAATCAATGCGATCGTTGTTGTAACGTGGCGGGGTGGGGTGCGGGGAGGTTACGGTTAATTTATGAGTCAAATTATTTGAAAATTAATTGTCTGCCTTCCATCCGGGTCTCGTTCCGCTTGTTTATTGTAGGTTTGTGCTTATTTTATAGGCCAAGCCAGCCCCGCCATCATGTGACGACTGCCATAAGTTTGTCCGTGTAATGTTCAAGGACCATGTCTGTTTTAGGTGTGCCCTGTGTAATATAGATCATAGGTGTAATGTTTGTGCAGTGTGGTCCGTCGAAACGATGGTTAAGTTCCTTGCCCAGAAGGACTTGGCTGGGTCTGACGCGGGGTCAGGCGGTCCGAGAGTAAATCGTGGAGCGCCCGGTTCGGCCGGTGCGGGTACTCCACGTCCCCAGCTGGAGGTGGCGGAGATGGCACCGCCGGCGTGGTTTGGTCCGGCTCTGCAGGGTTTTTCTGCATAGCGTTCTGACCACGCTGGTGTCGTCCCTGCTACCAAAGGTTGGGGGGGCAGTTTCTCCCCATGCCTGGTACGGATCCTGTCCTCGGACAGGATTCTGGACTGGTTACCGAGGGGGCCATCTCGTACGGCCCCCTGGCAGTCCCGTCTGGCTTTGGCCAGACGGGTTTCTGTTTCTCTGCGGCCACCTCCGGGTGGTCCAGTAGCGGTGGCCGGTCCATCAGGTGTGGGAGCCGTCCGCCAGGACGGTTCCACGGTTGACTCGTCTAGTGACGACTCTTCGGAGTCTGAAGACGAGGAGGCCGAGGAGGAGAGGTTGCTGCGGCCCGTGAAGCTGCAGGTGGAGAATATGGAGGTTGATTCCGTCCTAGACGGAACCGGCCTCCATTTGTCTGGTTTGGCGCAAGCCAGGTCAGCGGCTCCGCCTGTGGCTGAGGCAAATCCGTTACCGTGCAGCTTGGTTTGGCACCAGCCGTCATGGGAACGGGTGTGCCGGGCCGGGCGTGGTACTCACCTATCTCGCCTGGTCCGGCAGTCGGACGTGGGGTGCCGTGGGCGCCCGTGTCCGGCTATGGTTCCGCGACTGCTACGGGTCCGTACGGTTTTCCGTGCAGACCTACCCCATGGACCGGAGTGTTTCATGGGGTGGCGGCGGAACCGTGTGGTACCGGAGTGCCTGGCGTGTCAGCCGTGGCTCCTTGCTGGGAGGCCGTGGCTGGCAGACCCGTGAGCACGTCAACGGGTGATGTGTTTGCGGGGGTGTCTTCATCGGAGGTAGATTGGTCAGATGCTCTGGCGTGGCTAGCCAGGGTTGACCCGTCTGTGGTTTCGGCCACGGCCGATGAAGATGCGCCCCGTCCGTCGGTTGCGTCGATCAGGACGGGGATTTTGCCCGCGGCCCGGATCCAGTCAGTGGGACTGGATCCACGGTTCATAGAATGGTTGGATGCTATTTATAGCAAACAACTGATGACCAAGGGTCAGCTCCTGCGGCCTCCAGGGAGGTGCGGGCAAGATGTCGTATTCCGCGGGGGGGGAATACGACAGGTATGGTGTAGTCCCGTCGGTCACGGAGGATGACCGATGGGTACTGGGCGTCCAGAGTGCCGTGCCGGGTCACCCCGGTCCAGCACTTGTGGACAAGTCTCAGGTACACCAGGAAGAAGTCCTGTCCCTATGCGATGAGGGTGTGAGGGCAGCGACGAGGGTTTTCACAAGAGTGGTCCTTGCGGTGACAGCGTTTCTCAGAAAAGAGAACGTGGCGCTACACACCTACATAGACGACTGGCTGCTTAAGGCAGACTCGGCAGCCAGGTTGAACGTGGATACTGCTCTGACTCTGAAGTTACTTTCAGATCTGCGCTGCATAGTCAACGAGGAGAAATCCGAGTTGACGCCCACTCAACGTTTCGTTTATTTGGGGATGCGATTCGACCTCGAGGAGGGCAGGGTTTACCCGTCAGAGCCCAGAGTGGTGTCTCTGTTAGCCATCCTCAAGAGTTTTCGAGTGGGAAACCACATTCAAGGCGAGGCGGTTCCTTCAGATGCTGGGCATGATGGTCTCCATGGAGCAGGTATCCCGTACGATGCTCTAATGCGAAGGCCTATCCAGTTGTATCTGATGTCTCTGTGGAAACAGAGAACAGAACCCCTGTCAAAACTGTTGCCAGTTTTGGAGCCGATAATATCGCATCTTCTATGGTGGAAACAGCGTCAGAATCTCCTATTAGGGGTTTCGCTGCACCTACACCGCCCCCAGCTGTCCGTCTACACGGATGCATCGCTGGAAGGGTGGGGTGCCTGCCTGGGAGAACCAGGTCTCGGGCACATGGACTCTCCCGGAGAGTCAGCTGCATATCAATCTGTTGGAAATGATGGCAGTGGAACTGGCGTTGGAAGAGTTCCTTCCGATGATCAGGGGCAGGGTGATATTGATACGGTTGGTCAATTCGACAGTAGTATCATATATAAATCGCCAAGGCGGGACCAGGTCACCCACTCTGTGTATCAGGGTGTGGCACTTGATTCAATGGTGCAGGAATTACTCGGTTGTTTTGAAAGCAGCTCGTATTCCTGGCCGATTGAACATTCTGGCGGATGCTTTGTCTCGCAGACAGAGAATCCTGCCAACAGAATGGTCCCTCAACCCTCCAGTTCTGCGACGGATCTTCGAGCATTGGGGCAAACCCAACGTGGACTTGTTCGCCACAAAGGAAAATGCTCAAATCATGACATATGTCTCGCCGATTACAGATCCAAATGCCGTCGATACAGACGCTCTGGCGATAAGCTGGAGAGGGATGCACGCTTACGCGTACCCACCCACCATTCTTCTACCGAAGGTTTTGGTGAAGGTCAGGGAGGAACCGTGTCTGGTCCTGCTAATAGCGCCGTATTGGCCGAGCAGGGCGTGGTTCACGGATCTTCTAGATCTGCTGGTGGAAAATCCTGTGCAGTTGCCCGAGATTCCGAACATAATCTCCCAGGCCAAGGGACGCTTCCTACACGAGCATCCCGAAATGTTCAATGACTGCGTGGATGTTATCAAACAACGTTCCACGTCGGAAGGCTTTTCTCGACAGGCTGCTGATTTCATCGCGGCTGCGAGAAGGAGGTCAACCTTCAAGTCATATAACAACACGGTTAACAGATTTGCAGACTGGTGTGAAGAAAAGGGTATTGATACCTTTCAATCCACTATCAGCAAATAGCAGACTTTCTCTGTGAGCTGTTCTTTTGAGGACTAGCTCCCGTCACAGTTGCTGGATACAAGTCAGCTTTGGCATCAGTTATCCCTTGTCTAGCCAACAGGGATAGTCCAGAGGTGGCCCAGTTAAATGTGATGTTGAAGGGAATGAGCAATCTCCGACCGAGACAACCGGTAGTCATTCCAGCCTGGAGTCTATCTTTAGTGCTTAATGTACTGGCCAAGCACCCTTTCGAACCGTTGCGTTCGGCTAGTCTAAAGCATTTGACTCTAAAGGCGGTTTTTCTATTGGCAGCTTCCTCAGCTAGAGGGCGCAGTGAGATCCATGCGCTTTCGGCAGAGAGGAACCGATTTATTGTTTCTGGAGAAGGTCTGCGTCTTCTGCCAAGAGCAGAGGTTATGTCAAAGAACCAATCTTTGAGATATCCCGGCAAACCGATCATTATACCGAAGTTAACTAGGTTTGATCGTGATGCCAGTGTCTGGTGCCCGGTCCGTGCTTTGACTAAGTACAAGAAACGGACTGACTCGTTACGGTCGAACGATAGACATCTGTGGATCTGCCATAAAAAGTCTTATGGCGCCGCATCCATGGATACTATCTCTCGTTGGGTGGTCGAATGCATTCAGACTACTCACGAGATGGCGACTGGGCACCAGGTGCAAGGCGTAAGGGCAGACAATGTCAGAGGAATAGCCGCCTCGACCGCCCTTTACAATGGTGTTCCGTTATAGGACATCATGGCCGTTGCACAATGGCACTGTGAGTCCTCATTCACGGATTACTATATGAGGGATGTGTCAGACTCAGCCAATCCACTCGCTTTAGCTGTTTTGAAACGATAGTTAGTGACCACACTGCTTTTCACCCTTTTCTCACTTCGGTAAGAAAAGAACCTAAAGCAGGCATGGTCAGGCGAGAGGATCTCAACCAGATTGTGTCACTGATGGCCGAACCGGTGAATGGTTGGAGGCGGTACGTCTGAAGTCCAATTATCATAAGGTAATTCAATAGTGAGAGTTTTTTGTATTATGGATATGTATCATGTTCATTCATCTTATATATTCATGCTCATTCCCAGGCTAATACATGGAGTATGCAGGGAGCAGTTAACCCTCTTGGCATATTTGTGTTTTCAGGCGAGATACATGTTCGTTAGTTCTCTCCCTTTTCTTAGGAGGAAAAAGGGGGGGGGGGGGGACTGTGACGCGAATGTGATTCCTTTTAGGTCTGCGTTAGTCAAGTTTGAAGTCTAAAATCTTTCTCCAAGGGGCAAAATTAGCATTTATGGCTTGCCCCTTCCCACCAGGTTACTGATCAAATCTGGTGTATATCAGAAGTAACAGAATGGTGAGTATTGATCGAAGGAGAATGCAGGAAATGTCAATTTCCCTTTCTCCGAGATCTAACAATACTCACCATTCTGTTACGGACCCAGCCTCCCAGCCCCACGGAGGCAAGCCATAGTTTTCTCTTGTTTGGTGGCTATGCAAACAATATGAGCTCTATGGTAAACGGGTACTCGGCAGTTGGGAGCCGAGTACCCGGTTCCCAGGAGTCGGTAAAGCTTTCTAAGTCTATAATCCTAGAGCCGCTGTCAGGGCCAGCTGTATATCAGAAGTAACAGAATGGTGAGTATTGTTAGATCTCGGAGAAAGGGAAATTGACATTTCCTGCATTCTCTTAGCCTACAGGACACCATGTAACTAACTACGTCCGTTTGTCATATCTAACCCCTTGGTTGACTCCTGCCTGGCGCGCCAGCCATTATCCGGCACAAGTATCCCTTTTGCGCTCGGTTTAGATTCAGTTTCGATTTCAGTTTCGACAAAATTACCACCCACAAACTTGACTCTATAGAAATATGGAAACTCGGTCACATTATCACGGTCCTATGGTAAGTCGGTCGTCGCCACGTTACTACGCCATTCTATGAGTCATTCAGTCTGTGCTACGTACACTCTGTCCGTAGCACCCTACCGACGCTCTTGCTTGAATATTTAGAAAACTATTGGTCGTAACTTCTGCTGAATACTATAAAAGGTTATGCTGCCGCTGCAGCAATAACTTTCATCTTTCAACCACCGACGGACTCCATCAGCTCACTGCCCTAAGTCTTAGTCTATTCTATTCCAATTTCACTTATTGTTTCAGCTACATTTTCGTGTCAGTTTTGCATCGACTTGATGCACACACTAGATCGCGCTATTATTTTCCTGCTCATTGTGTTATCTGTTCCTTAGCTCGCCTGGTATTCAAATATAGTAATTCACTGGGGTCTTAGCCTGCAAATTTAAGATGTCCCCGGGGTCATGACCCCCCAGAAGACAATCCCATATCTACATAGGGAAGGCCCCAGGCTTCTACCAAGGGTTAATTTCATGGCTAAAATCAGTCATTGAAATATCCAGGTCAATCGATTATTTTACGTCTTTTGACTTGATTTGGTTCTAATTCAAAGGCCTGGTGTCCAGTCCCTGCATTGAATCGCTATGAACAGCGAACTCGGGAATGGTGGACGAACCCCACCTCTATGGCTATCTTATATTGAACCCCATGGCAGGGCGTCCAAGAATACCATTTCCAGGTGGATTGTAGAGTGCATCCAGTACTGCCACAAGGCCGCCATGGGTAAACAAGTTGACATGGCCAAGGCTCACTGTGTCCATGGCGTAGTGGCGTCCACCGCCCTGTTTAATGAGGTGCCGGAGGATGACATTATGTTGGTAGCCCAGTGGCACTGTGAGTCCAGTTTCACCGACCATTATCTCCATGACACATCTAATTCTCTCGCCTTATCGATTTTGAACAAATAAACAGGTATATAGTGTATATAACGCCCACAGAGTTCACACATTACCGTTAAGTAAGGGAGATAACCTCTTCAGTGGCGTGCCGTTCTTTACAACAGGAATACGGCTCATTAACTTTTTAAGGTCAGTCCTATGTTGATGTTGTCTTGTTTTTATGTCACATTTATTGTACATACTAATATGGTGATGGTTCGTGTTTTATGTGGTTCACATTCAAGTATATACGAATTGAAGCCTTTCATTTTTAGCTCACCTGGCCTTAAGCCAAGTAAGCTTATGCCGTGGCGACCGTC
Organism: Chaetoderma sp. LZ-2023a; assembly: GCA_034401795.1. Lineage (NCBI taxonomy): Eukaryota > Metazoa > Mollusca > Caudofoveata > Chaetodermatida > Chaetodermatidae > Chaetoderma > Chaetoderma sp. LZ-2023a. Next base: position 142,657,634 of record CM067369.1, read on the forward strand.
CGTCGTGTGTCCATCCGTCATCGTCCTTCAACTTTTCCTTTAAACGACTTCTTCTCAAGAACCACTGGGCTGATTTCAATTATATGTGGTAGGAAGCATCCTTAAGGCATAGGGATTCAAATTTGTTCAAATGAAGCCGATCGACCAATTTGGCCGGTGGCCATCTTGGATTTCGACCGATTTTAGGAAACATCTTTAAAAATCTCCGAAACCATTATGGGGATTGATGCAAAACTCATGAAATAAAAGCTGAACCAAGTTTGTTGAAGGGAACTTGGTTGCTCAAATGGTTCGGCGGCCATCTTGGTTGACCTAGTTTTAGCGAAAACAACTCCAGAACCGCTGAACAGATCGGGTCGAAATTTGGCAGATATGATATGGGATTACGGGCCAATAAAGTTTGTTCAAGGGAAGTTAAACCATCAAAAAACATGGCCGCCGTTGGCCAATCAAAATATAGTGTATTTGGCGGACATATTGGATTTTTTTAATTTGATGGATTTTGAGGCCAAAATTGGTCCTATATGTTTTTGGGTATTCTGAGCGAAACTGTCGGATAAACGGTTTGGCGGCCATCTATTTTCTCATCCAAAGCTCCCATGCTAAAGAAGTGGGAAATTTAAAATGTCTTCTCGAGAACTACCAGGCCGATTTCAATTATATTTGGCAGGAAGCATCCTTAGGGCATAGGGATCCAAGGTTGTTCAAATGAACCCGATCGGCCAATATTGCCCAGCGGCCATTTTGGATTTCGTCCGATTTCAGGAAATGTCTTTAAAAATCTTCTCCAAAACCACTTGGGGAATCTTCATCTAGTTTACTATGTAATCATATAAATTCATGATTTAAAAATAAATCATGATTTTCGATTTAATCATGTAATTCCGCAAGCGTACATGCTAGTTCAGTGATTGTTGAATTCCAAGCAAATGCTTTTTGTGAGTAGAACTATATGTATTGTTATTTAGAATCTGGCTTTATTTTGCATCGGTATGCTGAGCAGTGGAATGTCTTTAACCCTTGAAATTCCAGTGTCTCAGTTTAAGGACAGATATACAGAAATATTGTATTGAATATTTTGAAACTAATATGTCTGAGAACTGTTGCAAGTAAAATTAGTTTCAAAATATTCAACAGAATATTCCTATCCTAAAAATTTCTTTTGTCGTTTCTGGTCTGTAAGAGTCTGTCCATCCTCTTATAATTAGCTCACCTGGCCTGAAAGGCAAGTGAGCTTCTGTCGTGGCAACCGTCCGTCGTGTGTCTGTCGCTGTCGTCCATCCATCTGTCAACTTTTCCTTTAAACGACTTCTTCTCAAGAAGCACTGGGCCGATTTCTTCTTCTTTCTTCTTTTCGTTCGCTGATCATACCGCCAGTCCTGTAATTGACTATCGACATGATCATATGCGTTAAGTGCGTGGATCCATGGTTTATTAGAGTGCGCCGTGCGGCCTGGAACCTCTGTCTTCAGCACTCGAGGTTTCTGTCAGGGTTACCTCACCCTTACCTCCTTTAGTCGCCTCTTACGACACGCAGAGGATACGGAAGGTGTATTCTAAGCCCCACCTACATGGCAAACTGGGCCGATTTCAATTATATTTGGCAGGAAGCATCATTATGGCATAGGGATCCAAGTTTGTTCAAACAAAGCCGATCGGCCAATTTGGCCAGCGGCCATCTTGGATTTGGACAATTTTTAGAAACGTCTAAAAATCTCCGAAACCGCTTCAGGGATTGAAGCAAACCTCATGAAAGATGATCTAGGGCAAGAGCTCAACCAAGTTTGTTCAAGGGAACTTTATTGGTCCAATGGTTCGGCGGCCATCGTGGTTGACCTAGTTTTAGCGAAAATGACTTCTCCAGAATCACTGAAGGGATCAGGCCGAAATTTGTGATATATGATTAGGGACGAAGGGCCATTAAAGTTTGTTCAAGCGAAGTTGATCCATCAAAAAACAGGGGCCAATCAAAATATAGCGTGTTTGGTGGCCATATTGGATTTTTTTATTTGATGGATTTTGAGGCCGAAATTGGTTTTATTTAGGTTTTTGGGTATTCTGATCTCAAATTTGCAATTTTCGAAACTGTCAGATAAACGGTTTGGCGGCCATCTTGGATCATTTTCCCAACAAAAGCTCCCGTACTAAAGCAATGGGAAATTTAAAATGTCTTCGCGAGAACTACTGTGCTGATTTAAATTACATTTGCCAGGAAGTATCCTTAGGGTTGGGATGAGATTGGATGAGGATGGGCTTAATGAGATTCCATTTGTTCAAACGAACCGATGTCTTTAAAAATCTTCTCCAAAACCATTTGAGGGATCAAGTCAGACCTCATGAAATATGATCTAGAGCGAGAGCTGACCCAAGTTTGTTCAAGGGAACTTGATTGACCAGCGGCCATCTTGAATGACCTCGTTTTCGCAAAAACGACTTCCCCAGAACCGCTGAAGCGATCAGGCCGAAATTTGTGATATATGATTAGGGATTAACGGCCATTTAAAGTTTGTTCAAGAAAAGTTGATCCGTCAAAAAACCTGGCCGCCGTGGACCAATCAATATATAGCATGTTTGACTGCCATATTGGATTTTTTTTATTTGATGGATTTTGAGGTCGAAATTGATTTTATATATGTTTTTGCGTATTGTGATTTCAACTTTGCCATTTTCAAGACTGTCGGATAAACGGTTTAGTGGCCATCTTGGATCATTTACCTGCCAAAATCTCCCATACTAAAGCAATGGGAAATTTAAAATGTATTCTTCTCGCGCCATCTTGGATTTTGGTTGACTTAGAAATGTCTAAAAAAATCTCCAAAACCGCTTGGGGGATCAATTCAATACGCATGAAATATCATCTAGGGCAAGAGCTGCACCAAGTTTGTTCAAGGGAACATGATTGCCCAAATGGTTGGGTGGCCATCTTGGATAACCTATTTTTTGCCAAAACAACTCCAGAACCACAGCGGATTGGGCCGAAATTTGGGAGATATGATTAGGCATTGAGTGCCATTAAAGTTTGTTCAAAGAAAGGAGCTATGTCAGAAACATGGCCGCAGTGGATCAATCAAAATGTAGCATGTTTGGCAGCCATATTGGACTTGCAAAAATGTCCACAAACTCATTTAAAAGACTACTAAACCACCCACCAACAATTTTGACAAAAATGCATAGTGCTCCAGGTGAGCGACACAGGCTTTGGCCTCTTGTTATGATGTCCTTTAGTACTCAGGCACGAGTACGTAGAGAGTGTTGAGATCAACGCTTCTCCTTCGTGAAAAGAAGGGGTGAGCGTATGTCTTTTGACGGTCATTATCGATCATTCATCGACTGTGTTATCCAATGCTCGATTCATTTCCTGGTTGTGCCTCATACGCAACTTCAGATGTTTGTGTCATTATGCAAAAGAGCTTGGCTCTTCCAGGGATGAGCTGGTCATGTGACCTCGCCTCCCTCCCACCAGAGTAACTTTCGAATTTTGGCAATATCAAAGAGTATTAGGGAGGTACGTATACTCATGAAGTGAAATAAACGAAATCAATGATTTCTGGTTTCACAAGTAAGTAGTTACTTACCTGCTCAGTCTTTAGGCTGTTACATTTTTGTCGGCCAATTATTAAGTTGAGGAAGTGACAGTCGGTGCATGCGCGGGTTTGGAGGCACACATCCGCTGAACTGACAACTTTCATACCTGCCTATTAGGGGCAGTTTCTGTTCAAATCTGGGTATTATTGGAGCTAGGTCGATATTTAGAAATACCAAAGAGTATTAGGGAAGTAAGTAACTACTCACTCATGAAAAAAGAAATCCTTGATTTCGTTTAATATCTGGAGATACAGAATGTTGTATATATACAGTTCAACATTTTAACCCAGCATCTTCTGAATGGAAGCATCAGGTCCTTTACTAGCGGGACACACCTCCCCCACCCTCATACCAGTGGTGCTTAGATGCTCATAACTTTTTACACAGATAAAACATTTGGATATGGTTAACAGTACTGAAAAGTAGAATAAAAATACAAACAGATGTTACCAAATACCATATTATTAACTCTATAAGTGTTTGATGATGTATGGCCAGACATATCTTCAAATGTAGGCAAAATTAATTGTTCCCGTTTTAAATAATGCCTTATGTTGTTAAACCAATGATCGATCACAAAAATATACCCAGTTCCCAAAATTAAATAATGTGTTTGTGGATAACATTTTATAAACAATTTTAATTTGTTGCAGTAATCTGTTGAATATCTTTTATACCAATTTAACCCTAAATTTGTTCAAGAAAAGTTCAATTTCCTCATAGAAAATGTCCATTTGCAGACCAAGAGAAGACATTTCGAAAATTTGCCACTGGAATGACTGGCTCGGTTATCGAACCAGTCATTCCAGTGGTCAGTTTTCAAAAATAGTCTTCTCTTGGGCAGCACATGGACATTTCTCAAGACCACTGGAGAAGCTGATATGAATGTTAAAGGGTCAACTGACAGCATAACTGACAGCTGTTGCTGTCTGATGAATGGTTTTGAAATGGGTTAAAATTGAAGTTTCTGAATCTGACTATGTATGTCTATTTTTTCATTTTTAAGATGAAGCTGTTAAGCACAGTATGGCGATGTTCAGTTCATTGTCAGAGGCGTTTCCACAGCTCCACTCGCCAGATGCTTCCTCTTGTCCCAATTGTTATTGAACAGACAGGGCGAGGTGAAAGGGCATATGATATCTATTCACGTCTTCTCAAAGAAAGAATCATCTGTGTTATGGGACCGGTAAGTAAATTAGAAAATTATATTACTTACTGAAGGACCATTTACACGCCAAGAGAAGACGATATTAGAAAATGTACCACTGAAATATCACGCCATACATTTTCATAGTAAATATTCAAAAGTAGTCTTACTGAACAAACCCTATATATATATATATATGATCGCATATTGTGAGACGATGTTTATATTAGGCTCAGGCCCGGGGTGGTGCAGAATGTCCAAGTTTCAGGAAGTGGGGGGCTGCACATTCTAGTTTTAATTTGATTAGGCATTGATTGAAGATATCATGAAATCTGTCTGAAAATTGTTATGATAAATATAGAAAATCTGGAAGAATAATTTAGCAGTTGTGTGAGCCATGTGCTTATTATGCCATGTATGTAGGTAATGGATGATTTGTCTAGTGTGGTAATTGCTCAGCTGTTGTTCCTTATTATGTAGGTAATGGATGATATGTCTAGTGTGGTAATTGCTCAGCTGTTGTTCCTTATGTCGGTAATGGATGATTTGTCTAGTGTGGTAATTGCTCAGCTGTTGTTCCTTATTATGTAGGTAATGGATGATTTGTCTCGTGTGGTAATTGCTCAGCTGTTGTTCCTTATTATGTAGGTAATGGATGATTTGTCTCATCTTGTAATTGCTCAGCTGTTGTTCCTTATTATGTAGGTAATGAATGATTTGTCTCATCTTGTAATTGCTCAGCTGTTGTTCCTTATTATGTAGGTAATGGATGATTTGTCTAGTGTGGTAGTTGCTCTGCTGTTGTTCCTTATTATGTAGGTAATGGATGATTTGTCTCATCTTGTAATTGCTCAGCTGTTGTTTCTTATTATGTAGGTAATGGATGATTTGTCTCGTGTGGTAATTGCTCAGCTGTTGTTCCTTATTATGTAGGTAATGGATGATTTGTCTCATGTGGTAATTGCTCAGCTGTTGTTCCTTATTATGTAGGTAATGGATGATTTGTCTCATGTGGTAATTGCTCAGCTGTTGTTCCTTATTATGTAGGTAATGGATGATTTGTCTCATGTGGTAATTGCTCAGCTGTTGTTCCTTATTATGTAGGTAATGGATGATTTGTCTCATGTGGTAATTGCTCAGCTGTTGTTCCTTATTATGTAGGTAATGGATGATTTGTCTCATGTGGTAATTGCTCAGCTGTTGTTCCTTATTATGTAGGTAACGGATGATCTGTCTCATGTGGTAATTGCTCAGCTGTTGTTCCTTATTATGTAGGTAACGGATGATTTGTCTCATGTGGTAATTGCTCAGCTGTTGTTCCTTATTATGTAGGTAATGGATGATTTGTCTAGTGTGGTAATTGCTCAGCTGTTGTTCCTTATTATGTAGGTAATGGATGATTTCTCTCATCTTGTAATTTCTCAGCTGTTGTTTCTTATTATGTAGGTAATGGATGATTTGTCTCGTGTGGTAATTGCTCAGCTGTTGTTCCTTATTATGTAGGTAACGGATGATCTGTCTCGTGTGGTAATTGCTCAGCTGTTGTTCCTTATTATGTAGGTAATGGATGATCTGTCTCATGTGGTAGTTGCTCAGCTGTTGTTTCTTATTATGTAGGTAATGGATGATTTGTCTCGTGTGGTAATTGCTCGGCTGTTGTTCCTTATTATGTAGGTAATGGATGATTTGTCTCATCTTGTAATTGCTCAGCTGTTGTTCCTTATTATGTAGGTAATGGATGATTTGTCTCATCTTGTAATTGCTCAGCTGTTGTTTCTTATTATGTAGGTAATGGATGATTTGTCTCGTGTGGTAATTGCTCAGCTGTTGTTCCTTATTATGTAGGTAACGGATGATCTGTCTCGTGTGGTAATTGCTCAGCTGTTGTTCCTTATTATGTAGGTAATGGATGATCTGTCTCATGTGGTAATTGCTCAGCTGTTGTTTCTTATTATGTAGGTAATGGATGATTTGTCTCGTGTGGTAATTGCTCAGCTGTTGTTCCTTATTATGTAGGTAATGGATGATCTGTCTCATGTGGTAATTGCTCAGCTGTTGTTCCTTATTATGTAGGTAATGGATGATTTGTCTCATCTTGTAATTGCTCAGCTGTTGTTCCTTATTATGTAGGTAATGGATGATTTGTCTCGTGTGGTAATTGCTCGGCTGTTGTTCCTTATTATGTAGGTAATGGATGATTTGTCTCATCTTGTAATTGCTCAGCTGTTGTTCCTTATTATGTAGGTAATGGATGATTTGTCTCGTGTGGTAATTGCTCAGCTGTTGTTCCTTATTATGTAGGTAATGGATGATTTGTCTCATCTTGTAATTGCTCAGCTGTTGTTCCTTATTATGTAGGTAATGAATGATTTGTCTCATCTTGTAATTGCTCAGCTGTTGTTCCTTATTATGTAGGTAATGGATGATTTGTCTAGTGTGGTAATTGCTCTGCTGTTGTTCCTTATTATGTAGGTAATGGATGATTTGTCTCATCTTGTAATTGCTCAGCTGTTGTTCCTTATTATGTAGGTAATGGATGATTTGTCTCATCGTGTAATTGCTCAGCTGTTGTTTCTTATTATGTAGGTAATGGATGATTTGTCTCGTGTGGTAATTGCTCAGCTGTTGTTCCTTATTATGTAGGTAATGGATGATCTGTCTCGTGTGGTAATTGCTCAGCTGTTGTTCCTTATTATGTAGGTAACGGATGATCTGTCTCGTGTGGTAATTGCTCAGCTGTTGTTCCTTATTATGTAGGTAACGGATGATCTGTCTCGTGTGGTAATTGCTCAGCTGTTGTTCCTTATTATGTAGGTAATGGATGATTTGTCTCATCTTGTAATTGCTCAGCTGTTGTTCCTTATTATGTAGGTAATGGATGATTTGTCTCATCTTGTAATTGCTCTGCTGTTGTTCCTTATTATGTAGGTAATGGATGATTTGTCTCATCTTGTAATTGCTCAGCTGTTGTTCCTTATTATGTAGGTAACGGATGATCTGTCTCGTGTGGTAATTGCTCAGCTGTTGTTCCTTATTATGTAGGTAATGGATGATCTGTCTCATGTGGTAATTGCTCAGCTGTTGTTTCTTATTATGTAGGTAATGGATGATTTGTCTCGTGTGGTAATTGCTCAGCTGTTGTTCCTTATTATGTAGGTAATGGATGATCTGTCTCGTGTGGTAATTGCTCAGCTGTTGTTCCTTATTATGTAGGTAATGGATGATTTGTCTCATCTTGTAATTGCTCAGCTGTTGTTCCTTATTATGTAGGTAATGAATGATTTGTCTCATCTTGTAATTGCTCAGCTGTTGTTCCTTATTATGTAGGTAATGGATGATTTGTCTAGTGTGGTAATTGCTCTGCTGTTGTTCCTTATTATGTAGGTAATGGATGATTTGTCTCATCTTGTAATTGCTCAGCTGTTGTTCCTTATTATGTAGGTAATGGATGATTTGTCTCGTGTGGTAATTGCTCAGCTGTTGTTCCTTATTATGTAGGTAACGGATGATCTGTCTCGTGTGGTAATTGCTCAGCTGTTGTTCCTTATTATGTAGGTAATGGATGATTTGTCTAGTGTGGTAATTGCTCAGCTGTTGTTCCTTATTATGTAGGTAACGGATGATCTGTCTCGTGTGGTAATTGCTCAGCTGTTGTTCCTTATTATGTAGGTAACGGATGATCTGTCTCGTGTGGTAATTTCTCAGCTGTTGTTCCTTATTATGTAGGTAACGGATGATCTCGCTAGTGTGGTAATTGCTCAGCTGTTGTTCCTGCAGTCGGAGAGCAACAAGAAGCCGGTTCATATGTATATCAATAGTCCGGGTTAGTATGACATCATTATAGTTTGCAATGATAACACCATAAATTTTCAAAATGAAGCCGATTCTCATGCTGTAGAAGTTTAACTAATGAAAACTGACAACTGTTAACGCTTTCCTAGTCAAACTGTCCAAAACCAGCCTCCACAGTGATTTTGAGGAATATCTATTTGCATGCCTAGAGAAAACTATTTTGTAAAGTTGTCACTGATATGCCTGGCTTGAAGATCGAGCCATTCCAATGATAAATTTTCAAAAATAGTCCTATTAGCGTCTAAATGGATATTCACTATGCAAAAATGCTGATTTTCTTGACCATTATAGGGTTAAACCATTTTCAAGTCTACAGACCAGGGGCCATATTCACCATGTGTTCTTAATTATGAAAAATGCCTAAAAAGGGCATAAGTCCACAAAATACCTAAGTCTGTATTCACGTACATTAGATGAATACTTTGGCGCATATTCTTGATTGATATACGTCGCGTCTTCTAAATAGGTGCATGAAGGCAGTTAGTTAGTTGGGTGTGTAAGTTAGGCACTCTTTATGAATATTATAATTTTTTGCTAGCTAAGAAATGGTCTATTTTGTCTATATACTTGCCTTGAAATGATGATATGGGGTTAATTTTAAAAATATGTTTACACAGTCTTAAGGCTTCTTCTGACAAAACCTCAACTCAAAAGTACTATTCACACATACATGATTTTAGTCATTTCTGTGGATATTTCATATGGACACTCACATGACCATATCTCATCAGAGTGTACCATTCATCACGGTTAGGGCCAAGGTACTCATGTACTTGAGTACAGATTTTCAAGTACTCGCATGTATTCAGTACTCATGCCTTTTTATGAGTACATGTACTTGTACTCAGCCTCAGTACATTTTAAAGTACTCATACGTATACTTGAATACATACTCTGTACTTATACTTTTGAGTACTTAAAAGTACATGCTGAGTACTTACCCATTTTCTACATAAAATTATATGCATACTTTATCCTCTTCATTCAAAATTCCAAGCACTGGTTCTCGGTAGAGGTGTGCATTTGGAGCAATACCAGTACACGTGTACATGTATTTGTCATTCTGCTGCAAAAATGCAGTATTAATATGGTATCTATTTAGCCTATTAATAAGTGTAGAGGGGTGTAATATGGTGGGGTTGAAAAATAAAATACCGGTAGCAATTTATTAACTCCCCCTCCCCACCCACCTTGGGTCAAAAGCGACTCTAAGCGCTGAAAGTGCTAATCATTTTGATTAACCGAATACTAAATATTAAAATTGTGTGCTTCGTTAATGTCTATTTGCCGATCAAGAGAAGACTATTTTGTAAAATTATCATTGGAATTTACAAAAAGAGCATTTTGATGTCATTCAAATGGATATTTCTCAAGACCACTAGATGATGCTTAGACCGACTTTAACATTAAAGCGAAAATGAAAATTGTAACTTTTGCTTGACCAGGGTCCATTTGCATGCCAAGAGAAAAATATTTTTAAACATTACCACTGAAATGACTGGCTTGGTTACAGAGCCATTCATTGTAGTGGTAAATGTACAAAATTAATCTTCTTTGCCTGCAAATAGAAATTCACAGAGACCATTGCAGAGGCCATTTTGGTCAGCCTGACTATTATATGGTTAAGTTGACACAAGAGGGCTAAAGCTTGTTCACCGACTTTTGTCTAAAATTTGTATTTGGCCCCTGTCCGGGACATATCAACATCGAACAACGATGCTTCACCCTTTGATGGTCAAGATTGGCTAAGAAAAATTGAAATCTGACATTACTGAATGTCGATATGCGGGCAAAGGTAAGACAACTTTTTGAAAATTTACCACTGAGATGACTGGCTCTCTCAGTGAGTCAGTCATTGCAGCGATAAATTTAGAGAAAAAAAGTTGTCCTCTCCCGACATGCAAATAGACTTTCAATAATAACGGCTTGGCCATTAATGCATTGACCAAAGGCTGTTGGCGATCAGTTTATTGTGAGCTTAGATAAGTGCCACACACCACTGCAGTATAATCTGCGTTGATAAGATCGAGCTTGAACAGTAATTCTCCTTCGATCAATACTCACCATTCTGTTACTTTCTGATACACAGCTGGCCTTGACAGCTGGCTCTAGGACTATAGACTTAGAAAGCTTTACCGACTCCTTGGAACCGGGTACTCGGCTCCCAACCGCCGAGTACCCGTCTACCATAGAGCTCATTCTTGTTTGCATAGCAACAAGAGCTGTCCACGTTTTTTTGCAGGAAAGATTTTAAGTTTTTGTGAAAGGAAATCTAAGTCTTATCTGTGAATTGATAGTTGTGCGTTCTTAAAAGGATCTAACTGGATAAAATGGAGAATACCGCCAATGAAGACCAGGTTGTATAATTCCTTATTATCCATAGTTAAAAGACTTAGGTCTCTAAATTTCGTTGTGTCGCATGTTCCAATTTCTGACCCCATAGAATCTGGGACGTGTGCTAACAACGAGATATGCCAGACGATCGCCTTCTTTAAACCCCAACAGGCGATCGGCAGATATGAAAATAGGTGTTTGCTACGGTATTTCTAACACGAATATCGGCTGACGTCGTTCTCCGTAGGGTCCGAGCGGGTGACGTCACACCCGTGATGCTCGGATGTTTATGTGAAGAAAATTTTTTCATTAATTCGCGCATCTTGTTCTGGGTGCTGCGTACTAAAAATGGTACCAGAAAACTTTGGAATGGTCAAGTTTACGTGTGATCACGATCGGTTTGCAATGATCGGTGGTGTCAAAATTCTTGAGAGATGCGTGGTCTGCGGTTTTACCGTGTGCTACAGCAGTTTGTTTACATTTTGTTGTTTCTTCACATATCGTGTCGGCTTTCGTTAGGAGTATAATTTATATTGATTGGTAAATATACCCCGAATGCTATGCGATATGATTCCTGGAGCCGTGATACATCCTGGAGGATCAATTATGGGTGTATTTATGCCCGCTTCGTTCTTGTCGTCATAATCAATGCGATCTTTGCTGTAACGTTGCGGGGTGGGGTGCGGGAGGGTACATTTAATTTATGGTCAATTTATTTGAAAATTAATTGTCTGCCTTCCATCCGTGTCTCGTTCCGCTTGCTTATTGTAGGTTTGTGCTTATTTTATAGGCCAAGCCAGCCCCGCCATCATGTGACGAGTGCCATAAGTTTGTACGCGTCGTGTTTAAGGACCATGTCTGTTTTAGGTGTACGCCCTGTAACCTTGATCATAGATGTAATGTGTGCGCAGTGTGGTCCGTCGATATGATGGTAAAGTTCCTTGGCCAGAAGGATGTGGCTGGGTCTGACGCGGGGTCAGGCGGTCCGAGGTTAAATCGTGGAGCGTCCGGTTCGGCCGGTGGGGGCGCTCCACGTCCCCAGCTGGAGGTGGCGGAGATGGCACCGCCGGCGTGGTTCGGTCCGGCTATGCAGGGTTTTCTGCATAGCGTTCTGCCCACGCTGGTGTCGTCACTGCTACCGAAGGTTGGGGGGCAGTTTCTCCCCATGCCTGGTACGGACCCTGTCCTTGGACAGGGTTCTGGACTGGTTACCGAGGGGGCCGTCTCGTACGGCCCCCTGGCAGTCCCGTCTGGCTCCGGCCTGGCGGGTTCTGTCTCTCTGCGGCCACCTCCGGGTGGTCCAGTAGCGGTGGCCGGTCCGTCAGGTGTGGGAGCCGTCCGCCAGGACGGCTCCGCGGTTTCCTCGTCTGGTGACGACTCTTCGGAGTCTGAAGACGAGGAGGCCGAGGAGGAGTTATTGCTGCGGCCTGTGATGCCACGGGTGGAGCATATGGAGGTCGATTCCGTCCTGGACGGAACCGCCCTCCATCTGTCTGGCTTGGCGCAAGCCAGGGCAGCGGCTCCGCCTGTGGTTGAGGCCAATCTGGTACCGGGCACCGGTTCCGTGTCGGTTGGTTTGGCACCAGCTGGCACGGTGACCGGTGTGCCGGGCCGGGCGTGGTACTCACCTATCTCGCCCGGTCCGGCGGTCGGACATGGGGTGCCATTGGCGCCCGTGTTTGGCCACGGTTCCGCGTCCGCTACGGGTCCGTACGGTTTTCCGTGCGGACCTATCCCATGGACTGGTATGGTTCATGGGGTGGCGGCGGAACCGGGTGGTACCGGAGTGCCTGGTGTGTCAGCCGCGGCTCCTTGCCGGGAGGCCGTGGCTGGCAGGCCCGTGAGCGCGTCAACGGGTGACGTGTTTGCGGGTGTTTCCTCCTCGGAAATAGACTGGTCCGAGGCTCTGGCTTGGCTAGCCAGGGTGGACCCGTCTGTGGTTTCGGCCACGGCCGAGGAGGATGCGCCCCGTCCGTCGGTTGCATCGATTCGGACGGGGATCTTGCCCGCGGCCCGGATCCAGTCAGTGGGACTGGATCCACGGTTCATAGAGTTGTTGGATGCTATTTATAGCAAGCAACTTGCGACCAAGGGCCAGCTCCCTGCGGCCTCCAGGGAGGTGCGGGCAAGGTGTCGTATTCCGCGGGGGGAATACGACAGATATGGTGTAGTGCCGTCGGTCACTGAGGATGACCGATGGGTCCTGGGGGTTCAGAGTGCTGGAGCGGGTGGCCCCGGTCCGGCACTTGTGGACAGGTCCCAGGTACACCAAGAGGAAGTCCTGTCCCTATGCGACGAGGGTGTGAGGGCAGCTATGAGTGCTGTCAACCACTCTTATCGTCTCCTTCAGTCGGTGTGGGCTGAAGCGGGGGCAGGCCACCCTGTGCCACCTGTGGCGCTTTCGTGCGTGAATGACGGCTTGGTGCTGTCTATGGACGCACTGGCAAGGGTGCAGGCGCGTGTGACCAAATCCAGGAGGCAAATGGTTATTGACCATATGCGTCCGGCTACGGCAGTCAGGGAGCGTCTTCTTGGGACGCCCCTGACAGGGCCTAGCATCTTCGGTGGCCAAGCGCGGGCCATCCTAGAGGATACGGCCAGCATCGCGCAGAATCGGTTGGCGGTCAACCTACAGCTGGAGCTAGTGCGGCAAGCGCACGCACTAGGGGCTGTGGGGAAACCGCTAGCTGGACAACCTCCAAAGAAGCAGAAGAAGCATAAGGGCAAGGCGAAAGCTAAGCCTGCTGCGACTTCTGCTTCAGCTGGATTTTCTCAGCCGCCGCCGGCTAAGAAAGCCAGGAAGGTTGTAGAGGCTCCTACCCTCCCCAAGGTTGCTCCTGACCGCCCTAGAGGCGGGAAGGGCAAGGGGAAGGGTAAGGGTAAGTCCTCCAAGGGCGGACAGAAGGGAGCGGATCGTACCTGAGGGTACGAGAGCTCCCTTCATATCCGCCTGGACCGCACCTGTGCGACAGGAACAGCGGTGCCAGTTATACCCGCCGTGCCGAGACCGAAATGGTTCTCTCTCTCTCTCTCGTTAAGAGAGGGGGGGGGGGGGAGCGGACCGCGAGCCGGACAACCCCGTTAGACGTCGAGGCGTCTATGGTGGGTGGAAGGCTCATGCGTTTCGTCGAGGCCTGGCGAGGTGTGACGTCAGACAGTCTGGTCCTGGGATGGTTATCCCAGGGTTACATGCCGGAGTGGTGGGACTTTCCGCCACAAAATCTGTCTTTGGCACCTGTCTGGACACCCGTACCAAGGGAGCCAGACAAGTTAGAAGCCGTGCAAAAGGAAGTGTCGGGTTTGCTTCTGAAGGGAGCAATAAAACCAGCGAACCGGAACACTCCAGGCTTCTATTCAAACATGTTCCTTGTCCCCAAGAGCACGGGGGGATGGAGACCCATACTCAATCTCAGGCCATTAAATTGGTTTATCCATACGCCTCGGTTCCAGATGGAAACGCCGAGATCGGTAATGGCGGGATTGAGGAAGGGAATGTGGTGTGTGTCGATCGATCTGAAAGATGCATATTTCCACATTCCAATGAACCGGAGTTGGCACAGGTTTCTGAGATTTGCGTTTCAGAATCAAGTATGGGAGTTTACTGTTCTCCCGTTTGGCCTGTCGACAGCTCCGAGGGTTTTCACAAGAGTGGTCCTTGCGGTGACAGCGTTTCTCAGAAAAGAGAACGTGGCGCTACACACCTACATAGACGACTGGCTGCTCAAGGCAGACTCGGCAGCCAGGTTGAACGTGGATACTGCTCTGACTCTGAAGTTACTTTCAGATCTAGGCTGGATAGTCAACAAGGAGAAATCCGAGTTGACACCCACTCAACATTTCGTTTATTTGGGGATGCGATTCGATCTCGAGGAGGGCAGGGTTTACCCGTCAGAGCCCAGAGTGGTGTCTCTGTTAGCCATCCTCGAGAGTTTTCGAGTGGGAAACCACATTCAGGCGAGGCGGTTTCTTCAGATGCTGGGAATGATGGTCTCCATGGAGCAGGTGATCCCGTTCGCTGCTCTAATGAGAAGACCTATCCAGTTGTATCTGATGTCTCTGTGGAAACAGAGAACAGAACCCCTGTCAAAACTGGTGCCAGTTTTGGAGCCGATAATATCGCATCTGCTATGGTGGAAACAGCGTCAGAATCTCCTAGTAGGGGTTTCGCTGCACCTACCTCGCCCCCAGCTGTCCGTGTACACGGATGCGTCGCTGGAAGGGTGGGGTGCCTGCCTGGGAGAACACCAGGTCTCGGGCACATGGACTCTCCTGGAGAGTCAGCTGCATATCAATCTGTTGGAAATGATGGCAGTGGAACTGGCGTTGGAAGAGTTTCTTCCGATGATCAGGGGCAAGGTGATATTGATACGGTCGGACAATTCGACGGTAGTATCATACATAAATCGCCAAGGCGGGACCAGGTCACCCACACTTTGTATCAAAGTGTGGCACTTGATTCAATGGTGCAGGAATTACTCGGTTGTTTTGAAAGCAGCTCACATTCCTGGCCGATTGAACATTCTGGCGGATGCTTTGTCTCGCAGACAGAGAATTCTGCCGACAGAATGGTCCCTCAACCCTCCAGTTCTACGAAGGATCTTCGAGCATTGGGGCAAACCCAACGTGGACTTGTTCGCCACAAAGGAAAATGCTCAAATCATGACTTATGTCTCGCCGATTCCAGATCCAAATGCCGTCGATACAGACGCTCTGGCGATAAGCTGGAGGGGGATGCACGCTTACGCGTACCCACCCACCATCCTTCTGCCGAAGGTATTGGTGAAGATCAGGGAGGAACCGTGTCTGGTCCTGCTAATAGCGCCGTATTGGCCAAGCAGGGCGTGGTTCACGGATCTGCTAGATCTGCTGGTGGAAAACCCAGTGCAGTTGCCCGAGATTCCGAACATAATCTCCCAGGCCAAGGGACGCTTCCTACACGAGCGTCCCGAAATGTTCAAATTGACTGCGTGGATGTTATCAAACAACGTTCCACGTCGGAAGGCTTTTCTCGACAAGCTGCTGATTTCATCGCGGCTGCGAGAAGGAGGTCAACCTTCAAGTCATATAACAACAAGGTTAACAGATTTGCAGACTGGTGTGAAGAAAAGGGTATTGATACCTTTCAATCCACTATTCAGCAAATAGCAGACTTTCTCTGTGAGCTGTTCTTTTCAGGACTAGCTCCCGTCACAATTGCTGGATACAAGTCAGCTTTGGCATCAGTTATCCCTTGTCTAGCCAACAGGGATAGTCCAGAGGTGGCCCAGTTAAATGTGATGGTGAAGGGAATGAGCAATCTCCGACCGAGACAACCGGTAGTCATTCCAGCCTGGAGTCTATCTTTAGTGCTTAATGTACTGGCCAAGCACCCTTTCGAACCGTTGCGTTCGGCTAGTCTAAAGCATTTGACTCTAAAGGCGGTCTTTCTATTGGCAGCTTCCTCAGCTAGAAGGCGCAGTGAGATCCATGCGCTTTCGGCAGAGAGGGACCGATTTATTGTCTCTGGAGAGGGTCTGCGTCTTCTGCCAAGAGCAGAGTTTATGTCAAAGAATCAATCTTTGAGATATCCCGGCAAACCGATCATAATACCGAAGTTAACTAGGTTTGATCGTGATGCCAGTGTCTGGTGCCCGGTCCGTGCTTTGACTAAGTACAAGAAACGGACTGACTCGTTACGGTCGAACGATAGACATCTATGGATCTGTCATAAGAAGCCTTATGGCGCCGCATCCATGGATACTATCTCTCGTTGGGTAGTCGAATGCATTCAGACTACTCATGAGATGGCGACTGGGCACCAGGTGCAAGGCGTAAGGGCACACGATGTTCGAGGAATAGCCGCCTCGACCGCCCTTTACAGTGGTGTTCCGTTAGAGGACATCATGGCCGTTGCACAATGGCACTGTGAGTCCTCATTTACGGATTACTATATGAGGGATGTGTCAGACTCAGCCAATCCACTCGCTTTAGCTGTTTTGAGACGATAGTTAAGTGGCCACACTGCTCTTCACCCTTTTTTCACTTCGGTTAGAAAAGAACCTAAAGCAGGCATGGTCGAGCGTGAGGATGACAACCAGATTGTGTCACTGATGGCCGGACCAGTGAATGGTTGGAGGCGGTACGTCTGAAGTCCAGTTATCATAAGGTAATTCATTAGTGAGAGTTTTTTGTATTATGTCTATATATCATGTTCATTCATCTTATATATTCATGCTCATTCCCAGGCTAATACATGTGGATATGCAAGGAGCAGTTAACCCTCTTGGCATATTTGTGTTTCAGGCGAGATACATGTTCGTGAGTTCTCTCCCTTTTCTTAGGAGAAAAAAGGGGGGGGGGGCAGTGACGCGAATGTGATTCGGTTTCGATAACTTGACGGTCCTTTTAGGTCTCCGTTAGTCAAGTTGTTAAGTCTAAAATCTTTCTCCAAGGGGCAAAAGTAGCATTTATGGCTTGCCCCTTCCCACCAGGTTACTGAACAAATCTGGTGTATATCAGAAAGTAACAGAATGGTGAGTATTGATCGAAGGAGAATGCAGGAAATTTCAATTTCCCTTTCTCCGAGATCTAACAATACTCACCATTCTGTTACGGACCCAGCCTCCCAGCCCCACGGAGGCAAGCCATGGTTTTCTCTTGTTTGGTGGCTATGCAAACAATATGAGCTCTATGGTAGACGGGTACTCGGCGGTTGGGAGCCGAGTACCCGGTTCCAAGGAGTCGGTAAAGCTTTCTAAGTCTATAGTCCTAGAGCCAGCTGTCAAGGCCAGCTGTGTATCAGAAAGTAACAGAATGGTGAGTATTGTTAGATCTCGGAGAAAGGGAAATTGAAATTTCCTGCATTCTCAAAACAACTGTCGGAGCAAGGGCTTTTTGGCAGGCTTGAGTGTCAAAGGGTTAACTCGGAACTCAGATGGCATTGACAGATAGAGCGTAGCGGTAAATTCTGAGAATTAATTTGTAAAAAAAAATATACATTTTCTTTGAGGACTATCTTACTTATTTCACATAAATACGTATATTTTATAAAATTTTTCCCGTGTACACGTATTACGTATTTTGGTAACCGTGTACACCGTACATGTCACCTGAACGTGTACACGCGCCACGCCCTAGTTCTCGGACATGGCAGAGAGGTGATATGAAATCTAGTAAATATGTGCAAACAATTTGACTAACTTGATGCTAGCTGCTCAAAATTTTGAAATTAATTTCCCTAGTAATATGTTTTTATAGTGATTTGTTTTTAAAAAGTTGTTTTAAAATTGAAATTCTTGATGTTTGCTTGTAAAAGGGCAATTGCTGTAGTAGGTATGCTTATCGGGAATAAGATAACAAACATTTGATACTTACACTAATGAAATCATTTTATCTAAATTTCAAGGCTGTCTTACAGGAAACAGTTGAATATTTTAAACATAGATTGACTAGAATCCATTGCTGCTTGAGCCAGCAACTACTTCCAGCCAAATTAATTTCAAAATATTTAAAACTTATCTGTTAATTTGGTTTGCTAATTGGAAATAAAATTGAACAAGTACCTAGCATTTTAACCCTTACACTATTGAAACCCTCTTTATCTGCCTTTCAAAGCAGGCATACAGGTAAACTGTTATATTTTTGGAAAATAACTTAGCAGCAAAGACCTACCAGCAACTAACATTCAAAACATTCAATATAATATTTCTTAGCAGCATAAAAATTTTCATTTACGCTCATTTATCATTGCGGTGTTGAGAGATGTAGGAGGGAAAATTAGAACAGCTGTGCAAAAGCGCAAGTCTTATGTCAACAAATACCTGGTCTGGGCAATTATACTCCTGGGGCTGTATTCACGAAGAGTGCGTAACTTACTTACATGCCTAAGTTAGGCACCTATTTACGCCCCGTACTTATTCCGTATTCACGAAAGGGTGCCTAACCTACGTCAAAAAGCGTAAGTTAGGCGCGGAGCTCTCTAGGGTTTTGAGGCTCGAATCAGCTGTTCACGAGCGCCGCTTATGACGCGAATGAGGTCACAGCTGTCAAATCTTTCTGTAGACCGCCTAGAAGTGTAAACGTATCACGACATTACGTAACTTCATGTTTTCCCAATCCCCGTTGACGGCATATATCGAGAACTGTATAAATATTAACATTATCTTCTAAATTAACGATTGAATATTTTTATATAACTTTCATAGACTATTTAGCAAGCAATATTTGAAAATAAGAAAGCACGAAATTAATTAGGACTACGTTATTATAGGTTTAGCAAGTGTACAAATTACTTGGTTGGAGAAGACTCGGCGCAAATTGGAGATTATTTCATGGAAATACTGGTCGGCATGCATTTTACTAATATATATTTCCGATAAATATTCCGCTATAGATATGTGGATTAGCAAGTCCATGAACAAGAGGTGACATCCCCCCCCCACCCCCCACACACACTTAGATATGCATCAGCCACGAATTCGGCCTACATGCCCACCCACACACCTCGTCCCCTCCCCCCCCCCCCACGCCATCCCCCACACACCCTGGTATGGTTGTGGCGAAAATTCCAAGCCTAAGTACGATAATAATCCAATCCAAACAATTCTCACTATTCACAAGCAGAACTTATGACGCTTGAAACAAAGTAGATTTAGTGAAAAAGAACAGATTACAGACCTTCGCCCTCCAGTTTTTTGTCATATTGTACAACTAAAAAGGTTTCAGATTTTCTGGAAACATTTTTCCCAGATTATCACTGATTTTTTTTTTATATCAATGATACAGTTGTTGAATTTTAATGTATGGTTACAGTCTTTCCTGCGTGCACCCCCCCCCCCCCCCCACACACACACACGCATGAAGAGCCTGCTTAAAGAAAGTTGGGATGTACGGTCACATTGGATGATTCTAATCAGTCACAAGTATATGATGCCACATATGTAGGCAGACGTCACAATCAAAATATGTAATTAATGACGTACCCAAGTCATGAGCACCCAGACAAATTAGTTTCAAAATATTCAACAGCTTACATGTGCTGCATACCTGTATAGTTACTATATCAGGGACAGGTTCGGCTGTTGCAATGTTCTAGCCAATGAATAGATTAGCCAAATACCATTTTTGTTTACTTCAATGTCACTTATGAACCACGAAAAGTAGGTCAAAAGCGTGTTCAGTGAAGCATGACAAGTAGGTCACAACTTTTCATACGCAACACACCTTCAGCCTATAATACATCCATATACCAGGTTTATGTCCAGTATGTCAACTCTTGAAACTATAGCCCAGACTAACATAGTCTGTAATGTTAAATGAACCATGAAAAGTAAATCAAAGGTAGGTCACAATGACCTATTTTTATACATCGTACACCTCCTCTCTAAGATGCATCCACATATCAAGTTTAGTTCCCATATACCAAAAAACCTTGAAACTACAGTCACTGCCCAGACAAAAAAATTCTGTAATGTTCAGTAAACCGTGAAAGGTAGGTCAAAATTAGGTCACCCTGACCTACTTTTCACACTCTGCACATCGTCTGCATAAGATGCATCCATGTACCAAGTTTCATGGTCATACGTATAAGTCTTGAAACTATGGCCCGGACAAGCTTGTAGAGGGTGAATGGACGGGCAAGGCCATGACAATATGCAGAATGGTCAGGTAAGTGTACCTTTGTGTCTTTGATGGATTTACTATTTATTAAATATTCTGCTGAATAGGCATCAACAGGGCCAAGTGAAATTAGCTTCAAAATATTCAACAGCTTACCTGTATACAAACTTTGAAACTGGGATTCTGAAAATTCAGGGTTCACAGTATATTAATTGAACCCAACACGCACAAAGCAAGGGCGGAGCTTAGCTATAGATGTGTGGATCAAAGCTAGAATTAGATCCCTCTTTTGCTTTTAAAGCTCAGTTTATCTCAATTCTGACTGGTTGGAAACAGCAACAGCATCCAATCAAATTAACAAGAGGTCTGTGACGCGCATCTGGACCATTTAACTACTGTATTTGCATTTAAATAGGCACAATGGATAATTTTCGAAAAAACCAAGATGGTCACAAAAGGAATTGACCAAACAAAATTATCTTTTTATATGTTGAAGCATTCAACCCATGTTTAATTGAAATTGGGCCATTAATTAAGGAGTAACATTTTAACCATTACCACTCTGATGTCAATATTCAATCTTTTACTATGTCAATAGCAATGAAACCGGTCTACATTTTTCAACAATTTTGGTGGATTATGTTTCTGTCTATGACAACATCTTACACCAATTTTGGTGAAAAATGAACACCAAATGTTGACATCAGAGTGGTAAGGGTTAAACTGTCTGGGAACATTTTCAAACAATCTAAGATGTCAGCCAAAAATTGACCAACTGAAAATTTGTTCTAGATTCTACATCTATAGAATCCTTCCAGGCAAATTTGCATAAAATCCACCAAGCAGTTAAGCAGATACATATTGACACGTTCTGGGAAAGTTTTCATAAAATCTATGATTTTCATCCAAAAACTTGGCCAAGCTAAATTCTGAATAGAAGATCTGGAGCCTACCATGACGGACATTCTAGACAAATTTTGTTGAAATCTGTCAAGCAGTTCAGAAGAAACGTTTTGACAATTTCCAGTACATTTTTCATAAAATCTAAGATTTTCGCCCAAAAAATTGTCCAACCAAAATTCGGAATAAAATCTAAATAGAACCCACTTTGCTATAGTCCATCCAGCCAATGAGGGTTAAATCCGCCGAGTGGTAAATGAGTATTATTTCGAAAATTTTCGGTACATTTTTCATATAATCAAAGATTTTAACACAAAAAATTGACCAATCAAAATTCTGTATACAAGTTGTTAAAGCCTACACCCCTAGGGTCCTTGCAGCCAAATTAGGTTGAAATCCGCTAAGCCAATCCGACAGACAGACAGGGGCGCCATGGCATAAGCTGACTTGGCTTTTCAGGCTAGACGAGCTAATAATAAAATGTATGCGCATAGTAGGTCATCTGTCCAGCAATCGATTAATGAGGAATGTTGTCAGACAGACAGACGATAGACAGTCGCCTTGGCATAAGGTCACTTGGCCTAAGGCCAGGTGAGCTAATAATAAGATGCAGGTATATAGCAGTTTATCTGCACACCTTGAGACTGGAATTTAATGGTTAACACTCAAGCTGGGCAGAGACAGTCATTTCAGTGATGAATTTTCAAAAATAATCTGGTCTGCATACGTGGGCACTTTGTATGAGGAGATTGAAAATTTCATTCAAAAATGACATCTGCAGTGGTCTTGAGACAGAAGATAATATTTTAGATAATTTACCAGTACAATGAATGAATTGATAAGCAAGCCAGTCATTCCAGTGGTAAATTGACATGGACTAAGCAAAAATTCAACTTTTTACCAACCTCGATTACTTAAAATTCAAAAAGTTCTACAGGTGACCATAAATTTGCTTAAAAGAATCAAATTCTACCTCACACAGGAATATGCACTAAAACTATACAGATATTCCAGCATAGAGAAATATTTTGACTAATTTTAAGTAACAGACAATCCAGGCTGTGGTCTGATCCCAAATATGGTTTTGCTGTCTACAACAGAAGCTGACAATGTCCAGAAATGCTCAACAGAATACTCTGTCTGAAGACAGGAGAATGTATGCACGCATAAATTGAATTATATTTATTTTCATACAATCCTGCATTTTAAAGTTATCTATACAACAGACCATTTTTACTAATCTTAACTTAAAATGCCAAAAAGGGAGATAACTCTCATGGACAGATATATTAGCATATAATCAGGCTTGCCAAAAAGTAGCTATAGTAACATAACAAATTTGACACTAATACACAGACATGGGTCTCCGGGAACACAAGCAAAGCGTAATTCTTAGTTCTTATCTGCTAAAACAACCTTTTAGACCATCAACAAATTGTAAAAAATTTCACTATTTTTAAGGAAGAATCCGATGGAAGAATTGAAAATTGGTTAACTTCATTGAAGGTGAGATTTAATAAAATAAGCAATAATCATTATTTTTAACATTTGAATGGTTAAGATTTGCCAAGAAAATTTAAATCTTTTCTTAGTAATTGTCTATTGGCAGGTCAAGAGATTTAAAAAAAATGTACCTGACTGGCTCAATTACTGGCAGTGGGCCTGTAATTTCAGTGGTAAAATTAAAAAATATCAAGTTTTCTCTTGGTCTGCAAATTATGGGTATTTCCCAAGACACACAGGCTGGTTTTGTTCGGGTTGAAGATTAAAGAGTTAACAAATCACTAGCTGCTATTCAAATCATTTTAGGAACATTCAACAACGTCCAAGCATGTAACACTTTAAATTTAATTTTTGCTTAGAGACTGTCCATTAACCAACATGGCCACTAAGGCTATTTTTGAAATTTACTCGTGGAATGGCTGTCTCATGTGTTGATGCAATCACCCAGTCCAGTAGTAATCTTTAAAAGATAAATAGCATTGACCTCATCCTGCAAATGCAGACTTTCCATGGAGAAGTCAGCCAAACCAGCCTCTGCAGTATGCTTGAATGTTCATAAATTTGCAAACCAAGACTGTTTTTGAAAATTCACCACTGGAATGACTAGTTCGATAAGCAAGCCAGCCATTCCAGTGGTAAATTTTCAAAAATACATCTTTGCCTGCAAATGGTCATTAAATAACCAAATTTTTATATATTTTTTACCTAATTTAGCCATTAAAGGGTTAATTTGCTTAAATCCTTGAAATCATAATCTAAATCTAATACTAAAATGCTAAAACTGAAAAATAATCAACTATCATGACTATATATACTTACTTTGTTACTTTCATTTAACAAAATTCATATTTACAGTAGCATTTATGTTTAAAACACATAGAATGCAGTACAAACAGGTATTTATCACCTGTGTTGAATGAAAATTGATTAGGCTGTCATGGCTGTGTTAATAGTGTGATCTGATAAGTGTCTTGTACATTATCATCCATATCAATATGTATGTGGCTCTATCTGTCTACACATAGAGTATCTATCTGTTCATTTTGTCATATCATGATTTCCTGAGAACACACACTGATTTGACATAGATTTGACATACATTCTACATTGAGAATGCTTCTGGGAAATTTGGTAATCTGAGAAGGCACATGTATTCATTTTAATCTACACAGTCTTTTAAAAGTGCTGATCTTTCTAAACCATGAACAATTGTTCAGTCCATCTTGCATCTCATCATCCTCATTATAACACTGACTCTGCTTCAGTAGGCTTTGGCTCACAATGGCACCTGCAAAATAAAAGACAGTTGTTTTGAATGGTCAAGTCAATCAGAAAGTAACTGCCTTTGTAGTGGTCCTGAAAAATGACTATGAATGTCAAGAAGATATTTTAGAAAATTTACCACTGGAATGGCTGGCTCGATAACAGAGCCAGTCAGTCCAGTGGACTCTTTTCTAAAATACTATTCTCTTTAAAATAACCTTTACCACTCTGATGTCAATATTCTATCATTTGCCATGTCACTAGCAAAGAAACTGCTGTAAGCTACATTTTTCCACCACAGCAACATATTCTATCAAATTTGTTGAAAAATTAACCACCATTTTTAAATTTAATTTGAAAACTGTAAATTTCGACATCGGAGGGGTAACGGTTAATCTTGGTTTGCATAGTGCAAATTGGCATTCACTAATCAAACTTTCTGTTTTTCTAAACCATTCTTGACCATTAATGATTAACCATTTAAGACTTAAATTTCTTCAAGAAAATGTCAATTTTCTCAAAGAAAATGTCAATTTACAGACCAAGTGAATATTTTTGAAGATTTACCACTGGAATGACTGACTCGGTTATTGAGCCAGTCAATCAATTCACTTGTAAATTTTCAAAATTGCCATCACTTGGTCTGCAAATGGGCATTTCTCAAGACCACTGCAGACACCATTTTGGGCTGATATGTGTGTTAAAGAGTTAAGCTGTTGAATAATTTAATTCAGCTGGAAACCCGAGTGATATAATTTGTATCAAAATATTTAAATTAATAAAAGATTATGTTGAATATTTTGAGGCTATGTGTACCTGGAAACTTGCTTTCTAAAGAAAACTTGTCCAAGAAGTTTCCTATGTGACCAAAAGCTCCCAGCCTGCCTTCAGAACATTCAGCAATTTACCTACATGCATACTAATTACTTTAAAATTTAGAAACAGTGATGAGGCAATGACAAATTTAGCCAGATAATACCAGTCATGTCAATAAGGATAATCATTCCATATAAAATCATGCATTTATATGGATCTTATGTTTTTCAGCTGTCATTAATTCATCATAAATCTCTTGAAACAATATTAGAAATTAGAAAACTGTTTGACATGCCTTTATTGTTGAAAAATTGAAGCAACAAATTGCAAATTATCAGCACCTAAATAAAAGATATGCCACAGGAGGGTCAGGAGCACCTAATTATGAATCAAAGAATTAGGCAAATTTGTTTTCAATTGTCTATATTTCAATTTCACTCATTATTTGGCTGTCAGTTTGAATTGCATTCAACTGACTTCATTCCAAGCAGGGGTCATTGGCAGATTGAGCTAGGGACTGAATTAGAACTGTTGTGGAATAAATGTGTATGCCTACATCATATATTTGAACCTGCTACATGATACATCTAAAGCTTACTAGAAGTAAGACAGCCTGTTTGGGAACCTCACTGTTAATTAAAATGTCTGTCTCATAGGCCATATTCTATGGTATTAAATTATTAACCATTTAATACCCAATATGCTATCTGCTATCTACAGTGTCTTGTGAAATAATAATCCATATGCAGGGCAAGGGAAAACTACTTTTGAATACTTGCCACTGGAGTGACTGGCTCAACCCAGTCATTCCAGTTGTAAATTTTTTTAAAGTAATATCATCTGCAAACAGACATTTTCTTTTCATAAACATGAAATTTTCTTGAAGTAATTTAAGCATTAAAGGGTTATGCATAGGCTCATAAATGCATATAAATTACATGCGTTTATAGGTCATGGAATGGCATGTAAAAGTCAAGGAATTTCACAGTGACCTAGATGATATCTGTAAAAGAGAAACCAGTGAAATCTAGATGCGCTCAGATAGCATCTCATGCATTTTATCTTTGTCATAGACATTAAATTGTTATAGCTCAATAGCATAATTTTTCACAGTAATGTTTTTGTGATTTTCATGACTTTTCCATCGCCTAGGGTAAAGGTTGTGATGTTGGGTGGGGGCAGGGGGAATAGCCCACCAAGGTTTTGCCTCTCCCATAGTGTATCCCTATAGCGTCCACCTAGTTTTTTTCTCCCCACCCATATTTCAGCATACACACCCAGGTCCAACTCCAAGTACCTTCCTAAGTTCCCAGACCCTGATTAGTCTAAATCATAAATGAGAAGCAATCAATATGCTTTCTGCGAAATGAAAAGATATTATTGAATGCTCACATGGTCAAACACCATAGCAAACATTATTCTTCTATGATCGATTAACTTTGAGTCCATTTCTGAAGCTTGAGTTCGCTTTATAGCAAAGGGCAAGCCTCCGCAACAGCTGACGGGCATGCCGCAATAGCAAAGTACGAAAACAGGTGATGTAGCTTGAATATTGTCAGTCGTTTATTATATACACACCTTTCTGCACTTTTCTGAAAGCTCTTTGTTAGTGTTAGTTGCATAGTTGTCCAAAACGTGTAAAATCCTCAGAGGAAATTATTAGAGATAAATATAGACACTTGAAAATAACATGTTTTCGTTAATCATGTAACATGTTTTCGTTAATCTCGCAGAATCTCGCAAGTGCTCGCTACTGTAAACGGGACTTTGAACGAGAATTTCGGGATTTACACACTTTCGCCTAACTTAGGCGTGGGTGTTAGGTGGCGTAAGTTACGACAATATTTAGGCACCCGCGTAAGATACGCACCTTTGGTGAATATGGATTTACGTACATGTTTGGACTTATGTATAGTTTACGCACATTTTTGGACGTAAGTACCCTTCGTGAATACGGCCCCTGATAAGATACCCTTCATGAATGATAGTCCTGACAAGGAAATTGGACGAAGCCCATTATTTCAGGCTTTATAGACCTCCCAACTCTCAATCCAGCGTAAAAAACCCTTCTGCCGTAGTATTGGGAAAACGTCAATTTGCAGACCAAGAAGAGTATTTTTTTTAACTGAACACTGAAACAACGGGCTCGGTAAGAAATCCAGATATTCCAGTGGTAAATTTTCAAAACTATTCTGCAAATTGACAATTTCTATGAAAAAATTGAAATTTTCTTGAAAAATTTAAAGTTTAAAGGGTTAATCAATGTTAATATTACATAAACTATTATAAGAATAAAGTCCAATATTGAATATGTCAAAAATAATTTGATGAATCGTATGCCATCAGCAGTAATGTTTATCAGTCAAATTAATTTCAAAATATTCAACATTACTACATTATTTATCTGAAATAAATTATTTCTACTTTAACCCTTTAATTGATGGAGCCGTATATTATACATTCATAGCAATGATGCTAGGAATTCAGCAAATGCTTTATGAAGTAAGAAATATTCAGTTAAATATTTAGCAAATAATCTGACTGCAAGTAATTGCTGCCTACGATAGGAGCAACTGCCAATCAAATAATTTTAAAATATTCAACTAGTTATTTCGTATTGTAATGAATTTGTCATTTTGCCTGTATCGTTGAAAGTGTTAGTAAAAATCATGGGAAATTGTTGACATTAATTTGGCTGGGAGCTAACACCGCCCATGGTAGCAACAGCATTCAGTCTGATTATATCCAAAATATTCAACTAAGTGTCTTTGTTTTGTAAATAAAAAGAGGGAAACACCACTACAGAAGGTGTATTTTATCTTTACACGTATATTTACAGAATTCACAGCAAATCCATGCCATATACCAAGCACAGGGGAAGATTATAGTATGGGCGTTCTCCCCCACCCCGTCCATAGCAGTGACATGTACTCATACTCAGCCTCAGTACAATTGCTCAGCCTCGAGTGCTTTGCCAAAGTATTCGTACTCGGCCTCAGTACCGCTGTGTGTACTCGACCCCAACCCTGGTGTACATTGGTATCTGACGTAACCCATATTGTGACACACATCTGACACACGTATCTAATCTGATAATATTATTTTATTGCCTTCACCCTGTATGGGGGAAAAGGGTATTGAGATTGTGTCTGTCAATCTGTGTTTCTCCTTCGATCAATACTCACCATTCTATTACTTCTGATATACAGCTGGCCCTGACAGCTGGCTCTAGGACTATAGACTTAGAAAGCTTTACCGCCTCCTTGGAACCGGGTACTCGGCTCCCAACTGCCGAGTACCCGTCTACCATGAAGCTCATTTCTTGTTTGCATAGCGACAAGAGAATACATGCTTTTTGCAGTTGGAAAGTCTTAAGATTGTTTACGCCTAAGTCTTTTTACTGTGATTAATTGTGATAGCTTGTGCGTTCTCAAAAGGATATTTTGGATTAATATGGACGCTTCCGATGATAACCAGGTCGTATATTTCCATGTTATTCCATAGTTAAAAGACTTAGGTCTCTAAAATTTTGTCTGTGTCGCATGTTCCAATTTCTAACCCCAAAGAATCTGGGACGTGTGTTAACAACGAAATATGCCAGATGATCGCCTTCCTTTAAATCCCCAACAGGCGATCGGCAGATATGAAATTAGGTGTTGGCTTATCGGTGTTTTAACACGATTATCGGCTGATGTCATTCTCCGTAAGATCCGAGCGGGTGTCGTCACGCCCGTATTTCTCAGATGTTTATGTGAAGAAAATATTTCATTAATTCGTGCATCTGATTCTGGGTGCTGCGTACTTTAATTGGTACCAGAGAAACTTTGGAATTTTCAAGTTTTGCGTGTTATCACGATCTGTTTGCAATGATCAGTGGTTTCAAAATTCTTGATTTAGATGTGTGGTCTGCAGTTTTACCGTGTGCTACAGCAGTTTGTTTACATTTTGTTGTTTCTTCACATATCGTTTTGGCCTTCGTTAGGAGTACAATTTATATTTATTAGTAAATATACCCCGAATGCTATGCGATATGATTCCTGGTTCCGTTATACATCCTTGAGGATCAGTGTATGGGTGTATTATTGCCCGCTTCGTTCTTGTCGTCATAATCAATGCGATCTTTGCTGTAACGTTGCGGGGTGGGGTGCGGGAGGGTGACAGACAGTTAATTTATGGTCAATATATTTGAAAATTAATTGTCTGCCTTCCATTTTTGTTTCGTTCCGCTGGCTTATTGTAGGTTTGGTTTTTTATAGGCCAAGCCAGCCCCGCCATCATGTGTCGAGTGCCACATATCGTACGGGTTCTATGCAAGGACCATGTCTGTTTCCACTGTACTAAGTGTAGTCTTGACAGTAGGTGTAACGTTTGCGCTGTGTGGTCGGTCGATATGATGCTTAAGTTCCTTGCCAGAAGGACTTGGCAGGGTCTGACGCAGGGTCAGGCGGTCCGAAAGTAAATCGTTGAGCGTCCATTTCAGCCCGTGGGGGCGTTCCACGTCTGCAACCGGAGGTGGCGGAGATGGCACCGCCGGCGTGGTTTGGTCCGGCTAGGCAAGGTGTTTTGCATAGCGTTCTGCCCACGCTGGTGTCGTCCCTGCTGCCAAAAGTTATAGGGCAGTCTCTCCCCATGTTTGATTTGGACCCTGTCCTTGGACAGGGTTCTGGACTGGCCACCGAGGGAGCCGTTTCGTACGGCCCCCTGGCAGTCCCGTCGGGCTCCGGCCTGATGGGTTCTGTCTCTCTGCGGCCACCTCCGGGTGGTCCAGTAGCGGTGGCCGGTCCGTCAGGCATGGGAGCCATCCGCCAGGACGGCTCCACGGTTTTCCTTGTCTAGTGACAACTCTTAGGGGTCTGAAGATGAGGACGCCGAGGAGGAGAGGGTGCTGCGGCCTGTGATGCTGCGGGTGGAGAGCATGGAGGTCGATTCCGTCCTGACGGAACCGTCCTCCATCCGTCTGGCCTGGCGCAAGCCAGGTCAGCAGCTCCGCCCGTGGTTGAGGCCACTCCGGTACCGGGCACCGGTCCCGTGATGGTTGGTTTGCCGCCAACCAACACGGTGACGGGTGTGGCCGGCCAGGCATGGTACTCACCTATCTCGCCTGGTCCAGCGGTCAGACATGGGGTGCCGTTGGCGCTCGTGTTTGGCCACGGTTCCTCAACCGCTACGGGTCTGCACGGTTTTCTGTGCAGGCCTACTCCATGGACTGGTGTGTTCCATGGGGTGGCGGCGCAACCGTACGGTACCGGAGTTCCTGGCATATCAGCAATGGCTCCTAGCCGGGAGGCCGTTGCTGGTAGGGCCGTGAACATGTCAACGGGTGACGTGTTCACGGGAGTGTCCTCCTCGGAGAGGGACTGGTCTGAGGCTCTGGCTTGGCTAGCCAGGGTGGACCCATCTGTGGTTTCGACCACGGCCGAGGAGGATGTACCCCACCCATCGGTGCATCGATTAGGATGGGGATCTTGCCCGCAGCCCTGATCCAGTCTGTTGGACTGGATCCATGGTTTATGGTGTTGCTTGATGCTATTTATAGCAAACAACGCATGAACAAGGGCCAGCTTCTTGCGGCCTCCATGGAGGTGCGGGCGAGGGGTCGTATTCCACGGGTGGAATACGACAGGTATGGTGTTGTCCCGTCGGTCACCGAGGATGACCGCTGCGTACTGGGTGTCCAGAGTGCTGGAGCGGGTGGCCCCGCCCAGGCACTGGTGGACAAAGCTCAGCTACACCATAATGAAGTCCTGTCCCTGTGTGATGGGGGTGTGAGAACAGCACTCAGTGCTGTCAACCACTCTTATCGTCTTCTTCAGTCGGTGTGGGCTGAAGTGGGGGCAGGCCACCCGGTGCCACCTGTGGCGCTTTCGTGCGTTAATGACGGACTGGTGCTGTCTATGGACGCATTGGCAAGGGTGCAGGCACGTGTGACTATGTCCAGGAGGCAGATGGTCCTTGACCATATGCGTCCAGCTACTGCCGTCAGGGAGCGTCTTCTTGGGACGCCCCTGACAGGCCTTAGCATCTTTGGTGGCCAGGCGCTGGCCATCTTGGAGGACATGGCCAGCATTGTGCAGAATCGGTTGGCGGTTTATCTGACTGTAGTCAGGCCGCTGACCGGGCAACCTTCAAGAAACAAGCAAGGTGAAAGCCTAAAGCATAGTGCTGCTTCTGTTTTCTGCTGGGTTTTCTCAGCCGCCTCGGCGAAGAAAGCCAAGAAGGTTGTGGGGGCCTCTACCCTCCCCAATATTACTCCTGATCGCCCGAGAGGCGGGAAGGGGAGAGGTAAGTCCTCAAAGGGGCGGACAGAAGGGACCAGATCGTACCCGAGGGTACGAGGGCTCCCTTCGCATCTGCCTGGACCGCACCTGGGTGGAAGGCTCATGCGTTTTCGTCGAGGTTTGGAGAGGTGTGATGTCAGACAGTCTGGTCCTGGGATGGTTATCCTAGGGGTACATACCAGAGTGGTGGGACTTTCCACCACAGAATCTGTCTTTGGCACCTGTCTGGTCACCCGTGCAATGGGACCAGACAAGTTATTAAAGACGAAGTGTCAGGTTTGCTTCTGAAGGGAGCAATAAACCAGCAAACCGGAACACTCCAGGCTTCTATTCAAACATGTTCCTTGTCCCCAAGAGCACAGGGGGATGGAGACCCGTACTCAGTCTCAGGCCATTGAATTGGTTTATCCATACGCCTCGGTTTCAGATGGAAACTCCAAGGTCGGTAATGGCAGGATTGAGGAAGGGGTGTGGTGTGTATCGATCGATCTGAGAGATGCATGTTCCCACATTCCTATGAACGGGAATTGTCACAGGTTTCTGAGAGTTGCGTTTCAGAATCTAGTATGGGAGTTTAAATCCTCCCATTCGGCCTGTCGACAGCTCCAAGGGGTTTTCACCAGAGTGGTCCTTGTGGTGACAGCGTTTCTCAGAAAAGAGAACGTGGCGTTCACACCTACATAGACGATTGGCTGATCATCAGCAAGGTTAGAGGTGGATACTGCTCTTAATCTGAAGTTGCTTTCAGATCTAGGCTAGATAGTCAACAAGGAGAAATCTGAGTTGACACACCACTCAACATTTCGTTTATTTAAGGATGCGATTCGATCTCGAGGAGGGCAGGGTTTTTTACCCGTCAGAGCCCAGCGTGGTGTCTCTGTTAGCCATCCTCAGGAGTTTCGATTGGGAAACCACATTCAGGCGAGGCGGTTTCTTCAGATGCTGGGCATGATGGTCTCCATGTAGCAGGTATACCCGTACACTGCTCGTATGCGAAGACCTATCCAGTTGTATCTGATGTCGCTGTGGAAACAGACAATAGAACCCCTGTCAAAACTGGTGCCAGTTTTGGGGCCAATAATGTCGCAACTTGTATGGTGGAAAAAAGCGTCAGAATCTCCTAGTAGGAGTTTTTCGCTGCACCTACCCCAACCCCAGCTGTCCGTGTACACGGATGCATCGCTGGAGGTATGGGGGCCCTACCTGGGAGAACACCAGGTCTCGGGCACATGGACTCTCCAAGAGAGCCGGCTGCATATCAATCTGTTGGATATAATGGCAGTGGAACTGGCATTGGAAAAGGTTTCTTCCAAAAGTCAGGGGCAAGGCGATATTGATACGGTTGGACAACTCGACAGTAGTATCATACAGAAATCGCCAAGGCGAGACCAAGTCACCCACACTATGTATCTAAGTGTGGCACTTGATTCAATGGTGCAGGAATTACTCGGTTGTTTTTAAAGCAGCTCATATTCATGGGCAATTGAACATTCTGGCGGATGCTTTGTCTCACCCACAGAGAATTCTACCAACAGAATGGTCTCTCAACCCTCCAGTTCTTCACAGGATCTTCGAGCATTGGGGCAAACCCAACGTGGACTTGTTCGCCACACGGGAAAATGCTCAAATCATGACTTATGTCTCACCGATACAGATCCTAATGCCGTCGATACAGACGCTCTGGCGTTAAGCTGGAGAGGGATGCACGCTTACGCGTACCCACCCACCATTCTTCTACCGAAGATATTGGTGAAGATCAGGGAGGAACCGTGCCTGGTCCTGCTATAGCGCCATTTGGCCCAGTAGGGCGTGGTTCACGGATCTTCGAGGTCTGCGGGTGGAAAATCCAGTGCAGTTACACGCGATTCTGAACATAATCTCCCAGGCCAAGGGACGCTTCCTACACGTCAGAGGGCTTTTCTCGACATGCTGCAGATTTCATCGCAGCTGCGAGAGGGAGGTCAACCTTCAAGTCATATAACAACAAGGTTAACGGAATTGCAGACTGGTGTGAGGAAAAGGTTATTGTTACCTTTCATTCCACTATTCAGCAAATAGCAGACTTTCTCTGTGAGCTGTTCTTTTCAGGACTAGCTCCTGTCACAATTGCTGGATACAAGTCAGCTTTGGCATCAGTTATCCCTTGTCTAGCCAACAGGGATAGTCCAGAGGTGGCCCAGTTGAGTGTGATGGTGAAGGGAATGAGCAATCTCCGACCGAGACAACCGGTAGTCATTCCAGCCTGGAGTCTATCTTTAGTGCTTAATGTACTGGCCAAACACCCTTTCGAACCGTTGCGTTCGGCTAGTCTAAAGCATTTGACTCTAAAGGCGGTCTTTCTATTGTCAGCTTCCTCAACTAGAAGGCGCAGTGTGATCCATGCACTTTCAGCAGAGAGGGACCGATTTATTGTCTCCAGAGAGGGTCTGCGTCTACTGCCAAGAGCAGAGTTTATGTCAAAGATTCGATCTTTGAGATATCCCGGCAAACCGATCGTTATACCGAAACTAAGTAGGTTTGATCGTGATGCCAGTGTCTGGTGCCCAGTCCGTACTTTGACTAAGTACAAAACGGACAGACTCGTTATGGTCGAATGATAGACATCTGTGGATCTGCCATAAGGAGCCATATGGCGCCGCATCCGTGGATTCTATCTCTCGTTGGGTAGTCGAATGCATTCGGACTACCCGTGAGATTACGACTGGGCACCAAGTGCAGTGCGCAAGGGCACGATGTTAGAGGAATAGCCGCCTCTTCCGCCCTTTACAATGGTGTTCCGTTTAAGGACATCATGGCTGTTGCACAATGGCACTGTGAGTCCTCTTTCACGGATTACTATATGAGGGATGTGTCAGACTTCGCCATTCCACTCGCTTTAGCTGTTTTGAGACGATAGCTATATGACCACACTGCTCTTCTTCCTTTTTTGGCATTTGTAAGAGAGAATTAAGAAGCAGACATGGTCGAGTGAGAGGATATCAACCAGATTGTGTCCCTGATGGCCGGACAAGTGAATGGTTGGAGGCTCCAGGTCTGAAATCCAAATATCATGAGGTAATTCAGGATTGAGAGTGTTTTGTATTATGTCTATATATCATGATCATTCATCTTATATATTCATGCTCATTCCCAGGCTAATATATGCAAAGAGCAGTTAACCCTCTTGGCATATTTGTGTTTCAGGCGAGATGCATGTTCGCGAGTTCTCTCCCTTTTCTTAGGAGAAAAAAGGGGGGGGGGGGCAGTGATGCGAATGTGATTCGGTTCCGTTAACTTGATGGTCCTTTTAGGTCTCCATTAGTCAAGTTTAAGTCTAGCTCTTTCTCCAAGGGACAAAAGTAGCAGTTATGGCTTGCCCCTTCCCACCAGGTTACTGACCAAATCTGGTGTATATCAGAAGTAATAGAATGGTGAGTATTGATCGAAGGAGAATGAAGGAAATTTCAATTTCCCTTTCTCCGAGATCTATCAATACTCACCATTCTATTACGGGCCCAGCCCCACGGAGGCAAGCCATGAGTTTCTCTTGTTTGGTGGCTATGCAAACAATATGAGCTTCATGGTAGACGGGTACTCGGCAGTTGGGAGCCGAGTACCCGGTTCCAAGGAGTCGGTAAAGCTTTCTACGTCTATAGTCCTAGAGCCAGCTGTCAGGGCCAGCTGTATATCAGAAGTAATAGAATGGTGAGTATTGATAGATCTCGGAGAAAGGGAAATTGAGATTTCCTTCAGTCCGCCTGTCTGGAGCTGTGTCTCAAAAAGTACTGATCATCTGATTTGGCTCCAATTTTAACTCAACTAACATGACTAAGGAACTTGATATGCAAGAGGATTTACAGACTTTAGCCGTGATCCGGATAAAAGAACCTGGATCCGGATTGGATCAAAGTCTGAATCTGTGGATATCTAGGAAACTCTCCGACTTGGCTCACATTTTAACCCTTACCACTCTAATGTCAAAATTATACAATTTCAGATTAAATTAAAAGATGAACTGGTATTAATTTTTCAACAGATTTGGTGGACGACGACAGCAACATTGTCCACCAAAATTGTTGAAAAATGTACACCAGTTTCTTTGCTACTGCCCCAGGAAAAGACAGAATATCGACATCAGAGTGGTGGGGGTTAATAGAGGAAAGGATGTGCCCATACACTAGGATATCACAACATTGAGTGTAGTCTGAACAAAATTGTAAAATCCAGAACATCTGAAAACCTTTTACAATGTGGCAAAAATAGGAAGGTGAGGGTCTGTAATCTCTGATTGCTCTTGTTAGTATAGATACAGTTTCCTATTTTAATTCTAGCCCTGTTGTGACGTACTATAGAAAATGATGTAGGCCAATTTATGATGTAGATTAGTCGATTTACGCAACTAGCGGATCCTCTGATTTGCTTGTGATACAGCGCGACGCCAAGTGACACTAAAAAAATTCTACTTAGGCATGAGTGACAAGACAGTAAATCATTGTGTTGTGTAGCATCATGTCACGCAGCATTATATGTGCATATAATGTGTATAAACCTTTAACCATCAAACCAGCCAAAAATATTTTTTTGCAGTGGTCTTAATAAATGTCCATTTGCAAAACATGACTGTTTTTCTCTTGGTCTGCAAATGGACATATTCTATTTTGACTGCCATTGTCTGAGTGTCTTCTTGAAAAGCAATCTGTTTAAAGGATATCAGAAACGATAATTAGATTTCAATATAAACACCAAAAATAAAAGTTTTTATCATAGTTTATGAATTAAAAAGAATGACAAATTTTCACAAACTCTCACTGTTAAAACATGTACGCACGCATGCACGCACGCACGCACGCACGCACGCACTAAAATTTATGTTATGACATCATCGCGTGAATCATCAACCGCATGGATTCAGATTACACCACATTCAGATTACACCACACATGTTTTCGGAATAAACAAAACTGGTGTCTAATACAACTATATGAAACTCGGATCAAGTTCTAATTTAACAAATGTCAATGTTTATCTTGCATTTCATTAATATGATGGTGTATGAATGAGCTGTTCTGAGCTATCAATGATCAACAGCTAAATATGATTCACATGATGACATATCACAACAATCATTCGCGCGATGACGTCACTCCTCGATTCTCATGAGAAGTTGAAGAAAATTACTTTCCTCGGCGAAATTTAAGATTTAGGAATTTCGAAAATTGGCAAATAAAATATATTATTCTATCTAAATTATTCAAATGCATCATTTGGCGTGAATATCCATTGGAAGAGAATTGTTTTTAATTTACCACTGAAAAGACCCAATCGTTTAAACAGCCAGTCATTCCAGTGATAAAAGTTTTAAAATAGTCTTCTCTTTGCCTGTAAATTTATGGGTATTCCTCAAGATCGCTGTGGTTTGTTTATTACCCATTTAACCCTCAAGTCAGCCAAAAACAGCTTCAGGGGTGATCTGGATAAATGCCCATTTGCATGCCAAGAGATTATTTTTGAAAACTTATCACTGGAATTACTGGCTCAGTTATCGAGCCATTCATTCCAGTCATAAATTTTCTAAAATAATTATCTTGGCCTGCAAATGGACATTCCTTAAGATGACTGCAGAGGGCAGTTGAGGTCGGTCTTACCATTAAAATTTCTCTGTGAATTTGCTACAAATATAATCTTTTAATAGGCTACAGCTGCTGCAGAATAGAATTTCACTTATAATTGTCATGTCTACAGGTGGGTCAGTTACAGCTGGACTTGGTGTCTATGATACAATGCAGTATATCCTTCCTCCTATTTCCACCTGGTGTGTTGGTCAAGCATGCAGTATGGCATCATTGTTGTTGTGCGCAGGTTCAGAAGGTATGCGACACTCACTGCCGAATTCCCGGATCATGATACATCAGCCATCCGGACAGGCGGTCGTAAGTACATGATGATCATGGGAAGTCCAGGTTATGTTGATCACTCCTATATGTTAAAAGAGAATGCCAGACCACCCTATACTGCTTGGTATAAATCAGGGTTAGCAATTTCCTGAGTAAAATACTAGTATTTCCCAGATCAGTGGGAGAGATCAGGAAATATTGAAAAATGCTTCGGATGTAAGCCGCTGTAAACTAATGTTATATGCTATGGTAGTTAAGAGATAGATATGTTTTACAATTGTAACAGGGTTATTTTCCACCTATATGAGAACACCGAGGATTAGCTGGGTGGAAATATCTCCGCTACACTTCATGATGAGCCGATGGGTGAACAATTTAATAAATAATACGCAAGATCGTTCTTCAAATGTTACTGAGATTAAACTTTTAATGATTCGAAACTTTACTTCAAAATATGTACTGGTGATATATTAAACTGTAAAACACTATTTACCTATGCTTTATTCTCTCTAGAAATCTATATTTAACTCTATCTCTCGCTCTGTCTCTCACTGTTTCTCTCACTCGCTGTATCTCGTTCTCTCACTGTTTCTATCTGTCATTCTCCGCATTCAAGCTCATATTATAACTAGCAGTATCTAAACAAACAAACAAATGAAGTTCTAAATATTCAGTGTGTAAAAAACAATTTCTAAAGAACAATTCTAAAAACTTACTATTACTTGCTACATGCATTAAAATTAAATACAGATTATTACCGATTTCATTCTCTACACATGGTGATAGCATGGTTACTGAAATAAAATGAAAACATGATGATTATTTTGAAAACAACCGGAATCAAAGTTGTTATGCCATAGGCAACAGCAACTTTCAGTCAAATAATTTCCAAAATACTCAACAGGTCTTAACGTCATAATTCCATGGAACCTGTTTGTTCCACTTCAGAATGGACTTCAGAATGAAATGGGTTTAGCCGGCTTAAGAATCAATTTCTAGTACAGTACAGCACAGAGATAATCTAACATGTTGCCAAAACAGAATAAAACATACTGTGGAATATTTTGACCCCAACTGGACTGGAAGACCTTGCTGGCCAAGGTAGCAATTGTCTTTCAATCAAATTACGCCCAAAATACCCAACAGAACATTTCTTACCAACATGTTTCTGTTTACGTTTTTGAGGCAAGTGTCTTACTTCTGAGTTTCACTGTATAGAGGCAATATTATGAAAAGTTCATGAATTAAAAATGTCCAAAACCTAATATTTCCAGCAAGCTGGGCGCTGGTAATTGTGTGGCTATTGTGAGTTCAGCTATTGTTCTCAATGGGTATAGCCAGGAACAGTCACGGTTGACTGCACATGGTTTCTGCTGTACTGACAGGGAGCACTGTTTACCGTTGAATGGGCGGATTTTACGATAAATTATTTTCACTTCAAGAGTATACTTACGTCCCTAACACTCTTTGATATTCCCAAATATCGACTTTCACTCAATAAACACACAGATTAAAAACATTAGGTGCACCTAATGGGCAGGAAACCAGAAGACAGTCCGGCGGATGCCAGCGCCAACCTCCGAACATGCGCAGACTAGTACTTCCTCTTTTCCAATTTATTGACAAAGAGACACATGCGTTACTTTTTTCTAAGAGTTTTCTGCTGTTTCTCATCACTTACTGAACTTATTAATCATTTGAGATCATGTCCGAGCATGGGAAGTCGCCAGAGGAGGGCCCACGACCAAATCATCAGGTGATTTCTAATACATATTTGTCTAATTTAGCGTTTTAGTCTCGATGTGATGTGTTTCCGGGACGTGACGTGATAAGCACCCAAAAAACTGGTTTATTTTTATATGGCGCTATGTAATACTAATCTCTCTTTGTGTTTGTGTCCACAGGTATCTATCTATGATTGAGAAGGACAACACATCATCAGAGGGTTTGTTTTTCTCCACCAAGGTTCCATTTCCTACTAACAATGTTAGAAAGAACTAATACAAAATCTATGCCCGGTGAGTTGGTGGCCTCGTAAGGTCTTCTCACTTTGCCCTCTTGACCCACTTCCTTCCCTTAATGGTGGAGAGAGTTAAGCGGTCATAGAGTTTGGTGGAGCTTCCAGTGCATCAGATTGGATGGTTTGTCTATGCTAAAAACGCAGGTATTCTAGTTATGATATTAGGCACTTCAATTTTTTTTTTAATATTTCTGAAATTTGCTGCCATTTTATCATTGTATATCTGATGTTTGCATAGTCGGTCTCTACTATCCTTTTCCAGTTAGATGTTCTGGATATGAATACAATTCGTCCTTACACCTGGATATTGTTTCGGGTCGGATTAGCTTCTTATTTTTGAAGTTATGACGTCATAATCAGCCTTGCACTTTGCACAATTATAAAGTTTTGTCCAATGCTGGTTTACTTATTAGTTAGTGATTTTTATGGCCACCTTCCCTCTATCTTATTTTGGTTTTGAGTTACTAATTCATTGACTAAAATTCTCATTGTCTTCGTCTTCCGGCCTTTTTCAGAAACTTGGTTGCCCTACATGTGGAAGGTTTTTTGAAAGAAAGATTCGCCCCACATTTATGTTTCCAATGCAGTCCTTGTGGCCCATTGCTAACCTGTGACATCTGTAAAAAGTGTGGGGGGTGGGGGAAGCTAATGTCTGAGTTTCTATCATTACAGGCCAAGGAGAAGGCGATAGAGGAGGAGAGAAGAACGAGGAAAGAGGTTCTTGGTAAGAATGGTGAGAGGAAGGCCTCATCCATCATGGATATGGAGGCCTTCCGTGTTGAAATGATGGGAGAGATGAAGAGGACAATTAAGGATTTGGTTCCAGAGTTCCTTCGTGGCATGCTTCCTGGACCAAATCCTTTATTGTCGTCGTCTTCTGCTCCAGAGCAGATAATCCCCACCTCTGAATCGGTGCTCTGTAGAGACTTACCCGTTTTCGTCCAAGATTCATAGGTGGCCCCATTAGAGGGGGCAGCCCACTATGAGGACACTAGCAGCAGGCTTGGCAGGTGTCACTGGAGCGTGGTGCCTGCTTATCAGGCCAGGATTATCCACACCCTGCAGGTACCACTACCTCCTATGGTACCTTTCCTGGCCAGTCCGGGTTAGCATTCTTCGCTGACCTGGAGTCTAATCTTTCTGGCCAGGAAGAAGAGGATTATCTGCTGGGTTCTCCTGGCGCCGTGGCCATGGACATTGACGTACGTGCACCCCTTGCGGGGAGTGCGGGCGACATTTTCCATGGGACTACTCACGCAGCAGTAGCGTTCACGGCGCAGAAGGTAGCCCGGGCTGGATCTTAGAGCAGCATTACTGCATACCTCGGCTTGCCGATGGTGTAGCAGGTTCTGGCCAGGGCCGTGGTGTGGCAAAATTTTCCCCACTCAATACCACGGCGCCTGCTCCTGGTCAAGCCAGTCAGTTTAGCATGGCTGCTCTTTCAGGCCTGCATGCTTTCTATGGCTTGCCAGGAGTATCAGTTCCTCCAGCCACGTTCACGTCTGCGATTGCTCAGGATGATCATGAAGGCCAGCGACTTGTCGAGCATTCGCAGGTAGCCACAGAGGAAGACTGGTCTGACGCTTGTCATTGGCTAATAAACGTCAAGCCAGTTCTTGCTGTGGAACAGTCGGCCAGCCAACGGGACCAGCGCCCATGGCGGGCAGGTAAGCCGACTACTGCCGTTATGCCATCTCTGCCGCTGGCGGAACATATCGTAGATATGTTTTCAGCGGCAGAGATGTCCATCAAGGCACATGGACGTCTCGCGAAGGCCCTCTCGAGGTGGCGAAACAATGTCGCATCATACCTGAGGAGTATCGGAGGTACGGTGTGGTGCCTAAGACAAGCACGGTCCCACGCTGCACTAGGCGAGGATACGCGACCAGGATCCTGGTCTGACATGGGAGCGCTGTGCTTGAACATTTTGCGTTCGGCAAATACCTCGTTGCGCGATGCGGAGGAGAGTTCGAGAATGTCTATTGCAGTGCTTTCGCACGTCTCCCAGCTGTTTCAGGGTGTAGTAACAGCATCCGCATTGCACCAGCCTAGTACGGTAACAGTCCAGATACCCATCCAGGATGGTATTAACCTGGCTCTGGATTGTTTAACCAGGTCTGTGACCAGGAGTGTCCGGGCGCAGCGCACGTTTGCCTTAGACAACTTGTGCCCATCCCAGGGCCTGTATAATAGCCTGCTGCGTACGCCTATGACAGCTCCTGGTCTCTTTGGAGATGAGGGATGTATGCACCTCCAGGAGATGGTCACCCTGGTTAATAACCAGAGGGCGTTGCGCGAGCAATTTGAAGTGCTCGGCAAAGAGCGCATTCACGCAGCTCTCCCTGCGTATCAACCCAGGCATGCTCGAGGTGGCCAGGTCAGAAGGCAGCCACCAGCGCAGCACCGGCCACAGCCGCGCGTGCTTCGGCCAGCAGTGAGGGGAGGTGGTTGCAGGCTCCTCCAGCGAAGCCAGCCATGCAGTCGCCCGCACACCGAGGTGTGCGCAACGTGGGCCGTAGCATGCAAGGATCTGGTTGTGGTAATCGTACCTGAAGGGTTGGTTACCACAGTAAGAACCACTCCAGTGTTTCTGGACCAGGAAACTGCCACTCTTTATGGCCACCTCTCCCTAGGTGGACCAGTGGGAGGCCGGTTGGCCCACCACAAGCAAGAGTGGGAGCGGTTAACTCAGGACCATTTAGTCTTGTGATGGCTTTCAGTTGGGTATCATGCCCGCCATCGCATCTGTCTCTGGTTCCAATCTGGACTCAAAATCCAAGAGATCCAGATCAACAGTTGTGTATAGAGGAGGAAATAAATTCCCTCATACTGAAAGGAGCAATTCAACCGGCACAAAAGTGCCCGGGCTTCTATTCAACCATGTTCCTAGTGACAAAGAGCACTGGAAGGTGGAGAAAAATTCTCAACCTCAAGCCATTGAACAAGTTCATAGACACACCGAGTTTCAAAATGGAGACAGTGAAAACGCAACGAAGAAGAATGCGAAGATGATGACGTACGTCTGTCCGATTCCAGATCCGAGCGCTATCGCAACAGATGCGTTAGCTATCAGCTGGGTGAGAGTTTCAAAATGGACAGTGAAAACGGTGTTGGCAGGGTTGGAGAAGGGAATGTGGACAGAATCAATAGACGTGAAGGATGCTTATTTCCACATTCCAATAGCAAGGAGTTTTCGTCGGTTCCTGAGGTTCGCATTCCAGGGCAGAAGGTGGGAATTCAGGATTTTACCCTTTGGAATTTGACGGTTCCTTGGGTCTTCACCAGGGTGGTTCTTGCTATAACAGCATACCTCCAGAGGAGAAGCATAGCAATCCACATGTACATAGATGACTGGCTGTTAAAAGCACACTATCAGGAAAGTATATCAGCAAATCTGAAGATAGTTTTGAAAACTCTCACAGACTTAGGCTGGATAATCAACTTTCAAAAATCAGATCTGACTCTGTCCCAGAAGTTTGTTTACCTAGGAATGTTCTTCGATCTAGAGATCGGATATGTTTATCCTACTCAGGAAAGGGTACAAGTACTCATTTCATTAATACAGTCAGTGTGCAACAGTCGTCATGTCCTGGCACGGGTTTACCTGAGAATGCTGGGGTTGATGGTTTCTCTGGAACCAGTCATTCCTCAGGCAGCCTTACGCAGATGGCCTATCCAGGTATTTCTCATGACTCAATGGACCCAGAGTACAGGATCACTGGACTCGAACGTGTCAGTGTTGGAGCCTCTTAATCACCACCTTCAGTGGTGGATGAAGACCAGAGAATCTCCTGGCAGGAGTGATGCTAACCCCTCCCCACCCTCAGTTAATGATGTATACAGATGCATTGATGGATGGGTGGGGGGAACTTGCCTGGAAGAAGCCACAGTATCAGGGCTTTGGAATCTGGATCAGTCACAAGAACATCTACTGGAATTGCGAGCAGTAGTCCTGGGCCTGGAACATTTCATAAAGAAAGTTCAGGGCAAAATTGTTCTAGTTCGATCAGACAACTCAACGGTAGTGACTTACATAAACCGCCAGGGCGGAACGAAGTCGCCAAGTCTCTGTATGATGACATGGAAACTGCTTTGCTGGTGCCTGGATCACAGGATCACCTTGAAAGTAGTTCATATTCCGGAAAGGTTAAATCTGCTAGCAGGCTCATTGAGCCGAAGGATGGGTGTTTTACCTACAGAATGGCAACTAAATCAATGTGTGGTGGATCATCTGTTCCAACCACTGGGGAAAACCCAACATAGATTTATTCGCAACGAAGAAGAATGCGAAATGACGACGTACGTCTGTCCGATTCCAGATCCGAGCGCTATCACAACAGATGTGTTGGCTATCAGCTGGGTGGGAATGTATGCATACGCATTCCCTCCAACAATCCTGATTTCAAATATTCTTCAGAAAATCAGACAGGAGTGGCAAGTGCTTCTGATCGCCCCAAATTGGCCAAGCCGATCATGGTGTACGGATCTGCTGGACCTTCTAGTCTGCAATCCGGTTCCTCTGCCTCTGATTGACAATATTATCTTCCAGGGCAAAGCCCTTCACAACAATCTGTCAATGTTCAGATTGACTGCATGGATGTTGTTAAGGAATCTAGAATTAAGGAGGGCTTTTCTGAGCAAGCAGCCATGTTCATGGCAAAAGCCAGAAGGGGGTCAGCCTCCAGAGCATATAATTATCAAATCAACAGATTTGCTGAATGGTGCTCAAAA
Source organism: Chaetoderma sp. LZ-2023a (assembly GCA_034401795.1). Taxonomy (NCBI): domain Eukaryota; kingdom Metazoa; phylum Mollusca; class Caudofoveata; order Chaetodermatida; family Chaetodermatidae; genus Chaetoderma; species Chaetoderma sp. LZ-2023a. The sequence continues at coordinate 142,701,533 of CM067369.1, forward strand.
CGATGTATTAATCTAATGGATTCATCTTGTCAGGTAATAGGCGATTTCCTCTGTCACCTGTATAATGCCTATAGCCTTAAGCCTAACTCTGGTGCTGGCTATAAGTCAGCTTTAATGACAGTTATCCCTTGCTTGGCTAATAGGGGAAGTGATGAAGTAAGTACATTAAATACTTTAATTAAAGGCATGGGCAATCTAAGACCAAGGAATCCCCCAGTGATTCCGTCTTGGAGTTTATCACTAGTGCTCCAGGTACTAGCTGATAAGCCATTTGAACCACTTAGTTCCATTTCTATGAAAATGTTGACACTTAAAATTGTATTTTTAATTGCTGTGGCCTCGGCAAGGCGGAGAAGCGAAATTCATGCCTTATCAGCCGAGGCAGACGGTTATGTGGTTACAGGGGAAGGCTTAAGCTTCTACCTAGGATAAATTTCATGGCAAAAAATCAGTCTGAAATATCTATGTCAACCCATATTTTTACCTGCTTTGACTAGATATGATCCTAATTCAAAAGCATGGTGTCCAGTCCGAGCATTAAACCAGTACAAACAACGTACTCAGGAATGGCGGATGGACCCAACGGCGTTATGGTTGTCATATATTGAACCCCATGGCAGGGCGTCTTAAGACACCATTTCCAGGTGGATTGTAGAGTGTAATCAGTTTTGTCATAAATCCGCCACAGGGAAACAAGTTTACTTAGCTAAGGCTCACAGTGTTCGCGGCATAGTGGCTTCTACTGCCCTGTTTAATGGGGTCCCTGTAGATGATATTATGTCAGTAGCTCAAGTTTTACTGACCATTACCTCCATGACACCTCGAATCCCCACGCCTTATCGATTTTGAAAAAATAATTTAGGTGTACATATTTTGATGAGATTCTCTCGTTTTTTTTACATATTTCACAATTTATCAGTGGTAGCAACCACTTACTTGGACTGCATCAGCCTTCACCAATGGGAAGATGATGACAGCAGGCAACTTTCACAAGGTCAGTCTTGTTTATGTGTTGTTCATTGTTGTGTTGTCACGTGACCCATTAATATGTTGATGGTATGTGTTTTATGTGGTTCATTCTTGAGAGTATATGAAAATGAAGCCTTTTCATTTTAAAATGTCCTATAGTAGATGGCACTTGTACGTAGAGCGCATATGGGACATTCTGTCTTCCTCCCAAGAAATAGGGGGTGGGGGTGGGGACGCATATGACATATGGTCTTCTCTCAGCCATCGGTTGTGTTATCCGATGTTTAAGAGCCGTAAACACAGAAAAGCGCATAGGGAAGAGCTGGTCTTTTGACCTCGCCTCCCTCCCGCCAAATTTTCTGACGAATTTTGGCAATATCAAAGAGTGTTAGGGAGGTAAGTATACTCTTGAAGTGAAATAAATGAAATCACTGATTTTTTTTAACACGAGAGAGTTGATACTTACCTCCCTAACACGGACCCGGCCTCTCCGCCCCACACAGGCTCGGTCTTCAGGCTTTCTTAAAAGTTGCATAGTGTCAGCCAATAAATTAGTCAGACGAAGTACAAGTCTGCACATGCACGGAGGTTGGGGCTGGCATCTGCCGGACTGTCTTCTGACTACCTGCCCATTAGGGGCACCTAACTTTTTTAATCTGAGTTTATTGAGTGAAAGTCGATATTTGGGAATATCAAAGAGTGTTAGGGAGGTAAGTATCAACTCTCTCGTGAAAAAAGAAATCTGTGATTTCATTTAATTTCTACACATTTTTAGCTCACCTGGCCTGAAAGGCCTAGTGAGCTTATGTCGTGGCGTCCGTCTGTCCGTCCATCAACTTTTCCTTTAAAACGACTTCTTCTCAAGAACCACTGGGACGATTTCAATTATATGTGGCAGGAAGCATTCCTAGGGCATAGAGATTCAAGTTTGGTCAAGCGAAGTCGATCGGCCAAAATACAAGATGGCCGCCGGGCAAAATGACCAATTTTTAGAAACACTAAAAAATCTTCTGAAACTGCTGGAGGGATTGATTCAAAACTCATAGCACATCATCTATTGCAACAGTAGACCCAAGTTTGTTCACGCCAAACCTGATTGGCCTATTTGTCTGGCGGCCATCTTGGATGACTTAGTTTTCGCGAAAATGACTTCTCCTGAACTGCTGAAGGGATAGGGCTGAAATTTGGTAAATATGCATAGAGACCAAGGTCCATTCAAGTTTGTTCAAGGGAAGTTCGTACATTAGAAAACATGGCCGCCATCAACCAATCAAAAAAAAGCGCTTGTTGGTCATATTGGCTTTTTTGTATTTGATGTATTTTGATGGCGGAAATTGCTTTATATATGCTTATCAGTGTGGCGAGTTCAAATATGCCACTTTCAAGACTATCATAGTAAAGCAATAGGCCCATAGTAAAGCAATGGGGAATTCTTTAAATGACTTCTCAAGAACCACTCAGCCGATTTCAATTATATTTGGCAGGAAGCATCCCTAGGGCATAGAGATTCAAGTTTGTTCAAACGAAGTCGATTGGCCAAAATCCAAAATGGCCAATTTTTAGAAACACTTTAAAAAATCTTCTCCGAAACTGCTGGAGGAATTGATTCAAAACTCATAGCACATCATCTATTACAACGGTAGACCCAAGTTTGTTCAAGGCAACCTGATTGGCCTATTCGCCATCTTGGATGACGTAGTTTTCGCAAAAATAACTTGTTCTCCCGAACCGCTGAAGGGATAGGTCTGAAATTTGGTAAATATGCTTAGGGACCAAGGTCCATTCAAGTTTTTTCAAGGGAAGTTCGTACATTAAAAAACATGGCCGCCATCAACCAATCAAAATTTAGCGTTTGTTGGTCATATTGGCTTTTTTGTATTTGAATGGCGAAAACTGCTTTGTATATGCTTATCAGTGTGGCGAGTTCAAATATGCCACCTTCAAGACTATCGGATAGACGGATTGGTTGCCATCTTGGTTTGTTTTCCCGCCATAGTAAATCAATGGGCCCATAGTAAAGCTATAGGGAATTTTTTTAACAACTTCTTCTCAAGAACCACTGGGCCAATTTCAATTATATTTTGGAGGAAGCATTCATAGGGCAAAGAGATCTAAGTTTGTTCAAACGAAGCGGATCGGTAAAAATCCAAGATGGGCGTCGGCCAAAATGTCTGATTTTTAGAAATACTAAAAAATCTCCGAAACCACTGGCGGAATTGATTCAAAACTCATAGCACATCATCTATTGCAACGGTAGACCCAAGTTTGTTCAAGGCAACCTGATTGGCGTATTTGCCTGGTGGCCATCTTGGATTTAGGCCGATTTTAGGAAACGTCTTTAAAAATCTTCTCCGAAACCGCTTGGGGGATTGATGCAAACCTCATGAAATATGATTTATGGCAAGGGAACTTGATTTGTCAAATGGTTCGGCCACCATTTTGGTTGACCTAGTTGTAGCGAAAATGACTTATTCTCCAGATGCGCTGAAGGGATTGGGCCAAAATTTGGCAGATATGATTAGGGCCTAAGGGCCATTAAAGTTTGTTCAAGAGAAGTTGATCCATCAAAAAACATGGCCGTCGTGGGCCAATCAAAATATAGCATGTTTGGTGGCCATATTGGATTTTTTTATTTGATGGATTTTGATACCGAAATTGGTTTTATACGTGTTTTTGGGTATTCTGATCTCAAATTTGCAATTTTCGAAACTGTCGGATAAACGGTTTGGTGGCCAGCTTGTTGATAAAGAGCATTCTAGTTGAAATGCCTATTGACCATGTGAGCGATACAGGCCCCTTGGGCCTCTTGTTATATATCCATATGAATACTTGATACACTTTTACTTGTAGCCCTGTCATACAATGTCACATGTTGTTCTAAAATACACTTTAAACAGCACCATCTGACGTTATACACAGTAAACTACTCAAAATGCTGTGATAATGTGGCTATTATGTAGGGCCCTGCGAAGTTTCAACTATTCAATTCGATATTGTCATGAAGATTTGATTAAATTTTTGTGGATTCATGATTTTTGAATGGTGGCTTTAGGGCTTCACAGTATTGGACAATATAGAATGATGGCTTGGGTAGTCTGATACTGTATTTAATGTAAATTGTTCAATAAAACTTATTTTGTGTCTTCTGCCCCTTGACATCCCGTTTTAAGCGCAGTAACCTGGTAGTGGTAGTATTGTCTGACAGCTGATTGATGTTTGTTGTGGCCGGATCAGTATTTTAAACAGGCCATCGTGATATAGTGTTAACTGATCTGTGTGGATCAGAGTGTAACATTGTCTGCAAAATTAATTTGGTATTTTCAGCTCTATTATGCACATCAATAGATAGTATGCAGGCAAAATTTTGTCCCAAATCTGTGCAAAAAAGTCCTATACAGGTGTTAAAATACGGTCGCCATTTGCAACAGTGGAATCACCATTCATGTTCTCATGATATCTACGCTAATGAGAGCGACATTTGGGGAAAAAATGGCATGCATTAAATTTACTTCACTGAGCCGCCATCTAATTATCATAATGTAACCAAGTCATCCCAAACTAAATCGCCCAAGTAAACACAAATTTTGGCAATAAATATAATGCTGAATGAATTTTCTGATTAGGATCTTGTGATTTCACATCAAGAGTATACTTAGCAGCCTGATCTTCTATGATATTTCCAAAATATCGACCTAGCTTCAATAATATTCAGAATTTGAAGAAAACTTCCCCTACTGGGCAGGTTAGGCAGCTGACAGTCCGGCGGATGCGCCGCCCAAACTTGCGCATACGTGGGGATGTCACTTCCTCTTCTCAAATTATTGGCCTCCATTGCTACATGCCTTTTTTTGGCTGTTAAATTGCTCTTGCTTTTGGCTTGCTTTGTGACGTGTTTAAGTTGATTTATTTGACTTAATTTTGAGCTTGAATGATGTCTGACATCACTAAGTCACATGGGGATGCGCCTGGACCTAGCTATCTCGTGTAGTTTAGTCAAATTTCTTGAAATAAATTTGCGTTTTCATATTTTATGGTGTTTCCCATCGTACTAACATACACCCACTCACATAACTACGCTGTTCGATGCCATACTTCCAGACGTGTAATTTTTCGCTATGTGAAGTAACATTACGCGAGTGGACTGGAGGTGGCCAATCAGATTTCTGCCTACATCATGCGATAGGCAAGAGTTCGTCTGGTGACATAATTTACAATTAAAAAAACAACAGCGATCGCGACGCTGTTGATCTGGAAAGAGACATTTGCAAAAGTTTGCAATAGTTTTGCTCTAAACAAGTTATCTGAGGAACAGAAAATGTGTAGATTAGTTTTCGGTAACAAAATCCGCTAGTTTGGTTTACGCACACGTGTAAATTTGTCTATTTCCTGATTTCTTATCGAGCAATCTCATTGTCGCAAGTTGACTGACCCCAGTTCATTAATATGTATGAAGCTTCATGAACTTAGCACAAACATCAAAGGCGTGCAAGCACGGTAATCGATACAGGAACGTAGTGGGAGGGCGAGGGTCATGCAATAGGATGATGGGTGTTTTCGTGATCGCGGTAACACGTGGTAGGCATCTGTATAATATTACATTTTAGGGGATGCCTAAATATTAGCTACCACATGTTGTGCTTTGTATTTACAGGTCCTTTTAACAGTCCTTACATGTGGTGTGCCTATCTACCAGCTGGTCATCTCCATTACTTTGTTTTTGTTAGCAAAAATATTATGCCCAGAGTTTGCGTAGGAAAATTAACAAAGAAATAATTTTCACATTCTCTGCCCCTCTTTTGTCCCCGATGTGGATTCAAAGACATGGTATGGCAGTTGATGACCGGTGGACTTCACTCACTTGCTTCATCAGTGGTAAACCTATGCGTTATGGTCCAGGTATATGAGAGTTATGCAGAAGACATTCAATTTATTTGGAAAAATTCATTATTTTTTACTGCTGAATTTATTCTTCTGTTTACTCTGATGGTTATTTATAGGTTCATGGATTAAGTCCAATTCTAATGAAGCTATAGAGTGTTGAGTCTAATCCGTCTTTCACGAGGATGATTGTTCAAATACTGATTATCTCCCTTGTCTTCAAATTAATGAAGAAGAAGTAGAGATATGACGTCTTAATCAGCCATGTTATTTTATTAACAATCTGTTATGTCCTGGCTGTTTCTCATAGCAACTACCCTTATCAAGGGTTCAAAGTTGATTGTCCGTTAGTTGCTTCCTCTTTCAGTTAATTTTTAGTTTCTCGAACAACACTAAAATGTAATTGTCTTCATCTAGTGTCTTTCAGAAGGTCATTGACAAAAAGTGCCCTTTTTCTTACCGGTTTGTAAAGGCGCGCTTTTATCCTCACGACTGCACTAGGTGCGGGCCCTTACTAAAATGTGCAATTTGTGAATTATGGCCTAATGACACTTTTAGTGATTTCATTCATCAACAGGTGAAAGACTGTGCTCAAGATGAAGAGACGGATTGAGAAGGAAAGTATTGGTAAGAAGAGGAAGGCTTACGGGTTGAGGTGATGGGAGAAATGAAAAAGACGATAACGGATCTTGTTCAAGAGTTGCTACGCAGCATGCTTCCCGATTCAAGTTTGTTATCGTCTTCTTCGTTTGCTCCCGGGCAGAGTGTTATAGTCTTTCGATCTGGTTCTGATAGACCACTAGTTTTTGTGTTTGACCCAGAGATAGGTCCGGCACTGAGGCTTGCCTCGCCCGTAGACCCAGGAGCAAAAGCCATGGCCTCGTGCGCCCACTTATTGGGCGCTCTAGAGCAGCCTATGCTATAGGTATCAGCGACTCGCGATGCCTTTCCTGCCCAGGCAGGGTTTGATCCGTTTTCAAACCTGGCGTCTAATCTTTCTAGGAAGGATGAAGAGGACACTGCTATGGCCGCAGAGTCGGATATCCGTCCACCCCCTGGGTGACCTTTTCTGTGGGACTACTTCTTTGGGAGTAGGTTTCACGGTTCAACGGCAAGGCCGGGTCGGAGCCGATGACCGACTGCACTGTATCCCTCAGCTTGCTGAGAGGTGCGCTAACGAAAGGTCCGGACCATGATGTTATGTATTTAGCCCGCATGACCCCATGGATCCGGCTCCTGGTGTAGCCACAGCGTAAGTCATACCAGCCCTTGCAGGTCTGTATCACTTCCCTGGCTATCCATGGTATCGCCAGCTCTGCGAATGTTGTAGAGGATGACGAAGGCCCTAAGCTAGTGGCCACTGAGGAGGACTGGCTTGATGCCTGCCAGTGGCTAATAGGTTTAAGCCGGAACTCCAGGTGGAACCACTGGCTACACAGCAGAACCCACGCCCGTGGTTGATGGGTAAGCCAGTGACGAGCACCATGCCATCCCTGCCGTACGTTGAACATATCGTTGTTCACTGCGGCAGAGACATCCGCCAAGTGGATGGCTCGCGAAGGCGCCTCACGAGGTGGCGCGGTGGTGAGTTAGTGCGGCGCTGTCACATTTGCTTCATTTTTGAATGGATAAATGCCCAACTTTAGAGTCCTCCACCTCTGGAACTGGCAGAGATATCCAGGAAATGCATTCAGTTCCAGACTCTGCATGCATCAATTAGGTGGCACAGCAGATTTCAGCTTAATATCTTCAATATTAAGAAAGTTGTCAGCGTTTAAAAATCCTTCCAAACCACTCACTGGATTCGCAAGTGCAAAAAAAGTGCCATGCCCCCTAAAATCAATCAACCATAACTTCAATATGTGCAGATGGTCACCCGGGAAGATTTTTATATTCTAGGTGATTTGGTGTGGAATGACCCAATTTGGGGGTGGGGGGGGGTGTTTGACAACATATAAAACTTAGTGTGTTGAATATTTAAAAAAAATTTGTTACTGAATGTCATTGCTGTCTGAGGCAGCAACTGCTTCCAGTCAAATTAATTTCAAAGTATTTAAGTTTTATACGGTTGCCTTACCAATGTGGGAATTAATCACTGAAAGGGTTAATAAAAATTTTCTTAAGTCTGACACAATATAAAACTTATTCTATTGAATATTTTGAAATTGATTTGACTGGAAGCCGTTGCCGTCTCAGGCAGCAACTGCTCCCAGTTAAATTAATTTCAAAATAGTTAGGTTTTCTTGTATGGGTGCCTTGAAAATGTGGGAATTCATTCATTTCCATTTAGTATTAACTATTGGTATGACAGGGCTTGGCGGGCAATGTTACACAATGGGTATGGAAATTAGAAAATTTTGTATGGAAAAAGTATGGAAATTGATTCTGCTCAAGGTGTATGAACCCTGGGAACACTTCTTGGAGAAGGTTCAGGGCAAGATTGTTTTGGTTCGTTCAGACAACTCAACAGTAGTGTCTTACATAAACCGCCAGGGTGGAACAAAGTCTCCCAGTCTCTGTATGATGACATGGAAACTGCTTTGCTGTTGCCTAGATCACAAGATTTCCCTAAAAGCAGCTCGTATTCCGGGAAGGCTAAATCTGTTAGCAGACTCATTGAGCCGAAGAATGAGCATACTCCCACGGAATGACACCTAAATCAATGTGTAGCGGACCATCTGTTTAACCACTGGGGCAAGCCCAACATAGATTTATTCGCAACGAAAAAGAATGTGAAGATGATGATGTATGTCTCTCTGATTCCAGATCCGAGCACTCGCAATAGATGCGTTAGCTATCAGCTGGGATGGAATGTATGCATACGCATTCCCACCAGCAATCCTAATTCCAAAATTTCTCCAGAAAGTCAGGCACCAGGAATGCCAAGTGTTCCTGATCACCCCAAATTGGCCAAGCCGATCATGGTACACGGATATGCTGGACTGTAATCCGATTCCTCTGCCTCTGATGGACGGCATACTTTTCCAGGGCAAGACCTTGCACAACAACCCGTCAATGTTCCAATTGACTGTGTGGATGTTGTCAAGGAATCGGCAGTTAAGGAGGGCTTTTCTGAGCAGGCAGCCATGTTCATGACGAAAGTCAGAAGGGGGTCAACCTCCAGAGCATATAACTATAAAATCAACAGATTTGCAGAATGGTGATCAAAAAGATGTATTAATCCAATGGATGCATCTATTCAGGTAGTAGCCGATTTCCTCTGTCACCTGTATGATACCTATAGCCTCAAGCTTAACTATTGCTGGCTACAAGTCAGCTTTAATGTCAGTTATCCCTTGCTTGGCTAATAGGGGAGGCGATGAAGTATGTAATCTTAATACTTTAATCAAAGGTATGGGTAATCTAAGACCTAGGAATGCTCCCGTGATTTCATCTTGGAGTTTATTGTTATTGCTTCAAGTGCTAGCGGATAAACCCTTTGAAGCTCTAAGCCCCATTTCATTGAAATTGTTGATGCTTAAAACAGTTTTTCTGATTGCTGCAGCTTTGGTTAGACGAAGAAGTGAAATACATGCTTTATCAGCTGAGCCAGATCGCTTTGTGGTTACAGGGGAAGGCCTCAGGCTTCTACCTAGGGTTAGCTTTATAGCTACAAACCAATCCTTAAACTATACTGGTCAGCCTATAGTTTTGGCTACTTTGACGAGGTTTTATCCTAATTCAAAGGCTTGGTGTCCAGTCTGTGCATTAACTTGTTATAAACAATGCACAGAATGGTGGATGGACACCAGTTCATTATGGCTATCTTATATTGATCCTCATGGTAGAGTGTCAAAAGATACCATATCCAGGTGGATTGTGGAATGTATTCAGCACTGCGACAAAGCTGCCACAGGCAAACAAGTTAACATGGCCAAGGCTCACAGCCTCACATTGTCCATGGTGTAGTGTCTTCCACGGCTCTGTTTAACATAGTGCCGGTGGATGACATTATATCAGTAGCCCAGTGGCACTGTAAGTCTAGTTTTACCTACCATTACCTCCATGACACAACCAATCCTCTTGCCTTATCGATTTTGCATATATATTAAATGTATATATTTATTAAATAGTGTACATACAGATTTGTTTATCACAAACGGTACATTTGGGCAGGGGATCCTGGCTATGTAATACTGCACCTCTCACCACCAGTGGTGAAGAGGAGGACACATCAAAAATAGGTTAGTCCTATGTTTGTGATGTCTTGTATTTTGTCATTTTTCGTACTAATATGATGATGATACGTGTTGTATGTGGTTCCCTCGGAGAGTATACAAAATGAAGCCTTTAATTTGAAGTCCTATATTACGTTAGCACGAGTACGTAAAGAGCGTGTAGGACATTTAGGTCATCGCTCCTTTCAAAAGAAGGGGGGTGGGGGAGCGCATGCTAAATGGTCATTGCTCTTAACATTGGCCGTGTTAGCTGATGTCCAAGTCATTTCCTGGTTGTGTTTCATATGCAACTTCAGATGTTTGTGCTCCAAACGTAAAAGAGCTTGCTCTTCCAGGGACGAGCTGGTCTTCTTACCTCGCCTCCCTCCCGCTGAATTCACTTAAGAATTCTGGTTATATCATAGTGTCAGGGTGGTAAGTATACTCTTAATGTGAAATAAATGAAATCAAGGATTTCTTTTTTCATGAGAGGGGTTGATGCTTACCACCGTGATATGATCCCGGCCTCTCTGGCCCTTAGAGTCTCGGTGTTAACTCTTGCCACCGCACATGCGTGAGTTTGGGCGGCACATCCGCCGGACTGTCAGTTTCCTAACCTGCCCAATAGGGGTGGTTTTCTTTAAACTCTGAGTCTTATTGAAGCTAGGTCGATATTTGGGAAATATCAGGGTGGTAAGTATCAACTCTCGTAATAAAAGAAATCCTTGATTTCATTTAAATTATTACAACATTATCTTCTTTACATAATATCATATTAATTTGCAATATTTATGTTCTCAATGTTACAAAATCTGTTCGTGTTTGGGATGCCTTCCGGTATATGACTATATTATATAGTTCAGTGGAATGCGTCCAATCACAAGAGGTTTAATTTTAAATGGCTTGTTAACATAAGAAGCGCCCTAACTCATTTGAATTTCTCGTGCCTTCAAGCAATTTTTTGCGTAGGTGTGATTACGTTTTGGATCATTTTATGTTCGTCGCTTAGATAACTGCCAAAACGGATTATTTTTACCCATAATACTATATTAAATTGTATGGGTAGACCATGCTATGAATGCTGGGGGAAATCTGCACCTCAAAATATCCTGAATAAATGGATCCAGGCTGTGAAACGTAGACATAATTCCGACGTGTCCTAGCACATATTTTAGCGATTTTACATGTTTTCATGGAACTGGGACAAATGTGATTCAGCGGGAGTAACAATAATGTCCAGCGTGTTCTATGAATTACAATACAGGAACAGCGTATTTTTATGGTACTAGTTTCTTAACTTCTGGGAAATTATTGCGTCTGAGTTCAATTTCTGTCTAGTGTATGCATACACACCCAGGTTTGCTATCTATGGCACAGCATTTTCAAATTTCTTGCTATGATTGAACAACAAATTAGTTTACATGATATGACACTTGAATATTCACATAGGCCTACATTTCCATTATTAAAAATTTGATTCAAATTTTTTTTAATATTCGATATTCTATTCGAGCGGAAATTTAAGATTCGCAGGACCCTACTATTATGTTGTAGTACTGCTTGACGCGTAATGTGGGTGCTAAAATCATAATGATTATGCCAGAATCATAATAGTTGCCACCTCTGCCATAAAAAAAATGTCTAAAAACAATGACTACCATATTCTGCCTATTTTGAAGCCCATGCTCTAATAGAAGCCCACCCCCTAACTATGAGATATGAGCTCCAAGGATTTCTTAGCCGTTTCAAAATGGCAAAGCTTTGTATTAAAAAATCTTTTAAGAACAAATTTGTAAGAATAGCCTGTATAATAATAACAATCATGTCACGGGATCCCTCTGCTTTACATTGATCTCTGCTCAGATACATTCCCGGAGTCTTAGAAATCAATACAGGCCTTGGATTTGTAGATCTCGGCACCTATTAAATTACTACTAATAGTAGTAGGCCACGTATGTTCAAAATATAATAAAGTTTATTCCACAATTTTGTAGTCAGAATACACGTAAAACAGTCTTGGCATGATAAATACCTTCTTTATAAAAATATGCCAAGTGGTGACCAAGCAGTCTCATATTGTGCATTAATTTTGTAATGCCGCCCAACATCAAATGATCCAAAATGGAATCAAGACATACAACAAAAATAGCTTGAAACTGAATTAAAATGAGATAGACCACTTCTTATGTCGGCGAGCCGCTAGCTCTTTTGTGATTGTAGGCGTGGTGTCCTCGCGAGATCTAATACGCTAATGGGAGTTTGTTATCAAACGGGTATTCATTATTCAGACCAGACCTAAAGTACAATACTCAGTTCCTATTGCACAATGAAAATATATATCAATTTCTGAGTTCCAAGTCCAGAATATTTATATCTGAGTACTCGCTCTAAATAAAGCTGTTTTGCGATTGGAGGCGAATCGTGTGAATTATATCTTTTCGCGACGACATTTTATGTTAAATTCAGGATTAATTTTGATGTAATAATTGATCTTTATTAAAGGATACGCAATATTTAGGCACTCCAATTTAATAATTTCACTTCCGTGATGACGTTTTTTGAGGTATACATTAAACATAGTCGTAAGGCGGTGAGAATTTGTACCGAGAAATTGAGTTCAATTTTCATGCTCAGTTTTAGAACTTTTTCAGGAAAACTCTAATATAAGCCCACCCCCCTTTCTCAGAGATGTTGGTTTGGAAATTGAACACCTCTTGTCCTAATAGACGCCTAGGCTTCAAATGGGAAAAATACGGTGATAACATTAAGTCAGCTGATTAATTATTCAGCTGACTAATTACTGGTATGTAGCTTTCCCGCATTTTTCTGATGATTTTATAACATGTAATTGAATACTTAGCACTTTAACTGTCCAATTTGTTAAAGAAAATTTCAAGTTTCTCATAGAAAATGTCCATTTGCAGACCAAGAGACTATTTTTGAAAATTTACCACTGGAATGACTGGCTCTTATCGAGCCAGTCATTTGTGGTAAATCTTCAAAAATAATCTGTTGATGTGCAAATGGAGATTTCTCAAGACCACTGCAGAAGCCATTATTGGCTGATATGAGTGTCAAAGGGTTACTACATTTTGTACTTACAGGGTCAAGCAACTGACATTCAAATCCAAGCTGAAGAAATTCTGAAGTTAAAGAAGCAGATTAATAACTTATATATGAAACACAGTGGACAGACTCTTCAAGTTATAGGTCAGTAACATTTACACTATGGAATATTCATAGGTACAGGATCCACTTTTCCCAGCTATTCATACTTAAATGGCCTAGTTTTTAGGTCATCACTTGTATTCTGTGGTCATGTATGTCATTATCTTTTAGCCCTTTAATGGTCAACCTGGCTTTGTGGTCGTCTTGAGGAATGTCTATTTGCATAGACACAAGGCAGAGGATCCTAACTTATCAATCCAAATGACGTCCAGCGTTAGGTAAATGTTAACCTTTTTTAATGGACATTTAGTTCATCAAGGGTTTATACCATGTCAATAAAATGATTTGTTCTATGCCATCATTGCATCCAAACTCCGTTATAATGAAAATGATTGTCAAATTCTTTCCATATTTTTACGTGTTTTGGACTTGAGATTCAAGAATTAGAAGAATGCGAAAGTTTTTCAATTGACTTAATTATCAAGGACATATACATCCGATCCTAATTCAGTTTGCAGCAAAATTAAAATGATTTAATTTTTTTCCATACTTTTACGTGGTTTGGACTTTATTTATTTCTGTATGATGTGTCTCCCTTTCAAGAATTAGATGAATGTTAGAGTTTTTCAGTAGACATTTGATTCATCAAGTGGGTAAACTATTTTAAGAAATCCTTATTTCGCGATACTGCCACACATGTGATATATGGGAAAACAAAAGGGCTCGATACGTGGGAGGCAACCCATCTAGTTTTAATTTTATCATGGAAATGACTCGCTCTATTGTATACCTGAGCCAGTCATTCCAGTGATAAATTTTCAAGCTGTTGGCTTGCAAATGGACATTCTATAAGCAAAGAATTTCAATTTTCTTGACCATTACAGGCTTAATAATTTTTAGTGAAACTCAATATGACCATAATAAAGACAGTTGTTGAAGTACAGGGTTACTTGAGTCGCTCTTACGATAAATAGTATGACAGTAAAAGAGGAGTTTCCAAACCCCTGGAAACTCCTCTCACTGTCATACTATTTATCGTAAGAGCGACTCATCCCTACCACCAAATCCATTTATACCAGAAGGGGGACACACACACACACACACACACACACACGCACGCACGCATGCATGCATACACAATATTTACCGTTCAATTTTTGGTACCCATCAAAGAGTATCCTGCACCACAGGGTCCTCAATGGTACCCTGCAGGGTCCAGCTAAGAACAATGAGTGAGCATGTGTATACACATGCTGTGACATCAATGATGCATACAGGGTTCAGCCAAAAACAATCAGTGTCAATCAATGTCTATTTGCAGGCCAAAGAGGACTAGTTTTAGCTCACCTGGCCAATTAGCTCACGCCATGGCGACATTCCGTCGTCTGTCCATCAAATTTTTCTTTAATTGACTTCTCAAGAAACGGTAGAGCGATTTCAATTATATTTGGCAGGAAGCATCCTTAGGGCATGAAGATCCAAGTTTGTTTAAACTAAGCCAATCAGCCAGTTTGGCCGGCGGCAATCTTGGATTTTGGTTGATTTTTAAAAATTTCTTTAAGAATCTTTTCCGAAACCCCTAGGTGGATCGATTCAAATTCATGAGATATCATATAGGGTAAGAGCTGAACCAAGTTTGTTCATGGAACTTTATTGGCCATATGGGTCAGTGACCATCTTGGATGATCTAGTTTTTGCGAAAACGACTTCTTTTCTGGGACTCTTGAACAGATCAGGCCCAAATTGGGCAGATATGAAGGGGGACAAAGGGCCATTAAACATTGCTCACAGGAAGTTGATACATCCAAAAATATGGTTGCCGTGGACCAATCAAAATGTAGCGTGTTTGGCGGCCATATTGGGGTTTTTATTTGATGGATTTTAAAGCTAAAGTTGTTTTTATATAGGTTTTTGGGTAATTTGATTTCAAATTTGCCATTTTCGCAACTGTCGGATAAATGGTTCGGTGGCCATCTTGGACCTTTTTCCCACCAATGCTCACATAAACAAGAGGCCCAAGGGGCCTGTGTCGCTCGCCTGGAATTATTGGCAACTGACACAACCAAACAAAATGAGATGATCACTAAAAATTTACCAACTAAATTTCTGTGAAGAAAATTTAGCCAAGTTTTATTAAAATTGTCTGTGTTTTTCTCAGAAATTTGCAGAAAATACAAGATGTCCGCCAAAACGTTATATCTTGATCGATTCATGGCGGACATGTTTTTTTGACATGGACAAATTTTAATGGTGTTTCAGCCCTAATCATATCAGCCAAATTTCGGCCCGATCCGTTCAGCGGTTCTGGAGAAGTCGTTTTCCTGAAAACTAGGTCATCCAAGATGGCTGCCAAACCATTTGTCAAATTAAATTCCCTCGAACAAACTTGGTTCAGCTCTTGCCATAGATCATATTTCATCGATCCCCAAGCAGTTTCAGACATTTCTAAAGACGTTTCTAAAAATCGGCCGAAATCCAAGATGGGCGCCGGCCCAGTTGGCCGATTGGTTTCATTTGAACAAACTAATCTCTATGCCCTAAGGATGCTTCCTGCAAAATACAATTGAAATTGTCCTAGAAGTTCTCGAGAAGAAGACATTTAAAATTTCCCATTGCTTTAGCCTGGGGCCTTATTGCGGGAAAATGATCCAAGGTGGCCGCTAAAACCGTTTATCCGACCATTTCGAAAATTGCAAATTTGAGATCAGAATATCCAAAAATACATAGAAAACCAATTTCAGCCTCAAAATCCATCAAATAAAAAAATCCAATATGGCCGCCAAACACGCTATATTTTGATTGGCCCACGGCGGCCATGTTTTTTGACGGATCAACTTCCCTTGAACAAACTTTAATGGCCCATAGTCCCTAATCATATCTGGCAAATTTCGACCCAATCCCTTCAGCGGTTCTGGAGAAGTAATTTTTGCTAAAACTAGGTCAACCAAGAGGGCCGCCGAACCGTTTGACGAATCAAGTTCCCTTAAACACACTTGGTTCAGCTCTTGCCCTAGATCAAGGGCCATTAAAGTTTGTTCAAGGGAAGTTGGTAAGTCAAAAAATATAGCCGCCATGGTCCAATCAAAAGGTAGAGCCTTTGGCAACATATTGGATTTTTTAATTTGATAGATTTTGAAGCCGAAATTGGTTTTGTGTAGGTTTTTAGGTATTCAGATTTCAAATTTGCCATTTTCAAAACTGTCAGATAAACGGTTTGGCGGCCATCTTCGATTTTTTTTCCTTTTTTCCTGCCAAAAGTTCCTGTATACTAAAGCAGTAGGAAATTTGAAATGTCTTCTCGGGACCGACTGGGCCGATTTCAACTATATTTGGCAGAAAGCATCCTTAGGACATAGACATACAGGTCTGTTCAAGCCAAGCTAGTCGGCCACCATCTTGGATTTTTAATGGCGGGAAATCATTTAAAATGCTACTCCTCATTAACCGCTGGGGCAATTTCAACCAGACTTTGCTGGGAGGCTAGTACGCTGTTATGGTTCAGAACTTGTATACAGAATTTTGATCGGTCAATTTTTCGGGTGGACATTTTGGATTTTCTGAAAATTTCTGTAAATCACTTAAACTGCTAGAACTAGAAACGTACACGCCAAGCAGGCCACTTAGATCTGCAGATCTAAACCTGCTTAAAATTCCGAAAGTTAAATCAAAAACCTATGGTCACAGAACATTTGCTTTTGTTGCTTCTACAGAATGGAATGATCTTCCAGCTAGTCTTAAATCTTCATCCACTCTAGCTATATTTAAATCAAATCTTAAAACGTTTTTGTTCCGTCAGGCATATCCAACTGTATGATCATTTTATTTTATTATTGTAAGCGCTTAGAGCACGCAATATTTGCGTGGAATTATAGCGCACTATAAATATCCTATTATTATTAAAAGCCTACTCCTCGAAAACTACTTGGCCGACTTCACTCAAACTTGGATTGAAGAACCCTAGCGCAGTATGCTTCAGAACTTATATACAGAATTTTGATTGGTCCATTTTTTTGGTGGCCATCTTGAAATATAAAAAAAATGGGTGGAAATCGTTTAAAACGCTACTCCTCATTAACTGCTTGGGCAATTTCAACCAGGCTTAGCTGGGAGGATAGTACTCTGGTATGGTTCAGATCTTGTATACAGAATTTTGATTGGTCAATTTTTACGGTGGCCATCTTGGAGTATCTGAAAATTTATGGAAATCACTTAAAAGCCTACTCCTCAATGACCTCTGGGCCGATTTCAATCAAACTCGGATGGAAGAACCCTAGCGTAGTATGTTTCAGAACTTGCATACAAAATTTTGATTGGTCCGTTTTTTCGGCGGCCATCTTGAATTTTCTGAAAAATTGCGCCAAATCATTTAAAACGCTACTCATTAATTGCTTGAGCAATTTCAACCAGACTTGGCTCTACGGATACTAGGCTGGTAGGTTTCAAAACAATACAGATTTTTGATAGGTCAATTTTTCAGGTGGCCATCTGTAAATCAGTTAAAAGGCTACTCATTAACCACTTGAAAAAGTTCAAGCAAACTGCTGGAAGGCCCCTAAAGTGGTATGCTTCAGAGTTTGTTTTAATTGGTCAATTTGTTCGGTGGCCATCTTGAATTTTCCGGGGGAAAATGGCTGAAAATCGTTTAAAACGTTGTTCCTCATTACTTCTTGGGTGATAGATAGGCTTCAGAACTCGTATACAGAATTTTGATTGGTAAATTTTTCCGACAGCCAGCTTGGATTTTCTGAATATTTTGAGAAATCGGGTAAATTGGCCTTTCTCATTAACTGCTTGGCCGATTTCAACCAAACTCAGCTGAAATAACCCTAGACCGGTACGCTTCTGAACATGTATACAAAATTTTGATGGCTTGATTATCTTGGATTTTCCGAAAAATGGGAATTTGTATAAAATGTTACTCCTCATTAATCGCTTGGACAATTTCAACCAAATTTGGCTGGAAGGATCCTATTGTCGTAGCCTCTAGAAATTCTATTCAGAATTTTGATAGGTTAATGTTTTGGCAGCCATCTCTGATTTTCTGAAAGTTTTCCGGAACCAGTTAAAAACTGTACTCCTTCAATCAATAGCCCGATTTCAACAAAACTTGGTTGGAACGATCCTATGACGGTAGGCTTCAACATATTAAACAAGAATCTTGATTGGTCTTTTTTTTATAGCCGTCTCGGATTTTCCAAAAATCACACATCATGTCTATTTAAATACAAATGGTTTAAATGTCAATGGTCCAGGTGAGCGCCACAGGCCCTTGGGCCTCTTGTTAGAAATGTCTTCTACGAAATGTCTTGGGGATCGGTTCAAAACAATAGCTGAACCGTTTGTTCGAGGGAACTTGATTGGCCAAATGCGTTGGGGGGTGGGGGGGCATCGTGGATGACCTAGTTTTCGCCAAAACGACTTCTTCAGAACCAATGAATGGATCGGGCTGAAATTTGGGTGATATATTTAGGGACTAAAGGGCATTAAAGTTTGTTCAAGGGAAGTTAATACGTCAAAAAACACAGCTGCCATGAACTAGTCAAAATGTAGTGTATTTGGTGGCCATATTGGAATTTTTTACTTGATGAATTTTGAAACTGAAATTGTTTTATATAGAGCTTTTGGCATTCTGATTTCAAATTTGACATTTTCGAAACTGTCAGATAAACGGTCTGGCGGCCATCATAGATATTTTTCCCACAAGAAACTCCCATGTACTAAAGCAATAGGAAATTTTAACTGTCATCTCAAGAATCACGGCTGATTTTGAGTATATTTGGCAGAAAGCATCCTTAGGGCACAGAGATACAGGTTTGTTCAAACAAAGCTGGTCGATCAATTTGCCTGGTGGCCATCTTGGATTTTGACCAATCTTTTTTTAAACACCTTTAAAATTCTTCTTTTCCGAATCTGCTTGGATGATCGATTCAAAACTCCTGACAGGTTATCTAGGGCAACAGCTGAACCAAGTTTGTTCAAGGGAACTTGATTGGTCTAATGTTTTAGCAGTCATCTTGAGGATGACCTGGTTTTCATGTAAACGACTTCGTCTCCAGAACCGCAGAATGGATCCGGCTGAAATTTGGCAGATCTATATGAGTAGGGCCGTTACAGTTTGTTCAAGAGTTGATACATAAAGAAACATGTCCGCTGTGTTCTTGTAACAATTCTCCTCAACTCCTTAGTGTTCTACTTATAGCCGATTGCCTTTCTAGTTGAAATACCTATGTGCCAGGTGAGTTTTAACACGTGAATTACTTGCTCGATAACGAAAACAATCATCCCAGTTGTAAATTTT
The DNA here is from genome assembly GCA_034401795.1 of Chaetoderma sp. LZ-2023a. Classification (NCBI taxonomy): domain Eukaryota; kingdom Metazoa; phylum Mollusca; class Caudofoveata; order Chaetodermatida; family Chaetodermatidae; genus Chaetoderma; species Chaetoderma sp. LZ-2023a. The sequence continues at coordinate 142,721,003 of CM067369.1, forward strand.
CAAAAATAGCTGTCTTGGCCTGCAAATGGATATTCACCGAAGAAAAATTAATATGTCACATTTTTCATTCATTTCAGAGCAAAGCATGGAGAGAGATCGATTCATGTCACCAGTGGAAGCCAAAGAGTTTGGTCTGATTGATCTGATTTTGGAGCATCCCCCATCTCATCAGGAACAAGACAAGGAACAGTCAGCAGAAAGCACATCATGACAGACAGATAGAGATATATAAACTGACTATTAAACATCTTTTTATGATGAAAATATTGAGCCATAAAGAGGACAGTGATACAGTTAGAAGCGAATTATCATCTGTGGAATCACAGTATTTGCATATGCTACAAACGATTGATTATCATAAACATAAATTTGACTGCAAGCCATTGCATCAATGACTTGCAGCCAATTTATTTAACTCTTTAATGTCCAGATTTGGTCAAGAATATCAAAATATTTGCTTATTGAATATCCATTTGCAGGCCAAGATGCATATTTTTGAAAATTTACCACTGGAATGACTGGCTCGGTTATCGAGCCAGGCATTCTAGTGGAAAGTTTTCAAAAAGTCCCTTGGCCTGCAAATTGACATTCTTCAAGAGCACTGGCCAGCTTGACCATTAAAGGTTTAATCCTGTAATGGTCAAGATTTTTCAAGAAAAGGTACAAATTTTGCTTATTAGTGACTTCATTTGCCGGCCAAAAAAGAAGGCTGTTTTTTACAATTGTCCCACTGGAATGACCGATTCACATATGGAGCTAATCATTCCAGTGGCAAACTTATAAAAATTATCTCTTGGTGTGGACATCAAGACCACTGCAGATGCCTTTTTTGGCCAACTTGACCATTATACGGTTAAAATGTTCAACTGAATATTTCTTGCATGTTATTGAGTTTATCGTATTTGGCCAGTAGAAGTGGTGAATGGTCTAATAACCTAATAGAGTAATAATCAATCAGTTATTGTGCTGAATGTATCTATAGAGAACCAATTTTCTGTTATCAAAGTCTAAAATAGTGTCAACCATCCTTGAGAGACCATAATATCCAAGAGATGGTGGGTTTTGTAAGTATCTTCCATCTTATGTCTCACATTTCCTATGGTGACTGACTTGAATTGCATAGCTTTCATTAACCCTTAACACTCTGATGTCAATATTCTATCTTTTATTGTGTCTGTGGCAAAGAAATGGGTGTACATTTTTCAACAATTGTTGTGGACGATGTTGCCGTCGTCTTCCACCAAATTTGTTTAAAAATGAATGCCAGGTCATCTTTTAATTTAATTTGAAAATTAAAAATTTAGACCTCATAGTGATAAGGGTAAACCATTACATATTGTTTTAAGAGCATTTATTGTAATATAGTCCCACCTTCGTGATGCATGTTGTAAGCAATGCATTATAGCCCCCCCCCTTTGTAGCCTAACAGTGATGGTGTAACAACAGTTATTTTGTTACTGTTAAGATGTCAAAGAATAAAATACCTTGATAAATATTTATGAAATGTCTGGAAGTATTTAAGAATCAATTAAAGTTACAAAACTAAACTCACAAGTCTGAGCAACCTCGAGACCCTCTCCCTCGTGTTTTTGTCACGTAAATTTGTTTAATTTTTCTGGAATTTTGGCAGGATTTTTCTTTATCATGTCCAAAGTTATGGAATCTTAACGTATGCTGATGGCATTCGTGTTAAAATTTTTTAGCAAAATCGGACCAGTACTATCTGAGATATTAAGAGATTAAGAATTTGATCCGATGTGGATTTGGGTTCTTTTATCCGGATCACGGTCAACGTCTGGAAATTCTCTTACGCACTATGTTCCTTCCTTGTGTTTCTATTCCACCCAAACCAGATCAGTAGTTTCTTAGAGACAAGTACAGGCAGATGCATGTATGTATGCACACGCAATGTCCTCCTCACGCTACTGGATGAGGGTAATAAGGGGTATTTGTCACAACATTTTCTGCGCGTTGTAGAAAAAATGTGATAAGTAGAATCTCAAACTGGTTGCCATTTCATTCTGGCTGAGATTTAATCCGTATGTCAGCCAACAACAGCTTCTGCAGTGGTCTTAAGCACTGTCCATTTGCACAAAAGAGAATTAAAAAAATTTACCACTGGAATGTCTGGCTTGAAAACCGAGCCAGTCATTCCAGAGGTAAATTTTCAAAAACAGTCCTCTTGTTCTACAAATGGACATTTTCCATTAGAAAATTTAAATCTTTTTGAACAAATTTGAGAGTTACGGGGTTAAGCTTGTGTGATTCAAAAACTCAATTGAGGTCCTCTATATAGTTTGATTTCACTTGTTCTAAGTTCATGGGTGCATATTCACTGCAAAATGCTTCAAAATAAAACTTAAAATTATATAATTTTAGAAGCTTAAATTGTGTGTCTGGATTTAATGAAACGAAATAAATCTTAGCATATGATGATTTCATTACATATAAATTAATATACGTTTTTAAGTTGTAAAATTGAATTAGAGGCACGAGTCCCTAATTCGACTGCGCAATTAAAAAATATATTAATTTTTATGGAAGGAAACCATCATATGTTAGGATTTACGTAGTTTCATTACTTTCAAGTACATAATTTAAGCCTCTAAACGCATTTTGGTGTGTATATGCATCTTTAAATTCATCTGATAGACTTGTTTTGATTGACATATATCAAATGTATGAATTGTATACCTGGTTGATTGTGTCTTTTGTTGATTACCCATGAAATGAAAAATAGTTAACAGCAGTAGGTTAGAAATTTGAATGGTCATGTCTCGTGACCGTCAGGCAATGAAACATTTTCATAAATGAATGTACATGCAAATGCCGTTTCACTTGCAAGGCCTTGCTTGCATCGTTGGCTGAATATACCCATTGTACTATTTCTTAGCCACGTCTGGGTATAGATATATATATATTTACCATATAAACAAGCCTAGCCCGTTCCATATTTTTCGATATGAGCACACGTGCCATATTCAACGGAGTATTTTCATTGGCTGTTGGGTGCGCAACCCATTTAAATCGACCAATTAAAACATTGATTGATGTAAGCGTGACGCGTAGGGATTACAACACTGTACTGTTTTACTACGATTTGTTTATTACGATTTGTCATTCATGAAACGTCATCGCAAAATGTCATCGTTTGACAGTTTATCAATCGGCAGCAAAGTAACAATTGATGGCCGTGGCTCTGCGATAGTCTTAGAATAAAAATGTAGTTTACGGCTGACATCGCCAGATTTTGTGTTTGTCACTATATTTTCTGCACATTCGGTATCTGTTATCAAGTAGTGGTGCATCACAGCGGCGGTATCGATTTCATGAAAATCAACAATGAGAAATCAGATAAGTCACATCAGCAACTATTGGCAAATATTTCAAAATTACAGTTTATATGATAAATAAAATCTCAAACTCAGTCACTTTTCATATCACTGTTATATGAACCTCGTTGAAAATTATCAATTTTTCACTCGCTAAAGCTCGTGCAAATTGATAATTTTCAACTCGGTCCATAATAGTGATATGAAAAGTGACCTTGTTCCAGATTCTCTATATATATAAGACATTGGTGAGTTATGACATTAACCATTTAATGGTCAAGCCGGGCAAAACCGGCCTCTGCCATGTCTGCAGTGATCTTGAGGAATGTCCATTTACAGGCCAAGAGACTTAAGCGAGCCAGTTATTCCAGTGGTAAATTTTCAAAAATAGTCCTCTTGGCCTGCAAATTTACATTCAATAAGCAGTGTTGGGGTCAATTCTGATTGGAATTGATCAGTCAATTTCAATTCAATTCCGGAATTGGAATTCATAATTTGAATTGATCGGAATTAATAAATTCCAACCCAATTCCAGTCATATTTGTAATAGATTTACTGCACATTGCTGGCTATAGAATGTACATGTAATATCTGTAAATTATACACTGATCTTTATATAGGCACCTTAATGCATTTCATCCTAAATGATCTATATGATACCATTTACCACATTTCATATGCAGGTTGATGATATTTATTATGGCAGCTGTTATTAGATGTTTTATTGAATATTTTACAATTTATTTGACTGAATACTTTTGTCTCCTATGGCTGCAACAGTTTCTATTAAAATAAATTTGAACAACTTAGTTATATGTTTGGTTTGAAGACTAGAATTTGAGATACTAATAATTCGGTGATGAGCAAGTTAGCCCTTAACCCTTTAACACCTAAGCCGGCCAAAACACCTTCTGCAATGAGTTTGAGAAATGTTCATTAGCAGGCCAACGGAAGACTATTTTTGACAATTTACCACTGGAGTGGCTAGCTGGATAACTGAGCCAGCAATTCCAGTGGTAAATTAAAAAAAATAATCTCACTGAATTGACAAAATAAAGATCTGATAAATGCTATGAACTTTAACACATTATTGAATTAACTCAATTATCCATGACCAGTGACCAATTAACCTTTTATCCTATGTGAGTTTTGTACCGCCTTTATTCAATCAAAGCCACTTGAAGTTATTTCATTCTGCATTCCCTGGAAACAGGGTTTCATCTCTGTGAAATCATGCCACCTTTAAAATCATACAAATTAGTTAAAATGATTTCAAATATATATGCTAGGACCCAAATAACCAAATTGTGTTAAAATTATTCAACAAAATGTTAGCAAGTGTTCAGTAAAGTAATATCTGCATGGAATGAAATGGGTGAAGAAAGCAGTACATTACAAGATAATAGCCCTGTAATTATACCTTCCTATTCATAACAAAGGAATCATTGAACAACCCCCTCTGTGAAATGTCTCAGCTTTTAAAAGACAGACACATGGACTAGAGGTGCTATTCAAACTCTACATACATGTGCTCAGTACTCTCACTCAGTACTGTACTATATACATTGTATTCTAATGCTTTTTAATGCAAACATTTATATAGCAAAGTTTACATGTATCTATAATAATTAGACATGGCATTAACCTTTAGCCCTATTCATCAGAAAAAGTTTGGCCAATTTGGATTTCGGCCGATTTTAGGAAATGTCTTTAAAAATCGTCTTCTCCGAAACCGCTTGGTGGATCGAAGCAAATCCCATGAAATATGATCTAGGGCAAGAGCTGAACCAAGTTTGTTCAAGGGAATTTGATTGGCCAAATGGTTCAGCGGCCATTTTGGATGACCTAGTTTTAGCGAAAACGACTTCTTCTCCAGAACCGCTGAAGGGATCAGGCCGAAATATGGCAGATATGATTAGGGACTAAAGGCCATTAAAGTTTGTTCAAGGGAAGTTAATCTGTCAAAAACATGGTGCAGTCGGCCAATCAAAATACAGCATGTTTGGCGGCCATATTGGATTTTTTTATTTGATGGATTTTGAGGCTGAAATTGGTTTTATATAGTTTTTTTGGGTATTATGATCACAAATTTGCAATTTTCAAAGCTGTCGAATAAATGGTTTGGTGGCCATCTTGGATCATTTTCCTGCCAAAAGCTCCCATGCTAAAGCAATGGGAAATTTAAAATGTCTACTTTTCGAGAACTTATGGGACGATTTCAATTATATTTGGCAGGAAGCATCCTTAGGTTGTAGAGATTCAAATTTGTTCAAACGAAGCCGATCGACCAATTTGGCCGGTGGCCATCTTGATTTTTGGCCTATTTTTTTAAACGTCTAAAAATCTTCTTCGAAACCGCATGGTGGATTGAAACAAACCCCATGAAATATGATCTAGGGCAAGAGCTGAACCAAGTTTGTTCAAGGGAACTTGATTGATCAAATGGTTCGGCGGCCATTTTGGTTGACCTAGTTTTAGCCAAAACAGCTTCTCCAGAACCGCTGAAGGGATCAAAATTTGGCAGATCTAATTAGGGATTAAGGGCCATTAAAGTTTATTCAAGGGAAGTTGATCCGTTAAAAAAACATGGCCGCAGTGGGCCAATCAAAATACAGCATGTTTGGCGGCCATATTGGATTTTTTTATTTGATGGATTTTGAAGCAAAAATTTGTTTAGTACAGGGTTATGAGTATGCTGATTTCAACCATGCCATTTCTGAATCTATCAGATGAACGGCTTGGCGGCATGTAGTAAAATTGGCATTTAGTACAGGTGGTCTTTATAGCATGTTTAACTGCATTCTAAAACCCTTGTAATCATTTGACAGAGTGACCAAACTCACTTAGCAGCAGTTGTTCAAAATAATAATTTGACTGAGTCATTACTGCCTTAGAATGCAACAACTTTCTGTCAAATAAATATCAAAATATTCAGTCATATATGTCAGCATACACAATACATATCTTAGATATTTAACCAGCATAGGAAAACATTTAATCTTGTAATTTAAAACCACAACTCTAATTCTCAGGATTGAAATGAAATTAATACCCTGTGAGGTAGTGAGCTGATGAAGTGTACCATATTCACATACTGATTCTAAAAGATTTATTTAATTAATTCATCATTAACCCTTTAACACTCATATCAGCCAAAAACGGCTTCTGCAGTGGTCGTGAGAAATGTCCATTTGCCGACTAAAAGACGTTTTTTGAAAATTTACCACTGGAATGACTGGCTCGATAACCGAGCCAGTCATTCCAGTGATAAATTTTCAAAAATAGTCTTCTCTTGGTCTGCAAGTGGACATTTTCTTTGAGAAAATTTAAATTGTCTTGAATAAATTTGAGGGTTAAAGCCAATTAATTCTAGCAATGAATTTCATTGAGTATTGCATTATTCACAAGTTTTGTTGGATAGCATGTAGCATGGTGACGGACATTTTGAAAATGGTTTTGCTGATGATGTCTGTTACTGTCAGCATGACTATTCAACCCTTGTCACACCAATGTCTAGAGATTAATTTGTACAAAGGCAGTATTAGAAAGGCTGGTGTACAGTTTGTAAACACCATTGCTGAAGACCATTGCTGTCATAGTGCTGTTGTTGTTATACAATTGACAGCAACAGCTTACACAACAGCTGTTAAGCAACAGCTTAGCGCATTATTTCCAGTTAAATGCATTAATAAGATTCGCTTCTTATCAATATATTATTATTAGCTCACCTGGCTATCAATATCAGAGGACACAATATCTTACCTATTTTGCTAGGTTAGGAAAACGGTTAACCCTTTAGCCATCATATCAGCCAAAAACGGCTTCGGCAGTGGTCTTGAGAAATGTCCATTTGCAGACCAAATGGAGACTATTTTTGAAAATTTTGCCATTGGAATGACGGACTCTTTTTAACGAGCCAGTCATTCCAGTGGTAAATTTTCAAAAATAGTCTTGGTCTGCAAATAGACATTTTCTATGAGAAAATTGAACTTTTCTTAAATTCAATGGTTAAATGGTTAATTAATGTGCAATTGGAGTTTTATTTCCACCATCCATACATGACAGCTTTTATTACCATAATAGATAAAAAACTAAATTAACAGGTTAACCTTTTCCCTGCAACTGCTGCCTAAATATTTAAGATATGTATTGTGTACTCTGATACCTATACTGTTAAAATATGTTGAAATGTATTTGATTCATTGAAAGTTGTTGCTGCCTAAGTCAGCTATGACTAAGTCAAATTATTTTTTAAATAAACTGCAGCATCGCGAACTTGGCCATTCAGTAAGATGTACATGTGTTAAAAGGATGGTTTGGAATATACTCAGTTGAACCTGCTATAAAGACCATCTGTATTAACCCTTCTTAAATTAGTTTAACGGAAAGCCAATGTTGCCTAAAGCACAAGGGCTTCGCGTCAAATTAATTTCAAAATATTCAACAAAATAAGTTTTATATCATAAAGAATATACTTTTTCCGGGATTTATGGGTGAAAGGGTTAAGAGACCACCTGCCTTAAAGACTATTTTCTTCATTTACTAAATGCAATTAAGCAATGTATTTGAAACTTTATTATCCCTTTAATGGTCAAACCAGCGAAAACCTGCGTCTGCAGTGGCCTTGAGGAATGTCGATTTGCAGGCCAGCATAAGTATTTTTGAAAATTTACCACTGGAATGACTGGCTCGATAATCGAGCCAGTCATTCCAGTGATACATTTTCAAAATGCTCCATATCTTCGCCTGCAAATAGACATAACCTGAAATTTTTGTTTTACTGAAAAATCATGACCATTAAAGGGTTAAGAAACCAGCTACCATAAGAGGCTGTCTTCTGATTCTCACTTGAGGGGTGGCTTAATACAAGTTTGACTGCATGTCATCAATTTCTGTTGTTAGTACTGATGTCTTCTATTTTTGCTTAAATATTGTTCAAAAGAACCTTTGCAAAATCAACCATTTGACTGAAAGTCATTGGAAGTGGCACTGATTGATGTAAAACTCCATAAAGATTAGTTGAGTTGTAAATGTTCCAGGTGAGCGACACAGGCCCCTTGGGACTCTTGTTTTAAATATTAACGGAGAAGCCAACCAAAAATGCCTTCTGTGCTGGTCTTGAGAAAGGATCATATATATGTATGCTAAGACATTTTTAAAAATTTACCGGTGGAATGACTGATTCCATAACTGAGCCAGTCATTGCATTGTTAAATTAAAAAAAAAAAGTATCTTATCCTGCAAATGTTCTTTTACATCTAGATGAATCTAGTTTTTCTTGGCCAATCTTGGGCATTAAAGGGTTAAAATATAACAATGTTGATCTCAAGCAAATATTGGTATGGAATTGGAATTGATAAAATGGAATTGGAATTGAACTTGTCCGGGTGGAATTGGAATTGATAAATCTGAGGACTCCAGAATTGGAATTGATAAATTTTAAGACACCGGAATTGGAATTGATAAAATGGAATTGACCCCATCCCTGTCAATAAGCAAATATTTAGATTTTCTTGACCCAATTTGACAATCAAAGGGCTAAAGTCTGAACCTAAATCAGACGATACAACTGCTAAATATTTGCAACTTGCATGTGTTAGTATGTAATAAGACAGACCCTTAATTGTTAAATAAAGTTCTCGTATCCCATTAACTATATAAACATTTGCACAAGATATGAGATGCATGTTGATTTCTTTGCAATGTACCCATCATGTAATGTCGTGACTCCATATTCGTTGTGTGCCCGCTCCAACGGGCACGCTTCTATTTATTCCTGGCTAGAATTGCCTATAGGCGTGGACATTTGCGCAGGGGATTGTGGGGCTGTGTCTCGCGAGATCTCCATCGATACGAGATCTAATAATTCGCGGCGCGAAGACACAGCTCTATTTTTAGATTGCTGGATATCTCATAATTATTATCTTCATGCACGTGATTCATGGCGAGTTCGCTTATTTGTTCTGGTCCGACTGTAATAGAGTTTGTGCGGCGATGACCGCTTAATTATTTTAATAAACAGCCAACGGAACTTATATGTCCACTTTAGCACTCTATCAAACTGACCACAAATGGCTTCTTGCGGTAATCGTGAGAGATGTCCATTTGCATTAGCTACTCACCAGAGAACTTGTTTTGAAAGTTTACCACTGGAATGACTGGTTAGATAACCGATCCTATAATTAAAGTAGTAAATTGCAAAAGAAAAACCACAATGGTCTCTTGGACGGCAATTAGACATAGGACATTTTCTATGATAATGGATTTTTCTGTATACGACGTCATAATTATTTAGTTCAGATGTAGCTGGACGTCACAATCAAAATGTGTAATGAATGACGTATCTAGCTCCACCAGGAACATTGAATAGCCAGTCAAGTATGCGAATTGCACGTCTTTACTATTTAATCAACATGCTGTTGAATATTTTGAAACTAATTTGACTAGACGCTGTTCGAATTGTATGTCTTTGCTATTTATTCAACAGTCATTTTCCATGATAATGGCTGGGTTCGATATGTAACTGAAGGATATGACGTCATAATCAATTACTTCATATAAAGGCTGACGTCACAATCCAAAATGTGTAAATGAATGGCGTATCGAGCTCAGTCATGAACATTGAATAGTCCGGCAAGTGTACGAATTGTATGTCTTTACTGTTTAATCAACGTCATGTTGAATATTTTGAAACTAATTTGACCTTTAAAAGCACACAGTCAAATTAGTTTCAAAATAGGCATCAGCTTACCTGTATAGTTACCTTGAAATTGGAAGTCTTGGAATTCATTATTCAGCGTATATATATATATATATATATATATATATATATATATATATATCGATTTCAACACGCAAAAAGGGGTGGAGCTTAGCTAGAAATAGGCGTGGCATACCTAGAAATGGATCTCTAGTGAAATTGTCATGAGTAAATTGAGCATTACATGGCTAATACCACTTGGTAATGCGTGGCCCACACAATATGGACCACTTGTATTAAGAGACCACCCATATTTATAGGTCACATATTTTAACAAGGCCAATCATAGATTGTTGCCCTGAATACAATGTACTCGTCCTCTGACGGAGGGAGGATAACTAATACCACTTATACCACTTGCTAATGGACATTTTCATGTTGTCTATCGATCATATTACGTCATATGATGTCATAATCAACAACGTGACATATAGGATGATGTCATAATCATGACGTCATGACTGACTCAATTTAGTCCGTCTTAAATGCTTAATAGTCCGACACGTACGAATTGTATGTCTTTGCTATTTACAAAACATGCTGGTGAATCTTTTGAAACTAATTTGACTGGGCGATGTTACTGCCACAAGCAGCAACAGCGCCCAGTCAAATGGGTTTCAAAATAGTCAACACCTTACCTGTATAGTTTTCTGGAAATTGATAGTCAAGAAGCTCAGAGATCCATCGATATCAACACGAGCGCGGTATTAATGTAGTAATATACCATCCGGATTCAGTGACCAATTGACTAACGTTAGGCCTATGGAAGTAATTTCAAGCAACCGCCACCAAGATGTGATTTACTTGGGCAGAATTGTGTTTTTCTAACAAAATCCTTTAGAATGTTTAACACCGAAATTTCAATATCTCAGATAAAGACAACTATACGAATATCTTTTTAATACTTTGACTGGTAGCCCACCCCACCCTACCCACCTACTTGTTGCTATCATAGACCTGTATTAAGTATTGCAATGACAACGACTGCCCATGTAAGCCTATCATCTTCTCTTAATGTATTTTAACCCTTTCATGAGGCCGCCAAAACCGCTAGTGATCTTGAGGATGTTAATTTGCAGGTCAAGAGATCGTTTTTGAAAATTCACCACTGAAATGACTGGCTCGATAATTGAGCAAGTCATTCCAATAGTAACCCTTCAAAACAGTCGTCTATTGGCCTGCAAATAGGCACTCAATAACCAAATTCTTTTTTTCATATTCTTGACTCAATTTAGGTAATAGAGGGTTAACGAATTATGAGGACGACGACGATGTTTAACCTTTCCCGTATTGTATTATAGTATGATTCACATTTGTTGCATTCGAGATAGGGTAAAAATTACAGACTTGTTACAGACAGTCTTGAGGCGTACTATGTGTGTGGTAAATTTCAAAAGAAAAACATGCATAATAATATTGTAGAGGGCGAAAAAGTAGACAGAGTTCGCTAACAATAATGGATCCATCTAAAAATAAAGGCTTGGCTTCTTCGAAACTACACCTCTAATGTAATGACCGGTCATCTTACGTTATCACAACGACTAGACTGTTAGACAGACTCAACTTTGGATACCAGACAGACCGGGACCCAGTCTATCTCCGTATCAGACTGTAAAAGCAAGACTGGATCGTGAAATCGCTACGTCAATGGCTACTCAATAGGCCCCTACATACGAGATACATTTCTCGATCTCGTATCGAAAGAGAACTCGCGGGATACGAATGAATAATGGATGTGTGATTATCAGTAGTATCCTTTTCTCTTTAATCCATCCGTGGGAATAAATCCATGTAGGGCCAATGCAATTATGTAGCGGTATTGATAGACTACCAATGTTCCAAATTTCCAGTCAAATCTGCTGTAGCAGATTTTTGAATACAGAAATCAACCGAAAGTGTGGGCCTATGCATGTGCTAAGTTAAGAAGGTCTACAGGAAATTCGGCCACAGAATTTCAACCATATAGTTAGATAGGTATATCAATACGCTAGTGAATTAATGGATTGAGGTTAAAAAAATTGTTACCATGAAGTAATTTTGTAGTGCACAATTTCATACCGAAAATTTGCTAAATCTCCGGTGATTCACAGTTGTTATTACACCACAAAAACATCCATTACCGTTCAATCACTACTTGCTAAATCAAATATTTAGCTATCAGAATAAAATTGTTATGCTCGCTTACATACTCCCTAATGCCAATACCATCACCATGTAGACCCTCAACCAGGCTTCTGGTAGAGGGACCCCTGCATTAGCCTTACAATAGACTGGCACCAGTCTGTACTCACTCCTTGGTGACGCTTGTCACTAAGCACGCTCGCGCATGCGCAGTAGGTACCAAATGCGAAACCTGATTCACTTTTCAAATATTCTGCTAGCAGTACAGTTTGCCTGCTATCAATCTGATATAAAAGTTTTAGCTTTGCTCTGAAAGTTTTCAGTTGTTACTATATTTGACATCGAATCATGTCTACCATGAAATCAATCCTTCCTAAGTTATGTTTAACTTTTATATCATGGTGTTTTAGAGGTGTTTGTAACTAGTTTTTTTAGTTACCAGTTTTCGTGTCACTACTCCCGTTTTCGAGGTTAGAGTAACCATGCCTATTATATACCATCAAGAGTACCAGGTTATAAAATAGCCAATACCACTCCTATTAACGTAGTTCCTAGTGCTACTCAAACATCATCATTCAGGAATCATTATGATTCCAGTACGCCTATGACGTATCCTTTGTTGATTTTCTCATTAGTGTTTTATCAAAGCTAGCTGCTTTATTTCTTATCATTTCTTATTTTTTATAGGAAGTGTCCTTATCTTCTGAGAAAGTAAAATGTACGTCAAACAAGTGTGATCGTTTTCACGCTAAGGACTATGCGGGCCACGTTTGCCTGAGGTGTACCTCCTGCTCCCCTAAAAAATGTGTGGGATTTGTACGGGTTGGCCATTAGTCATATCTAAATCGTTCTTCAAAGATTTTGTCGTTAAGCCTGTGTTGCCCTCAGGTCGCTCTCCCTCCGTTGTTGAGTGTACTAAGGCAGTAACATCTGCTTTTACCTCTGTTAATACGTCGGTTTCAACAACGGAGGGGGGCAGCTCTTCTATCTCAGATCCTGTTATGGCGTTATTCGCCAGGTTTGAATCCTTTGCTAACGTATTAACTAAGTCTTTAGACGAACGAATTTCATCCGCAATTAAGGCTGCTAAAGAGGAGTCGTCAGACTCCGAATTTAGCCCCCAGTCTCGTTCACGCAAGTGGGGTAAGCATTTCTTTGACATCTAGGCAACAGATTAAGTCTCCGAAAGGTAAATCCGGTGACTCGAGAAAGAAGCCTGGTAAGTCATCCTCTGGTAGGAGCCAGGCCAAAGACCATGTTAGTCTTGAAGATCAGCATAATCCTCAAGCGATGGCATCGGTGGCGGAAGCTTCCGATTTTTTATCACATGCCAAAGTTTGATTCTCAGTGATACCGATTGCCAGGAATGTATTAAGATCGCCGATCGCCTCTGCTCCCATCTCTGCTCCTGGCTTGTCCGGGCAAGCGGGTTTGCCGTCCGGATTGTCTTCTGGTTTTACCGGGCATCCGGAAATGAGCACAGTGATTGTTTCTGGCTTGGCTGAACATCCGGTGACTCATGATAATCTGGCTTTTTTGTCAACTTCCGTTTCCGGTTCATCCGTTTCCAGCTATAGTTTCCGATTCCGGTAGGAAGAATGTGGTTCCGGGTCTGTTGGACCCGGCCTTGCATCATTCGTCTACTTCCGTTTCCGGTTTTTCGGCTTCCTCTTCCGGTAGTAGTGTTGCTACTTCCGGTAGGAGGAATGTACATCCGGGTCTGTTGGACCCGTCTATGCTTCATTCCGTTTCCGGTTTGCCAGTTTCCTCTTCCGGTAGTAGTGTTGCTACTTCCGGTAGGAAGAATGCATATCCGGGTCAGTTGGATCCGTCTTTGCATACATCCTCTTTTTCCGGTCACGTTTTGTTAACTTCCGTTTCCGGCGGTAGTGTAGACACGTCCGGGTCTATTAGTCCTTGCAATTGACTTCCGTTTCTGGTTTTTCCGTTTCCGCTTCTGGTGACAGTCCATCTGCTTCCGGTTTAAGAGATGTGAAGCATTCTATTTCCGGTCTCGGTGTTTCAGTTCCTGCTGGAACAACCTTTTGCGCATCAAATTATGAGCTGCCGACTAACTCAGATTCCCATTTTAGTAATAGGTCTGTTACTTCCGATTCTGATTATTTTCGCGCCGCTCCTTCTCCAGTTTTTGATAGGCATTATCCTGATCGTTCTTCTCTTTCTCAGTCTGTTCCTTCTTCAGATTTTGTTCATCCTTCCTTTCGTGATGTTGTATCACTCTCATTCTTCTTCCTCTCCTTCTCCTTTCTCTCAGGCAGGTTCTCAGAAGGGTAGTAGTCAGCCTCCTTCTTCTTCCTCTGTATTATCGGCTAGGGATTTTTCGTCTTCCCATGTTTCTAATTCTTCTTCTCTCTTTCACCCTTCAACTATCTCTCCTCCTCCAGGGTTTCTTCATATTCCGGCTTCTCTTCATCAGAACTCTTCTTCTCATATCCCTTCTTCTTCCTCTCCGTCTGTCTCTACTCTTCCTTCTTATTCTTCATCTTCTCCTGCTTTTGATCATTTGGATCCTATTGTTTCTGTCATTCTTTCTCCAGAATTAGAATTCCAGATAGTTGATTCGGGCTTAGATTTTTCTTTGTTTTCAGTAAGCCACGATTCCTCTCTTCATCGCTCTATTATTTCAGCTAGATTTTCAATTCTTTCCAGATTTTCAGCTAGTGCTTTGGATTCTTACTCTTTCACTTCTAATCAGCCTGAGGATCGTGGTGTTCGTCCTTCTTATCAGTCTCCTTTGACGTTGGACTCTTTCTCGGACGCTACCTCTAAAGCTTTATCTTCTCCTTCCTCTCTAAGAATCTTTGATTCTTCTGCTTCTCTAGACTCGGACCTCTGTCATCCTTCCTCTTCTCCATCTCACCTTTCTGTCAAGGCCAGAGATCTGAAGAGGTCCTATCCTGAGAGGGCCTCTCCGGATGACTGGTCTAAGTCTCATCAATGGATAGCTTCTACTCTATCGCTTCCTCTTCAGGATGAATTTTCGATTGATCCTCCTTCGTTCGTTTCTGCTCTTTCATCTTCAGACTCTTCATCTAATGCTCCTTCTGTTCTTCCGGTGGATAATTTGGTCGTAGATATGTTAGATTTTTACATTAATGATGTCCAATCGAAAGATTTCTCTCTTACTCCCAAGGTAGATGCTCCGGTGCAGGTTCCGAAAGATGATTATATTAGATTGGCTTCTACTCAATCTCTTAATGGTCCGACATGGGATGTTCTTTCTCCTTCGATCAATACTGACCATTCTATTACTTCTGATATACAGCTGGCCCTGACAGCTGGCTCTAGGACTATAGACTTAGAAAGCTTTACCGACTCCTTGGAACCAGGTACTCGGCTCCCAACTGCCGAGTACCCGTCTACCATGAAGCTCATTCTTGTTTGCATATCGACAAGAGAATACATGCTTTTTGCAGTTGGAAAGTCTTAAGATTGTTTAAGCCTAAGTCTTTTTACTGTTTTTAATTGTGATAGCTTGTGCGTTCTCAAAAGGATATTTTGGATTAATATGGACGCTTCCGATGATAACCAGGTCGTATATTTCCATGTTATTCCATAGTTAAAAGACTTAGGTCTCTAAAATTTTGTCTGTGTCGCATGTTCCAATTTCTAACCCCAAAGAATCTGGGATGTGTGTTAACAACGAAATATGCCAGATGATCGCCTTCCTTTAAATCCCCAACAGGCGATCGGCAGATATGAAATTAGGTGTTGGCTTATCGGTGTTTTAACACGATTATCGGCTGACGTCGTTCTCCGTAAGATCCGAGCGGGTGACGTCACACCCTTGTTTCTCGGATGTTTATGTGAAGAAAATGTTTCATTAATTCGCGCATCTGATTCTGGGTGCTGCGTACTTTAATTGGTACCAGAAAAACTTTGGAATTTCCAAGTTTTGCGTGTTATCACAATCTGTTTGCAATGATCAGTGGTTTCAAAATTCTTGATTTAGATGTGTGGTCTGCGGTTTTACCGTGTGCTACAGCAGTTTGTTTACATTTTGTTGTTTCTTCACATATCGTTTTATATTTATTAGTAAATATACCCCGAATGCTATGTGATATGATTCCTGGTTCCATTATACATCCTTGAGGATCAGTGTATGGGTGTATTATTGCCCACTTCATTCTTGTCATCATAATCAATGCGATCTTTGCTGTAACATTGCGGGGTGGGGTGCGGGAGGGTGACAGTTAATTTATGGTCAAAATATTTGAAAATTAGTTGTCTGCCTTCCATTTTTGTTTCGTTCCGCTGGCTTATTGTAGGTTTGGCTTTTTATAGGCCAAGCCAGCCCCGCCATCATGTGTCGAGTGCCACATATCGTACGGGTTCTATGCAAGGACCATGTCTGTTTCCACTGTACTAAGTGTAGTCTTGACAGTAGGTGTAACGTTTGCGCTGTGTGGTCGGTCGATATGATGCTTAAGTTCCTTGCCAGAAGGACTTGGCAGGGTCTGACGCGGGGGTCAGGCGGTCCGAAAGTAAATCGTGGAGCGTCCGTTTCGGCCCGTGGGGGCGTTCCACGTCTGCAACCGGAGGTGGCGGAGATGGCACCGCCGGCATGGTTTGGTCCGGCTAGGCAAGGTGTCTTGCATAGCGTTCTGCCCATGCTGGTGTCGTCCCTGCTGCCAAAAGTTGTAGGGCAGTCTCTCCCCATGTTTGATTCAGACCCTGTTCTTGGACAGGGTTCTGGACTGGCCACCGAGGGAGCCGTCTCATACGGTCCCCTGGCAGTCCCGTCGGGCTCCGGCCTGATGGGTTCTGTCTCCCTTTGCGGCCACCTCCGGGTGGTCCAGTAGCGGTGGCCGGTCCGTCAGGCATGGGAGACATGGAAACAGGCACGGTTTTCCTTGTCTAGTGACGACTCTTCGGGGTCTGAAGATGAGGAGGAGAGGGTGCTGCGGCCTGTGATGCCTCGGGTGGAGAGCATGGAGGTCGATTCCATCCTGACGGAACCGTCCTCCATCTGTCTGGCCTGGCACAAGCCAGGGCAGCGGCTCCGCCCGTGGTTGAGGCCACTCCGGTACCGGGCACCGGTCCCGTGATGGTTGGTTTGCCGCCAACCAACACGGTGATGGGTGTGGACGGCCAGGCATGGTACTCGCCTGGTCCGGCGGTCAGACATGGGGTGCCGTTGGCGCCCGTGTTTGGCCACGGTTCCTCAACCGCTACGGGTCCGCACGGTTTTCTGTGCAGGCCTACTCCATGTTCCATGGGGTGGCGGCGGAACCGTACGGTACCGGAGTTCCTGGCATATCAGCAATGGCTCCTAGCCGGGAGGCCGTTGCTGGTAGGGCCGTGAACATGTCAACGGGTGACGTGTTCACGGGAGTGTCCTCCTCGGAGACGGATTGGTCTGAGGCTCTGGCTTGGCTAGCCAGGGTGGACCCGTCTGTGGTTTCGACCACGGCCGAGGAGGATGTACCCCGTCCATCGGTTAGGACGGGGATCTTGCCCGCAGCCCTGATCCAGTCTGTTGGACTGGATCCATGGTTTATGGTGTTGCTTGATGCTATTTATAGCAAACAACGCATGAACAAGGGCCAGCTTCTTGCGGCCTCAAGGGAGGTGCGGGCGAGGGGTCATATTCCACGGGGGGAATACGACAGGTATGGTGTTGTCCCGTCGGTCACCGAGGATGACCACTGGGTACTGGGTGTCCCCGCCCCGGCACTGGTGGACAAAGCTCAGGTACACCATAATGAAGTCCTGTCCCTGTGTGATGGGGGTGTGAGGACAGCACTGAGTGCTGTCAACCACTCTTATCGTCTTCTTCAGTCGGTGGGGGCAGGCCACCCTGTGCCACCTGTGGCGCTTTCGTGCATTAATGACGGCCTGGTGCTGTCTATGGACGCATTGGCAAGGTTGCAGGCGCGTGTGACTATGTCCAGGAGGCGGATGGTCCTTGACCATATGCGTCCAGCTACTGCCGTCAGGGAGCGTCTTCTTGGGACGCCCCTGACAGGCCTTAGCATCTTTGGTGGCCAGGCGCTGGCCATCTTGGAGGACACGGCCAGCATTGTGCAGAATCGGTTGGCGGTTTATCTGACTGTAGTCAGGCCGCCTCTCGGGCAACCTTCAAGAAACAGAGAAACGGTGAAAGCCTAAAGCATAGGGCTGCTTCTGTTTTCTGCTGGGTTTTCTCAGCCGCCTCGCCGAAGAAAGCCAAGAAGGTTGTGGGGGGCCTCTACCCTCCCCAATGTTGCTCCTGTTCGCCCGAGAGGCGGGAGGGGTAAGTCCTCAAAGGGCGGACAGAAGGGAGCAGATCTGAAATACCAGAGAGCAGCGGCTTCATTTTTTAGGAACATTACTATTTTAACAAAAAAGGCTGAAGACCATTTACCAAGCAAATCCCACCATTTTCGTTAGGACCGTGCGTCTGTGTGTAATGGTGAGAGTTGTTCTTTGGTTTTTATTTATTTATGTTTAAAGTTTTATTTGGTTGTTAATCACTGTGTGATTGATTAAGATGCACCATTATGTTATGTTATTAACATTTGGTTATGTTTTGTTTGATTTTTATCCTTGCTTATGGATTCTCAAATCACCTCCCACCAAAGTTTCGTAGTGGGACACTGACCAAATCTACAGGTTTAGCAAGTAGTGATTGAACGGTAATGGATGTTTTTGTGGTGTAATAACAACACCCAACAGACCCCCCTTTAGTCGGTTAGTCTGTAGTTTTATTAACCACTATAAAAACATACTTACCGTTCAATCACTACAACCCGGCCTCAGCCACCCCGCTGGGTATTGATTTGAGAACCTAGGCTGGATATATGGCACTTAAATTTAGAAAAGTGAATCAGTTTTCACATTTGGGACCTACTGCGCATGCGTACTTAGTGTGCGTGCTTAGTGACAAGCGTCACCAAGGAGTGAGTACAGACTGGTGCCAGTCTATTGTAAGGCTAATGCAGGCGGTCCCTCTACCAGAAGCCTGGTTGAGGGTCTACATGGTGAGGGTATTGGCATTAGGGAGTATGTAAGCGAGCATAAAAATTTTATTCTGATACCTAAATGCAGATATTTGATTTAGCAAGTAGTGATTGAACGGTAAGTATGTTTTTTATAGTGGTTAATAAAACTACAGACCAACCCACTAAATGGGGGGGGGGGGGGGTCTGTTGGGTGTTTTCAGTGCCCTATTGTCTGTAGTATGTTTAGCCCCATAATTTCACCTACATAGACTTGAGCCTTAATATACTAGGTATATTCCGAATCTAACAAATTCTAGATGAAATAATTTTATTAGGCAAAAATTGGCTTAAATGTTGGGGTGTTCGTGTTTTTCGGTGCCCTACTGTCTATGTAATATGGTCGGCTCCAGAACTTCGCTCACATAGACGTAGAGGGATTTGAATACGATAGTTATATTGGGAATTTAAAAAAATTTGACCGCAAAGTAATTTCGTAGTATACGATTTCATCGCGTAAATTTGTTTCAATTTTGGCAGATCTGCGGGTTTTCAATGCCCTACTATCACCTGTCTCCAATAGGTTTGGCCAAATGCCAACAATTTACTATATTCGGTATCAGAATGTCTGTTTTCGATTTGTAATAATTTTTTTTATATATGGATGTATATAACTCAATATGAGCTAGTGCTTTTGCACAATTCTACCATCAAGTAATCTCATCGTAGGTAGTTACAGATTCGCCGTATGGCCCCATTATAATATGGTTGGTTCACATTCACCACATTCAGATAGGTGTCGGTATATCCTGGCATATCGCTCATAATGGGTTCGGCCCCCAGAATGTCACCCATATGTTTAGATTAGTATAGGCATACGCTTACGGAGTAGTGAGATTTAAAACTATCTACCATGAAATAATTTTGGCTCAAATTTAGGCCGATTCATGGTTTTCGTTGCACCCAGTCAAATTAGTTTCAAAATAGTCATCAGCTTACCTGTATAGTTACCTTGAAATTGGAAGTCTGGGAATTCATTATTCAGCGTATATATAGACATCGATTCCAACACTCAAAAAAGGGGTGGAGCTTAGCTAGAAATAGGCGTGGCATACCTAGAAATGGATAATTCTATTGAAATTGGCATGACCAAATTGAGCATTACAGGGCTAATACCACTTGTTAATGCGTGGTCCACACAATATGGACCACTTGTATTAAGAGAGCACCCGTATTTATAGGTCACATTTTAACAAGGCCAATCATAGATTGTAGACCCTTGCCATCCCGAACGCACATAGACCCGAATACAATACACTCATCCTCTGACCGAGCGAGGGTAATTAATACCACTTGCTAATGGGCCTTTTCAGGTTGTCTATCCATCATATTATGTCATATGACGTCGTAATTAATTAAGTGAAGCATAGGATAACGTCATAATAATGACGTCATGACTGACTCGATTTAGTTCATCTTAAATGCTTAATAATCTGACACGTACGAATTGTATGTTTTTGTTATTTAATAAGAATGCTGTTGAATATTTTGAAAATAATTTAACTGGCCGCTGTTGCTGCCATAGGCAGCAACAGGAGCCAGTCAATTTAGTGTCAAAATATTCCACGGCTTACCTGTATAGTTTTCTTGAAATTTATCGTCAAGTTGTTCAGAAATCCATCGATCCCAACTCGAGAGTGGTATGGGTGGAGTTTAGCTAGAGATGGGCTAAACTGGAAAGGTTCATTGTATTAATAAACCACCACAGTTTTCAGTGCCCTATTGTCTGTAGTATGTTCAGCCCCATAATTTACCCCACATAGACTTGAGATTTAATAAGCTAGTTATATTCCGAATCTGACAAATTCTAGATGAAGTAATTTTAATACGCGAAATTTAGCTTAAATGGTGTATTCGTGGTTTGCGGTGCCCTACTTTCCGTAATATGGTCGATTCCAGAACTTCGCTCACATAGACGTATAGGAGTTTGAATATGCTAGTTACATTGGGAATTTAAAAGAATTTGAACGTGAAGTATTTTCGTAGTATGCAATTTCATCGCATACATTTGTTCCAATGTTGGCAGATCTGTGGTTTTCAATACCCTACCGTCTGCAATATGTGTGGCTACATAATTTCACCCATATGGTTAGATAGGGATATGAATACGCTAATGAATCTTGAGATTTCTACCACATAGTAATTTCGTAATATTCAATTTAGTAGTCACGGACAGTTGTCAAATGCCAACAATTTACTATATTCCGTATTAGAATCTGTTTGTAATCATTTTTTTACATATAGCTGTGCTTTTGCACGATTCTACCATCAAGTAATTTGGTAATATGTTGTCACATATTCGCCATATGGCCCCATTGTAATATGGTTGGTACACATTCACCACATTCAGATAGGTGTCGATATGTCCTGACATATCGCTCATAACGGTTTCGGCCCAGAATATCACCCATATGTTTAGATAGGTATAGGCATAAGCTTACGACGTAGTGAGATTAAAAAATTTTGTAACGTAAATAAGCTCAAACTTAGCATAATTCATGGTTTTCATTGCAATACGTTCACCCCCAGAATTTCACCCACAAATACTTATAGGAAATATGCTAGTTGTATTCCGAATTTAAAAAAATTCTACAGGAACGTAATTTCATAGTACACAATTCAATACCGAAAATTGGCGCAAATTCTGTCAGATCAACGATTTTCTGTACCACACTGTTTACAATAGGTTTGACCCCAGAAGTTCACCCATATGGTTAGATACGTATATGAATACGCTAATAAAGTATCAAAGGTTTAAAAAATGTTTATTATACAGTAATTTTGTCATATGCAATTTAGTAGTGGCACACCATTGTCAAATTCCAATAGTGTATTATATTCGGTACCAGACTATCTCTACATGCCTTGTAACCAGTTTTCGAACATAAGGCCATGTAGAACTCACTATGTTCTCGTGCTGTGCGAAATATTGTAATAATTCTACCACCAAATATTTATTATAATGTGAAAATATTTCTATATATCCCATATTATTAGCCGCGTGTACTGGTAGAACCTGACTTATCAGGCTAATACCATAACATTTGCACATATAGTCAACAAGATCATCATCATTATAACGGTTGAGGCCAATTTTGGCCTTTTTGTCTAGCAAAAATATTTGATTTAATAGTTTGTCACCGTTTCCAGTAAAGATATCGTTTAATAGGTGACATAGATATGATAACTAAATGAAACAGATCACGATGTTTCCCACTGGGTCTTCAGTCAGAATGTTTTCTACTATATCATTTTCGTTGGAGAAAACTAGGTTCACGGTATTGGTTCTATCCTGGCCACTTAACTTTGTTGAAAAGGTTATCTGTCGGTACAGATCGGGGTCCTGTATTGCATCAAATATATACTTGCTTTGTGCATTTCACTAGCATTGCAGTGTATATTTCACCAATATATTTCCGGGTAATAAGCTCTTCACGTCTGTTTAAGAAGGTATCAAGATTTAGGTTTAAAATATTCTTTACAGTTTTTCTTTAATATGTTTGAATGGGCTGGTTGCCAGCTCTGTTGATTTCTTTATCTTTACAAGTTGTTGCTACCTAATGACCAAAATTTGATCTGTTACACTCTGTTGATGCAGTAGTGCAATATTCTCATCACTGGCTGCTCTTAATTTTGTCTGTTCCTCTCTCTGTTAAGGCGTTTGGCCTGGAGAAAAAGGATGGATGGAAAAATTGTTGGACTGACCAAATATATAAGCTGCTTTTTCTAGCCCATAGCTAATACTGCCCATATCTTTTTGCAAGAAATATTCCTTCTTTTGTGTTTATTGTATGCCTTTATATAACTTCATTTTTTCATGAAACAATTGAGTTTATTCTCAGAATTATAATAACCTCCGGGCACGCTATTTACCATTGATGCCTTGCATCAATATCTGTACTTGTAACTATTAGTACCCCACCTAAAACTGCACTCTGCTTGTTTCTATGAACAAATGTTCAGACTTCCTACCACACTCATTTCATTGAGATTTCTCTGGCTTGGCAATCAGCCAAAATATGGTCAGTCTGTGCAGGTGATGGAAAAAGAAACTAGAAGTCTTTCTTTTAAAGGAAAGAATCTGTGATTAGAGACAGTACATGTACTGGCAATATGTTCATAATGGCAAAAATACAATGCCAATATTTATGCATCTCTAGCATCCTAATTTTACGGGATGCACACTATTATGTCCATCAGTTAGAATATTTTATTCTCCCACAAATTGTTTTTGTGAGCACCTCCATCTGTCTGTCATGCTCACATCTCCAAAACCGTTAGGCAGAATTCCACCAAATTTGTTATATAACTTACTCATATGATTGTTGAATGGAGGTCATTTACATTTGGGGTGGGGTGGGGTAGGGTTAAATGCTCCAAGATTAACTTTCAATTATTCTTGAAGAATAGTTCTGAAATTGTAAATCATTTTAAATATCTTGCATCTTTAGTCATAAATTTCAAACATCTTCAAACAGATAACATATACATTGAATCTAAATATATATGTCATACTTTGAAATTAGTTAAAGAAATACACTTACATTTATCAGAAATTGGTTTTGACTAATGGATTCTGTGCCGTGGTGCCAGCTTCTCTTACTACTTGCACTATGCTGTCATCACCATCATCTGGTTGGGGTTGCCTCTTTTTCATCTACGTCTGATACACTGTGATCCTTTGAGATGTTGTGGATCACTGCACATGCTCCTATTATTTGACAAGATCTTTGTGGGGAATACCACAACTGTCCATGGAGACAATGAAACCTTGCTTTCCACTGCCCCTTTCAATAAAATCTTGTGTGGATTATGCAAGTTATTGTAAGCTCATGTGCCTTGTTGGGATGTAGCTATAGCGTCATCGATCAAGCCTCTTGAGGGTGACCAGAATCTCCCAAAATGAATTCATCACCTATTCTGGCATCCTTTAAACGAGCGAGTTCTCTCCTCAAAATTAGACTCATGAGTGCTACCAGGCCATCTTGCCATGACATTACGGTTATCCTGAAGCAATAAGGTTAGGAAAATATTTGAGAATGTCAGTGACGATCAGCTTCTGAGCCACCATCTTCGTTTGATATTTGTAGTCATGGTTAGGAAAATATTTGAGAATGTCAGTGACGATCAGCTTCTGAGCCACCATCTTCGTTTGATATTTGTAGTCACCATTATTAGCTCACCTGGCCAGAATGGCCAAGTGAGCTTATTGGCATGGCAACCGTCTGTCCGGCCGTCAACTTTTGCTTAAAGATGCTACTACTCATTAACCGCTTGGGAGATCTCAACCTAATTTGGCTGGAAGGACCCTATGAGGGTAGGCTTGAGAACTTGTATACAGAATTCTGATTGGTCAATTTTCTCTACTTCTCATTAACCGCTTGGCTGATTTCAACTGAACTTCACTTGATTAACAATAGGCCGGTACGCTTCATAACATGTATACAGAATTTTGACGGCTTGATTTCCGAAAAATGGGAATTGGTATAAAATGCTACTCCTCATTAATTGCTTGGGGAATTTCAACCAAATTTGTCTGGAAGGATCCTATTGTCGTAGCCTCTACAAATTCTATTCAGAATTTTGATAGGTCAATGTTTTAGCATATGATTTTCTGAAAGTTTTCCGGAACCATTTAAAAACAGTACTCCTTCAATCAATAGCCCGATTTCAACAACACTTCGGTGGAATGATCCTATGACGGTACACCAACATATTAAACGAGAATATTGATTGGTCAATTTTTGGTGGCCATCTTTGATTTTCCGAAAATCATCCATCATGTCTATTTAAATGCCAATGATTTAAATGCCAATGGTCCAGGTGAGTGCCACAGGCCTTTGGGCCTCTTGTTTGGGATTCTATTGCTCTCAGCCTTGCAAAGCCAGTATTAAAACATTCCCGTAACACTAATGCTAGATATTGTACTGCTGGCCTCTGAGGTGAGCGGATCTACCTGGATAGCATTTAGTAAGCTTAGGCCTATAGTTGTTCGGTTCAATTGTGTATTTCCTATGGTAGACATGAAACGTGCTGATAAGATCAGATGGCCACAAAATCCATACATGATGAGTCCCATCAATTATTCCCGTAACTGCCCGAAATCGTGCAATGTATAATTCGCCTACTATATTTCGTACATCACGGTCTCCTGGAAACTGTATCACTCTGGGCATAAAATGTAGCGACACTGCTGAAACTTCTGAAATAAGCCGACATGCAGTTGACTCTGAAACGTGAATGGTATCACCAATCACAGGGAAACAAACAGTTTTAGCTGCAGTAAAAGAGCATGCCTTCTTTGGATTTTTGGTTCAAGTTGCTCATCTAGCTCATCAGCAAGGTTGATAATTGTCTGCTTATCCAGTCTATCGCTGATAAAATTCAATATTACTGTACTCATCTACTTGGTTTAAATGACTTCGAAAAACCTGTTCCCGACAGAGGTGTCTTATTTCCAAGGCTGTGTGCTCACTGGAGAGTTAATCGGGAATAACACTATACCTACGCCGGTTAAGTTTCTAGTGAGACCACGGCCTAAGTCGAGATTTTCATGCGTTGCCGTAATTAATCAGTTTCATAAATACCGCTTAAAATAAGCACCTCACTTAAGTAGCGAAATAAGTGCCTTACTTGGACTACTTCTTTCTTTAATTCGGAACCTGGAATTCTCAAACAAAAAGTCACTGTCTGCACATGCAACTGCTCATTTATCAGCCAACTCTTGCAATGTAAGCAAAATTGTCGATGCCCATGTCAGCAACAACTTACAGTCACATTGCTCATCAAATCCTTTACCAGTTTCAGCTGAAAGCTATGGCGATTATTTTAGAATATTTATATTGTTGCAGCAATAATTTTTGTCTCAAATTTGTAGTAAGTGACACTCAAATTGCCTACTAATTATTTTGACATTTGAGTAAGTGATCTTTAAGTCATTGACAACAGCTACTTTCATACACATTATTGTCAAAATATACAACAGCTTTGTCATATTTGTATTTTACTCCTGAAAATTGATGCTCTTTTGCTAAACAGTATTGAAATATGCACTTGTCGGTTGAGCTACTGCCATGAATACTTTCAATGCGCTTACACCTGAACAACTGGCTGACAAATGATCAGTCGCACGTGCAGATGGAGACTTCTTGTTTGAGAAATGCCCGTCTGTACAGAAATTAACAGACTAATATGGTATTTAATAGTTACAACAAATATGGAGACAGGGCATTGCATGCTGGGTAAATAGACCTTTCCCACATTGGTATATTTTGGCAAAATACCTTCTCAGAATGCATTGCGCACACCACTTCTGGCTGGTAAACATGCAGCCAACGCGAAAACAGCATTACTTTACCATTAAGCCGAGATACAACACATTTTACACTGTTTATATGAAGAACTAAGATCATATTATTATTATTGAAGGCATACATCATTGAAAAGCTAAGTCAATTTTCAACACAATTCTCTGTTAGTGTTTATATTTTTGTAAAATTATATTCAGTTAATTGTAATTTTTTTTAGATATCCCCTATTGTCCACTTGATGTAATGAATCTAGGTATAATGGCATATTTTATATACGCAAATAATTCAGTGACGATTTTACAAAAACAAAAAACTAATGCATAAATGTTTAAGCAATTGGATGCACTTTCCACTGATGTATTGCTTCAGTTATATTGTAATTTTATTTTATTATAGGAATGGTTTAAATTGCGGTGTATTTTAGCGCAACAGTCACTCAATGCATGTCAGCTTCTTGTTTTTGACTACCAGCCAGATTTACAGAAATCAATACACCTCATATATCTCCTGTAAATGTATAGTTAATTAAACACGAGAAATTTAACTGGTTTAAATCTTCACTGGCGTCATATATTTTCATGACGCAGTCGAGCCAGACATTTATCCAAATATTAAACACGTTATCCCTGAATTCCGAATATCCTAATTTCAAAGGCGCTCAAAGTGATTTTAAACCTGTTATAGTGTTTGGGTGCCAACAAATTAAGAAAACACCCGCGAAAATCTCAAATCCACAAATGAAGTAAAAATTTCCCTCAATGTTGCCTCGGTCTCTTCGTTTCCACCAACGCTCTTAAGGGTGCCCAAACTAAACTCAGGCCTTGTATGTGTTAGATGTTGAACATTTTGAAACTAATTTGACTGAAAGCTGTTGCTGCTCTCGGAAGCAACAGCTTCTAGTCAGAATAATTTCAAAGATGTCAACGTAATATTTTTTTACATCGTTGCACCTGGTCTGTACCACGGTGGAAAGAATTAATCCTTTTCTCCCTGAATCCAACCAAAACACACGACTTCAAGGTAGCTGAATAGGAAACATGGATATCGCTTCAATTTAATTTAATATGGTAACCATATTCTTTTCAAAACTAAAAGCTTGACCAGAATCAGCTCATTCAAATGCACAAAACTAATTTTGTGTCTGATAGCTGCAATCAAAATCAGATGTATATTCAGATTTCAAAAATTCTTCCATAATAAACAATCAAATAATTGTGATATGTAGCAATAGTGATTTATTGAGCAAAACTATTGTCATACAAATAAATATGGGTTGGTAACTCGACAAATATCACATAATTTCCACCAAGTTGTCAGCCAATTTTTTTGGTGTGTGTGGTCACAAAACAAACAGAGATGGTGGAAACATGAAGTAGTTGGCTACTTCCTATACCCATGAAGTTTCATCAACATACAATTAGAAGTAGCTAAGTTGTCGAAGAGAACCACAAATCCACACCCACCCGCACATGCTTAATAAGATCCAAAAATAGTAGGCTATTTCCTAGCCCTATGACCAACATATATAAATGGCATTTCATACAGGGTTCATACAAATTTGAAAAATATTTGAGTGCTTGAAATTGAAATTTGCCGTGAAAAGTACTTGAAAATAGCAGTAATGCCTTGAAAAGTACTTGAAAATGTGTTTTCCCCAATTCAGGCAAAGGTTGCTTGCAATATAAGGCTGCTTGCTGATTATCAGCACTGCAGGAGGTAGCGTTTCAGAACATCCGTCATCTGTCCGTCTGTCCATCAACTTTTGTTTTAAAACACTACTCCTCATTAACCACTTAGCGTATTTCAACCTAATTTGGCGGGAAGGACCCTAGGGAGGTAGGCTTCAGAACTTGAATACAGAATTTTGATTCGCCAATTTTTCCGGCGGCCATCTTGGATTTCACAAAATTTTGGGAAATAAGTAAAAAGCCTACTCATTAACAACTTGGCTGATTTCAAGCAAACTTGGCTGGAAGGGCCCTAGACTGGTATGCTTCAGAACTTGTGTACAGAATTTTGATTGGTCAATTTTCTCGGTGGCCATCTTGAATTTTTCGAAAAATGGCTGAAAATCATTTAAAACGCTACTCTTCATTAATTTCTTTGGCAATTTCAACCGAATTTGGTGTCAAGAATAATAGGTTTCCGAATTGTATACAGAATTTTGATTGGTCAATTCTTTCAGCGGCCATCTTGGATTTTCTGAAAATTTCTGGAAATCAGTTAAAAGCCTACTCTTTAACCACTGGCCCAATTTCAATCAAACTCAGTGGGAAGGACCATCGATTCGTATGCTTCAGAACATCTATACAGAATTTTGATTGGACAATCTTTTCGGCGGCCATCTTGAAGTTTAAAACGCTACTCCTCATTAATTTCTTGGCCAACTTCAGCCAGACTTGCCTGGAAGGATACCAGGGTGGGAGGTTTCAGAACTTGTACACAGAATTTTGATTGGTCAAATTTATTGGATAATTTTTCCGGTGACCATCTTGGATTTTCCGCCCTCTAGAAAACATATTACAAATTTTGATACGTCAATGTTTTGGTGGACATCTTTGATTTTCTGAAAATTATCCGGAACCATTTAAAGATGGTACTCCTTAATCAATAGTCTGTTTTTAACAAAACTTGGGTCGAAGAATTCCATGACGGTTGACTTCAAAATATCAAATGAAAATCTGGATTGGTCTACTTTTTTGGTGGCCATCTTGGATTTTCCAAAAATTATCCATGTCTATTTAAATACAAATGGTTCAAATGTTAATGGTCCAGGTGAGCGTCACAGGCCCTTGGGCCTCTTGTATTCAAAATATTCCACAGTCCCTTTTAAGTTATTTCTGAGCTGTACAGTATTAAATTTCAGCATCGGATTGCCTATGAATTGTATGCACATTATTAAACCTTTAATGGTCAAGCTGCCAAAAACCGCCTTCTACACTGGTCTTGAAAAATGTCCATTAACAGACCTATCAAGATTTTTTTTTTTAATTTACCACTAGAATTACTGGTGAATAAGAGGCAGTCATGGTAAATTTTCAGAAATAGTCTTGCATGACTAAAAGGACATTCACTACAGAGAAATTTCACAATTTATTTTTACCAATTTTGACCATTAACCCTTTAACACACATACCAGCGAAAAATGGCTTCTCCTTCGATCAATACTCACCATTCTGTTACTTCTGATATACAGCTGGCCTTGACAGCTGGCTCTAGGACTATAGACTTAGAAAGCTTTACCGACTCCTTGGAACCGGGTACTCAGCTCCCAACTGCCGAGTACCCGTCTACCATAGAGCTCATTCTTGTTTGCATAGCAACAAGAGCTATACATGCTTTTTGCAGTGGAAAGATTGAGAAATAAAAATCTACGTCTTGTTTAACTGTGATTGTGATAGCTAGTGACTCTCTTGCAAGGATAATTGGATAATATGGATACCGCCGATGATAACCAGGTCGTATATTTCCTTATTATTCCATAGTTAAAAGACTTAGGTCTCTAAATTTTGTTGTGTCGCATGTTCCAATTTCTGACCCCAAAGAATCTGGGACGTGTGTTAACAACGAGATATGCCGGATGGTCGCCTTCTTTAACCCCAACAGGCGATCGGCAGATATGAAAATAGGTGTTTGCTACGGTATTTGTAACACGAATATCAGCTGACGTGAAGAAAGTTTTTTCATTAATTCGCGCATCTTGTTCTGGGTGCTGCGTACTAAAAATGGTACCAGAAAACTTTGGAATGGTCAAGTTTTGCGTGTTATCACGATCTGTTTGCAATGATCGGTGGTTTCAAAATTCTTGATTAAGATATGTGGTCTGCGGTTTTACCGTGTGCTACAGCAGTTTGTTTACATTTTGTTGTTTCTTCACGTATCGTTTTGCCTTTCGTTAGGAGTATAATTTATATTGATGGTAAATATACCCCGAATGCTATGCGATATGATTCCTGGTTCCGTTATACATCCTGGAGGATCAATTATGGGTGTATTTAATGCCCGCTTCGTTCTTGTCGTCATAATCAATGCGATCTTTGCTGTAATGTTGCAGGGTGGGGTGCGGGAGGGTTAGTTAATTTATGGTCAAATTATTTGAGAATTAATTGTCTGCCTTCCATCCGTGTCTCGTTCTGCTTGCTTATTGTAGGTGTGGTTATTTATAGGCCAAGCCAGCCCCGCCATCAAGTGACGAGTGCCACAAATTCGTACGGGTCCTATTTAAGGACCATGTCTGCTTTAGATGTACTGCATGTAACCTTGATAGTAGGTGTAATGTGTGTGCAGTGTGGTCCGCGGATATGATGTTGAAGTTCCTTGCCCAGAAGGATTTGGCTGGGTCTGACGCCGGGTCAGGCGGTCCGAGGTTAAATCGTGGAGCGTCCGGTTCGGCCGGTGGGGGCGCTCCATGTCCTCAGCTGGAGGTGGCAGAGATGGCACCGCCGGCGTGGTTTGGTCCGGCTATGCAGGGCTTTCTGCATAGCGTTCTGCCCACGCTGGTGTCGTCCCTGCTGCCGAAGGTTGTTGGGCAGTCTCTCCCCATGCTTGGTACGGACCCTGTCCTTGACTGGTCACCGAGGGAGCCGTCTCGTACGGCCCCTGGCAGTCCCGTCGGGCTCCGGCCTGACGGGTTCTATCTCTCTGCGGCCACCTCCGGGTGGTCCAGTAGCGGTGGCCGGTCCGTCAGGCATGGGAGCCGTCCACCAGGACGGCTCCACGGTTTCTTCGTCTAGTGACGACTCTTCGGGGTCTGAGGAGGAGAGGTTGCTGCAGCCTGTGATGCCACGGGTGGAGAAGATGGAGGTCGATTCCGTCCTGGACGGAACCATCCTCCATCTGTCTGGCTTGGCGCAAGCCAGGGCAGCGGCTCCGCCCATGGTTGAGGCCAATCTGGTACCGGGCACCGGTCCCGTGATGGTTGGTGTGATGCCAGCCGACACGGTGACGGGTGTGCCGGGCCAGGCCTGGTACTCACCTATCTCGCCTGGTCCGGCGGTCAGACATGGGGTGCCGTTGGCGCCCGTGTCTGGTCACGGTTCCACGTCTGCTATGGGTCCGCACGATTTTCCGTGCGGGCCTACTCCATGGACTGTGTGTGTTCCATGGGGTGGCGGCGGAACCGTATGGTACCAGAGTTCCTGGCGTGTTCAGGGGTGTGTCCTCCTCGGAAGTAGACTGGTCGGAGGCTCTGGCTTGGCTAGCCAGGGTTGACCCGTCTGTGGTTTCGGCTGGATCCACGGTTTATCGAATTGTTAGAGGCTATTTTTAGCAAGCAGCTCATGACCAAGGGCCAGCTCCCTGCGGCCTCCAGGGAGGTGTGGGCAAGGTGTCGTATTCCACGGGGGGAATACGACAGGTATGGTGTGGTACCATCGGCTACGGAGGATGACCGATGGGTTCTGGGTGTCCAGAGTATTGGAGCGGGTGGCCCCGGTCCGGCACTGGTGGACAAGTCCCAGGCACACCATGAGGAAGTCCTGTCCCTATGTGATGAGGGTGTGAGGGCAGCTACGAGTGCTGTCAACCACGCTTTCGTGCATAAATGACGGCCTGGTGCTGTCTATGGACGCGCAGGCAAGGGTGCAGGCGCGTGTTACAAAGTCCAGGAGGCAAATGGTTCTTGACCATATGCACCCGGCTACGGCCGTCAGGGAGCGTCTTCTTGGGACGCCCCTGACAGGCCCTAGCATCTTCGGTGGCCAGGCGCGGGCCATCCTAGAGGACACTGCTAGCATTGCGCAGAATCAGTTGGCGGTAAACTTACAGCTGGAGCTAGTGCGGCAAGCGCACGCACTAGGGGCTGTAGGGAAGCCGTTGACTGTTCAACCTTCCAAGAAACAGAAGAAGCATAAAGGCAAGGCGAAAGCTAAGCCTAGTGCGGCATCTGCTTCATCTGGATTTTCTCAGCCACCGCCGGCGAAGAAAGCCAGGAAGGTTGTGGAGGCCCCTACCCTCCCCAATGTTGCTCCGGATCGCCCTAAGGTGGGAAGGGGAAGGGTAAGTCCTCAAAGGGCGGAAAGAAGGGAGCGGATCGTACCTGAGGGTACGAGAGCTCCCTTCGTATCCGCCTGGACCGCACCTGTGCGACAGGAACAGCGGTGCCAGTTAGGCCTGCCGAGCCAAGACCGAAATGGTTCTCTCTCTCTCTCTCTCATTAAGAAAGCGGGGGGGGGGGGGGGGGGGGGGGGAGTGGACCGCGAGCCGGACAACCCCGTTAGGCGTCTATAGTGGGCGGAAGGCTCATGCTTGTCGTCGAGGCTTGGCGAGGTGTGACGTCAGACAGTCTGGTCCTGGGATGGTTATCCCAAGGATACATGCCGGAGTGGTGGGACTTTCCGCCACAGAATCTGTCTTTGGCACCTGTCTGGACACCCGTACCAAGGGAACCAGACAAGTTAGAAGCCATTCAAAACGAAGTGTCAGGTTTGCTTCTGAAGGGAGCAATAAAACCAGCAAACCAGAACACTCCAGGCTTCTATTCAAATATGTTCCTTGTCCCCAAGAGTACAGGGGGATGGATACCCGTACTCAATCTCAGGCCATTAAATTGGTTTATCCATACTCCTCGGTTCCAGATGGAAACGCCGAGGTCGGTAATGGCAGGTTTGAGGAAGGGAATGTGGTGTGTATCGATCGATCTGAAAGATGCATATTTCCACATTCCAATGAACAGGAGTTGTCACAGGTTTCTGAGATTTGCGTTTCAGAATCAAGTTTATTGTTCTCCCATTTGGCCTGTCGACAGCTCCAAGGGTTTTCACAAGAGTGGTCCTTGCGGTGACAGCGTTTCTCAGAAAAGAGAACGTGGCGCTACACACCTACATAGACGACTGGCTGATCAAAGCAGACTCGGCAGCCAGGTTGGACGTGGATACTGCTCTGACTCTGAAGTTACTTTCAGATCTAGGCTGGATAGTCAACAAGGAGAAATCCGAGTTGACACCCACTCAACATTTTGTTTATTTGGGGATGCGATTCGATCTCGAGGAGGGCAGGGTTTACCCATCAGAGCCCAGAGTGGTGTCTGTTAGCCATCCTCAAGAGTTTTCGAGTGGGAAACCACATTCAGGCAAGGCAGTTTCTTCAGATGCTGGGCATGATGGTCTCCGTGGAGCAGGTGATCCCGTACGCCGCTCTAATGCGAAGACCTATCCAGTTGTATCTGATGTCTCTGTGGAAACAGAGAACAGAACCCCTGTCAAAACTGGTGCCAGTTTTGGAGCCGATAATGTCGCATCTTGTATGGTGGAAAGAGTGTCAGAATCTCCTAGTAGGGGTTTCGCTGCACCTACCCCACCCCCAGCTATCCGTGTACACGGATGCATCGCTGGAAGGGTGGGGGGGCCTGCCTGGGAGAGCACCAGGTCTCGGGCACATGGACTCTCCAGGAGAGTCAGCTGCATATCAATCTGTTGGAAATGATGGCAGTGGAACTGGTGTTGGAAGAGTTTCTTCCGATGATCAGGGGCAAGGTGATATTGATACGGTCGGACAATTCGACGGTAGTATCATACATAAATCGCCATGGCGGGACCAGGTCACCCACGCTGTGTATCAAAGTGTGGCACTTGATTCAATGGTGCAGGAATTACTCGGTTGTTTTGAAAGCAGCTCACATTCCTGGGCGATTGAACATTCTGGTGGACGCTTTGTCTCGCAGACAGAGAATTCTGCCATGGTCCCTCAACCCTCCAGTTCTACGAAGAATCTTCGAGCATTGGAGCAAACCCAACGTGGACTTGTTCGCCACAAGGGAAAATGCTCAAATCATGACTTATGTCTCGCCGATTCCAGATCCAAATGCCGTCGATACAGACGCTCTGGCGATAAGCTGGAGGGGGATGCACGCTTACGCGTACCCACCCACCATTCTTCTGCCGAAGGTATTGGTGAAGATCAGGGAGGAACCGTGTCTGGTCTTGCTAATAGCGCCGTATTGGCCCAGCAGGGCGTGGTTCACGGATCTGCTAGATCTGCTGGTGGAAAACCCAGTGCAGTTGCCCGAGATTCCGAACATAATCTCCCAGGCCAAGGGAAGCTTCCTACACGAGCGTCCCGAAATGTTCAAATTGACTGCGTGGATATTATCAAACAACGTTCCACGTCGGAAGGCTTTTCTCGACAAGCTGCTGATTTCATCACGACTGCGAGAAGGAGGTCAAGCTTCAAGTCATATAACAACAAGGTTAACAGATTTGCAGACTGGTGTAAAGAAAAGGGTATTTATACCTTTCAATCCACTATTCAGCAAATAGCAGACTCTCTGTGAGCTGTTCTTTTCACAATTGCTGGATACAAGTCAGCTTTGGCATCAGTTATCCCTTGTCTAGCCAACAGGGATAGTCCAGAGGTGGCCCAGTTAAATGTGATGGTGAAGGGAATGAGCAATCTCCGACCAAGACAACCGGTAGTCATTCCAGCCTGGAGTCTATCTTTAGTGCTTAATGTACTGGCCAAGCACCCTTTCGAACCGTTGCGTTCGGCTAGTCTAAAGCATTTGACTCTAAAGGCGGTCTTTCTATTGGCAGCTTCCTCAGCCAGAAGGCGCAGTGAGATCCATGGGCTTTCGGCAGAGAGGGACCGATTTATTGTCTCCGGAGAGGGTCTGCGTCTTCTGCCAAGAGCAGAGTTTATGTCAAAGAATCAAAGTTTGAGATATCCCGGCAAACCGATCATAATACCGAAGTTAACAAGGTTTGATCGTGATGCCAGTGTCTGGTGCCCGGTCCGTGCTTTGACTAAGTCAGGAAACGGACTGACTCGTTACGGTCGAACGATAGACATCTATGGATCTGCCATAAGAAGCCTTATGGCGCCGCATCCATGGATACTATCTCTCGTTGGGTAGTCGAATGCATTCAGACTACTCATGAGATGGCGACTTGGAACCAGGTGCAAGGCGCAAGGGCACACGATGTTAGAGGAATAGCCGCCTCGACCGCCCTTTACAGTGGTGTTCCGTTAGAGGATATCATGGCCGTGGCACAATGGCACTGAGTCCTCATTCACGGATTACTATATGAGGGATGTGTCAGACTCAGCCAATCCACTCGCTTTAGCTGTTTTGAAACGATAGCTAAGTGACCACACTGCTCTTCCTTTTTTCACTTTGGTAAGAAAAGAATTTAAAAGCAGACATGGTCGAGCGAGAGGATGACAACCAGATTGTGTCACTGATGGCCGGACCAGTGAATGGTTGGAGGCGGTACGTCTGGAGTCCATTTATCATGAGGTAATTCAAGATTGAGAGTTTTTTGTATTATGTCTATATATCATGTTCATTCATCGTATATATTCATGCTCATTCCCAGGTTAATACATGTGGATATGCAAGGAGCAGTTAACCCTCTTGGCATATTTGTGTTTTCAGGCGAGATACATGTTCGTGAGTTCTCTCCCTTTTCTTAGGAGAAAAAGGGGGGGGGGGGCAGTGATGCGAATGTGATTCGGTTCCGTTAACATGGCAGTCCTTTTTAGGTCTCCGTTAGTCAAGTTTTATGTCTAACTCTTTCTCCAAGGGGCAAAAGTAGCATTTATGGCTGGCCCCTTCCCACCAGGTTACTGACCAAATCTGGTGTATATCAGAAGTAACAGAATGGTGAGTATTGATCGAAGGAGAATGCAGGAAATGTAAATTTTCCTTTCTCCGAGATCTAACAATACTCACCATTCTGTTACGGACCCAGCCTCCCAGCCCCACGGAGGCAAGCCATGGATTTCTCTTGTTTGGTGGCTATGCAAACAATATGAGCTCTATGGTAGACGGGTACTCGGCAGTTGGGAGCCGAGTACCCGGTTCCAAGGAGTCGGTAAAGCTTTCTAAGTCTATAGTCCTAGAGCCAGCTGTCAAGGCCAGCTGTATATCAGAAGTAACAGAATGGTGAGTATTGTTAGATCTCGGAGAAAGGGAAATTTACATTTCCTGCATTCTGCAGTGGTCTTGAGAAATTTTAATTTGCGGACCAAGAGAAGACTATTTTTGACAATATACCACTGGAATGACTGGCCAGTCATTCCACAAGTAAATTTTCAAAAATAGTCTTCTATTGGTTTGCAAATGAACCTTTTCCACGAGACAAATCTGAGTGTCAAAAGACTACGGTAACAATAATTCATTTATATTATTAGCTTCAGCCCATACGTCTTTCTGCAGCTATACCTCGTAAACTATGCACCCGATTTTGCTCAAATATTATCACAAGGCTGTTGTTACTGTAACAAATGTTCACACTTAGGTCCTGATCTGAATTTAACAATGTATCTAGAATCTCGGTATCTGTGGGTAAAGCGTGAAAAGTAGGTCACACTGACCTACTTTGGTTATGGTGCATGCCTTCAGCCTACATTATGCATGCATCCCGCAGGTTTGATTGGTATATATGAAAAACTCTGGAAACATTAGCCCGGAATAACCTTTTGTGATTGACTGACTACTAAAGGTACATGGCGGCTTATTGAGCTAAAAACTTGGATCCAGATCAGATTAAATTTCAGATTTATGGATATTTTGGAAACTACTGATCTAATTTAACACAAATTTTAACACGAGAACAGGAAAATACAAAATTTAAGAAAATTGCTATAAAAACTGGTGTTCCGATTTATGGTAGCTATGGCCAGTATGCACTCAAGTGGTGATAAAACCACTTTCAATATGTAATGGTCAAGTTTTGTCTAGAAAACTTGGATGTTCTCGGAAAAATTATCGATTTGATTATTGAATATCTATTTATAGGTCAAGACTATTTTTTTTAATTTTACCACTGGATGACTAGCTCTTTTAATCTTGGTTTTCCAATAGATATTCAGAAATGGGTTCTGATCGATTTGATCATTAACCCTTTATCCCTTGAATTTGTTTCTCATAGAAAATGTCCATTTGCAGACCAAGAGAAGCGGATTTTTGACAATTTACTACTGGTTATCGAGCCAGTCATTCCAGTAGTAAATTTTCAAAAATAGGCTTCTCTTGATCTGCAAATTTACATTCCTCAAGACCACTGTAGAAGCCATTTTTGGCTGATATGAGTGTTAAAGTGTTAATAGAGGCATCCATTTCTGACTATGCCACCTAGCTCAGCTCCACCCACTTTGTATGCATGGAGGAATCAATTTGAAACTAGTTGAATTCATAGAATGTCAATTTCAAGGTAACTATACAGTTAAGCTGTTGAATATGTTGAAAATAATTTAACTGGGAGCTGTATCAAAATATTCAAATTCTAAATTTACCAGAGGACATACAAGTCAGGCAGTTTACACTTTTGTGACCGACCTACATCATTTTGATTGTGACATCAACTATCAAGTGATGTATTTTAGTACGACGTTAAATGCTTGAGTGACAGATAACATCCCTCCATTATTTTGAATGCTGAAGCACGGCATACACACTTTATTCATAATCAGTTTATTTGAGCTGATCACTTGAATTTCAGTCGTGTCTGTCCACCTTTGGCTCCTGCTACACGTTCTATAGTTAGTCGTTTACGTTTTACATCACCTAAATAGATAGAAAGAAGTTCTTGTAAATAAATGTAACACCTTAGTACATTGGGCACGGGTGGTAAAATATGTAACTAGTGTATTATAATTGATACAGATGGCACATTGGTTTCTGTGTGTTGTAATAATATTGTAAGCGTTGCGTCAGCATACATGTAAGTCCCTTTAACCGTTTCACCAATGAATTCCATGTATCTCAATCTCAACGAAACCAATTAATATAAATGGAAGCCATTGCTGCCTTAAGTCATATTACTTTCAAAATATTCACCAGAATATGGGATACCTCGTAAAGAATTTTCTTTTTTTCATGTATTTGTCATTGAAAGGGTTAACCTACCCTCTGTTCATCAATTCTTTCTCCACCATATGTCTGGGGAATTATTGATTAAAATAGATTGGTTTTACATACAAGGAGTTATTTCTGAATCAGTAGTTGGAATATTTTGGACAAATCCTGTGATTTAACCCTTTAATGACTAAATTTGTTGAAAAAATTTTAATATTTACTTATTGAATGTCCATTTGCAGGCCAAGAGAAAGCTATTTTTGATAATTTACCACTGGAATGACATTCCAGTGGTAAATTTTCAAAAATAGTCTTCTCTTGGCCTGCAAATTAACATTCCTCATGACCACTGCAGAGGCTGGTTTTGGCCGGCTTCATCCTTAAAGGGTTAAGCATTTACCACACTCACAATAAAACCAACTTTCATGTTTAAATTTCATTCTCTGAATCTGTAGTGCTCTGATACTGTGCCAGGAAGAGTAGTATAAAACAGTAAATTTGACACAAACCTTTGTTTTGTAGCAAGTCATCTATTACTCTTAACCCCGTTAACCTAAGGGGTGAAATTCAAAAACTTGTACAATGTGATGAATATTCTCTTGAATATTTTGAAACTAAAATGACTGGGAATCTGGGATAGGTTGCTTGAAATTGAGATTCTAGGAATTCAAGGTTCAATGGGTCAAAGTATTATTCAAATGTATTACAACCATGCCAAGTTTTGTGGCTTTAATTAACCCTTTAATCCTCAAATTTATTCAAGAAAATTTCATAGAAAATGTCTATTTGCGTGCCAAGACTATTTAAAAAATGTTATTGCTAGAATGACGGGCTCGGTTATTGAGCCAGTAATTCCAGTGATAAATTTTCAAAAATACTTTTCTCTTGGTTAATGGACATATTTCAAGATCACTGCAGAAGCAGTTTTGGCTGGCTTGAGTGTTAATGGGTTAAGATGTCAAATCTGCTACAAGTGACATCTTTCTATTGTGACATCTGCTGGAGAAGTCAGTTGAATGGATGTCTGTTGGGTCTTGATTAATGGATTAGATCCATGAATTTGATGTACAATTTACCATTTAACTGTCTGCCTGCTGAATTTCTGCACACTACATTTTCCATAGGTTTTAACTCTGGATATGGTGAAAATTTTGAAAACAATTTGACTGAAAGTTGTTGTTCTCAAAATATTCAGCAACTCCAGAGTTATTGCCCATTGTAATTATTGCGTGGTGGCTTGCTGCAGTCAGACAGTTAATAGTCACTATAATCACGGGTTGGTTACTTAACCCTTTAATGGCCATACCAGCCAAAACCGGCCTCTGTTATGGTTTTTTGGAATGTCCAGTTACAGGCCAAGAGAATAAAAATTTTGAAAATTTACCACTGGAATGACTGAATCGATAACCGACCCATTCATTCCATTGCATCAATTGTCAAAAACTGTTTTCTCTTGGAGTAGTATATCCGGAGTCAAAATGATACCACCTCAAGCCCCGCGTAGACCGACAATCAGCGATTATTAATCTACACGGTGGCCCGCCGCCGTAGACCGACAATCGCCGATTATTAATCTACGCGGTGACGGTGACGTAGATGGCAAAAAGTTATCTACGTCACGGCCCGTCCTGGTAGAAATGTTTCGAACAAAAAGTTATCTACGTCGCGACCCGTCCTGGTAGAAATGTTATCGAACAAAAAGTTATTGGCCCTCTACGAAAGGCAAGCCCTGGGGCAGCCAATCGGCGATCCGTGGCCCCCACAGCTATCTCAAGCCCTGGGGCAGCCGATCGGCGATCCGTGGCCCCCACAGCTATCTACGTCGCGCTGCGTCCCGGTAGATAACTTTTGGCCCAATTATTTATCGTGGCGCATTCTTGTAGATAACTTTTTGCCATCTACGCCGAGCCTTATATACAAGAAGGCATCTTGACTATACATGAAGAGTTAAACTGAACAGAGTGAACGCCTCGAGAAATATCTGTGCCAGATCGAGCCCTGCTCCATCTGGTTCGATAGTGATCTTCATCCCCTCAGGGGCAGGGGCTAGCTGCTTCACTTTGCCGCCGGCTAAGAAACGTAGCTCTAGGACTATATGAGTCGTTTTCGGGCTAGTGAGTCCCACTCGCTG
The DNA here is from genome assembly GCA_034401795.1 of Chaetoderma sp. LZ-2023a. Lineage (NCBI taxonomy): Eukaryota > Metazoa > Mollusca > Caudofoveata > Chaetodermatida > Chaetodermatidae > Chaetoderma > Chaetoderma sp. LZ-2023a. The sequence continues at coordinate 142,761,452 of CM067369.1, forward strand.
AAGCAGTTTAACAGCACCCTTGGATTTGGTGGCATGTGACACCCCATCTACCCGTAGGATGCCCTCCTGGAGGTTAACAGCTTCTTCTGGACCATCGAATGGACACCGCAGCAGGAGCTTTTCACCTGTAACCCCGATCCGGTGACCCACCCTCGTTAGGGAGACACCTTCACCTATGTAGGTGAGGAAGGATGATCCCCGATTGTAGAGCTTTCGAACTTTCCCATCCCTTTTCACAACAGTGGAGAGGGGAGTAACCTCTATGTCAATGACTGCGGGAGGTCTATATAGTGGCAACCATGTTTGCCAGTTACCACCAGGTCCAGCGTGGTACCACACTTCATTCTTCTCAAACATGAACTGCAGGTTTGCCAGGGTCAATAGCAGACCCTCATGGGTCATCGGCGGGGCAATGCTCGAATAGGGTTTGACCAGATGAAATCTGAGGTCGTCATTTAGGGTGTTGATGTCTGTCACCTCTGTATCCGAGACCACAATCAACGGCTCGAGGATGTACTTCTTCTGGAAATCGTACCGAAATACGATCTTGTGGCCATCTATGTTGCGGCCCAGATGCCTTTTCGATACATCCTTGAGGTCTGTGAGCAGCTCCACCCCATCACCCCCAATGGGGTGGAGGGAGAATGCCTTTGAGCTTGCTTCGTACTGTCGGGCGAATGACTTGCCATCACTCTCTTCTACCTTGGCAGCATCAACTGCGTACACATCTGCGAGGTCAGCAAGACCAGTCGAGTGAGCAAATATGGGTTCCATAGCACGCTTATAGGAGGGGTTTAAACGAGACATATAACCATGCCGATTGTCCGACTGCTGCTCTCTGGTGGTGAGAACATAATCTCACACTCTCTAGAGGGGAGACAGGTGGTACAGTACCGTGTAGAATGGGTCCTCTTCGAGGTGCCCCAGCGGGGCACAACATACATACACGCCGATGTGCTACATCAACCTCCGGGCAGTGCACACAGCAGCTCACTGGTAGAAGTCGGCCGGGACGTGATAGAGTATCTCCCAGGTGCCAACAGCAACCTAATGAAAGCTATCAGTTCTAGCCTGTTCACACTTGTAAGTCACCTGTTTGACAGCCCCTCCATTAACATATACGCCAGCACGGATGGGATATCAGACGCCCATTTAGAGTTTACACTCTTATTACTCATTGACCTGACGACAACATGATATCATACCAGCAATATCTGGCCTTGGCCGAGATGATGAACCCGATAGAGGATTGCCCCTTCACAACCCCTGCACAGATAAAGGTCTTAAACGAACAGATGCCCGCACAGCAACAGATCTGTCAACAAGAAGGAGAGCGCCTACAGCGGGAGAACTGGTATCAACAGAACGCGTGCAGGGCAAGGAGGCATAGGGAAAATTTCCGATACTGGCAGGCCCTCCTGGAGGAGAGTAAGCGGGATGCAGGAGTCTTGACAGACGATGATTGGCCAGATGTCTTCACATACGACGATGAGCCAGGTGTCTTCTCAGACGAGGATGAGCCAGAGGTCATACAGTGGGAAGAGGAGATGGCGCAGAAGTATAAGATCAAGAAAGCCATCCAGCGGCGGACCTACTATCTTGGTGATGAGGTGAAGTTCCAGATGTCACGTCTCAGAACGCTACTGGCACCCGACATAGTGCTGGATATCCAGGTTCTAAGAGACAGCTGTCTCAAGACCAAAAAGCTGGCACGGTTAGCCAGGCTCTCCACAATGAACCCTTCTATGACTCATAAGCAGGAGATGCAGGTTTAATCTCTAGGTATACTATGGCAAAATCAGAGTGGCGGAAGCAACCAGAACTATACCCCTCCCTGACTGCTGACGAGGGCGGTACCATCCACGACCGGCGACTCCAGCAGATAGATACCATCAGGCAGTATCTCGTCCATGAGGCAGAAAAGTACGGCAGAACACGCAGTCGATATAAGACAGCCTACAACGTCCTCGCGCGTACAACCACTGCTGCGGGTGTGATTGGAGCCAGTGCTGGTGTGGCAGCTGTGGCCACTCTCGCTACAGGGGTGGGTGCCCTCGTCGCCATCCCGCTGCGTGGCGTGACACTAGCCGCCACTGTTGTGGCCACAGGCTTGGGGGTGGGGCAGCGGCAGATCACAAGGAGGTTGGAGAAGCATGCTAAGTACGTGACACTAGCACAGAGTATACTACGGACTATCGACGAGTCTGTCAGCAAAGCTCTTGAGGATGGCCAGGTCACCGATGAAGAGTACCACCATATATTGAAGGTCCAAGCCCTGTACCGCACGGAGAAACCTAAAGTGCGACAGCAATACCTCAAAGGCTCCAGCGGGCGGGTTGATATGGAGGAGTTAAAAAACGAGATGTTACGGCGAGGTCACCTCGCCGGTCTCTGGAGTCGAGACGACTACAAATAATGTGCTGCGGTAGCTTTAAGAACACCAGTATAGATGGCCTTCCCACTGAACCTCACGACAGTCAACCGGAGCCAACCGCCCCTCCTGGGTACACCCTTGACTGGCCTGAGAGGCCTACTGGATGATATACCAGAGCTAACACCGTTCTCTATCACAGTGGATGGACGGGCCCGAATCAGCTTCTCCGTCAACCCACGACCGCTGACCAACCGCCCCTTCACCATCAAGGATGCGAAGCGAACTCATACTTGGATGGCTGCTCCAAGCCTCTCATACTGGAATCAGCAGCTGAACTTTGCCGTGTGGTGTGCCACGGCAGGCTGTGGAGTAAGTTCCACCCTGCTTCACTCCTATTCTGGTACTCCTGAAGCTGTGCTCATCGCCAGCTGTCTCAGATTCCACGTGTACTTCACTGTGTGACGAATCCTCCATGAGCTGGGTGCAAGCCTCCCTGATACAAACGACTTCGACCCACAGCTCAACAGTCATAGCGTCTCAGCGGCCAGCAGACTACAGAGAGAGTTCAGAGCTCACCCAGACTATCGGTGGCATGGCGGCAACAACAGCGGCCTAGGGGTTATGTACGGCGACCCGAGACTACTCAGGATTCCCCTATCGAACACCCCGACGAGTAGGCCGTCGGAAGACAGCGACATTCTCGTTCGATCCAGACTCTGACCCTGGAGCGATAGTGCAAAATATGCACATCACCGGAATCAGGCAGGACCATCCAGATGTGTGGAAGTACTTTGTCCCACACACCACCTCAGGCCTCACACCAGCAGGGATCGTTCGGATCAACCAGTCCCTGGAAGCACTGTGCTACTGCCTCCTTACAGCACAGACCAAGCTGCATCATTCCATAGATGGTGTCAGCGGAGCAGAGGTCCAGGCCATGTTCATAAGTCTCGTTGAGGATATGATCATCGTGGCAGATCCCAGCAGTCTTATTGCTAAGTTCCAGCAGGGGTTGCAGAAGGCCCGTCGCAAACTTGACTTTGCTATTTCACCACACCTACGGTTGATTCTGAGCAACATGATCGTGAACATCGAGGACCTCCAAGTCAGGGGCTATAACAACATGATAGTTGAGGGGAGTTCCCCCGGTGTCCACTTCGGTTTCAACACGGATATCAACACACCTACACGTAATACGGGCCATACAGTCGTTCCGACCCTGACACTGCAGCCAGTCAACACGCCGCTTCCCATGGCAGCCCCAGGCACCCCGCCACTGCAGCCAGTCGACACGACACCACTTCCCGTGGCAGCTCTACGAGTGGTGTCAGGCCTAGCTATCGTGGTGCTCGGGATCAACATACTCCGCCGCTAGCAAATCAGCTATAAGACTATCCTGACTCTCATCAGTAGCAGTGGGGACCACGGTGAGACACTGAGCCAGCTTGGCCTGCCCTACAGCCCCTATACACGCTGCCAACATGCACATCCAAGGGCTGGAGGGTTCCGCAGCGCATCCTTTTTCCAGCTTGTAGTCTCGCAGAGCCTTGTTCAGCTCTGAGTCAGGTGAGACCATGGAGGTCTGCAACTGCTGGAACACATCTGACAGATACTCCCGATCCTTGTAGAAACCTTTAGCTCGCAGGAGCTGCTCGACGATACTCCCGCCCATGATAACGTATTCAAGGAAGCGGATCTGCCCCTTACCAAATCCTAGATAGAGCTTCACAGCTGTCAGCTCCTCTGTCAGCTCAGCACCGGAGAGCTGAGCGAGCTCATCTGGCGTCTTCTTGTAGGCATTCGGCTCCCTCCGGAAGACCTCATAGTACTTCTCGCATAGCAGGAGCCCGGACATGTTTAAGATGTCTCAATAGAGAGATGAATATTCCTGAGTACCAACCCGGACACCTGGCAGATGCAGACTGGGAAGATCTTATTAGCTCACTCGACAGGGAACACAGACGTTTAACTGCGTTGTATACTCAGGGCTTAAACAATGACGTCAACGGTACAGATCGTGAAGCAACTGCCCGAGAGCTAGGCGAGTCTTCAGAAGGTGGAGAACCTGCTGCGAACCAAGACACAGAAGTTACTGACCAAAGCAAAACCTCTGGCAGTCCATGTAGCCAGTAACGTGGCGGCGAATGTGGCCGTGGTGAAGATGACAGGGGGAAATGAGGTTCTTCCTGCCGCCACTGCGGCTGTCCTCGCTACCGTGGTGAGTGGGGTGGCCGGCCACTGTCTCGGAATAACTCACCCCATCCCAAAGATCGCCCTCAGTGGTGCCGCCTACACTGCCGCTGCCAAGATCATGGGTGAACGTGTTACACTAATGGAGGCCGCGGTTCTAGGGCTAGCAACGAGTGCAATGGCTGAGATCATCGTCGCCTACATTTAACTACTCTGAATAGTGAGAGATGGATGACAAGACCCCTGCAGCAGTGTGTAGCCCATAGTCGAGCACGCGGCCTGAGGATTGCCAATGCCCAGGAATGGTGGACTGCCCACAAGGCGTGCCCCTGCAGAGAGGGCAAGTACCCTGAGCACTGCTACCTATTCCCTTGGCCGACTGTGTGGTCCTCCAATGCCCAACTATTTCACTGGGGGTATGACTAGTGGGTTTAAGCCATCTGTATATGACTATGACTCTGTCACTCACAGACCTAGAAAGCAGAGCTAGGCGATCTTGCTCACTTGGGCGAGGCACGCCTTGGTTCAGAGGACACTGTTGCCCCTATCTCCTTCCTAGACTTCGATGAGAAGGGAGACCCGCGGGAGATCTGAGGTACCATCCCAGGCCGAGATCTCATCGGGAACACTGATACAGTAGGACAATCGGCCATTAACAAGGCCAAGACTGTATACAAGGGGATGGGCATCAAAGACAGGACAACGATGTGAGGTATGATCGGAGTCGACGAGGCTGGTGCCATCAAGGTTATGGCCGAGTCCTATGCACAAGACCTGGTTACGGATCTCCTGAAACCACGGAGCTCTTTCCAACAAGACGGAGAGAATCTCAGGGTAGGCACCATTGGCCTGAGCAATATCACTGTCGATGGCAAAAAAGGTGCTACCACCAGCCTCCAGCTACGAGAGGTGAAGAAGTCAGGGTTCTTTGGTTTGCCGTTTAAGCTCACATAATAGTCATGACTTCCCGTGCATGTATCGTACAGATACTGCATGTACTAGACACTGTGGGTGCTGACACAGGCCCTCTACGCTATCTTCTCAGCTGCTGCTGGGATTTCATGCTTGATGCCTCCATCGCATCCTTCGTATCCGCCGGAGGTACAACGCTACCCACACAGCAGGCGCAAAAGCTGGTGCAGGAAGTACTGCCGTTTAGTCTCCCAGATATAGACGAGGCTATCGCCGACCAAGTGTTAACCATCCTCCGCGCGCATGTGTGTACCATTCAACAGTAGGCCGGCTGATGCTGGCCAGGTGGTGCTGATCATTGCCCCGTCAGGCCACGGGAAAAACATCTTGCTGCAGGCTCTCCTGGCCGAACATCTACACTCTCAATACATCCTTCTGGTGTCTGACTCCGCCGCTGAGGCAGTTGACAGTAATAATCAATGGTACAATGGTCCAATCACCAAGACGCAGAACCTGCAAGCCCTGATGGAGAAGCTGCTGGCAGCCCGACTGACAGAACCACTTGTTCTAGTTATCGATGCCCCTGCAATGGACCAGAAGACAGTCACCTACCTCAGCAACATCACCAGCCGCATCCGGCACACAAAGATAACTGTCTTCATCCTCTTTCAAAAGTACACCCGCGAGATCTCCCCGGACATCCGCCACAATGCCCGGTTGCTATATTTCAGCTCCAAGTGTGGACGTGCCCTGCTCGAGACCATATACGACAGCCTAACCCTCAAGGAGCCCTAAGGGGACTTTATCGCAGATGTACAGAGGGCAGCTGAGCTGTACCGCTTCATCTTCAGCAACAAGGAGACAGGTGAGCTGTCACACTTCAAGCCCTCTCTGGAAAAGGCGCAGACCTTCACCTACAAGCTGAATCCAGCCAGGAAACTAGCCTGCTCTACGCGTCATCGCTGACAGACGGTCGCCCACAACTTTTTTCGTTCATCAGAAGGCCGAGGAACTTCGTCCGCTACTTCGTCAGAAGCTTGAGGAACTTCGTCAGAAGCCTGGAGGAACTTCGTCAGAGGTTTGAGGAACTTCGTCAGAAGCTTGAGGAACTTCGTCAGAAGCCTGGAGGAACTTCGTCAGAAGCCTGGAGGAACTTCGTCAGAAGCCTGAGGAACTTCGTCAGAAGCTTGAGGAACTTCGTCAGAAGCTTGAGGAACTTCGTCAGTTTCGTCAGAAGCCTGTTGCTTAAACTCTACCCACTGAGCGTCAGATGGTAGGACTCTCTTCTTCTGGAACTTCTCACGGAAGATCCACTTTTTCCATGCGTGATGAGCATCCGACTGCGTGATGAGCATCTGACTTGCGAGCGGATTTGATGAGGTAGTCCTGGTAGTTATCTGGGAATTTCAGAAATGCTGCCAGATCACTGTCCAATCTCCTACGCCCTTCTTCGTTGAAGATATGCCCAACAGCCTCCTTGCGGCCAACAGTGAACCCCTCTTGAGTACCTTTTGCATGACCAGTGTCATGGCTCTCTGATACAGCGGCACTAACCTCCTCCCTGAAGTAGTTATTTGCTCCAGACTGGAGGCAATCCAGCATCTCTCGCTCTTCCTGGCTATGGAGGCTAAATATAGCAGCCCACTTCCCGACCGTTAGTAGATCTTTGGGATCGACCCTCGCCTTTTGGAGAGCTAGAATAACAGGACTGTTGGTTTGCGCCACAGGAGGTAGGTTTAGTGCCCTGCCCTGGGTGCTGTCAAACTTCCGGTAGAGTATCCGAGTCAGGAGTTCTTTTGTACTACGAGCTGGCGCTCCGTCCTCTATGGCGGCCAGTATCTCCACATCCGTCGGCGGTGTAACCTTGACTCGCTCGTGGATAATGTTGATGTCACGAAGCAGGCCTCAGACCTTGTTACAGTGGGACAGTGCATGCCATGGCTGTCGTGCTGACTTGTCCTGCTGCCTATAGATAATCTGCTGGAGAACTTTACCAAACATGGCAGCCGTTTAACCCCTCTATATACCCAGACCTTAAACATGCTGCAGTATGTGCAACATCCGGATGGGGCCATTGAACCTGCGACATCGCACCGCACTGATCCTCGGAAGGACTGCCTGACGGTCATTCGACCCAGTATACACGATGAGAACCCGTTGTCCACTGCTGGGAAGTACATTGACTTTGCAATCTCGGCACAGATCCACGAGCTCAAGAGCATGACACTCGAGTTCAAGCTTAAGAGCACAATAGAACAGACGGTAGAATCCCGCAGGTTCTGAACAGGTGGGAGATCGTGCAGAGCAACAGCCCTGTGGACACCACCTATGTAACGATGAGTACCGAGTCATAGGTCCGCTGGCTCGTGAAGCCTGTGGCAGTTCCACTCTTCACCCTCCTCGAGAACACACACATGAATCCGGCTGCCATGCAGGATAGGCTGTTCCTCCGGGTGTACACTGAGCAGCTCGCAGATGTGACGATGAATGCTCCAAGACTTCATGTCTGGCATGACGAGAATGACCAGGAACTGAAGCAAACAGGTTCCAAACACCGGATCGTGCATGTGGAGCGAGAACACCAGCAGGTCCAAGCCACAGCTAACCAACGGGTAGAGCTGACATTGCATCGTGGTGCATCGGACTGTGTCGCTGTTGTGGTCCTGGTTCAGAAGGGAGGAGTCATCCAGGAGGTGGATAAGGTAGACGACTTCAAGCTTGTGGTTGCTGGGACCAATGTTCTTGGTGAGATACGCGAGCTGGCTGACTGCCAACTCTACAGACAGAAAACTAAGTCATATGCACTTCTGCGACTAACCAGTGGAAGCGATGACCTCGAGCCGGCACTCGAGGGCCGTCACCACATCGAGGGCAGGAACATCCCACCTAATCAGGGCAACCGGCTCAGCTTCAACATCGGAAACCTCATAGCTGGGACTCGCTCATTAGGTGTGATGGTACTTTACTTTGCCTATGCTAAGGTATGCGTGTCAAACACATCAGGTATTCAGCTTGAGCTCGGAGTTGTCGTCGGCGTGCCTCCCTCTGGCGCATATGCTCGAGTGCTTTGCTGTACTCAAACTTCTCCTTAGACAGCTTCTCCATCGCCTGGTTATGACGCTCACGCTCGACCTCTGCCGCCTTCTTGTCGGCGAAGCTGAGTCCCATTATGATGCAGACGACTACGATGTAGCGGAGACCGAGGGTGATGATGTAGAGCCTGAATCCCGCAAGCTAATACACAGAGCGAAAGGAATCTATCGCACTTACGTAAAAGGTTCAATCGGTCCGCTGGCAGCAGTTGGGGCTCTGATCGCTCTGTTCACAACGAAGGCGGGCGAGACGGTCCGCAAGATCGCCAACAATGCTCTCCATGGTGTGGAGAAGATTTCTGAAGCCATACCAGCCGTCGCCTCAGGAATAGGTACGTTCTTCGGAGTCGCAGGCCCTTGGCTACTGTATGTTGCCATAGCGCTTGCGGCCATCTGGGCCGCCAAACATTTAAGCCATACTATATAAGGATGGCGTCTGTATGACCTGGTCAAGACACTTAACTTCCGAGGGTTAGTCGATAAGCTACCGTTCAGCGAGGATCCAGCAGAGACTAGACGCCGGTGTACGGAGGTGTTTGAGGAGGTCTTCAGTGACAGTGGAATGCATAACGGCCGTCTGTTCGTCTGTGTAGAGTTCGCCCACGCTGTGCGTGACAGGACGGGAGTGGACGTCAGTGATACCCTCACCCAGACCGTGCGTGACAGGACAGGAGTGAACGTCAGTGATGAAATCCGGGGGCTTATCAACCATCTTTCTTGAAGAACTCTACTATTAGCCTGGTGGATATTACTGTGAGCCCCACCAACTACTCGAGGCTGTACATCGCAAGGGCCACAACTTCACATTGGAGACAGTTAGCCAGTGGCTCAGCCACCAGGTGATGTGGCAGATATACAGACCTCGTCCACGGCACATCAGGCATGCCCATTTCGATGAAACTGTCCCGAATAGAGTTCACCAGGCAGATGTTCTATTCCTTCCACACGACTCGGTTGGTCGTAAGACCTACAAGTATGCCCTCACCATCGTCGATGTCGCCAGCAGGTACAAGGCTGCAGCACTGCTCACAGACAAGTCAGCTGGCCAGGTGGCCCAGGCATTCCAGGGTGTCTATGAGGATCCGGAAAATCCCCTCCAGTGGCCAGAATTGTTGCAGGTGGATGAGGGCAAGGAGTCCAGAGGCGAGACTGCGGCCCTCATGAGGAAACATGGTGTGGTGATTAGACGAGGTGAAGTTGGTCACCACCGTGCCCAGGCAATCGTCGAGCGGTGGAATCGGACACTAGCAGAAAGACTGTTTGCACACCAATATGCCCAGGAGATGGCACAGGCTGGAGAGCGGTCCAGGGTGTGGGTGAAAGGTTTGCCCATGGTGGTAGAGTGATCCAATACTGAGGTAACTCGGTTAACTGGTAAGAAGCCAGTAGAGGCTATCCAACGATCCTCTGTTGCCCAACCTTCCGGAGGAGCAGACAAGGAACAGGTGTGCCTTCCATCTTATGCTCTGGTTCAGTACCTGTATGAACCTGGTGAGTTGGAAGGTGGCCGACGACGTGCAACAGATCCTAACTGGTTGCTAGATGTCCACAAACTTGACAGGTATGTCGAGATGGAGGGGCAGCCTACGCTGTACTATCTGGCATGCTCTGTACTATCTGGCATGCTCAGAGAGCTGTCCCAAACGTCCGTTTATTCTGGAGGAGCTTCAGGTGGTCCCTCCAGACACACAGCTGCCACCGTCGCCAGGTGTCTAAGCCTGAGGGATATGGTACTCGATTAGCTCGGTATGGACACCATCTGGCAACACATGCCGCTTATCGTAGTAGGCTGAGAGACCGAGTTTTTCCTGTTCATACGTTACCATACCCTTGTTGCGCATGCGTAGTAGAGCTGGGCGGTATTGATATTTACATGACGGTACCGGTACCATGAAAAAATACTGCGGTACCACGGTATACCGTCATCTGAGCTTGAGGCATGCCACGAAATTAGAACATTTCCTTTTCACTTCCATCTCCAATCAACGGTAAATATAGGTAAAATAAATAAATCGGCCTCCTGATTTAGAGAAGAAAAACATGGCTATTGCGACTGTTTAGTTTCACGATTTTATTAGGCCACTATTTTTATTGACGTAATATCATTCACGGGAATATCGGTCAAATGGTGTGGTCGACTCGCTAACTATAACCCGCTGTTTGAGACATTGGGGTGCACTATTTTCAATCTGGATTGTTCTTGCTATTTATGCGTGCGACCAGCAAACGGTAAATTTTATTTTGGCAGTCGAGCGCTTTGATAAACCGAGTCCAGACAAAATCTGGGAGTATTTAAACGGGGCGAGTGTTGTACGCTTTTATTTCTGTTGAAGTCGTATATTCTGTTACTCGCAAAAACAGGCCTATACACATACATATAACACGACGAATATAGCCGATTCCAAAGCTTCTGATAATTACCGAGTACCCGATGTGCAGACTCGTTACTCGCCATGCTTCACGTGAACAATGCATGTAAAAAGCTATTTCCGCGAACTTCCGACGTGTAGCCAGTTGAAAAATGAATTACAAAAACTAAAACACTATAATTTTTAGGTGTCGTTACTTAAACCGGATTTAATCCGTAAAGAAATTTCTTAAAACACGCCAGAAAAATAAAAAATAACGACTTCAACGCTGCTCGTTGTTAATAAATTAGCACGTGATCAAAACGGCTCGAGCAAATACGTTTTAGTAAATTTTCATTGATATATTCAGCGTAGTAATGTATTTTCCCACGGTCTAGTTCATGAACAACCAATCAGATACGTCTTTGCGAGATCGCTGTTGTGTTTGAATAGCACGCAGGGTGTATGTTATTTTGTTATTCTAGCGTGTTTGTTCGGTGACAAAATGCTTGGAGTAATAAATTACAAATAATAGAAACGGGAATAGGGAATATATTATAGTGTAATTACTACCAGCGGACGGCCAGAGAATGAGTTTAGATGTTTTAAATAAAGCAATTTTACCGTGAGCCTTTCAAGACGTACGTTTGACATACAATTCTGCCTGTCATTATTTTGTAATTGACGTCTTGACGTTTGTTTTTACAACAACCCTTTCACCTGAACTCGGCTAATAGTTAGGGATGCCTGTATTTTTGGCACTATTAGCACTTATTTACCCTTGGTCAAGTCAGATTTTATGAATATATTTCTCAAATATTGCTCAAACATTATGGATGGTATTTGGAAATGTCAACGGTCACGGTATACCGCGGTCCTCACGGTACTACCGTCAGACCGCCCAGCTCTAATGCGTAGGCCTCGGTTTGTAGCTCTGTCCACGCTACCGTTTAGGGCACTGAAGAACCTCTGCCAAGAGACATCGTTCTGACACTTAGACATACCTTTGGCCGAGCATTTCACCTTCCCAGCGAGGCTCTCCACGTAGTAGCACTGGGAACAGAGAGCGATACCACGGTTGCCTTCGAACTCGAGCTTGAACAGTCCCGGAGTCCGTCCCGACCACTTGTCCCAAGCTAGCCACTCCCGCTTATGAGCCTCATCTCGGGCGAATGACTTCGTCGAGGCTGGAGGCAGCTATTGCGATGTACGCAGAGTCTGTGTCCATCTGGAGGTACTAGAAGCTGTCACGAGGCACATAGTGATCCAGGAAGTCGTAGTAGAACTCCAGCATCTGCAGCTTCACGAGCTCGTAAACGGCTATCCCCACCTGGAAGGGGCGACGAATGATGATTTTGGCCTTGCGACTCTGGAGCTCGTAGGACTCACCGATCTCCTCGAACCATGCACTGTGGAGGGCTCTATCTATCGCTCGTTTATCCTTGGTGAAGGTCGTGTTGCTGTGACGCTCTAGATCCTCGATGAGCTTGCCGTAAGCACTATTGCCTAGTACCTTGAACAGATCTGCCAAGAGCACTTTGCTCTTATCAACATCTCCTGTATGACGAGCATCGGTAACATTGTTCACAAACCATTCAAAGGGTCTCTGCAGCTTGTAGTCTATTGTCCGGTAGACAGCTGTAATCTCTAGCCCATGGGCGAGGTACCACTTGAGTGACGGTGCATACAAGAGCTTCCTCTTGGCTGAGAGTGCGCCGACTAGTTTACTGTTTGTGGGACGTTTCCTACCTGTTTTTTCTAGGTATGTGAGCATCTCAACAGATACTGCCTCAGCTGGAATCTCTCTGTTGTAGAAGAGAGGTGGCATTTCCTCGAACTTCGCCCACAGTGCCTTAGGAACCTCTATGTCCACTTCAGCGAAACCGAACCAGTGGTCAGCCAGCAGATCCTTCTTAAATCGTGCTACATCGCTAGCACCGGTCTCCTTACCACATGGCATCTCTTTAGACATTGTAGACAAGTACAGAGCATATGCGTCGTAGCCGAGTAGACGTTGGCAGACACGCTCACTCTGGCGGATGCGTGTCACGCCTGCCTCGTGGTATCTGGTGAACACGATGCTGGGCCCTCCAACAACCACGTCCTTCAGCATCTCGTAGGCCTCCTTGCCCAGAGAGTAGCGGCTAACATCCGGCATGTGCTGAGCAGTTCCACGTAGGAGGTACTGCAGTGACACCCCTGGGAGAGACACCGCATCTTTGAGGATGTCTATTTCTCATTCTGTGTAGAACTCCCGCATCCGCTCTACGGCTTCGATGAATGGACTGACATCCAGGTTGTTGTAGTATCGCAGCCAGTCGGCGAATGTCCGCATTCCGTGCTCGCTGAATGTCTGTTTGCACCGTTTCCACTCTGATAGCTTCAGGAGGTAGCCATCCTTGAGCTTAGATCACCACGCTGGGTAGTCGGGGAGTCCGGGATAATTAAGCCTCTCGGGTGTGTCGAACCATTCATATGGGAACCAGCTCTTCTGCTGTGTACACCCATAGGCTTTGATCCATGCCTCGTAGGAGACTCCTGGGCCAGGTAGTTCAAGACATCGGAAAACCTAAGCTCGGGGGTGATGAGGAACATTGGTTCGCTTTCTTGGCGACTTTCACTGTGCCAGTACTGTTGGTCAGCTCATCCACAAAGTGCTTCTTGATCAGGTTTAGGTCATAGCGGCCAGAGTTGAAGCCTCGCACCGGAACTTGGTCACACCACTCGGTAATCAGTCGCTGCTGTCGTTTTGGGAGCTTGTCAAGGTCTAAAGGTATGAACTGTGCCCTGACATCTGTACGGATTCTGTGTGCTCGCCTGGTAATCTCATCCATGAAAGCCTTGATCAGAGCTTGTGGGTCAGGATTGCAGAGGTGAATTGGCTCACTGGTGGAGCCTTCCAAGGAGCAGCCGACTGACACAGGGATCGGTATGTGGGTACTCTCAATCGTGAGAGTCTCCGTAGGATGAGTCTTGGCACCATCTAGGAGTGCCTCAAAGCCATAGACGATGAAGTGCGGGTATGAGACGGTCCGAACTCGTTTAGGGACGCTTGGGCAGCGTTTTATACAGCACTCCCACTGTACCACAAGCGTGCATCCAGATGCTCTCAGCTTCTCCTCTCTCAGGACTGTCTTGCGGTATCTTTGTTCGGCATCCTCACCTTGCTGGTGCTGAGGGCATCCATGCCAGAAACAGCCATGGAACTGGTAAACGGTGTTGGTAGTCGGATCATAACCATCTACGGGAGCCCCCTCGATCCAACGCTCGCCACCGTGCCCACACGCTACATGGTGTATGTGTATACCTCTGTTTCTCGACTCATACCTGACCCAACGAGTAGCCGCTGAACTGGATGGTTGGGATGGACAGAAGGCTTTCTCATATGCAGACTGTGGTGCATCAACCTTCTCCCCAGGGCACTCTATGGTTGTTTTGCCGCCTGTACAACGGTCAGCATGACGCTGAAGATTCGGGGCCTTTGTGAACCTCGGCTGACAGTGACTGCAGACTAGTGTGTGGGCCAGCTTGGAGATGTTCTTGATATAGAAGGCATGGTGGTCGTACACTCCGATGGTCATAGTGTCACGGTAGTGGGCCGCTTGCCTGATCAGATGTCAGGTACCCTCTTCGGTTGGTTCATACACGCGAATCCCGATCTTCGCGAAGAACTCTACCTTATCCAACTGATCCATAGAGGTTTTTGGAACATCAGGCATAGGTGCGCGGGCGCTGTAGAACTGTCTAGCGAGCTCTCATGCAGGAGCAGGACTTCTATCAGGTCTCGCCCCCTGATACACTGCTAGGCATCTCCAGAGACACATGTTATCATTGTAGGTGTCAAGTGCCACCATACTCTTCTTCTGTCGTAGCCAGTCTGGGAGCGGTCCTGTCCCAAGCAAAGGTTGGCGGTCGATGACAGCCTTGACCTCAACGTTGATTGAGCGGACGAAAGCCCACTTGGTGTTGGGTCGATCGATGTTGTCGGGGTCGAGGCGGGCTTGCTCTCTTGCTGCCACCCAGTCCTGAGCTGCTCCTATCGTGTTCAGCCACGGACTCCCTGGAGCGTTCTTGTGGAAGAGCATCACCCTACTGTCCTCGATATGTCTGATGCGATAGGTGTGGGTATACCGGAGGTAGAAGGCATTCTGGACAGTCTGCTGGATCTTACCCATGATCTGTCCTGTAATGTCTCCATTGTGGTCTTGGAAGAACGTCCAGCGCACTGTCCGTCTTCCTCTCTCCTCACCTTCCATCTCACCCAGACGCTCATTGAGAATCTGCTCACCCTCTCGCCTTATGCTCCGGGCTAAGGGTTCAGACCTCCCCATCACTCGCTTAGTGATCCTGCGTAGGGCAGGTAGGCGCTCCATTGGATGGTCTGCCATCCGCGTCGCTACAGCTTTGGCTCGTAAGCTAGCCGTCACCTCCTCATCCAACTGATGAAGCTCACGCTGCCGCTGTGCTTTCTTGTGGAAGGTCTCAGGATCATCTCTGGTGGTCGCTGGAAACTGTCCCGTCTTCACTGATCGTCTCAGCCGAGCAATGACTTCCTCGACATGGGCCTGTCCGATCATCTGGAGCAGGTCAGCTTTCTTGGCCTTAGAGTAGCCTCTAAGGCTGAATTGCCTTGCCATAGCACGAAGCTGTGCAACAGTAATCGTGGTGTATATATACCACTGAGTTCGCTTGTCTCTAAATGGATGTTCAGACCCTATAATGCGTGCTTGATTACAAGCTATACCACTGAGTATGCTTGTCTCTAAATGGACGTTCAGACCTTTTATGTGTGCTTGATCAGCTCGTATACCACCGAGTATGCTTGTCTCTAGATGGATGTTCAGACCTTTTATGTGTGCTTGATCAGCTCGTATACCACCGAGTATGCTTGTCTCTAAATGGATGTTCAGACCAAGGCGATCAGCTGGTATATCACTGTGGTTGCTTATCTCTAAATGGAAATTCACACCATTCGCAGCCACGGGAATGAGATCAAATTCTGTGTCTACCCGGCGACGTAGATAACTTTTGCTCGAAAACATTTCTACCGGGATGGCGCGACGTAGATGATAAAAAGTTATCTACCAGAATGTGCCATGATAAATAATTGGGGCAAAAGTTATCTACCAGGACGCGGCGCGACGTAGATAGCTGTGGGGGCCACGGATCGCCGATCGGCTGCCCCAGGGCTTGAGATAGCTGTGGGGCCATGGATCGCCAATCGGCTGCCCCAGGGTCTGCCTTCAGTAGAGAGCCGATAACTTTTTGTTCGATAACATTTCTACCGGGACGGGTCGCGACGTAGATAACTTTTTGTTCGAAACATTTCTACCAGGACGGGCCGCGACGTAGATAACTTTTGTCCCATATCTATGCCGAGCCTTACATCGCAGCGTAGATTAATAATCGGTGATTGTCGGTCTACGGCGGCGGGCCGCCGTGTAGATTAATAATCGGTGATTGTCGGGCTTGAGGTGGTATCATTTTGAGGTGGTATCATTTTGACTCCGGATATACTACTCTTGGCCTGTAAATGGACATTCAATAAGCAGATATTTAAACTTTCTTGACCACATTTGATGATTAAAGTGTTATTATATATCCGCAGGCCAGGAGAAGACCATTTGTGAAAGTTTACCACTGGAATCAGAACCGTTTGATTAACCTGGTAGTTCAGTTATAAATTTTCTAAAATAGCCTTCTGTTGTCCTGTAAATGGACATTTCCAAAGAGCACTGCAGACTCTGGGTTTTGTCTGGCTTGACCATTAGAGTTAGACTCACCAGTCTGATAATTTGAAGAAGTGACTGTCCACTTGTTGCTAAGCTGCTGCGGCCTATCTCCTTGATGTGGATGCTAAAAAATAATTAGTTGCAATGATCAAACCAGTGCTTACGTTATTATGCCCAGAAAAACAGATTTTATGTTTTGTCAGGGAAGATACTGGTGGTATGATCAGCGAACGAAAAGAAGTAGTCAGGGAAGATAATTCTAGTGATTATAAAATGATCTTGCTAAAATGCAATCCGCAAAAAGGTTCTATCAAATGAATGGAAACAATGGACCAACCTTGAGGTGATTTTGATTGTAACATTTGTAGAAAATGTCCGGGACATAAGTCAATATAATGATTACAATGAAGTCATACAATCTGGCTTAGTACAAATTAGCTCACGCTGTTCAGAGACATTTTCATACTAAAGCCATGTACCAAATTTGAAACCAATCCAATTGTAACCTTTGGAGAAAGACGTAGAGCTGCTGCTAAACGATGTCAGCTGTCAGTAGCTTAATATATACCTATGTGTGCATTTGTGATGAACAGTACACTGTATGACTGTTATGTTGAACCACAAAATGTATTAGTTGCCATTGTTTTAACCACTCAGGAGAGTTTCACACAATCACAAACCATAGCCCTCATATAAGCATACGACAAATATGAACAATATTGCCTTATTTTCTTACCCCATGAAGACAAGATACAACACGTTTTCATATAAGGATTATTTGCTCCTACCATTTATTAGTTCACCTGACCTGAAAGGCCAAGTGACCTTATGCCATGGTGACTGTTCGTCATCCCTCCATCTATCATCAACTTTTCCGTTGAACTTCTCAAAAACCTCTAGGCAGATTTCAACCTAATTTTTCAGGAAGCATCATTGAGATTGCTCAAAGAAACCTAATTGGTTGATTTGGCTGGTGAACATCTTGAATCTTGTCCTAATTTTAGAGGCACGTTTAAAAATTCAAGTTTGTACAAGAGAAGTTGATTACAAATAGGCATGACAGCCATGCACCAATGAAATTTGAAAGCTTATGCAGCCGCACTGGAAATTTTTAGTTGATAGATGGTGAAATTGGCTTTGTTATTAAGTTTATGGGTACTGCGATGTGAAAATTGTGCACTTTCAAAATTGTCAGATAAACTGTTCAGCGGCCATCTTGGAATTCTCTTACTGCCAAAATTCATATAGGAAAACTATGGCAGATCTTGTAAATACTTGTACCTTCTCAAGAACAACCAGATGGATTTCTATAAAATTTTGCAGGAAGCATCATTGGGGCAGAGATGCCAAATTATTTAAATGAAGCCATTTGGTCAATTTGCCCAGTAGCCACTTGGATTATTTTCCGCCCAAAATGGGAAGCTTCAAACGATGTCTTCTCAAGAGTCACTGGGCCAGTTTCAAGCAAATTTGTCAGGAAGCATACTTGTCATAGTTACCCAAGATTATTAAAGGATGCTAATTGGTTGATTTTGGTGGCAGCCATTTTGGATTTTGCCCTATTTTAGAAACACATTTTAACATCTGCTTCTCTGAATCAGCGGCCATCTTGGTCTGTCCAAATAGCTGTCACTGCCGGTTGAGAAACAGAACAACCTTGAACCATATACAAATGTGCCAAGTGAGCTAATACCTACAAATGTGTCTGCCCATTATTAAATCATAAGCATAGGATCCTTCCAGTAAAGTTTGGTTAAATAAAAAAAATCAACCAATCAGATCTCTGTATATGAGTTAAGAAACATATAACCATAGGATTTTAAAACCAAGTTTGGTTGAAATCATCCAATCGGTTAATGAGTACCAGTACAAGATAGTCACCGAAAAAAATAACAAATCAGATTTTCCTTATACTAGCAGAAGCATATGAACATAGGATAGTTCTTGGAATCGGCCAATCGGTTAATGAGTACTACTCTTTTGGGAAATGGTTCCAAATGGAGACAGACAGACAGATGTGTATAATGTCGACCGGGTCATTTGAGCCAAGCTTGATTGAAATCGATCAAATGGTAAATGAGGAGTAATCTTTTGAAGGAAAAGATAATGGATGACAGACAGATGAACATGCTCAAAACCATGGAAGCATAGGGAAAATTCCCAATATTCAAAGTAGTGATGTGCTGCAGATGGCATCTCTGCATGGCATAGAACACCATTGAAATCATAAGAATCTTTGTTAAACATTAAACAATGCAAATTAAAAAACTTAAACACACGATGAGTTGTATAATATTTAGGTTTGCTAGAACAGAACGTGGTGGGAGCCGCCGATCTGCGGCTACAGGAGGGGAGGTGGGCTGTCAGAACAGTAATTATGCACATACATTCCACACATTCCAACTCGGGATTGTGTCTTGAGAAAATATGCGATGCGCCTAAGCTTAAAACACTATCTCGCTGTTGTTATCTGTTAGATGTAATATGCCAGTTATCAATAGTTCTGCGGCTAATAACAAGGACATAACGGGCTATCAGAACAGAGGGTGGTGGGAGGCGCGGATTGGCGGCTACAGGAGAGAGGTGGGCTGTCAGAACAGAGGCGTGATAATGCTGCAGCAGCTCGTCCGAACACAGATTTAGAGAGAGACATGCTTAGTGGTATACCAATCACCTGTGATCAACCACACATTACATAGAGACAGAGGCGAGATAACGTTGCAGCAGACAAAAAAAAAAAGAAGACCTATAAAACTCCCATACACCACTGTCCGGGAGACACACACACCCCCCCCCCCCCCCCCCGCATTATCGCCTCTCTCTTCTCTGCAGGTTTTTTTTAATGTAGTTCCCGTTGCTTCTACCTATTTTTTTTCTGTCATTGTACCCTACACTATTTCTGTCATTGTACCCCTACACTAGTGCGTACATTTTTTTTCCGACCTGGGTACCATCTAGCCGAGGTATTTTGAGAGATTTGAACCATGGTTTTTTTCCTTTATATTTTGGCGCCGTTATGAATTGAGCCAATGGGGAACCGATAACTAGCTCACAAATAATGACATTTACCGTACTTTCGTGTCTATATTGTGCAGCTTTTTGCTCATTTTGCTCCAGGTAAGAAGGGGTGTGTGTATTATGCATTAGCATAAACTTTTATCACATTTTTTGGCTCAGAATGTTGGGTCAGAACAGCCACCCTGATGTACAATTAAGACAAAAAATGTGATATATCAAAGGGGAGCCGCTATTTCCTCTTGCCTGCCGTATTGCAATAACCAATATTGTGGGCTACATTGTGTGTAATAAGTGTATTCTATATAATATGTGTAAATCTTATGTGTATGGTTCTTAAATGATGAAATAAAATTCAAACTGACAAGTCATTGTACATGTATTGTCGTAAACCAACTTAAAATGACCCAAAGCAACGTAAGAAATAAAATGAGGTTATATCCCGTCTTAAGTTGGACGACCAAATTAAAGCACTTAAAAATTGCTGATTCAAATCTCGCTATGTATTATTAGTAAATGTAAACAGTATTGCCAGATAGTAGAGCATGCTGGACAACCTATTTTGCGAACAGTCTGTCAGTGGTCTGTCTGTCTGCCCCCCAGGCCGGCCCCATCAGCATGTGATACCATCAAAATCCCCCTATTAGAGAAACGCAACTGTATAGATAAAATATCTGCTATAGGCATTGATGAAGTACTTCAAAATTTGGCGAGATTGTTGCAGCAGGGGCTTATTAGCTGTACCACTTATGCCGAGTACCTGACAGCTCTCCTTCCCGAGAAGCCAACCCCAGTCCCACACAGGAAGCTACCAACCACTCCTGAGAAGCCAACCCCAGTCCCACACAGGAAGCTACCAACCACT
Source organism: Chaetoderma sp. LZ-2023a (assembly GCA_034401795.1). Taxonomy (NCBI): domain Eukaryota; kingdom Metazoa; phylum Mollusca; class Caudofoveata; order Chaetodermatida; family Chaetodermatidae; genus Chaetoderma; species Chaetoderma sp. LZ-2023a. The sequence continues at coordinate 142,781,980 of CM067369.1, forward strand.
CCTGAGAAGCCAACCCCAGCCCCACACCGGAAGCTACCAACCACTCCCGAGAATCCCCCCACCCAGAGCTAGAAACCCCACCCAAGTTCACGGATGAGGAGATTGACAGTTTTCTTGATGCTTTATTCCAGGAAATGAGGGACACACACCCAGAATGTGTGAAGGTCCCACATGCAATCCAGAACTAGCTGCGGGGATGGGAACTTCCTGGACAAGATCGAGAGGAAGTTGGTGGAAGAGGTCCTCGACCTGAAGGCGGTGAAGTTCTGCCTTGCTCTCAAGATCACCCTCCACAAGAAGAATGATGGGACAGAGGTCACCACAGACACCACTTCTTGTCTAAGCAGCATGCCATCCTGAAGGCAAGCGATATTAGCGAGGCTGTGAAGGAGACCAAAGCCAAGGTGCTGCAAGGCCATGAGAACTACACCCACAAGGGGTCTGACTGGGCAGTCGACCAGGTTGATGCATTGTACTTCAACATCGCCAGATATCAACCACTACATGGTGGGGCCTACAGCGATCTCCCCGCTTCGATTAAGCGAAAACATGCCATGGTTAAGGTCCAGGACAAAGATGATGACCACTGTCTTCGCTGGTCTCTCTTGGCTGCTGCTTATCCTGCAGACAGCAATCCCCAGCAGACATCGAAGTATTTAGGGCACTGGACACCCTTGACTTCAGCGGTGTAGACTCTCCAACCCCTCTCCACCATCTTAAGCCGTGTTGAGTGGCAGAATGGCATGGCCATTAATGTATTCGGGCATGACAAGGCTGTCTACCCACTGCAGCTGAGCGAGGCTTATCCCATCATTCCAAGGACAAATCTCTGCTTATCGAGAAAGGCGGCAAGCAACATTATACTTGGATTAAGGACCTGAATCGTCAGATCTATGATCAGAGTCGGTATAAAGGGAGAAAGTACTTCTGCGAGCGGTGTCTCCACTGTTATTCTCGCGAAGACCTTATCAAGCACAAATCGGAGTGCTGCGGCATCGGTGGCAGGCCAATGCGCATAAGAATGCCTACAGAGGACAGGAAGATGCTACAGTTCACCAACTACCACAAGCAACTCAAGGTGCCATTCATCATCTATGTCGACTTTGAAGCCCTAACAACAAAGATTGAGGGGCCAGAGGCGAATCCGGCTCAGAGCAGCACACAGAAAACGCAACACCACGAGATCTGTGGGTTCTCATACATTGTGGTCTGCTGTGATGGTGTCAGTGAACCACCAGTGCCGTATCGAGACGATGCAGCTAAGCACTTCCTGGATCGATTGGCACAGGAAGAGAAGATAACGGCCATGGAGATGACTAGAGAGGACTGGCGAGCTCATAAAACCACGGTCAGTTGCCATGTGTGCGACAGACTATTAGATGGGGACAGTGTCAGAGATCCCTGCCACATCACTGGTCTCTACCGGGGAGCAGCACACAAGTTGTGTAATCTAAAGCTGCGCCTCAACCCTAAGACCACCACCATCCCGGTCGTGTTCCACAACCTGCGTGGGTAGGATTCTCGCCTCATCATGCAGGCCATCTCCCAAACAGAGGGACAGATCAGCTGCTTCCCCAACAATATGGAGAAGTACATCTCCTTCAGCCTCCATCGGCTGCGGTTCATCAACTCGGCCCAGTTCCTCCCAGCATCACTTGACAAGCTGGTCGCCAATTCCACAACGTTCCCACTTACAAAGCAGTATGAACCTAGCACTGCCAAGTATGAGCTCCGGCTCCGCAAGGGTGTATACCCCTATGAGCACATGGACGGGTGGCACCGTTTCATTGAGCCCTCTCTTCCACCTCAAGCTGCTTTCTACAGTAAACACTCTAGCGAGGGAATATCTGACAGCAACTACAACCATGCACAGGCTGTCTGGGCCCAGTTCGGCTGCCAGACCATGGGAGACTATCATGACCTCTATCTGCGGTCTGACAAAAAGGCTACATCCTAGAGGTTGACGTTGAGTACCCACAAGATCTGCATGACATGCACAATGCCTACCTACTGGCGCCTGAATGGACGAAGGTGAAGGGAGAGTGGCTTTCAGAGTATCAGTGTGCATTGGGCGAGTCGATAGCGGAGACGGCAGCAGAAAAACTGGTGCCTAACCTGAGAGACAAAGAGCGCTATGTCCTACAATAACGCAACCTGAAGCTCTACCTCAGTCTGGGTATGAGGTTGAATGTGCACAGGGTTCTACGCTTCAATCAGACGCCGTGAATGGAGCCTTACAGAGCTCCATAAGAAGGCCAACAGCGACTTTGAGAAGGATCTCTATAAGCTGATGAATGACGCTGTCTTTGGTAAGACTATGGATAACTTGTGCAAGCGATTGGATGTCAAACTAGTGCGGTCATCCGAGGAGGACAAGCTGTGCTGCCTAATAGCCAAGCCCAACTTCTCCCGGGCGAAGGTGCTCGATGATGATCTAGCTGCTCTCGACATGTACAAGACGAGCCTGCTGCTGAACCGCCCTGTCTATGTGGGAATCTCCGTCCTGGACCTCTCAAAGCACCTCATGTATGACTTCTACTACAATGAGCTGAAGTGACTATATGGTGCCTACTGTGAGCTTCCTGTTGGAGATCCAGACTGAGGATGTCTATGCTGATATGGCTGCGAGGAGCGACTTCGTGACACAAGCGACTACCCAGTAACACACCCGCTACACAGTACTGCCAAAAAGAAGGTACTGGGCAAGATGATGGATGAGTGTGCAGGGGTGCCAATCCAGGAGTTTGTTGGCCTGCGCCCGAAGATGTACTCCATCAAGCAGTCGGATGAGCAGGAAGTCAAGAAGGCAAAGGGTGTGCGCAGGGCTGTGGTTAGACAGATTCGCCATGAGCAGTACAAGGAATGCCTCTTCGAGCGAAAGGTCTTCCACCATGGTATGAACATGCTGCGACGTGTGGGTCACCACCTCTATGGGGTCCACCAGACCAAAATAAGCCTCAGCCCTCAGACACAAAGCGATGGATCGCTCCCGATGGTATTCACACCATGGCATATGGTCACAAGGATGCCATCACTCCAATGTATGTCGAAGAACTGCTGGGTAATGTATGAGCATCATGTGACCTCAACCAACAATCAGGGCTCGGTGTGGACACCATCTGGAGGATGTCTACTCGACGTAAGCACTCCCGGTGGAGGTAGCTGGTTGTCTGTAGGGATAAGCTGGAGCTCCTCATACAAACGGCTGCCTAGGACTGCTCCGCACTCCGTACTGGCATGTCCTGTAGTACAGCAAAGGCTGTCCAGCCGTATCCACATACCTGTCAATCTTGTGTACATCTATCGACCAGTTGGGGGTCAGTCGCCCGCCTACGTCCACCCTCCAACTCGCCAGGCTCATACAAATACCGAACCAGGGAATCGGATGGAAGTCTGTGCTCCGAGCACAGCTCTTGAACAGAGCATAGTCGTTCCGAGGATCGCTGAATGGCATTGACAGGCTTCTGTCCTGTCAGCCTAGTAACCTCAGCATTGGATCTCTTCACCACAACGGGTAAGCCTCTGACCCATACTCTGGAATGACCGCCAGTCGGGACAACGACAGCCATCTCCTGAGCATACTGATGTGGGAACAGCCTCTCTGCCAGTATCCTGTTCCACAACTCGACGACAGCCTGGCCACGGTGATGTCCCACCTCACCTTGTCTAATCGCCACACCATGTTTCTGCATGAGGGCCGCAGTTTCACCCCTAAACTCCTTGCCCTCATCCACTTGCAGCAACTCTGGCCACTGGAGGGGATTTTGTGGGTCCTCATAGATACTCTAGAACCCGGCAGCCATCTGACCCGCGGACTTATCCGTGAGAGGCACTGCCGCCTTGTATCCACTGGCGACATCGATAATGGTGAGGGCATACTTGTAGGTCTTGCATGTTCCTCTGGAACAGACCCGATCATGTGGAAGGAACAGCACATCAGCCTGATGGACTCTGTTCGGGACAGGTTCATCGAAGTCGATGAGGTCTGTAGATCTTCCACATTGCCTGCCTGGTGAGCCACTGGCTAACCATCTCCAAGGTGAATCTATGACCATTTCGACGTGCAGCCTTGAGCAGTTGGTGAGGCTCACGATAACAGCCGCCGGGCCGGTAATAAAGATCTTCAAGAGAGGCTGCCGTCGACTCCTGTCCTCTCATGTACAGCTCGGGCAAGCTAGACAGACGAACAGATAGCCATCGTTCATCCGACAGCGGTCCCCGCAGCTGAACACCTTCGAATACCTGTGAACACTGTTGTCTAATCTCTGCAGCGCTGGCGCCGTCACTGAAAGGAAGCTTATCGATAAAGGCTTGCCAGTAAGGGACTTGACGAGGTCATGCAGAGAAGCCATCCTATATAGCACGTCTTAAATGTTTGTCAGCCCAGATGACTGTGAGTGCTTTCCCAACATACGGGAGCCATGGATCGGCAACGCCAAATAATGTGCCTACCCCCGAGGCGATGGCTGGAATAGCCTCAGAGATCTTCTCAACTCCATGGAGAGCATTGTTGGTGATTTTGTGGACCGTTACGCCAGCCTTCGTCATGAACAGAGCAATCAGAGCCCCAACTGCTGCTAGTGGGCCAAGAGAGCCCTTCACGTAGGTACGATAAATTCCCTTGGGTTCGTGGGTGGATTAGTCGGTGGGATTCTGGCTCCACATCATCACCATCATAGTCCTCATCATAGGCGTCCTCATCATTGTCCTCGTCTTCATCATCATACTCATCCTCATCATAGTCCTCATCATAGTCCTCAACTGGATCCTCGAAAGCTTCCGGTTCATACATTGCTTGCAGTCTTACTGACTATATGGTGAATTTAAATCACCTGTATAGACATGGCATCTGCAATCTTGAATGCAGGCGTGTTTGTGTTGGTGAACTGGGGTCTCAGCTTCGCTGAACATAAGGCGTCATAACCAGGCGATGGTAGAAGCTGTCTAAGGGGAAGTTTGAGTATAGGAAGGCCCTCGAGCGTATGCACCAAAGGGTGCCACGCCAATGACAACAAAGGGCTCAAGTCACCCGGAACATCCAAGATGCTGATGCGAGCCTCGGTGAGTACTACGAGGTTGTAAAGCTCTCCGAGACGATGCTCGACTGAGGCATTAGGAGGCCAGAAGACGGCTGAGGCCATAGTAGTAGTGGCTGCTGTAGGAATGGTGGTAGCTGGGACAGCTGCTGGAGTTATGCTCTACGTGCGTTCAAGCTGAATTCCAGTGGCGTGTGATACACTAACCTTTGCATAGCTAAAGTACAGCACTGTTACTCCGACTGGGTGAGTGCCCCCTCGCTCTCCAAACAGGTTCCCAATACGAAAGCTGAGCTGGTTGCCATGGTTAGGTGGGATGTACCTTCCTCCGAGGTAGCACTGACCTTCGAGCGCTGACTCGGGATACTCGTGGCCACTGGTCAGGCGGAGTAGGGCATATGATCACAAATTTGATGTCGTCTAGCTCCCCCACCTCCTGGACCACCCCTCTCTGAACCAAGACTGCTATAGCTACGCAATTCGAGGCACCTCGTTGCAATATCAACTCTTGACACTGGTTAGCCATGGCCTGGACCTGTTGGTGCTCTCGCTCTACATGTAGGATTCATTGTCTAGAGCCCACACGTTTTAGTTCCTGGTCATTCTCATCATGCCAGACCTGAAGTCGTGGAGAGGTCATCGTTACATCCGGAAGATGTTCGGTGTACACCCGGAGGAACAGCTTGTCCTGCATCAAAGTCGGGTTCACGTGTGTGTTCTCGAGGCGGGAGAAGAGTGGCACCGCGACAGGTATTTCTACGTCTGGCTGTAAGTCAAATTCTGTGAAGCCGTCATTACATCCGACGGCATACTCATCGTTCACATAGGTGGTGTACAGGGTGTTGTTGCTCTGCATAATCTCCCACTGGAGCTCTACCTTCTTCGCCTCTGTGCTCTTGAGCTTGAACTTGAGTCATGCTCCTAATCTCATGGATCTGTCCCGAGAAGACGAAATCGATGAACTTCCCCGCTGTGGATAAAGGGTTCGTATCATGGATACTAGGTCGAACGACTGTCAGACAGTCTTTACGAGGATCCAACGGCAGGAATAATCTCATTACCACCTGTCATCTTCACCATGTCCACATTCGCGGCCATGTTACTGGTGACATGAATGGCCAGGGGCTTAGCCTGTGTCAGTAGCTTCTAGGTATTGCTTTTGAGCAGCTTCTCCACCTTCTGGAGACTTGCCTGGCTCTCCGGGAGTTGGTTTACAATCTGTACTGTTGACGTCATAATTTAAGCCCTGAGTATATAACACGTTTAAACGTGTACATTGTACCCCGAGAGCACTAAGCAGCTCTAACCAGTCTGCATCTGTCAGCTGCTTAGATTGTACTCGGGAATATCCATAGCACTATACATAGCGGCTTAAACCATGGACCTACTAGTACTATGTACTATGACGTCTTCCGCACCGAATTGAAGGACTATAAGAAGACGTCACCAGATGAGCTCGCCCAGCTCTCTAACGCTGAGGTAGCAGAGGAGCTGACAGCTGTGAAACTCTACCTAGGATTTGGTAATGGGAAGATCTGCTTCGTCAAATACCTCATTATGGGAGGCAGTATCGTAGAGCAGCTCCTGCGTACTAAGTGATTCTACAAGGATCGGGAGTATCTGTCGAATGTGTTCCAGCAGTTGCAGGCATCCATGGCACGAGTTGAATAAGGCTCTGCGCTACTACAAGCTGGAAAAAGGCTGTACCACCGAACCATACAGTCCTTGCGTGCGTATGCTGATAGCATGTTTGGGGCTGTTGGGCAGGCCAAGCTAGTTCAGGCAATCTCATTTGCCATGCCTCCCGCACCGGAAGAGTCAGGATGATCTATTGTTTTACGAGCAGGATCTACTAGCGGCAGAGAAAACTGGTGATAAGCACAGCAATAGCCAGACCTGACACCACTCGTAGGGCTATCATCCTGCTAGCACTGATGGGCCGGGTGGTGGGTGTCAGCATGGGTCGCCGTTTGTCGTCCAGCACTCCTGCTTTTCCAGTGGTCGGAACGACAGTAGCTCTCATAGGAGACCACGGGGACCTAGGTGTCATGGGCGTCGGGATGACATGCGCGGCCGAGTTGATGTCAGTGTTAAACCCAAAGTGCACACCTGGGGAATTCCCCTCGACTATCATGTTATTGTAGCCCCTAATCTTCAGATCCTCGACATTCACGATCATATTGCTCGGAATAAGTCGTAGGTGTGGCGATATAGCGAAGTCGAGCTTACAACAGGCCTTCTGTATGGCTTGCTGGAACATGGCAATGAAGCTTCTAGGGTCTGCAATAATGATCATATCCTCAACGAGACTGCTGAACATAATAACATAATGCTTCTAAGGACTGGTTGATTCAAATGATCCATGCTGGTGAGCCCTGAGGTTGTGTGTGGGACAAAGTATTTCCATGCCTCTGGATGGTCCTGCCTGATTCCGGTGATATGCATATTCTGCACCAGTGCGCCGCGCTCTGACTCTGGATCGAATTAGAACGTCGCTGTCTTCCGATGACCGATTTTTCGGGGTGTTTGCTAGGGGGAAGCCGGAGTAGTCTCGTCTCGGGTCACCATACATAATGCCTAGACCGCTGTTGTCTCCACCATGGAAATGATAGTCTGAGTGGGCGTTGAACTCTTTCTGGGTTCTACTGGCTGCTGAGAGGCTGTAGCTAGTGGTGCCGACAGGCTGTGGATCGAAATCATTCATATCAGCCAGGCTTACGCCCAGCTCATGGAGGATTCGTCTCACTGTGTAGTACACATGGAATCTCAGACAGCTGGCAATGAGCACAGCTTCGGGGCTACCAGAATAGAAGTGTAGCAAACCCGCACCGACGCCGCATCCTGCTGTGGCACACCACATGGCAAAGTCCAGCTGTTGGTTCCAGAACGAGAGATTCGGGCCTGCCATCCAGGTAAGAGCTTTCTTCGCATCCTTGATGGCGATTGTGAGGCTGGTCAGTGGTCGCGGATTGAAGGAGAAGCTGATGCGGGACCTCCCGTCAACCGCAATGGAGATCGGGGTTAGGACCGGTATGTCATACAGGAGACCACGTAGTCCAGCTCTCGAATGGGTCCAGAGTGTACCCAGGAGGGGCGGTTGGCTCTGGTCGATTGTTGTGAGGTTCATCAGGAAGGCCATCTATAGTAGTCATCTTAAAGCTGCTGTTCCAGCCGCAGATGCAACATACTATTTGACACTATAGAGATCTGCGATGCAGCCCCGCCGCAGCATCTCGTTTTTTAACTCCTCCATGTCCACCCGCCCGCTGGAGCCTTTGAGGTATTGCTGGCGCACTTTGGGTTTCTCTGTGCGGTACAGGGTTTGGAGCTTCAATATATGGTGGTACTCTTCATCGCTGACCTGCCCATCCTCGAGAGCTTTGCTGACAGACTCGTCGATAGCCTGTAGGCTGCTCTGTGCGAGTGTTACATATTTAGCATACTTCTCCAGCTTCCTAGTGATCTGACGCTGTCAAACCGCCAAGCCGGTGGCCAGGACAGTAGCGGCAAGGGTCACACCACCCAGCGGGATAGCGACGATAGCACCCACCCCTGTAGCGAGGGTGGCAATGGCGGCCACACCAGCACTGGCTCCAATCACACCCGCAGCTGTGGTTATGCGTTCTAGACTGTTGTAGGCTGTTTTATATTGCCTGCATGATCTGCGGTACTTTTCTGTCTTGTGGATGAGATTCTGTCTGATGGTGTCAATCTGTTGCAGTCACCAGCCATGGACTGTACCACCCTCCTCAGCTGCCAGGGCGGGATATAGTTCAGGCTGCTTTCACCACTCCGATTTAGCCATGGTATACCTAGTTCTTAAACTCGTACCATCACCTGTAGGATCTGCTGATGAGTCATTTTGGGATTCATCTTGGAGCCTGGTGAACCGAACAAGCTTGTTGGTGTGGAGACATACATCCCTCAAACACCCCTCATCTAGCATAATTTCAGGGGCCAGTTGCTTTCGCAGCCGTGACTCTGGAACTTCACCTTGTCACTCTGATAGTATGCCCGCCATTGTATAATTTCTTGGATTTATACTTCTCCTCTTCCCACTGCAAAACTTCTACAGACTCATCACACTCGTCCTCCAAGTAATCATAAAGGTTTGGCCCTACAACGCCCTCCTCCTGCCGAATGAGGCTCTCCCATTCTTGGAGAGAGTTGTAGTCCCTTCGTCTCCTTGCCTCTCTGGCTCTCTGTTCATACCAGCTCACCCACTGCAGTCGCTCGCCTTCTTGTCGACAATGCATTTCCTGTACCACTATATCTACCATCCCAGAGGTATGTGGCTGCTCCTCTATCTCCTTTTCCAGCATCTCGCCGAATGTCTGATATGATATCATGATATGTCAATAAGTAGTAGTAGCAGCATAAACTTTAATTGGGCATCCGACAGACCATCCATGCTGGCATATAAACTAATGGTGGACCTGTCAAACATGTGATTTACGTGGGTGAACATGTTCGGGTTGATCGCTTTCCACAGTTTGCTGATGGCTCCTGGCAGATATTCTATCACGTCTAACCCTCCTTCAGTCAGTGAGCTGTGGTAGGTACTTCCCGGTGGCGGATGTAACACATCAGCGTGTACGTACGTGGTGGAATGCAGAGCTACCTTGAAGAAAACCCATTCTATGCGATACTGAACCGCACGTTTACCAACTAGAGATGGTCTGATGACATTCTCCCCATTTTGGAGTAGCAATCGGACAATCGGCATGGCTATACACTCCGTTTAAACCATATATATATATATATATACAATGGAGCCCATATTTGCTCACTCAATCGGTCTAGCTCATCTCGTGGATGTGTACGACATTGATGCCGCCAAGGTTAAGGAAAGCGATGTCTTAGAGCCGACTGAAGCATGCCCCACCGATGTCAAATGACTGTGTTGTGTTGACCCTGGCAAAACAACTGCAGGTAGGCTTCGAAAAGAATGTGGTGTGGTATCGCGCTGGACCTGGTGGTCACCCCACTCTCCACCGTTGTGAAGATGGCACAGTCCGGAAGCTTTATAACCGGGGGACATCTTTCCTGACCTATATAGGACAGAGCACAACCCTAGTTCCAGTGGGTCATAGGATTGGGGTCACTGGAGGAAAGCTCTTGCTGCGTCACCCCTTTGATAGACCAGAGGAAGCTATCAATATTCAGGAGGGTGTCTTTTAACGGGTTGAGGGTGTGTCACACTCCTCGAAGGCGAAGGGCTCAGTGAAGCTGCTCGAGCGTGTCAGGCTCACAAGTCCGCAAACAACCCATATTGTGCTAGAGCTGCGGCTTCTAGCTGGTGGTAAAGTGAAGCAGCTAAGACAGGATGAAGATCGGCATCGAGGACGGCACAGGGCTCGATATGACACAGATATTTCTCGAGGGGTTCACCTTGTTCGGTTTAACCCGCCATATATAGGATTATACTACTGCTCATACCTGTGGTGGCTGCCTCACAGACAGCCATGATATTAGATGCCAAGTGGGCCCACTTCCGAGATGAGCCCCAGTACAATCCTTTCTGCGACCATCTGCGGAAAAATATCTATGATCGATTTCACCCACGTGAGGAAATTGAGTCTGTCTGCCACTTCTATGGTTTAGAAAGGTCTGGACGTGGTTGTCTGGAGCCGATGTGCCACCAAATCCTCTGTGTCACCTGTGAACATGCCAGAGTCTGCCTTGGTGCAGATGGTAGGCACTTTAGCATTCTGCCAAGTGAGCATTGCCAAGGCAGCTGTCTATCATCATCATCATCATCATCAATGTTATGTCTATCATCATCATCAGCAGCAGCATTATGTCTATCATCATTATCATCATCATCATTAGTTATAAAATAAGTGTTTCAGAATTGGCCCCCACCACCAGGTGATACCCTATTATAGAAACGCAACTGTGTAGGTAACAGAATCTCTCAATCAATCAAGCTAACTGAATCTGAAACTCGATCATGTGTTACCCCGAAGAACTATGGAGTTACATGCATGGTGTAGGCTGTGCGGCACGGCGGGAAAAAGTGGTAAGATCATTACATGATCTGGGCGACTATGTAAATAGAGTCCTGGAGAGCTTCTCCTGACCTATCATTCGCAATAGTAGTAGACGAGGTACTCGCCCGAAAACCTCCACCAGGCACCGAGTTATGGGTTAGACACTATCCACTGACAGCAATGGCAATGACAGAACTAAGACAGTATTTAGATCATCTGCTAACGATTCACAATTATCAATATGGATGATGCTATCGAACCAAAACAAATGTGTTGCTAGATTTTTTTATTTTAGAGTAATATCATCAATGAGGCAGTCGAAGAGGAGTTTGAGCACCTCATCTGTGAGATTCTTGTGCAGGTGTGTCTGCTTTGGGCGTCCTGTATGGGTTTAGGTGTGGCTCTGCTTTGGCCTTCCTGTATGGTGCTGCAGTGGATGGCTCGCTGTGAGGGGTCGTGGTGGGCCCTACGTTGTAATACACCTCATCTGTGAACTTATTGTGATTGTGTGTATCCATGGTTCAGAATCTTATGAGTAAACCTGTAGTGTACTACAGTTTGTAGAGGAAGTTTTGTACTAGCCTGGCATGGTCTGAACAATGGATGGGGCCCACCGGAGGGTTGGGGTGGGCACTACATTGTAAAACACATCGCAGCCAGCCATCCCTCTGTTCTGACAGCCCACCTCCCTCCTGTAGCCACCGATCCGCGATCCGCAGCTCCCACCACCCTCTGTTCTGATTGTCTGTTATGTCCTAGTTATTAGCCGCAGTTATTAGCCTACTGATAACTGGCATATTACATCTAACAGATAACAACAGCGAGATAGTGTTTTAAGTGTTAGCTTTTTAGTGTGCTTAGATGCATCACATATTTTCTCGGGACACAATCCTGAGTTGGAATGTGTGGAATGTATGTGCATAATTACTGTTCTGACAGCCCACCTTGCCTCCTCTAGCCGCGGATCGGCGGCTCCCACCACGTTCTGTTCTAGTAACCCTAAATATTATACTACTCAATGGCATCTGGCATTCTACTATACAGACATAATGATCAAAATAAAGATTTATTTCCATACATAAATACTCGTGTCTGTCAATAACTCGCCATAAAACATTTGTGTGTTATTTTCTAATTCTTACACTCGCCATGGCCCGGTAATAGCTCATCTCGAGCTTAAGAATATAAATTTGGATTTTTATCACAGGCTCTAGTCTAGTTCTCTTAAAATATTATTCAAATTAATTCATTGCATATATGCAAATTTTTATCATATTTTATGAACTGAAAAAATTGACTAATTTTCACAAGTTCTATCAATGTTAAAATTTCAGTTAAAATCATGGATTTTGAGACTTCATTAACCCTTTAATGGTCATGTTGGCCAAAACCGGCCTCTGTTATGGTCTTGTGGAATGCCCATTTACAGGCTAAGAGAATACAATTTTGGAAAATTTATCACTGGAATGACTGGCTCAATAACTGAGCCAGTCATTCCACTGAAAATTTATCACTGGAATGACTGGCTCAATAACCGAACCAGTCATTCCAGTGATAAATTTTCAACAAGAATTCTGCAGAATTAAATGTCTCGCCTGTCTGTCTCCTGTTTGTCACAGTGCCATTGACCTTTGACCGAGTGACCTCCGTGTTATCATGCTGCTGCAGAACATTATAAGTAAACATGTATTCAAGTTTAGTTCTAATAGGATTAACCAATCCTGAAATATAAATGATTTGCTGAATGGAAAAACTTAGGTTGAAAAAGCAGAGATCAAATAGCAATATTAGATTGGCCTTATCAGAGGAGACAGAGACAGTTTGATGACCACTTCAGCTTTCATGCACCAAATAAGGAAAACAGTCTTAAGATTACTGTCATGAGAAAGATGAACGCAAGAAGATTGGCATTGACCTTTGACCTGGTGGCATCCATGTCACCATCCTGTATCCGCTTGGCATAAGTTGTGTTCCATTAGGGTTAAGCAATCCCGAAATATAACATGATAAGATTTTCAAAGCTTAAAAACTTAACATTGAAAAATAACAAAGTTTTGTATGTCAGAATGACCTTGACCTTCGATATTGTGACTACAGTCTCAGCATGCGCCTTCCTAACATTATAGGTAACAATGTATCCACGTTTAGTTCCAATAGGATTAAGCAATCCTGAAAGATAAGACAAGAAGATTTGCTAAACGCAAAAACTTAATATTGAAGAAACAGAGTTTTGTAAGGTCACAGTGACCTTGACCTTTAACCTTGGTATCATCATGCTGTTTCCTAACAGTATATACCAGACAACCACATAGCCGAGTTTAGTTACAATAGGATTAATTGATCCTGAAATATGAGCTGAGAAGTTTTACTAAACACAAAAATTTAAGATTGTTGCCGCCGTTGTCGGAAAAGTGACACATGTCATATGTCTCGCTTTCTGCTTCGCAGGTGAGACATATATTGTATTCTCTTGACCTGTAACTGGACATTCAATAGGCAGATATTTACATTTTCTTGACCAAATTTGACCATTAAAGGGCTAAATTCAGTGATCTCATTGTGTGAATCGTCAAACCCGTGGGATCAGATTACATCACCCATGTTTTCAGATTACAAGAAACTGGTGTCTAATAATGCTACATCACCTGTCTCTTTTTCTTATTCCTGCCATTGTTCAATGAGTGTTCAAGCTCGTGGTCGGAATCCAAATCCATTGGCGGGGAGTCTGGCTCCAGGTGAGTCTCTGCCAAAAGAAGACAATTATAGTATCCTTTTAAGCTTAACTGATTCAATCATTAAGGAATATTTATTTCTCGTCACAAATGATGAGTGTAAATTAAGCGGCACTGAACATATATATTAGGAAAGTCCAAGAGATCGTGGCATACTCCATTATGTTTCCACTAAGCACATATCTTTTGGTGGTGTACAATCATCCTGTCAATGTTCACACATTAGATCTGTCAAAATGTAGGAGTTGCAGCGACTGTATTTTCGGGACTGTACATATGTAAACACTCATACATACGTACGTACGTACGTACATACGTACGTACATACGTACATACATACATACATACATACATACATACATACATACATACATACATACCAGCAGACAGGATGGACCAGTGAAAAAGATTTTAACATTAAGCACATCTTTTGTGGTTATACAACCATACTGTCAAGTTTCAAACAATTCTCTCAAACTGTGAGAGTTGCAACAACGAGATTTTCTTACATACAGACGTATTGGGATGAAAATATAATACCCCAGTATAACAGGGCTAAATAAACGAAATCACAGATTTATTTTTTCACGAGAGAGTTGATACTTACCACCCTGATACTCTATGATATTTCCTAAATATCGACCTAGCTTTAATAATACAAGAATCCGCCCCCACTGGACAGGTTAGTCGACTGAACTGACAGTCGAGCGGATGTGCGTCCCAAACTCGCGCATGCGTGGGGCTGTCTCATTCTATTCCAAAATATTGGCTGACATAATTGCAACATAAAACGCCGAAAGACCGAGCCTCTGAGGGGCGGAGAGGCTGGGATCATATCAGGGTGGTAAGTATCAACTCTCGTGTTTATTTCACATCAAGAGTATATTTACCACCCTGATACTCTATGATATAGCCAGAATTCCTAAGAGAATTCGGCGGGAGGGAGGTGAAGGTCAGAAGACCGGCTCATCCCTGGAAGAGCAAGCTCTAGCTTTTGGAGCACAAAAAACATCTGAAATTGTGTGTGTAAACAGGAAAGTGCTAGTTGGTAACGAGTGAATGTATGTATATTTTGCGCATGTCCAACAGCATACAACTTCCGTCTAACACGTCATCGCTTTATGCGCACCTCATTAACGCGGCAGATACGATACGAGTTTGACAGCTGACTGTCACTCTGGTACATGCTTTTATGAATATCATTTTAGCCTTATCTACGTCCGGTTGAACATCTGGAAGAGGTTAACTATCACAAAATCATCAACATCTGACAGCGAAGTTAACTGTCATCTACGCTGACTTAATGCATAGGCGAAAATATAACATTTTTACCAGTTTCCGTTACACAACCACAACTTTTACACAATTTGCCATTCACTGGGATTCAGTATCATGTGTTATTATCATGCTATATAATATTTTTGGGTAACGGCCCAATCTTCTGACAGCCCATTAGTCCGACAGCACAATAGACTAGTCTGACAACCCATTAGTCCGATAGCCATTAGCATTAGTCCAACGGAATATACATTCATGGAAAATGATGTGCATATATAATCTTGTGTTCCCACGCAGTATTTCTCATCCATACTAAAATTAAAGATTACAATGGATTCACATCTATGAACTAGATTGATTGGTCGATGATGTATCATCGCAAATCCCCCACATTCACCGCTTTGAACTTTTGACCCCACCACAACCTACCCCGGGGCCGGAGCCAAATGTAAATGTCATTTTTCACTCCACAATCATATGGGTAACTCACCAAATTTGGTTGATATTTGTCCAACAGTGTCAGAAGCGTTGCATTACAATCAATTTCATGACCTTTTGAACCCATCCCCCACCCCCGGGGGACACAGCCACATGTAAATGTGCTCATCCGCTCCACATTGGTTTTTCTCTAACTCACATACTAAATTTGGTTGAATTCCATTAGACAATGTTTTCGAAGGAGTTGCATTGCAATCAATTTCTTTACACCCGGACCGCACCCCCACCTAAATGTCCCTCATGCACTCCACATTGATATAGGTAACTTACATACTAAATTTGGTTGAATTCCGTCAAACAGTTTTGGAGGAGTTGCATTACAATTAATTTCTTGACCTCGACCCCATCCTCCACCAAAAGGGGGCGGGACCAAATATAAATGTGCTCATCCACTTTTGACCCCAGCCCTGGGGGTGGAGCCAAATGTAAATGTCCTTTTGCAATTTGCACTCCGCAATCATATAGATAACTCATATATCAAATTTGGTTGAGTTCCGTCTAATGGTTTCGGGGGAGTTTCTTTATGATAAATTTTCTGCCCTTTTGACCCCCCCCCCCATCCCCCACTGGGGCTGGGGACAAATGTAAATGTGATCATGTATTCCACGTTGATATGGGTCTCACATACCAAATTTTGTTGAATTCTGTACAACGGTTGCGGAGGAGATGCGTTACAATGAATTTCTGCAGGTTAAAATTTTACCCATCCCCAGTCCCCTGGGGGCGGATCCAAATGTAAATGGCCTATTGCACCCCGGAATCACATGGGTAACTCGCATATCAAATTTGGTTGATTTTCATCCAACGGTTTCAGAGGAGTTATGGTACAAGTGATTTGACCTCTGGTGTATGTATATTTTGCGCATGTCCAACAGCATATAACTTCCGTCTAACACATCATCGCTTTATGCGCACCTCATTAACGTGGCAGATACGATACAAGTTTGACAGCTGACTGTCACTCTGGTACATGCTTTTATGAATATCATTTTAGACTTATCTACGTCCGGTCGAACATCTTGAAGAGTTTAACTATCACAAGATCATCAATATCTGACAGCGAAGTTAACTGTCATCTACGCTTGACTTAGCATTAGTCCAACGGAACATACATTCATGGAAAATGATGTGCATATATAATCTTGTGTTCCCAAGCAGTATTTGTCATCCATACTAAAATTAAAGGGTACAATGGATTCACATCTATGAACTAGATTGATTGGTCGATGATGTATCATCGTAAATCCCCCACATTCACCGCTTTGATATTTTTACCCCACCCCACAACCTACCCCGGGGCCGGAGTCATATGTAAATATCATTTTGCACCCCACAATCATACAGGTAACTCCCACCAAATTTGGTTGATTTTTGTCCAACAGTGCATTGCATTACAATCAATTTCATGACCTTTTGAAACCATCCCCCACCCCCTGGGGACGGGGCCACAAGTAAATGTGCTCATCCACTCCACATTGGTTTTTGTCTAACTCTCATACTAAATTTGGTTGAATTCTGTTAGACAATATTTTCGGAGAAGTTGCATTGCATTCAATTTCTTTACGCCCGGACCACACCCCCACCTAAATGTCCTCATGCACTCCACATTGATAAAGTAACTTACATAATGAATTTGGTTGAATTCCATCAAAAAGTTTCGGAGGAGTTGCATTACAATTAATTTCTTGACCTCTTGACCCTATCCCCCACCAAAAGGGGGCGGGACCAAATATAAATGTGCTCATCCACTTTTGACCCCAGCCCCGGGGGTGGAGCCAAATGTAAATGTCCTTTTGCAATTTGCACTCCGCAATCATATGGATAACTCATATATCAAATTTGGTTGAGTTCTGTCTAATGGTTTCGGAGGAGTTTCTTTACGATAAATTTTCTGACCTTTTGACCCCCCCACCCACCACTGGGGCCTGGGTCAAATGTAAATGTGCTCATGTATTCCACGTTGATATGGGTCTCACATACCAAATTTCGTTGAATTCTGTACAACGGTTTCGGAGGAGATGCGTTACAATCAATTTCTGCAGGTTAAAATTTTACCCATCCCCAGTCCACTGTGGGGCGGATCCAAATGTAAATGGCCTATTGCACTCCGGAATCATATGGGTAACTCGCATATCAAATTTGGTTGAGTTCCATCTAACGGTTTCAGAGGAGTGATGGTACAAGTGATTTGACCTTTTGACCCCTGCTGGGGGCAGAGCCAAATTTAAATATCGTTTTGCAAAGCGGAATTGTATGGCTAACGCACATAGCAAATTTGGTTCAATTCCACCTACCGGTTTGGGAGGAGATAGCGTGACGGACAGATGGATGCGATTACAATATCCCTGACATTTTTTTAATGTGGGGATAATTATCACTACATGTATGCATGTACTAACTGAAATCTTGTTCAATTAACACTTTCATGGTGAAGCCGGCTGAAACCAGTCTATGACATGGGTTTTAGGAATGTCCATTTACAGTCCAAGAGATGAATATTTTAGAAATTTTACTACTAGAATGACTGGGTCGTTAACAGAGCCAGCCATTTCAGTGGTAAAATTTCATAAATAGTCTTGGCCTGAAAGTGGACATTCAATTAGGAGATATTTAGATTTCAATTTTGTCATTAAAGTGTTAACAGGTGCGTTCATTATTATTGCTCAATTAGTTGTAACAATTTTCTATTTCAGTCACTTGATCTTTCTGAAATGGCGTGGGCAGCTGAGTGGACAAGTTGTGATGTGGCTGATGAATTCTGGGGTTACACAAAATCCCTGGAGCAGGTCTCAATGGTCATTGAAGCTTTTGAGCAGCGAACAAAC
Organism: Chaetoderma sp. LZ-2023a; assembly: GCA_034401795.1. Lineage (NCBI taxonomy): Eukaryota > Metazoa > Mollusca > Caudofoveata > Chaetodermatida > Chaetodermatidae > Chaetoderma > Chaetoderma sp. LZ-2023a. The sequence continues at coordinate 142,800,342 of CM067369.1, forward strand.
TCCAGGTTCATCAGATCGAGAACACCATTCACCTCTATCCAAACAGGTATGTGGCATAGAATGATATCCAGGACCACTTTCACGAATGTCAATTAAGTACAAAATTGTGTAACCACTCTGCAAATGAGGGAATACCTTATAAATGAGTTTTCAGTCGTGGAACACCGAGAAGGGAAGGTTTTCTATTTTGCCAATTTAGTGTATATGTGTGTGTTGTGCCATGTGTCCAAGTCGTATCTAGGGAGGACATCACTTACAACTCGTCAACAAGTTGCCTGTGTATTATCAGTATCTTAGTTGCTTTGGTGCAACCACATCATGACTTCGCAGCACCCTCGTTAATGTCAAGACATTTCTTATTCTAATTTTGGACATTTCTCAGGAGAATATCAGGGAAAACTCAGTGAATTTTGTTTTCATAAAGTGCTGGGAATGCAATTATTGGTGTAATACCTATTATAAAGGGCATATATGCTAATTAGTAATACCAGACTCAACTGCCCTAAAATTGTGTTTCCCAAATTTTGAGAATACCAGTGAAAATTTCCCATTCTTTCTTAGCTCATCTGAGTGAGCTTATACAATCATGATTTGTCTGTCTGTCCGTCCGTCCGTCCGTCTAGCCGCCCGTCCGCTCTAAAATTTGTCACTTATGAGCTTAACCTTTGGTCCAGGACATGTTTATGAGCTTAATAATATTGCGAGCTTAAGCTCATAATATGACACAGAAAATGCAAAAAAATCATGCTAGTGGGTTTATCTCCAAGAAAAACTATTGAATAAAATAAATTCATAATATGTGGATTCATCAACTGTCCATCGCCATGGACTTGTTCAAAGGAGTTGCTTCCCTTACACTACAATCGCATTTCCCGCCTTTTTGTTGACATAAGCTCACAATATTTTTAAGCTGGAGGAGTGGAGACACCATATTGTATTTGACTGCGCTGCAACAGCTGAGCATGTGAGTTCTCCTTCGATCAATACTCACCATTCTGTTACTTCTGATATACAGCTGGCCTTGACAGCTGGCTCTAGGACTATAGACTTAGAAAGCTTTACCGACTCCTTGGAACCGGGTACTCGGCTCCCAACTGCCGAGTACCCATCTACCATAGAGCTCATTCTTGTTTGCATAGCAACAAGAGCATACATGCTTTTCGCAGTGGAGAGATTCAGGATTAATATCTAAGTCTTTTGTCTGTGATAGTGATAGCTAGCCTCTTGCAAGGATAATTGGATAATATGGATACCGCCGATGATAACCATAGTTAAAAGACTTAGGTCTCTAAATTTTGTTGTGTCGCATGTTCCAATTTCTGACCCCAAAGAATCTGGGACGTGTGTTAACAATGAGATATGCCGGATGATCGCCTTCTTTAAACCCCAACAGGCGATCGGCAGATATGAAAATAGGTGTTTGCTACGGTATTTCTAACACGAATATCGGCTGACGTCGTTCTCTGTAGGATCCGAGCGGGTGACGTCACACCCGTGATGCTCGGATGTTTATGTGAAGAAAATTTTTTTCATTAATTCGCGCATCTTGTTCTGGGTGCTGCGTACTAAAAATGTTACCGGAAACTTTGGAATGTTCAAGTTTACGTGTTATCACGATCGGTTTGCAATGATCGGTGGTTTCAAAATTCTTGATTAGATGTGCGGTCTGCGGTTTTACCGTGTTTTACCAGCAGTTTGTTTACATTTTGTTGTTTCTTCACATATCGTTTCGGCTTTCGTTAGGAGTATAATTTATATTGATTGGTAAATATACCCCGAATGCTATGCGATATGATTCCTGGTTCCTTTATACATCCTGGAGGATCAATTATGGGTGTATTTATGCCCGCATCGTTCTTGTCGTCATAATCAATGCGATCTTTGCTGTAACGTTGCGGGGTGGGGTGCGGGAGGGTTACATTTAATTTATGGTCAAATTATTTGAAAATTAATTGTCTACCTTCCGTCTGTGTCTCGTTCCGCTTGCTTATTGTAGGTTTGTGCTTATTTATAGGCCAAGCCAGCCCCGCCATCATGTGACGAGTGCCACAAATTCGTACGGGTCCTGTTTAAGGACCATGTCTGTTTTAGGTGTACTCCATGTAACCTTGATAGTAGGTGTAATGTGTGTGCAGTGTGGTCCGCGGATATGATGTTAAAGTTCCTTGCCCAGAAGGATGTGGCTGGGTCTGACGCGGGGTCAGGCGGTGCGAAGGTAAATCGTGGAACGTCCGGTTCGGCCGGTGGGGGCGTTCCACGTCCCCAGCTGGAGGTGGCGGAGATGGCACCGCCGGTGTGGTTCGGTCCGGATATGCAAGGTTTTCTGCATAGCGTTCTGCCCACGCTGTTGTCGTCACTGCTGCCGAAGGTTGGGGGGCAGTTTCTCCCCATGCCTCGTACGGACCCTGTCCTGTCCAGTAGCGGTGGCCGGTCCGTCAGGCATGGGAGCCGTCTGCCAGGACGGCTCCGCGGTTTCCTCGTCTAGTGACGACTCTTCGGAGTCTGAAGACGAGGAGGCCGAGGAGGAGAGGTTCCTGCGGCCTGTGATGCCGCGGGTGGAGAATATGGAGGTCGATTCCGTCCTGCGTCCGGCTACGGCAGTCAGGGAGCGTCTTCTTGGGACACCCCTGACAGGGCCTAGCATCTTCGGTGGCCAGGCGCGGGCCATCCTAGAGGACACTGCCAGCATTGCGCAGAATCGGTTGGCGGTAAACCTACAGCTGGAGCTAGTGCGGCAAGCGCACGCACTAGGGGCTGTAGGGAAGCCGTTAGCTGGCCAACCTTCGAAGAAGCAGAAGAAGCAGAAAGGCAAGGCGAAAGCTAAGCCTGCTGCGACTTCTGCTTCGTCTGGATTTTCTCAGCCGCCGCCGGCTAAGAAAGCCAGGAAGGTTGTGGAGGCCCCTACCCTCCCCAATGTTGCTCCTGATCGCCCGAGAGGCGGGAAGGGCAAGGGGAAGGGTACGGGTAAGTCCTCCAAGGGCGGAAAGAAGGGAGCGGATCGTACCCGAGGGCATGAGAGCTCCCTTCATATCCGCCTGGACCGCACCTGTGCGACAGGAACAGCGGTGCCAGTTATACCTGCCGAGCCAGGACGGAAATGGTTCTCTCTCTCTCTCGTTAAGAAGGGGGGGGGGAGCGGACCAGGAGCCAGACAACCCCGTTAGACGTCGAGGCGTCTATGGTGGGTGGAAGGCTCATGCGTTTCGTCGAGGCCTGGCGAGGTGTGACGTCAGAGAGTCTGGTCCTGGGATGGTTATCCCAGGGGACATGCCGGAGTGGTGGGACTTTCCGCCACAGAATCTGTCTTTGGCACCTGTCTGGACACCCGTACCATGGGAACCAGACAAGTTAGAAGCCGTTCAAAATGAAGTGTCGGGTTTCCTTCTGAAGAGAGCAATAAAACCAGCGAACCAGAACACTCCAGGCTTCTATTCCAATATGTTCCTTGTCCCCAAGAGCACAGTGGGATGGAGACCTGTACTCAATCTCAGGCCATTAAATTGGTTTATCCATACGCCTCGGTTCCAGATGGAAATGCCGAGGTCGGTAATGGCAGGATTGAGGAAGGGAATGTGGTGTGTATCGATCGATCTGAAAGATGCATATTTCCACATTCCGATGAACAGGAGTTGTCACAGGTTTCTGAGATTTGTGTTTCAGAATCAAGTATGGGAGTTTATTGTTCTCCCATTTGGCCTGTCGACAGCTCCAAGGGTTTTCACAAGAGTGGTCCTTGCGGTGACAGCATTTCTCAGAAAAGAGAACGTGGCGCTACACACCTACATAGACGACTGGCTGATCAAGGCAGACTCGGCAGCCAGGTTGCACGTGGATACTGCTCTGACTCTGAAGTTACTTTCAGATCTAGGCTGGATAGTCAACAAGGAGAAATCTGAGTTGACGCCCACTCAACATTTCGTTTATTTGGGGATGCGATTCGATCTCGAGGAGGGCAGGGTTTACCCGTCAGAGCCCAGCGTGGTGTCTCTGTTAGCCATCATCAAGAGTTTTCGAGTGGGAAACCACATTCAGGCGAGGCGGTTTCTTCAGATGCTGGGCATGATGGTCTCCATGGAGCAGGTGATCCCGTACGCTGCTCTAATGCGAAGACCTATCCAGTTGTATCTGATGTATCTGTGGAAACAGAGAGCAGAACCCCTGTCAAAACTGGTACCAGTTTTGGAGCCGATAATGTTGCATCTTGTATGGTGGGAAAAGCGTCAGAATCTCCTAGTAGGGGTTTCGCTGCTCCTACCCCACCCCCAGCTGTCCGTGTACACGGATGCATCGCTGGAGGGGTGGGGGGCCTGCCTGGGAGAACACCAGGTCTCGGGCACATGGACTCTCCAGGAGAGCCAGCTGCATATCAACCTGTTGGAAATGATGGCAGTGGAACTGGAGTTGGAAGAGTTTCTTCCGATGATCAGGGGCACGGTGATATTGATACGGTCGGACAATTCGACGGTAGTATCATACATAAATCACCAAGGCGGGACCAGGTCACCCACACTGTGTATCAAAGTGTGGCACTTGATTCAATGGTGCAGGAATTACTCGGTTGTTTTGAAAGCAGCTCACATTCCTGGGCAATTGAACATTCTGGCGGATGCTTTGTCTCGCAGACAGAGAATTCTGCCAACAGAATGGTCCCTCAACCTGCCAGTTCTACGAAGGATCTTCGAGCATTGGGGCAAACCCAACGTGGACTTGTTCGCCACAAGGGAAAATGCTCAAATCATGACTTATGTCTCGCCGATTCCAGATCCAAATGCCGTCGATACAGACGCTCTGGCGATAAGCTGGAGAGGGATGCACGCTTACGCGTACCCACCCACCACTCTTCTGCCGAAGGTATTGGTGAAGATCAGGGAGGAACCGTGTCTGGTCCTGCTAATAGCGCCGCATTGGCCCAGCAGGGTGTGGTTCACGGATCTGCTAGATCTGCTGGTGGAAAACCCAGTGCAGTTGCCCGAGATTCCGAACATAATCTCCCAGGCCAAGGGACGCTTCCTAGACGAGCGTCCCGAAATGTTCAAATTGACTGCGTGGATGTTATCAAACAACGTTCCACGTCGGAAGGCTTTTCTCGACAAGCTGCTGATTTCATCGCGGCTGCGAGAAGGAGGTCAACCTTCAAGTCATATAACAACAAGGTTAACAGATTTGCAGACTGGTGTGAAGAAAAGGGTATTGATACCTTTCAATCCACTATTCAGCAAATAGCAGACTTTCTCTGTGAGCTCTTCTTTTCAGGACTAGCTCCCGTCACAATTGCTGGATACAAGTCAGCTTTGGCATCAGTTATCCCTTGTCTAGCCAACAGGGATAGTCCAGAGGTGGCCCAGTTAAATGTGACGGTGAAGGGAATGAGCAATCTCCGACCGAGACAACCGGTAGTCATTCCAGCCTGGAGTCTATCTTTAGTGCTTAATGTACTGGCCAAGCACCCTTTCGAACTGTTGCGTTCGGCTAGTCTAAAGCATTTTACTCTAAAGGCGGTCTTTCTATTGGCAGCTTCCTCAGCCAGAAGGCGCAGTGAGATCCATGCGCTTTCGGCAGAGAGGGACCGATTTATTGTCTCCGGAGAGGGTCTGCGTCTTCTGCCAAGAGCAGAGTTTATGTCAAAGAATCAATCTTTGAGATATCCCGGCAAACCGATCATAATACCGAAGTTAACAAGGTTTGATCGTGATGCCAGTGTCTGGTGCCCGGTCCGTGCTTTGACTAAGTACAGGAAACGGACTGACTCGTTACGGTCGAACGATAGACATCTATGGATCTGCCATAAGAAGCCTTATGGCGCCGCATCCATGGATACTATCTCTCGTTGGGTAGTCGAATGCATTCAGACTACTCATGAGATAGCGACTGGGAATCAGGTGCAAGGCGCAAGGGCACACGATGTTAGAGGAATAGCCGCCTCGACCGCCCTTTACAGTGGTGTTCCGTTAGAGGACATCATGGCCATTGCACAATGGCACTGAGTCCTCATTCACGGATTACTCAGACTCAGCCAATCCACTCGCTTTAGCTGTTTTGAAACGATAGTTAAGTGACCACACTGCTCTTCTCCCTTTTTTCACTTTGGTAAGAAAAGAATTTAAAAGCAGACATGGTCGAGCGAGAGGATGACAACCAGATTGTGTCACTGATGGCCGGACCAGTGAATGGTTGGAGGCGGTACGTCTGGAGTCCATTTATCATGAGGTAATTCAAGATTGAGTTTTTTGTATTATGTCTATATATCATGTTCATTCATCGTATATATTCATGCTCATTCCCAGGTTAATACATGTGGATATGCAAGGAGCAGTTAACCCTCTTGGCATATTTGTGTTTTCAGGCGAGATACATGTTCGTGAGTTCTCTCCCTTTTCTTAAGAGAAAAAGGGGGGGGGGCAGTGATGCGAATGTGATTCGGTTCCGTTAACTTGACGGTCCTTTTTAGGTCTCCGTTAGTCAAGTTTTAAGTCTAACTCTTTCTCCAAGGGGCAAAAGTAGCATTTATGGCTTGCCCCTTCCCACCAGGTTACTGACCAAATCTGGTGTATATCAGAAGTAACAGAATGGTGAGTATTGATCGAAGGAGAATGCAGGAAATGTAAATTTCCCTTTCTCCGAGATCTAACAATACTCACCATTCTGTTACGGACCCAGCCTCCCAGCCCCATGGAGGCAAGCCATGGATTTCTCTTGTTTGGTGGCTATGCAAACAATATGAGCTCTATGGTAGACGGGTACTCGGCAGTTGGGAGCCGAGTACCCGGTTCCAAGGAGTCGGTAAAGCTTTCTAAGTCTATAGTCCTAGAGCCAGCTGTCAAGGCCAGCTGTATATCAGAAGTAACAGAATGGTGAGTATTGTTAGATCTCGGAGAAAGGGAAATTGACATTTCCTTCATTCCACAGTGTGTGTGTGTGCGTGCGTGCGTGCGTGCGTGCGTGCGTGCGTGGTGACTATAATTTACCCAAATGCAGGTTTCCACATTTGTGTCCTTTTGTGCATATTTAGCCATAAAATGGGTGTCATGGCGCATACAATTTAACCCATGGGATGCAAATTTTAGCACGAAAACCAGTAATAGTAACGTGTGTCGTTAGTTTCTAATGTGTAGGGAGAGTAGCCATGATGGCGGTGATTAATGAGCTGTATTGAGATTAATTCTGAACGCATTAGAAATGAACCATAATCCATTTGAATTTTTACAAATAAGTAATGGGAATTGGAGAGAATATAGAGAATATATATATTTTGAAACTAATTTAATTGTGAGTTGGCCCCGGAATGTGTTGGTGAGCATTTTAAATATGCAATTTTTGCTTATACTTTAGTTCTTTAATGATTAGTCAGTGTCAATCCTAGGTAAAATGGTGTTGTGTTGTGGAGTTTGGGTAGCGTTCTTTCCCAACCATGGACAATTTTTTGTAACCGGGGGTGGATTTCATAAAGCTTTTTGAGCTGAGAAATTTTCTCACTGGTGAGAATTTTCTCATGATTTGGGTGAGCGAATTTCATAAAGGTACAAGTTTGAGAAATTTTCTCACCGATGTGAGAAAATTTCTCACTTGTGAGATTATTCTCACCCCTGAGAAAATTTCTCAGAATTATATGCAAACGGATTTCATAAAGCTTTTTCTCAAAATATGGCTGAGAAATTTTCTCAGAATCATGATAATTTTCTCATTTCCATGAAACAGGTCATAATTAGGTGTCTGACAGAGGTGAAAAAAGTTCTCACTCAATGATATATTACCAAAGATGATAGAATATTTTTTTTTTCATCTTTGATATAATTCAAGATAGATTAGATCGACTTCAATTATCCAACAAATCAAAATAATGATGTTGAAATATCTTCATATATATGAGTGCTCGTAACGGGAAGAAGGACAAGCGCCATCGCACATCACGAGCGGTGTGGAGATCACCTGAGTGGTGAATGTTTCTGTCTATATATCAAATATATGAAATATTTTTGCAATATATATTCCGACAATAGGCTGCCTTAGGTAAACGCGTGTTAAATTTGGGAGATGTAAGTGCAAAACTCGAGAAGCGAGGGGAAATTCTGATTTATTTGCATACTTGCCCTATGGGAGGCATCGTAGCCCTGACCTTAGCATAACGGCATAAGCGTAATAGGTTAGGGCTACTTCGCAGCTAATTTTCATGAATTCTTGAACACTTTCATGTGTATGCTTGGGGGTGGGGGAATGATAACATACATTTTATGATGATGATTTAATAAAATCTTACAATTAACAAATCATCAATGACAAGGGGAGTTAAATTTCAATATAAAACACCGAAGCTTAAGTTTCCCTTATATATAGCCATATAGCAACTCCCGTATGTTGTTGTGGGACACATGCGTCTATGATTTTATTTCACTATACAGAAACTAAGTATTTACCTCTATAAGAGAGAAAATAAAGTGAGTGTCATATTTATCACATTGATCATTCTCTGCTCCTTTATAAACATTTAAGTTATTAGATATTAGACCTATCTAGTTATTAGACAAAGTAAATTAAAAATTCAATATCAATTTTTAGTTTGATTACCTCCCTTGGAAAATAGTAAAACGTGATGGTAGCCAAACTCAAAGATTTGTGGTAAATTTTGAAGACTCTGTTTGCTGTTAACATCTAATTTAGATTAATGACACGTCTAGGAAAGCATAGTTTGACACCTAGAATACAAAATACAAGTTTATGAAGTGTATCTGACACCTTTTTACAAGCTTTAGCATTGGATTCAAAGCCGTAATTTTTCCCGTCTACACTCAGATTTTAGGCATATATTATCGGATAATGGGTTTTCGAGGGTGTAAGTAAGCACATATTCGCCGATTTAATATGAGAGTAGGAATTTTATCAACAAATTTTGTCAATTTCGTAACCAGTAATCATTCACTGAAATAAAACATGCATAAAAATAAAAATAAATCCTTAAATAAACTTACTGCTTATAAATATCCACTACCGTCTACAGATGCAATCTCAGTATTGCGTCATGTGTTTTCGAGGGTGGTGTAATCGCATAATTTCAACTCTAGTGAGGCGGTGAATTGATGTCATTTTTATGGCTTGAACAAAGGAGTTTGTCACCGACAATAATGCCAATAAACGGGTCTGATACAAACACAGAACTTAATTTATAGTTGTACGTCCAGATCAGGTTCTGTTCCGCTTTTCGCGATAACCGGGTAGCAGCAAATTTCAGGCAAAACATTAAAAAGGTTAAAATCTTTTGGTTTTTCGTTTGAAAATTGGTAAATGTGGTATTGAAAATGAACATAAGTGTTTTGCCTACCGGAAAATAGAAAAAAATTATTGAAATTTATATTGTATATGTGGTAACAAATCTGTTTGAATTGTCATTGCGGGTAGAGAAAAATCAATCTAGATCTGAAAACTACATAAGCACCCCATGCCAGTTCCACGCTTCTGGAGAAATAAATTATTGCTATGGCAATGGTTCTGCTATGCTCCTCAGGACAGTAACTGTTAGATGTCATTGGCCGCAAAAACTGGATTAATTTGTATACTTTCCTTATGAGTTATCAGTATTTTTATCATGGGTAAAAAAAGTATTAGTGAAAATACATGTTTTTCACTACACTGACATCAAAGTCCATAAGATAATCACTTCTATTACACGCATCTTATTTAAAATTTACACTTGTGGTGTAAAAATACGGTATCTATTTAATGACACATGATTTGTTGACATAGCCTAAGCGACGCACGTGCGAGAACGCCAAAAGTATGTACCCTCAAAATCACATGACCCTCGAAAATACCTTACTGGACGATGTTGTTTCAAACACTTCTCAGCCACCTATGTATGCATGGATCAATACCTGATGCTTGTTTTTGCTGGGTGGCATCATTTTACAACTTTTAAATTTATTATTATTTATTTATTATATTTTTGGAGCATGTGTTACCGGAATGAGTTCGGATTTTACCAATTTTGTTTACATTTCTGCTGCTTACAACATACAGAATTTTGCTCACCTGAGAAAATTTCTCACCAGTCAAAATTCGCTTAGTGAAGTCCGCTCACTGGTGAGATGAGAAAATTTCTCAAATGATTGTTTGAGAAAAGGTGACTCCACTGGATTGTATGGGGAAAAGGCGACTCCACTGGATTGTTTGAGGAAAAGGTGACTCCACTGGATTGTATGGGTAAGGGGTGACTCCACTGGATTGTATGGAGAAGGGGTGACTTCACTGGATTGTTTGAGGAAAAGGCGACTTCACTGGATTGTTTGAGGAAAAGGCGACTCCACTGGATTGTTTGAGGAAAAGGCGACTACTGGATTGTATGAGGAAAAGGCGACTCCACTGGAATGTATGGGGAAAAGGCCACTCCACTGGAATGTATGGAGAAAAGGCGACTCCACTGGATTGTATGGGGGAAAGGCGACTCCACTGGAATGTATGGGGAAAGGCCACTCCACTGGATTGTATGGGGAAAAGGAGACTCCACTGGATTGTTTGAGGAAAAGGTGCCTCCACTGGAGTGTTTGAGAAAAGGCGACTCCACTGGATTGTATGGGGAAAAGGCGACTCAACTGGATTGTTTGAGGAAAAGGCGACTCCACTGGATTGTTTGAGGAAAAGGTGACTCTACTGGATTGTATGGGGAAGGGGTGACTCCACTGGATTGCATGGAGAAGGGGTGACTTCACTGGATTGTTTGACGAAAAGGCGACTTCACTGGATTGTTTGAGGAAAAGGTGACTCCACTGGATTGTTTGAGGAAAAGGAGACTCCACTGGATTGTATGGGGAAAAGGTGACTCCTCTGGATTGTATCACTGGATTGTTTGAGGAAAAGGCGACTCCACTGGATTGTATGGGGAAAAGGCAACTCCACTAGACTGTATGAGGAAAAGGCGACTCCACTGGATTGTATGGGAAAAAAGCGACTCTCCTAGACTGCATGAGGAAAAGGTGACTCCACTGGATTGTTTGAGGAAAAGGCGACTCCACTGGATTGTTCGAGGAAAAGGCGACTCCACTGGATTGTAAGCGGAAAAGGTGACTCAACTGGAATGTATGGGGAAAAGGCCACCCCACTGGATTGTTTGAGGAAAAGGCGTCTCCACTTGATTGTTTGAGGAAAAGGCGACTCCACTGGATTGTTTGAGGAAAAGGCGACTCCACTGGATTGTTAGGGGAAAAGGTGACTCAACTGGAATGTATGGGGAAAAGGCGACTCCACTGGATTGTATGGGGGAAAAGGCGTCTCCACTGGATTGTTTGATGAAAAGGCGACTCCACTGGATTGTTTGAGGAAAAGGCGACTACTGGATTGTAGGGGGAAAAGGCGACTCCACTGGATTGTATGGGGAAAAGGCGACTCCACTGGATTGTATGGGCAAAAGTCGACTCCACTGGATTGTATGGGGAAAAGGCGTCTCCACTGGATTGTTTGAGGAAAAGGTGACGCCACTGGATTGTTTGAGGAAAAGGCGACTCCACTGGATTGTTTGAGGAAAAGGCGACTACTGAATTGTATGGGGAAAAGGTGACTCCACTGGATTGTATGGGGAAAAGGCGACTCCACTGGATTGTATGAGGAAAAGGCGTCTCCACTGGATTGTTTGACGAAAAGGCGCCTCCACTGGATTGTTTGAGGAAAAGGCGACTCCACTGGATTGTTTGAGGAAAAGGCGACTACTGGATTGTATGAGGAAAAGGCGACTCCACTGGAATGTATGGGGAAAAGGCCACTCCACTGGAATGTATGGAGAAAAGGCGACTCCACTGGATTGTATGGGGGAAAGGCGACTCCACTGGAATGTATGGGGAAAAGGCCACTCCACTGGATTGTATGGGGAAAAGGAGACTCCACTGGATTGTTTGAGGAAAAGGTGCCTCCACTGGAGTGTTTGAGAAAAGGCGACTCCACTGGATTGTATGGGGGAAAGGCGACTCAACTGGATTGTTTGAGGAAAAGGCGACTCCACTGGATTGTTTGAGGAAAAGGTGACTCCACTGGATTGTATGGGGAAGGGGTGACTCCACTGGATTGTATGGAGAAGGGGTGACATCACTGGATTGTTTGAGGAAAAGTCGACTTCACTGGATTGTTTGAGGAAAAGGCGACTCCACTGGATTGTTTGAGGAAAAGGAGACTCCACTGGATTGTATGGGGAAAAGGTGACTCCTCTGGATTGTATCACTGGATTGTTTGAGGAAAAGGCGACTCCACTGGATTGTATGGGGAAAAGGCAACTCCACTAGACTGTATGAGGAAAAGGCGACTCCACTGGATTGTATGGGAAAAAAGCGACTCTCCTAGACTGCATGAGGAAAAGGCGACTCCACTGGATTGTTTGAGGAAAAGGCGACTCCACTGGATTGTTCGAGGAAAAGGCGACTCCACTGGATTGTAAGCGGAAAAGGTGACTCAACTGGAATGTATGGGGAAAAGGCCACCCCACTGGATTGTTTGAGGAAAAGGCGTCTCCACTTGATTGTTTGAGGAAAAGGCGACTCCACTGGATTGTTTGAGGAAAAGGCGACTCCACTGGATTGTAAGGGGAAAAGGTGACTCAACTGGAATGTATGGGGAAAAGGCGACTCCACTGGATTGTATGGGGGAAAAGGTGTCTCCACTGGATTGTTTGATGAAAAGGCGACTCCATTGGATTGTTTGAGGAAAAGGCGACACCACTGGATTGTTTGAGGAAAAGGCGACTACTGGATTGTAGGGGGAAAAGGCGACTCCACTGGATTGTATGGGGAAAAGGCGACTCCACTGGAATGTATGGGGAAAAGGCCACTCCACTAGATTGTATGGGGAAAAGGCGACTCCACTGGATTGTTTGAGGAAAAGGTGCCTCCACTGGATTATTTGAGAAAAGGCGACTCCACTGGATTGTTTGAGAAAAGGCGACTCCACTGGATTGTATGGGCAAAAGGCGACTCCACTGGATTGTATGAGGAAAAGGCGACTCCACTGAATTGCATGGGGAAAAGTCGACTCCACTGGATTGCATGGGGAGAAGGGGTGACTTCACTGGATTGTTTGAGGAAAAGGCGACTTCACTGGATTGTTTGAGGAAAAGGCGACTCCACTGGATTGTTTGAGGAAAAGGCGCCTCCACTGGATTGTTTGTGGAAAAGGCGACTTCACTGGATTGTATCACTGGATTGTTTGAGGAAAAGGAGACGCCACTGGATTGTATGGGCAAAAGGCGACTCCACTGGATTGTATGGGGAGAAGGGGTGACTTCACTGGATTGTTTGAGGAAAAGGCGACTTCACTGGATTGTTTGAGGAAAAGGCGACTCCACTGGATTGTTTGAGGAAAGGGCGCCTCCACTGGATTGTTTGTGGAAAAGGCGACTCCACTGGATTGTTTGAGGTAAAGGAGACTCCACTGGATTGTATGGGGAAAAGGCGACCACTGGATTGTATGGGGAAAAGGTGACTCCACTGGATTGTATGGGGAAAAGGCGACTCCACTGGATTGTTTGAGGAAAAGGTGACTCCACTGGATTGTTTGAGGAAAAGGCGTCTCCACTCGATTCACCTTTTCCTCATACAATCCAGTGAACTCACCTTTTCCTCATACAATCCAGTGGAGTCGCCTTTTCCTCATACAATCCAGTGGTGACGCCTTTTCCTCATACAATACAGTGAAGTCACCTTTTCCTCAAACAATCCAGTGAAGTAACTTTTTCCTCAAACAATCCAGTGAAGTCACCTTTTCCTCAAACAATCCAGTGAAGCCACTTTTTCCTAAGAAAATTCAGTGAATTCACCTTTTCCGATACAATCAGGTGAAGTCACCGTTTCCTCAAGCAATCCAGTGGACTCACCTTTTCCTCAGACAATCCAGTGAAGTCACCTTTTTTCAAACAATCCAGTGATGTCACCTTTTCCTCAAACAATCCAGTGGAGCCACTTTTTCCTAAGAAAATCCAATGAATTCACCTTTTCTGATACAATCAGGTGAAGTCACCGTTTCCTCAAGCAATCCAGTGGAGTCACCTTTTCCTCAGACAATCCAGTGGTCGCCTTTTCCTCAAACAATCCAGTGGAGTCACCTTTTCCTCAAACACTCAGGTGAAGTCACCTTTTCCTTGAACGATCCAGTGGAGTCACTTTTTCCTCAAACAATCCAGTGGAGTCATCTCACACAATCTAGTGAAGTCACCTTTTCTCAAACAGTCCAGTGGAGTCACCTTTTCCTCAAACACTCAGGTGAAGTCACCTTTTCCTTGAACGATCCAGTGGCGTCACCTTTTCCTCAAACAATCCAGTGGAGTCACCTTTTCCTCAAACAATCCAGTGAAGCCACCTTTTCCTCAAACAATCCAGTGAATTCACCTTTTCCCATACAATCAGATGAAGTCACCATTTCCCCATACAATCCAGTGGAGTCGCCTTTTCCCCCCATACAATCCAGTGGAGTCACTTTTTTAATAGTAATAAATAATAATAATATAATAATAATCATAATAATAATAATAATAATAATAATAATAATATTAATAATATTGCAAATTATTATTATTATTATTATTATTATTATTATTATTATTATTCCTCAAACAATCCAGTGAAATCACCTTTTCCTCAAACAATCCAGTGAAGTCACCATTTTCCTCAAACAATCCAGTGGAGTAACCTTTTCCTCAAACAATCCAGTGAAGTCACTTTTTCCTCAAACAATCCAGTGAAGTCACCTTTTCTTCAAACAATCCAGTGAAGCCACTTTTTCCTAAGAAAATCCAATGAATTCACCTTTTCTGATACAATCAGGTGAAGTCACCGTTTCCTCAAGCAATCCAGTGGACTCACCTTTTCCTCAGACAATCCAGTGAGGTCACCTTTTTTCAAACAATCCAGTGAAGCCACTTTTTCCTAAGAAAACCCAATGAATTCACCTTTTCTGATACAATCAGGTGGAGTCACCGTTTCCTCAAGCAATCCAGTGGACTCACCTTTTCCTCAAACAATCCAGTGAAGTAACTTTTTCCTCAAACAATCCAGTGAAGTCACCTTTTCCTCAAACAATCCAGTGAAGCCGCTTTTTCCTAAGAAAATTCAGTGAATTCACCTTTTCCGATACAATCAGGTGAAGTCACCGTTTCCTCAAGCAATCCAGTGGACTCACCTTTTCCTCAGACAATCCAGTGAAGTCACCTTTTTTCAAACAATCCAGTGATGTCACCTTTTCCTCAAACAATCCAGTGGAATCGCCTTTTCCTCAAACAATCCAGTGAAGTCACCTTTTCGTCAAACAATCCAGTGAAGCCACCTTTTCCTCAAACAATCTAGTGAATTCACCTTTTCCCATACAATCAGGTGGTCACCTTTTCCTCAAACAATCCATTGGTGTCGCCTTTTCCTCAAACAATCCAGTGGAGTCACCTTTTCCTCAAACACTCAGGTGAAGTCACCTTTTCCTTGAACGATCCAGTGGAGTCACTTTTTCCTCAAACAATCCAGTGGAGTCATCTCATACAATCTAGTGAAGTCACCTTTTCTCAAACAGTCCAGTGGAGTCACCTTTTCCTCAAACACTCAGGTGAAGTCACCTTTTCCTTGAACGATCCAGTGAAGCCAACTTTTCCTCAAACAATCCAGTGAATTCACCTTTTCCCATACAATCAGGTGAAGTCACCATTTCCCCATACAATCCAGTGGAGTCGCCTTTTCCCCCCATACAATCCAGTGGAGTCACTTTTTTAATAGTAATAAATAATAATAATATAATAATAATCATAATAATAATAATAATAATAATAATAATAATAAAAATATTAATAATATTGCAAATTATTATTATTATTATTATTATTATTATTATTATTATTATTATTCCTCAAACAATCCAGTGAAATCACCTTTTCCTCAAACAATCCAGTGAAGTCACCATTTTCCTCAAACAATCCAGTGGAGTAACCTTTTCCTCAAACAATCCAGTGAAGTCACTTTTTCCTCAAACAATCCAGTGAAGTCACCTTTTCCTCAAACAATCCAGTGAAGCCACTTTTTCCTAAGAAAATCCAATGAATTCACCTTTTCTGACACAATCAGGTGAAGTCACCGTTTCCTCAAGCAATCCAGTGGACTCACCTTTTCCTCAGACAATCCAGTGAAGTCACCTTTTTTCAAACAATCCAGTGAAGTCACCTTTTCCTCAAACAATCCAGTGAAGCCACTTTTTCCTAAGAAAATCCAATGAATTCACCTTTTCTGACACAATCAGGTGAAGTCACCGTTTCCTCAAGCAATCCAGTGGAGTCGCCTTTTCCTCAAACAATCCAGTGAAGTCACCTTTTCCTCAATCAATCCAGTGAAGCCACCTTTTCCTCAAACAATCTAGTGAATTCACCTTTTCCCATACAATCAGGTGGTCACCTTTTCCTCAAACAATCCATTGGTGTCGCCTTTTCCTCAAACAATCGAGTGGAGTCACCTTTTCCTCAAACACTCAGGTGAAGTCACCTTTTCCTTGAACGATCCAGTGGAGTCACCTTTTCCTCAAACAATCCAGTGGAGTCACTTTTTCCTCAAACAATCCAGTGGAGTCATCTCATACAATCCAGTGAAGTCACCTTTTCTCAAACAGTCCAGTGAAGTCACCTTTTCCTCAAACACTCAGGTGAAGTCACCTTTTCCTTGAACGATCCAGTGGCGTCACCTTTTCCTCAAACAATCCAGTGGAGTCACCTTTTCCTCAAACAATCCAGTGAAGCCACCTTTTCCTCTAACAATCCAGTGAATTCACCTTTTCCCATACAATCAGGTGAAGTCACCTTTTCCTCAAACAATCCAGTGGAGTCGCCTTTTCCTCAAACAATCCAGTGGAGTCACCATTTCACATACATGAGTCACCTTTTCACATATAATTCAGTGATGTCATGAGGTTGTATGCCAATGATATGATTTTGATTCTTTATCAAATATTTAGATATAACTACTGATTTAACTATATGTAACATTTCACGGTCAATATTATTTACTTCATGATTATCTGTACAGGTAGGCCATCCAAGGCAACGTAATAATAATAATAATAATAATAATAATAATATTTCAAATTAATTATTAATTATTATTAGGCCTATTATTATTATTATTATTATTATTATCTTTTAGTTTATTATATTGTGTAGTGGCTCTATATGCCTTTACTCGCATAACCGTAGCCACATTTGCCAAATAAGATACACCCGACCATAGAGTTATCTATTCTAGCCAGAGACATAGGTGGCGCTGCAATTTTGTCTAGCAGGCAGCATTCGCTCAGCCGCCATTAAGATGGCAAAAGGATAGATGCTCGTTATTATCTTAAACGCAAAATTGACATGCGTATTTCATTCACTGCGTAGAATTTTTATGAACAGGTGTGAAAAGGGAACTGAAATTAACATTTCACCGGTATGTACGCATTCTCTTTTATTATAGGGATCAATTGGAGCTAAGTAAACATACACATACCAGTTTTCGTATGACAGATATTGCATGTTTTCCACTTGCAGTCTATCATTATTCAGGCCTTGCAATTATGATGAGCAATTGGCCAACAGCAGTAGTCATCAATAGATTCTTCAAAACGTACTTATTATTATGTTATCTATTTTGTTTACTGAACAGCAGTGTAATAAAGCCTTTGTTTGACAGATTTGATTAGGAAAAATTTAATTTTCTCACAGATAATGTCCATTTGCAGACCAAGAGAATACAATATTTGACAGATTTCGTATTAATGCTTTCAGAGAATTCACTATCACTACACGCACTCATTCTCATTCATTCTCTCTCTATCTCCACATGTCTTGTGGTGCATGCATTACATCTACAAGGTGCTTGATAGTCGCAGCTTGTCTCTCCCAAGGGACATTAGCTGTAGTGGTTCAACTCCACTGGGTGCCAGAAAACAATACATGTGTTACAGAAGACTCTCTCTCTCTCTCTTACCCTAGTTGTAATGTAAAATGCGAATGACAGCCTTGCGGCATTGTGGTGATGATGTAATTTGAAAATATAGACAATCTTGGCTGCTAATTTTGACATTTTTCTGCAGAATTTTACCATTTTTAAATGGACGCTGATCAAATTTGACTGGAAACAGGTAAATTAGGTATGGAGAGTATGGAACTTCTGCAGAAGGCACATATGAACATCAATCTGGTGTTGAAGGCAGTTTTATTTTTAGATTTTGTGTTTTTTACACATGGATGTGGTGTGTGCTATATTTCAAGTGTCACATGCGAGGAAGTTGCTGACAGAGAACTATTGCCTATTTCCAGTACAGCAAGCGCTGAAGATGAAGCAAGTGAAAAGCTGGATGTATCTATTGATCTTATAACCACAGGGTCCATATAAGGATCATGAAAAGCCTGGACAGTCAGAGAATTTTAAAAGAAAAGCCCGTAAAAACTGTGCTTTTTCATATAAATCATGGAAAAGTCATGAAAAATCAGAATATCACTTGTGTCAAGAATTATGCTATAAAAATTGTCATGACAAAAAAACAAATGCAGGGGATAGACCTACCATCTGAATACATCTAGCATGTTTAGCTTTCAAAGGTGTATG
The DNA here is from genome assembly GCA_034401795.1 of Chaetoderma sp. LZ-2023a. Lineage (NCBI taxonomy): Eukaryota > Metazoa > Mollusca > Caudofoveata > Chaetodermatida > Chaetodermatidae > Chaetoderma > Chaetoderma sp. LZ-2023a. The sequence continues at coordinate 142,818,917 of CM067369.1, forward strand.
AACACTGATTATTATTATAACCACAACCAACCAGACTGTAGTTGTCTAACTCTTGGTCAGTTTCCATTTATATGTCAAGAGAAGACCATTTTTGAAAATTTACCACTCGAATGACTGAATCAGTAACAGACCCAGTCATTCCAGTGATAAATTTTCAACAAAGTCTCCTGCACATGGACTGTGATTCAATGGAACTCTTGCTTTTCTTGACTATTAAATGGTTGAACATGATTATACCCAGCAGGCACATGACATTGCTTCAACATTGAATCCACGTTGAAATCACGTCATGACGTGATTTCAAGGTGGATTCAATGTTGAAACAACGCCATGTGCCTGCTGGGTAGTAACCATTTAAAGGTAATAATTTGTCAGAAAAACTAATTTTTTGCTTGTTGATTGTCCAATTCCATGGCAAGAGACTATTTTTTGACAATCTTGCACTGGAAAGACTATCTCAGTAGCAGAACCAGTCTTTCAAGTGCTAAATTTTCAAAAATAGTCTTGTCCTGCAAATGGACAAGAGTTGCATCATTTAGCAAAATTTGCCTTTCTGGGCTAATCTTGACCATTATTAACCCTTTAACACTCATACCAGCCAAAAAGGGCTTCAGCTGTGGTCTTGAGAAATGTCCATTTGCAGACCAGAGAATATTTTTTGAAAATTTACCACTGGAATGATTGGCTCGATAGCCGAGCCAGTCATTCCATTGATAAATTTTCAAAAATAATCTCTTGGTCTGCAAATGGAGATTTTCTATGAGAAAATTTAAATTTTCTTGAAAATATTTAAGGGTTAAATGGTAGAACACAGGATAAGTAACCGATGTGCCTTGAAAACTTATAAAAAATACTTCATTGCCATAAAGGTAATCATGGAATTTGTCACAAAGTGCCCATTTTAAACATAGGAATTCCAATTTGAAAATTGGTCGGATAATGCATTTTTCACTTTAGCACAATTACACAACCACTGCACTGATTGAGTAGTCCAAGCTATTGGTATTTCTCCATTCTGCGCACAGGTACAAGATTGTCTTCAGCTGACATGTAGTGAATCATCGCTCATGTTTCACACGTTCAACGTTTAATGATATTACTACTTACTAAACATGTTTTAAGGGCAATATCAATAGCTTGGACTACTCAATCAGTGCAGTGGCATGCAAGAGAAAAAGTGAAAAGAATTATCCTGCTCACAAATTGGAATTCCTATGTTTAAAATGGGCACAAATTCCATGACTACTTTTATGGCAATGAATTTGAGGTTCGCACAGACAATAACCCTCTTACAATGTCACCAAATCTGCAAAGCTAGATGCTAAAGGACATAGATGGCTAGCCTCATTGTCAGATTATAATTTTAAACTTGTATATCGTACAGGCAAGTCTAACAGTGATGCGGATGGCTTATCTCGACGACCGCAACCAAGTGAGGAAATGTTTCCAGATGTAGTTTCTGCCATGTGCCAAGCTGCATTGATACCCAGAGAAGCGTTGCCATTGGCAGATAGCATAGTGATAACACATAACGTAAACTTTGATGAAACCGACGAAGCATCAGTTGCAGGAGATATAATCCATATTCAATGGGTTTAGGAACAAGCCAAAGATGAGACAATCTCAAGAGTGATAACTCTGTTGAAAGAAAACCGATGCTCAAAACCAACACAATTAGCGAGAAAATCAAAAGAAGTCCAGAAATATATGAGAGTGGAGATTTCAATTTTGTGGTGGTATTTTGTACAGAGAAACTCAGCTTATGGGAGAGAGTGCACCAGCTCGACTTGCCATTTTCATTTAGAAACAGAGTTTTGAAAGGACTTCATGATGATGCTGGCCACCGGGGTCGAGACAGGATGCTATGGCTTGTCAGACATAGGTTCTACTGGCCTGGTATGGAGTTGGATGTACAGAAGAAGGTAGAGCAATGTGGACGATGCATTCAGAGAAAGACACATGCCGGTCCAAAAGTAGAACTTGTTTCAATAGAAAGTTCACAACCAATGGAACTTGTGCGCATCGACTATTTGTCATTGGAAAGATCAAAAGGAGGATACGAAAATGTGTTGGTAATCACCGACCATTTTACGCGATACGCCCAGGCAATACCTACACGTAATCAATCTGCACAGACAACTGCAAGGGTATTGTTTGAGAACTTCATTGTCCACTATGGATTTCCAGCCCGTTTCCACAGTGATCAAGGAAGAGATTTTGAAGGCCATGTGATTCGTGAGCTGTGTAGAATAGCCGGCACTAACAAGATTAGAACCACTCCATACCACCCCATGGGGAATGGAATAGTTGAACGATTCAACCAGACTCTAATAAAAATGTTAGGTACATTTGAAGAACATCGGAAAGCAGACTGGAAGTCTTATGTAACACCACTTGTGCTACCAAGCACGAAACGACAGGATTTCCACCATTATCTGATGTTTGGTTGGCATCCAAAATTTGCAATTGATGCGTAACTAGGTGTCAACAAGAACGACATCCGCAGCACCAGTAGTGGAGGCTATGTAAGCAAATTAAGGTAAAGAATGGACTTAGTCTACAAGATCGCGACAGATGAAGCACAGAAAAAGAGCAGGATGTATAAGGGCCAGTATGCCAGCAAGGTCAGAGAATCAACACTCGATGTAGGTGATTGTGTTCTTGTATGGAATGTTGGATTGAAATGAAAGAACAAATTGGCTGATTGATGGGGAAATAACATCTATCATGTCATAGAGATCCCGAATCAGGACATTCCAGTTTACAAAGTATGTAAAGAAATTGGAAATGGTACAGTCCAAACACTTCATCGAAATTTGTTGTTACCGTTTATGTCTATTCAATGCCAAAGTACTGAGTTAGCCAATGATGGGGAAATGATACCTAAGACTCGATATCACAGGAACAGAGATATTCGAACCTCTACAGAGACCCAAATAGTATCAGATTCAGATGATGCTTCAGAATCGAATAGCAGCGACTCTGATGGAGGGTCTCAAAATGTGAATAAATATATTATACCTGCAAGAAGATCTCGAACCAGACAAACTACCGGTAGATCAACTGATTTACAGTAACCAGAGAGTTCATCGACCACCAGAAGTTTTGATAGTCCTGACACCCACACGACATCACCCAGAGAATCAAGGTTGGATGACGATGCATCACATCAACATCGAAATATTGAGGCTACAAATCCATCAATAGGGGACAGCGTCCAAAATAATGTGTCTACAGAATTGCCTGTAGAACCTAGACGGTCAACTAGAGACAGGTGGCTACCTGATAGATATGGTGACTGGGTGATGCAAGTTGGGGTGATGCCAGATGAAGAAGTCTTTGTTTAACATTGAATGTAACTTAATAAATTAGAAATAAATGTTTTGGTTTTATTGTTGATACAGAAAGTAAATGGCAAATAAATCTTTTAAACGAAATGATTGAATTATTGTTTTTAATAAATTGTATATGAATAAATAATAATTAAATGATTTCGTGGTGTAACTTAACTGATGAACAGTAAATGGTTATAATTGAATATACTCCTTGTGATTGAAATTTTCCCTTGGCAGGGGAGAGTGACACGGTCGACAGTCACTGCCCGTCCGATTTATGTATCCATATATATTATATTGTTTATGTGTTTATTTCTATGGTATTTTGACTCTGAATATTGAAGGGTTATGAATACTGCTCACTATCCTCATTCCTACCACGGCTTGTGCACTGCATGTTATATCTTTTGTCCTTTACACTCACACAGCTTGCATAGCTGCACTCACTTTTCCACGATATTTGTTGGTAGGAACAGGGTTTTTTTCATTCTTCGTGTAACAGATCAGTAGTTAGTCACTTTTATTGCTAAATGTGCATAGGCTAAGTTTGTAGGAAAGCTCTACCTTCTTCTTACTTTGAATTTATATTTGCGTAGCCTACTGTGATGTACAAAGTTATTACGTTTACTATGTGTTAACTACAGTTTTATTATAATTGATACGTACATGTCCAGATTAAGTTATGAACTGATTGTAATCATCATCATCATCATTATCGTCATTTCATTGCTGGTTGATTTTGGTGAGTCTAACATAATTATATTTTTTATTTGTTATTTCTGTTCAAGCAATAGCTTGTTACAATAGCTTGTTACCAATTCATACAGTACGTCCATCCATCCACCTGTCCATCCATCCATCTGCCCATCCACCAGTCCATCCTTCCATCCACCTGTCTGTCCATCTCGTCCTTCTGTCCCTGTTCACCAGTCCATACCTCTGTCCATCTCTCCGTCCGTCTGTACATCCGGTCCTCCATCCATTTATCTGTCAATACTTTTGTCATTTAATCATGATATTGTCTGCCTGTACATATATTACAATATGTATAGATTATGTGTGCCACTTAACTGATTGCGCCACGTGTAGTCTGACATCACAATTAACAACATGACATCATAATTTGTATTCAACTGAGTGAGATGGCTTTGGGAGCTAGGTTCTAGAGCAGTGGTAATAATACTTGGTGGTCATTATTTTAACCATTAGTGACGAATTGAACTACCCATACCCTCACCCTCTCTTCAGGTTAACCATGTTTCGCTATGTGAATTGATATACAACCTATGAAACTTAGCGATTATTATTGATTAATTTTATATATCGTGTATTCATGTAATTATTATTGTAAGACTATCATATGTGTACGATTTGTGTGTCCGGAGGTCGCCTTTTTGTTACTTCTTCTGATATTTGAATAAACCATCACATTTAATCTGTACCTACATCATTCGTTTGTTGGTACATGGCACCTCCAGGCACCCACTAGAACCTGTGACATAAATATCAGGGGAAAAGACAGTGCAATGTCAGGGAATTTATACTTCACTCCCTAAGAATGGTGAATCCTGTATATTGTTATAATGGCATAATGAGGTCAATGATATGATGATGTCATGATAATAATCGAAATAATAATATTAAATAATAATGATGGTGATGGTACTAGTGATTGTAATAATGATGATAATGATGTTTGTAATGATAATATCTACATAGTTAGTTGTAAATATTGTTCATTTGAGTTTCCCATATGTGACAATGTGACCTGGGTTTGTAAATAAATTGAAATTGTATTGCAGTTGTAGTAATGGTATAATGACATGATTATATATCAATATAGTGACAATGAGTGTAAATATATTATTTAAAAAACAATGATAATATACAAAGAAACTGTCTTTGTCCAACATCCCTTTATCGCCAGAAATGTTTTAATTTATGCATTGCAGATATGCTTCATAATTCAATTTGAAAGCAATCACACAGGTAGGCTGATGAACATTTTGAAATCAATATGACTTGAAGCCGCCATAGATAACAGCATTTGAACCTTTGATGGTCAAGATTTGTCAAGAAAATTTTACTTACAATTTTTGCTTAGTGAATGTCCATTGATCCATATACCAAGAGCAAGCCATTTTTTTAATTAACACTAGACACGGTAGGATGACTGGCTTGTTTAATATCGAGCCAATCATTCCAGTGGTAAAATTTCAAATGGACATTCCTTCAGACCACTGCAGATTTTATTTTGTCTGACTTGACGATTAAATGGTTAACACAATATTTGTCATTATTGCCTGTAGTATCTCGGTATCTCTATTTCACAGTGAAGCTATTGTGTATTCTTGTAAACATGCGTCTAATTACCCTCGCCACGTAAGGGGAAGAGGGTATTGTGATCGAGTGTGCGTGTGTGTCCGGAGCTGTATCTCGACAACTACTACATGTACAAGAGGATTTCCAGGCATGTGAGCCACATGAAAAAACTGGGTCCAGATTGGATCAAATTCTTGATCTATGGATATCTCGTAAACTGCTGGTCTGATTTGGCTCAATGTTTAACACTTAGGATTCCACAACTTTTCTCATGGGCCGAAAAAATTTAAAAAAATTAAAAATCTGGAAAAGGGAGGGTGAGGGTCTACAATCTCTGATTTCTCTTGTTTATCAGGTTATTATTTTTAATAAATCTATATATTTTTCTGATCGATTTGTTTGTTCCTAAGATATTTACTCATTTCAGCCAATGCATACCAAGATTAAGTACCATTTTTACCACTTTATTATGTCAAATATTTTGAAACTACCTTGGTTAATCTGTATATTTGTCTGGCGGCCTCCTGCCTTGGTTAATCTGTATGTTTCTCTGTCGGCCTCCAGCTGTGGTTAAGTTCTTGCCAAAGGTTTAAGCGCTGCATATATTGTCTTATATCAGGAATCATTAGTCATATTGAAACTAAATTTGGACACATGATTACCTTATTGAAACTAAGTATGGACACATGGTTACCCTGAGGTAGTGCAATGACAGTGAGGTCACACGGTCAATGCCCCCCCCCCCATCCCCTAGACATGGCGTCTCAAGTGAAAGCTTGAAAATTTTACTGGTCAGCTTGGGACGCAGAAGACTGGTCAGCCATTTCTCACATTTCCCCATGATTGGTGCTATTTGGAGGGGGTTGGTGGTGCTGGATGGAATGGACACGGTAAGGGGCCTAATATATTTATCACAAATGTTGGGGTGACTTGTCTCGTGTTCCACCAATTATATTTAAATATATCAGAATCCATTTTGAAAACAATCTGACTAAAAGTTACTTTTTAACAAACATTTCAAGGTGGCTAAATATAGAACTGGTTCAATATTATTGAAAATGTTTTGACTGTCTCAGGCAGCTAAAGTTTCCAATCTCAGTTTTTAAAGTAAGCAGATTTCTCTCTACACTTTAACACATGGTTACCTATGTTGATAATATTAGGCCTATATAGGGAGGTATGGTAAATACGAAGGTTGCTAACCATTTTGAAAATGATTTCGCTGATTCAGATACAAATATCCCTGAAAATCAGGGATTATTTAAAACATACTCCCATCTATGTTCCAAATTTAATTTTTAAGTCGTAATAAGTTTTTACTCAACAGTGGTTTGTTTGTTGTATACGTAGACATGGTATAGATCAATAACAGTATCGAATATTGCTGACTATTTTGAAAGAAATTTCGTTGAAATGAAGGATCTGCTTGACAAAATTTACTTTTAAGAAACCTGAAAATCTGGAATTATTTAAAACATAGACCCTTCTATATATGTTCCAAATTTTACTAAAAAATCTCAAGTAGTTTTTACACAACTGGTTTTAGACATGGCATATAGCAACATCAGTAATGAATATTACTGACTATTTTGAAAGGGATTTCGTTGAAATGAAGGATCTGCTTGACAAAATTTACTTTTAAGAAACCTGAAAATCTGGAATTATTTAAAACATATACCCTTTTATATATGTTCCAAATTTTACTAAAAAATCTCAAGTAGTTTTTACACAACAGTGGTTTTAGACATGGCATATAGCAACATCAGTAATGAATATTACTGACTATTTTGAAAGGGATTTCGTTGAAATGTATACATCTACTTGGCCAATATGTCTGAAAATTGGGGATTATTTATTATTTAAATCATGCACCCTTCTATATATGTTCCAAATTTTATTTTAAAATCTCAAGTAGTGTTTACACAACAGGGGGTTTGTTTGTATACATAAAGCTGTCAGCCCGTGTTTACATGTAATAGCGGTGTCGCTCTTTTGCCATCTTAGTGGCCACGCCAGCCTGGCTGAGCGCTAGACATCAGGCGTAATATTAGAGTATCAAGTTGTCTCTAGTCAATATAACTACCTCTATGCACCCGACCTGTGCTCCTACTACAGGTGGAACATACAGAGCAAGAAAAAGTTTGCATTCTGTTAAGAGTAATCGATAAGGCAGTGTAAGGCAGAGGTGGTTTCACCGGATTGCGTTTAGCGATTTCGATGTAAACACAATCAGGAAATGATTTGGACATCGGACAACACGACCAGGTGTAGCACGGATCGACCGGACGGGTGCGAACCGTCCCAGCTAAGCTGGGAGCGGTATGACCACTCCGGATGCGCTCCAAGCACGCACCCATCAGGATAGTACGTGTGTATTTAAAGCCCTATAGGAGAGGTTTCGTTAAAACGGCTAAGTCCGTAAGAACGCGTACATGCGCGCGTGTCAGAGCTGCCATGGCAACACGTGTCAGGACTGGGAGAGTGTGCGCTTATAGTGTACCGAGTTGGTACTTGTGATTTTCTCAAATTGCACTTTTCTCATCGTTCTTGGTACCGATCAGGACCAAAATGAAACGAGGATTACAGAACTTTTTACTTTGTTAAAATCGGACCAGGAATGGCAGAGCTATCATTAAAACTCACGTTTAGATTATCTTCAAAATATTGCTTTGACATCGTAATCGCGTGTATGCATTAACTGAATGGGGAATGTGCTGTTCACATGATAGCCACGTCATCACTTCTAGCTGCACGCTGATTGGCTACTGCTCACCCTCTGATTGGTTGGAGCATCCTGCCTCTGACGTCATGAGTAGTATAAAAGGGATGAAAAAACGAGCATCGAGAGCATCATCGGCAGGAAGCCGACACAGTCAGGGAGTCTGCTGGACCAGCGCAGTGCAAGACGCGGGACAACTGCTAACCGACCATGGTACCAACACCACAGCAGTCCCGTTTGGAATTGAGATCTCCTGCGCCGGTGAGCAGTCTTAAGACTTTTCCGCAAAAACAATAAATTGGAAGTTCCCGGACGGCCATCCGGGGGCAATAAACTAATATAAGAACTCCCTTTCCGGAACTTTCTCAGAAGAGTTTCCTGCAGATGGGCCTTGCGGGCCCGATGTGATTCTACAGGATGTAGAGCTGATGGTGATTCTTGGTGGATAACTCGCCGGATCTTCCGACCACGCTGAAAAGTGGTATCAAAATTCTGCGCTGCATGTCGCGCATGTTAATTAACTTTTAGACCACAGTTTGGTGGGACTCTACTCGGTGCGCCCCAAGAGCTATGCGACGTATCCCGCACCGTGTACCCAGTTATTGTACATGCATAGCCCTCCTTGTTAGTGGGCAACTTCCAAACTGGCGTCGCCGGACGGAAACTTTACAACAACTTTAAATTATGTATCAGTTAATCTGACTATTTCCGTGATTTATGAACTCTTACTGTACCGATGACCAATAGGTACTCAAGTAACTATACTATTGTGCATTTAATTATTTCCGCAAATGGTACTGATGACTAATGGGTACCTACCCGGTCTGTCCGACTGCATTTTTATACTTTTCGTTTCATACTGTAAACATTATCTTTATTTCCATGTGCTCTCAACTAATAGTGCCGTTAGGTCCTATGACCTGTGATATATCATTAGCACTGTATTAGTTAGTTGTGTATATGGCAAGTAGCCATCCTAGTTATGTTTTGTTTCTATATAAAAACTCTAGGATGCAGTACAGCAACATTATATCCGCATCACTATAGTCCCCCAGCACCAATTTTACACTGAGGTCGCTGATCATGCTCCAATTGCTCGAGCCTGGCATGTTACCAACTAAACCTGGCTATTCTAGCTCGATAGGATAGGTTTAAAGCGGTTAGGGACAATCTCTCCATAAGAGAAACATTGTGTATGCCTCTTTTCCGGCCGTACTGGATATGTAACACCATGCACCGGCTAGGTTGTGTAAAATTGGCCAATTACCTTAGGGCCTCTTATTAGTATCGAGTTATTGTCTCTTCCCACACTCCTCCAGCCTCACGGCTTGCTAATTTTTTGGACTCCCCATCGACACGTTAGCAGGATCCGACTCTGGGAAACTATTGGGGTTTCTGAGTGGTGACAACTAAAGTGCCGATTTACATGCACCTCCCCCTGTATCTTCGCATACCAGTTAGTTTAGATTCCCCGCCAATGTAGGAAGCACTGCAAAAAGAAATTATATTATTCATTATGTGACACCAGCCTGCAGTGCATCTCTGGGCATTCTGGAACTTAACCCTAATGACAGGTAATATGTTAATTCCGTAGCACACGGGTGACGGATTAGACACAGATCTCCATCCAACTCGTTGTAGTGTCTCAGTGAGGTCTAAGAACCACCACTCCCTCACGGGAAGGTCACTAGCGATGGACATATGTCTCTTACTCCCCACCATAAATGATATTACGCTTTCTAAATTGCTTTTGTGAACTGTAAACTTGGCCTAGTGATGTTATATGTGGTTGTGGGACAAGGGTGACCAGATCGTCATATGATTTGGGAGGTATTGCTCCATAACATGTACTCACGCTGTCTTTCTGAGGTAGATGCTATGCGGGGCGACCTTCAGGAAGCTGGGCATCTTTGCCAGTCAGATATGTGTCTAAAGATAGGTAGGAATCCTTGTCACTTGTGGCCAAAGCTTGGAATCGTATCTAATAACCAAATGGTAGTTTAGAATGTAGCAGAAGGCCCGCATAAATAAAGCGGCAACTACCAATGCAATATTTTTTTACCTACATCAGACGGGGACCTGCGAATTCTTCGGAAATCATTCGACCTGTCTTCACATAAACCAGTGTGCATCACATTAATTATGGCTTCACTAGGATTGACCAGCACTTAGCTTTTTGTTTGAACAAAAGAGTGGCCCTTTTTGCCATCTCATTTCCTCTGCTTCGGCGTTGAAGGCATTTTCCTGTGACAGAGGCCCGCGCGAGGCACTTTCGTCTCCAAACAACAATGTTTTTTGTGTGTTAGGGGTGTAATTAGTTTATATTAAACTACCAAGTAGCCTCGTTGCGATGCTCCTTTGCAGGGGTACCTCTGCAGATTTACGGATCAGCGTGGTACCTTCGGCGAGACCACGTAGAAAGAACACCGGATAGCTCTATGTACTGTATTATTTGCATTGTTTGTATAGTTATTAATTGTGACTGTTTAATTATATCATCATGTCCAGACTTACAAGTTAGTAATGGACCGTCATACCGGTGATACCAACAGTTGGGACGAGACGGTGAGGTTCAATCTCAGCGGCAATGGTCGCATGGCCCCACTGCAACGTGAACATTCCACCGGCTCTAGAGGCCGGTCTTTGTACCTTCCGGAGAGACGTGATACAGGATCCGCAAATCCGAGAACCACAGCTAACCAGCCCTCCCGCGCATCCTGTACATGTGGTGCGGCGGAGTGGAGCGATAGGCGGACCAGCGCATACCCCTGCGAGCTACTAGTGGTACCCAATGTGGGGTTCGAACGAGAAACGAACCCATGCCAACTCTCAACACACATGAGTTTCAGTCTCCTTCATCAGTAGCATCATATGACGGACGAACCTCTCGCGTACTCACCGACTATGCTAATAATTTCCCCGGTGTGGAACAACCAGCACCGCCATTACACGAGTTTTCACCGATCAGCGAGGGGACATTCCGTGATGCCGCACAGATGTGAACTCAATATATCACACTGTCGGACATCCGCGATAGGCACCTACCATCTATGCCGGATTGCGGTCGACCACAACACAGATCCCTATGGGGGCATAACTATCCTTCACAACCATTATGTTCACCAACGTCATCACATGGTGACCAGTGGCCGGACACTCATGTACCATATCCCACATCTCCCTCGTTACGTACGTCGTCACCATATTATCCAACAGGACCACGATACGAGCCGGAAGATGCGTCAAAACCCTTCCAGTAATACACCAGAAGACCATCACACAGCACACACCATCCCCGTCAGTCACCTACACCACCACCGTATGAGGAATATCCGTCACAACAGCCAGTAGAGCATCCGAGTCGACTACATAGCACACCTCCACCAGTCTATAGACCAACACCTGTCTATCGACCCGCATCAGGGCGGTATTCCGCGGAGCTAACATATTGTGCACAGCACCATCGACGGAAATCTCCCTCACAGACTCGGCATCACCATCATCATCAGGGACATCGACGGGATACGCCACCAACACCACCACCACGCAGACCAGCATCCACGTTTTCATCAGTCTCCCTAGCACCACCACCTGGTTTGGCGCCAATCACTTCTCATTGTGGACATGGCCGTATCATTCTCCCCCCCCCCCCCCCCACCCCCACCAAATCTAGTGGGAAGAATGATTGGGCTAACTATAAAGTTCAGTTCGAGATAATAGGTCGCACAAATCGGTGGACGAATCGACAAATGCGAGAGTATCTGGCCACAAAGCTGTCCGGGAAAGCACTGCAGGTCCTGGCAGATTTGGGCACAAACTACACACCAACATACACGGAGTTGGAGAGCACGTTGTCAGAAAAATTGAGCGACACAGCCCTCAGGGAAACAAGTCGGTTGCAACTTAAGAACTTGCGTCGACATGGCAGACCAGCGCATACCCCCACGAGCTACACAATATTGAGAGTAATGACCGTTTAACATTCGCTCTCTCCCCCCCCTTCTTTTAAAGAGGAAGCGATGACCTCAATGTCCTATACGCTCTCTATGTACTTGTGCTAAAGTACTATAAGACATCAGACGAAAGCTTCATTTCGTATACTCTCAGATGGAAACACAAACCATCACCATTTTAATTACTTAAGTAATAAAGACCGTGACAAAAAATAACCATCACCAAATATAGGTCTAACCTATTTTGACGAGATTCCCTTTAATCACCGCTGGCGATGATAGGAACAGTACGGAAAAGCGGAGATTCCCCCACTAAATTTCACTGTGTGTGAGTCGTTGGCCTTATATACAATATTTACAAATATATACAGATTTAACATTTATGTAAAGTCAATAAGGCAAGGGGATTTGACGTGTCATGGAGGTAATGATCTGTAAAACTACTCACAGTGCCATTGTGCTACTGACATAATGTCATCAACCAGCACTCCGTTAAACAGAGCCGTGGATGTCACTATGCCATGGACACTGTGAGCCCTGCCATGTCAACTTGTTTTCCCGTGGCGGCTTTGTAGCAATGTTGGATGCGTTCCACAATCCACCTAGAAATAGTCTTTAGAAGCTCTCCCATGGGGTTCAATGTAGGATAGCCATAAAGCACTAGGGTCAGTCCGCCATTCCTGTGTACATTGTTTATAACGTGTTAATGCACAGACAGGACACCAAGCCTTTGAATTAGGATCAAACCTAGTCAAAGCGGGTAAAACTATAGGCTGACCAGGATATTTTAAAGACTGTTTTTTCGGCATAAAGTTAACTCTAGGTAGAAGCCTAAAAGTTGAGGTAAACGCAAATTGGATGCCGCCGCCACTACTAGACGACATGCAGGGTATCACAATATCTCGTTTTACTTCGTAGTCGAGCTAAAAATGTCACTGGTGGTCATGTCCCGCTTCGATTATGCAAATAAATAATCGATTATGATGTCTGGAAAATATTAAATCGGATAATCAATTATTTAATCTTGAAACTTTGGAAGTAGCAACTACGTAGTGAGGGATGGATGGATGGAGAGGGAAGGAGGGAGAGAGAGGAGAGTATAGCTTTCTTAAAATTAATAACAAGAGGCCCAAGGGGCCTGTATCGCTCACCTGGACCATAGGCATTTCAACTAGAATGCTCTTTACCAACAAGATGGCCACCGAACCATTTATCCGACAGTTTTGAAAACTGCAAATTTGAGATCAGAATACCCAAAAACACATATAAAACCAATTTCGGCCTCAAAATCCATCAAATAAAAAAATCAAATATGGACACCAAACATGCTATATTTTGATTGGCCAATGGTGTCCAGGTTTTTTGATGGATCAACTTCCCTTGACCAAACTTCAATGGCCCTAAGTCCCTAATCATATCTGCCAAATTTTGGCCCGATCCCTTCAGCGGTTCCGGAGAAGTCGTTTTCGCTACAACTAGGTCAACCAAGATGGCCGCCAAACCATGTGACCAATCAAGTTCAGGTAAGCATCAATCCCATAAGCGGCTTCGGAGCTTTTTATAGACGTTTCTAAAAATCGGTCAAAGTCCAAGATGGCCACCGGCCCAATTGCCCGATTGGCTTCATTTGAACAAACTTGAATCTCTACACCTTAAGGATGCTTCCTGCCAAATATAATTGAAATCGGCCGGGTAGTTCTCCAGAAGAAAACATTAAAAATTTCCCATTGCCTTAGTATGGGAGCTTTTGGCAGGAAAATGACCCAAGATGGCCGCCAAACCATTTATCCGACAGTTTTGAAAATTTTAAATCTGAGCTCAGAATACCCCAAAACACACACACAACCAATTTGGGCCTCAAAACTCATCAAATAAAAAAATCCAATATGGCCGCCAAACACAGTATATTTTGATTGGCCCATGGCGGCCATGTTTTTTGACGGATCAACTTCTCTTGAACAAACTCTAATTACCATTAGGCCCTAATCATATCTGCCAAATTTCGGCCCGATCCCTTCAGCGGGAACAGTCATTTTCGCTACAACTCTGTCAACCAAGATGGCCGCCGAACCATTTGACCAATCAAGTTCCCTTAAACAAACTTGGTTCAGCTCTTGCCCTAGATCATATTTCATGAGATTTGCATCAATCCCCTAAGGGGTTTCGGAGAAGAAGATTTTTAAAGACATTTCCTAAAATTGGCCTAAATCCAAGATGGCCACTGGCCAAATTGGCCGATCGGGTTCATTTGAACAAACTTGGATCCCGATGCCCTACGGATGCTTCCTGCCATATATAATTGAAATTGGCCCAGTGGTTCTTGAGAAGAAGTCGTTTAAAGGAAAAGTTGATGGATGACGGACGGTCGCCAAGGCATAAGCTCACTTGGCCTTTCAAAGTCACATTTAGGATATTTAATGGGATTCTTAACCCATTGGCATCAAGGGGGATAACTCCATCACATCTAGATGCACATCGCTGAAATGCAATCCCCACCGAGGCCTCGTCATAAGGAATCACTATACCAAATCTGAAATAAATCCATGCAGACTAGCTAAAGGTATTGAACGGAAACCAAATTTTCCTATAATTGTCATTCAAGGGGGATAACTCCATCACATCTGTATGCACGTCGCTGAAACGCAATCCCCACCGAGGCCTCGTCATAAGGAATTACTATACCAAATTTGAAATAAATCCATGCAGGCTAGCTAAAGATATTGAACGGTAACCAAATTTTCCTTGAATTTTGTCATTCA
Source organism: Chaetoderma sp. LZ-2023a (assembly GCA_034401795.1). Classification (NCBI taxonomy): domain Eukaryota; kingdom Metazoa; phylum Mollusca; class Caudofoveata; order Chaetodermatida; family Chaetodermatidae; genus Chaetoderma; species Chaetoderma sp. LZ-2023a. The sequence goes on from CM067369.1 coordinate 142,834,005, forward strand.
AGGGGGATAACTCCATCACATCTGGACGTGCGTCGCTGAAACGCAATCCCCACCGAGGCCTCGTCATAAGGAATCACTATGCTAAATTTGAAATTAATCCATGCAGACTATGTAAAGTTATTGAATGGAAACCAAATTTTACAGTTGAACTATTCATTTGAAGCTGAGAATCTGCATCCAGGCGTCCTGTATCCTGTACTCAGATGCTCTATACTGGTTGATGGCAGCAAGCGCATCACTATTTCCATGCAGACCGAGTGAAACTCTTGACTAATCTGTTGAAGGAGACAATCCAAATAAATTTGGAGATGAACACACATACTCCCGTGCATCATTGACTTTCACACTCAAAGCCATAAGGAAAAGGAAATCATCCAAATGAATCAGGAATTGCTAGAAAGCAGTCCCAAGTGTAGAAACGCACTGATTACACCACCAATATTTGGCTACACAAAGAATCACACTTTCTCAGACAGACCTGTCATGACCAAACTTGAGTTTCCGACCACTACGGAGTTCCAAGGAAAACCTTTTAAAAAACCTATCTATCTATTCACCAGAAAACGTAGGTTTTTCTGTCACAAAATGGATAGTAAACGTGAAATCACTAACATTCACATGGGCCTAAAATACAGATGTATGGTCAAGACATATTGTGACACACGCAATGTCATATACTTACTCACATGCACATGTCACTAACAGTTTGTGGATGAAACCAAACATGAATTCCACATACGGGCGGAAGAATATCGAAGCGATATTAAAAACACAAAGATACTCCTGTTGCTCAACATTTTAATTTGCCTAATCATAGTGGACAGAATGTGTCCTTTAAAATTATACATGTTCTTCCTCATACCCCGAGGATCTCAACACAATCCTATGTTGGAAAAGAACAAATGAAGTACGGGATACACCCACCCCACACGCCAGATCCCATAGGGACCAACGATGTAGATTGGTGATTCCAAAATCTGAGTTGTTGCTTTTAAAATTATATAGAGCTCGCATATCTATGATGTTTCCCTATTTTCCAGCATTGGAAAAGATTAATATTTTGAAAATCATTTGACTGCAGGTGGAGTTAAATTAGTTATAAAACAATTTGCAGAATTTATGAAAATTTGGATCGAAATTTGTCAATTTTCTCAGCCATATTATTTTAATTTTTATGATATAGATTTTGGCCGTAGTGCCTATCTACGACGTTTCCCTATTTTCCAGCATGAGAAAAGTTGAATTTTTTGAAAATCATTTGACTGCAAGTTGTTGCAGCAACAGTTTTAAGTCAAATTAGTTCCAAATAATCGTCAGAATTTGCATCAAACTTTTGGGAATTTACTATGAAAAACAGTATTACAATTTTTTATTTTTTTCGCAAAATGCCCACCAAGACATCAGCCTATAGTCTTCAGAGAGGGATATTAAACAGATTTTAAACAGTAGCAAACAAATGCTTCCGGTCATTGGCGTTTCAAGCAATTACTTATATAAACATTCACGTGCACGGATTATGACTCGGGAGGTGCAGGCTTGAAAGTCGGGAATAGATGTTTATACAACTATTTTGCTAGAACAATCAAACCAGCGATGCATTAGCTGTATTACAAGACTAAACACTAAATTATGCCTGATAATTAAATAATAAATTATAAATAATAAATTTTTACTCGATTAAATGAATTTTTGATTTTTTGATTATTTTATTTTACACTCGATTCTATAATCGCCAGGAAAAATAACTGACTATCGATGAAATATTGATTAACTGAACAGGCCTAGTCCCACTACCCCCGAGCCATAACCATTTAATGGCCCATGTTTTTTCTGTAAGATGGACATTTTTTCTCAGTGAATGTCTGTTTGCAGGCCAAGACAAGACTATTTTTTTTAATTTACCACTGGAATGACTAGCTCCATTATCAAGCCAGTAATTTCAGTTTAAACTTTCAATGATAGACCACTGGCTGGTTAAAGTTATCCAGCATTAAACAAATCTTTGATTTTTTTTTTGTCAGGGAATATAACTCGATCAAGTATGTAGACAAATTTTGCTCAAACACATGAGCATTTGTGACAAGGTATCTCTTATCAAATATGAAATGAAATTCAGGCAGGCTTTCTATCAAGTTATTCTGCATGAACAAATGAAATGCAATCCCAACCGAGGTTCTGTCTGATTGTATATGAGATATCATGCTAGTACACCAGGCCAACATGTGATTTTTCACTTTTAATGACATTTGTTGCCTGACATCCATGCTACATCAATCGCTCATATGATTGGGGGAAATGTGGGTAGATGCCACCATCGATTTTGAATTTGAAGGTCTCATTTGTATTTCTTTTACTTCAAATGGCAATTACATAGAGCAAGCTCACTTTCAAAATAGATATCAGTCGAAGCCCTTCCTACAGATTTATACACTTGAACATATGATTAACTGTGATATTTCAGCAATCTATTTGCTAGAAACAATCAAGTAAATCATGGAATAATTTGAACCTAATCTAATTCAAAACCATCGCTAAGAATATACCAGTTAATTTAATTTCAAAATATTCAACTGAGTATTTCTTACACTGTAAATAATTCTTTTGGGATCTGGTCTATCATGTTGAAAACGTTTGAGAATAAAACAAGAGCCATCAGAAGATAGCATATATCCTCCCCCGGATCCAAACATTTCAGGCGGTATTGGTAACATTTACCAACTTTCTGAGAAATCTCAACTAAACTGCAGGATTTGCGTTGGACAGGCAGTCAGACATTCTGAACAAATGGATAAATGTACATACATACAGCAAGCACATGCAGATCTTCAGGTGATAAGGGTAGCACTTACCCACTTTTAAAACAATTGCAACTAAACTGTATGAGGAATTGCCCTGACAAAGCATGATTGGCAGACATGGCAGATGGATGGATGGATGGACAGACAGAGTGATTCTGGACCGATGGATGGATGGATGTACAGGCATACGAACAGCACATGCCCATCTTCAAGTGGTATGTGTAATGCAAACATTTAACCAAGTTTGAAAAGAATCACAACCAAACTCTATGAGGAACTACATTAACAAGAAATGATTGGCAGAGATGGACAGACAGGCAGGAAGATGGGTATTCTAAACAAATGGATGGATGGCCATGCATACAGGCAGCACATGCACATCTACACATCGTAATGATAAAACTTACGAAGACTAAAACAAATTGCAACTAAACTGCAGTTGTGTTGACAAGAAACAATTGTCAGAGATGGAGGGACAGACATTTCGGACAGATGGGTGGATGCACAGGCATATGGAGGGCACACGCATATATCTTCAGACCTTGGTAATGATTAGCGTTACCAAGTTTCAAAAGAATTATAACAAAACTAGTTTTGTTGACAAGAAATGATTGTCAGAGATGGATGGAGACATTCTGGACAGATGGATGGACGTACAGGCATACGGATAGCACATGCATATCTTCAGGTGGTAATGATTAGTTTTATCAAATTTGAAAAGAATTGTAACTAAACTGCAATTCGTCACGAAATAATAATTATATACAATGTCATGTACCTTTATGGGTGTCCCTGAGAAGTGGCTGAGCCAGGCCAACATGTACTCTTGTTGGATATGACCGAGGTAAGAGAGAATGCCGACTTTGTGGAATACTCTCTAACGCCATTGAATGTCTTTTCATCGGCAAATATAATTCAGTGTTATTCTTCATCTGGCTCAATGAAGCCGTCTTCTGTACGGAATACCATTCTGGGTAATTTAGCATAGATATGTGTGAACAATTGGTTTGAAATAATCCTGATGCCAACGTTTCCTGATTTGAAACAGTAGTTAAACATCTTCCATGACTCGGACGGTAAAAACTTTCTTGGAAAATTCTATCCACAGACAGGGGTAGATTAGCATTATAAAATGTTTTTGTTTTTGACAAAAGCTGTTCTGTATTCTCTTCACTTGAAAGTCTTTCTGAATGTGAGAATGAATTACGTCTCAGTCTATTACATGGAGATTGTTGTTGCTGATAACCTAGTGTGACAGACAATAGCATGTTCTGATGAGCATCAGGTAAAGTTTCAGAGTGATTGGCAATAGTTTGAGGCAGACAAGTATGCTCTTGTACAACTGCTTGATTATTGTGATGGCTGCTAAAAAGCAGTGACTCCATGTCTTGATATTTAGCACTACTGCTCCCAACGCTTTGAGCTAGATTAGTATTTGGGTGCACAACTGAACTATTACTGTGATTGTTTTTATAAGCATGAACCTCTTTTTCTTTAAATGTATGAGTATTATAAGTACTAGAAGGTGTATCCATAAGCTTTCTACAAGCTTCTGTAGCAAAAGCTCTGCTGTGACAATGGCCATTAATAGGCAGACTGATCTTTGAAAAGGAATATTCAGAAACCGCAGATTTTGGCAATATTTGTTCTTCATTATTCATCAAATCGTGATTATTTACAACTTCAACTAAGTTATTGCCACGTCTGTGCAGCATTTGAGTAGACGATACAACTTTGTTGGAATTAAATGTTGGATCATTCTGTAAGTTATTGCTTAACATGGCCTGTTGAATGGCTGATACATTGCTTAAGGAGTCTTTCGTAAATAAGTCTGCATCTATGTCATATTTATCTTCATATACTGGTAATGTGCTCTTGCTATTATTTGAAATTCTGTCACCTAATGTAGTACTGGAAGTAATATTACTTAAAGGAAAACGCACAGAATCTTCAACATTTGCATCATTAAAACTGTGAAATTGTCCTTCAAATTCTGCCATTACAAACTGGTTGGGTTTATCATTTTCATATGATTCTAAACAGCTAGTTGATTCTTTAGACTGTGTAAGGCTATTACCGGTATCATTAGAGATCAACTGCCTCGTGTCGCTTGCTTGCAGTTTTTGTTGATTTAAACGATATGATTCAGTCAGAGTTTCACGGCAGGTATCTTCATTCAACGTTTGCATAGAATACTTTTCCTTATCATGTTGAATTTTCACAGAATCTGCTGCCTCGTGGCCAGGATTGTTGGACGTCTCCAGAGGAGTGTTGCGCTGATTCTTTTTGCACCATACTGCTGTGTTGGTTAATGCACTATTCAGTTGCTGGTTCTGCTGCTGCTTGCACTCAATGCCTGAATAATTAGATTCAGAGCCAGGAGCAAATCGCAATCTTAAGCCTGCATCACTGTGCAGTGTATCATGAAACATCTGCAATGATAACAAAATTAGCAAGTTAGATCAGTTTAGTGCTTCACTATCCATACCCATTATTAAACTCTGCTCTGGGTGAAACTGATGTTCAGAATCAGAGCATTGTTTGTATAGAGCATAAACCCCTTAAAGTAAGGACTGTAGACACTCATACTCGGGCATTGGAACTTGGGTCCTATTGTAGTTTTTCTTCATTCTGATGTTATTTAATTATTTCTTGACTGAATGAAACCAAACCTGGTATAAATGTTCCTACTGCGACATATTATCAACCTTGCAAAAATGAAGTTTTTTGGATGTCAAATGACAGAGTTATGGCTCTTGGAAATTTTCTGACGCATTGGAACAAATGGTGGTAAATGATACTTTGGTGGGCTGTTTCGACATATTTAGAGTGTTTGACCTCAGGTGTGTCTGGTGTGTACCTTAAGGCACCCCCTACCAACCACATAAAAACTAGGTCAGTCTGACTTACCTTAAATGGAGAATACATGTAAAATATAAATTGTTCCATTGGAAGCTATAGTAAAATATTCAGCCATCCGATGTTGTCTTACTTCGAGGTATTTGAACCAAATCATGTCAAAATGTTGCTATGAACACTTTACATCAGCATTGCGAAATAAAGTCGATACTACGTCATATCCCTGAGTTATGGCCCTTAGAATTTTTCAAAAGTATTGAGGTCATTTGAGAAAGATAACATTTCATTAATGCTTTTCATTATATTTGGAGCTGTCTTATCTTGACTGCTGGGCAGCTTTTGGCATGAACTACCAGCCATATAAGAACTAGGTCATGTTAAACCCATATTATGTACAATGTAAGCAAATGGTGCATTTTCTATTTGGACCTATAGTAAGCCATTGCTGGTGTGCGCTACTGCTCCCAGTTTGGTTGCAGTTTAGTTTGAGAAGCTTCACTCCTCTATTTTGAAATGTCAATGGCAAGAGGGCTTAGTTATCAATAAACTAATGAGGGGTTAGCTTCTTCCAATTAATTTATGTGGAGTGACTACAATCAAACCTGCCTATAATGGCCACCTAACAAACTACCAAAAACACATTCACTAATGCCACATTCGCTGCACAAATACGCAATTTACCAGTCTAATTGGCTTTTGTGGTCACAAAATGGCGGTACTTAAAGACAAGTGGTCTTACGACCACCCGTCATTTAGAACCGACTTCTTGTGGCCCCAAAAGCAGATGGCTACTATAGTTAGGTTTTATTGTATGTTGTTAATTCTGACACATTTTTAAAATTTATTTTCAGAAAACATACTTTAAGGGGTCTATGATTGGAACCAATGACAATTGAGTCATGGCATGACAGGTTGACAGCCCCAGTAATATGTGATTTATCAGGCTAAAAGAGCTAAGCGCAACACAGAACGGATAGGATGATTTTATTTCCAGGGTAAAGTCTAGACTGTATACAAAATTAAGTTTTAACTGGTGTTCATTTTGAAATATTGTTGCTGAAAAAGTTGTTCCTGAAAGTTGATAGCCAGAATGATGTTGATTTTGAAAATGGTGGTACTGTAAACTGTTGTCATAAACAATAACAGCTTACAACATCATCGGTTTGAAAATGAACACCAGACACAATTGTATTTTTCTAGCTGATTTATCTTACGTACATTTAATATTCAATATTAAAATTGGCACAAGTTTTTAATTATTACCATCACGGAGGGTAGTGTGCGTGCATGCGTGCATGTGTGCATGCGTGCATGCGTGAGTCTCTTTCCGGAATCCTAGTCCAATTTGGTTTAAATTTTAACACAACAAAGCAGCTTAGCATGCAATAGGATTTACAAATTTTGGTCAAGATCTGGATATAAAAGAGTCCGGATCTGGATCAGATCCTAATTCTTGATCTATGAATATCTCAGAAACTACTGGTCCTATTTGGCTCAAATTTTACAAGAAATATGTAACAAAAACGGGAGGTGAGGGTTAAATATAGCATAGATGAAATTCATTAGTATCTGCAGAATAATTCATTGGAAACCCTCTGTAAAAGGATTGATTCTTTAAAAGATGTGGCTCACAGTAATCATGCCCCATAAAGATTTGCTAAACCCAGCACGCTATCAGCTAGCAAGCGGGTCTTGACATGTGCATTTAACTTACTTTTCTAGTTTTAGCTATGCCCCGCCCATCTTTAGCTAAGCTCCACACACGCTTCACCCGTATTGGGATCAACCAATCTCTGAACCTCCTGACAATCAATTTCCATAAAACTATACACGTCAGGTAAGATGTTGAATATTTTGAAACTAATTGGACTGGGCGCTGTTGCTGCCTATGCCAACAGCGACCCGTCAAATTAGTTTCAAAATATTCAACAGCGTGTTTATTAAATAGTAGACAAAATTAATTATGACATCAGCTTACACGTAAACGTAGTTGCTTATAACTTTATATGATTGATGGATAAACTGGAAAGTTCCACTGGTACACACCGTCTGGCGTTATATGCAATAGCAAAGCTATCACCTTTGTATTGCTTAACCTGGCAAAACGGCTAGGCCAAAATATGTCAGCTAACATCGAGCTCTATAGAAATGATCTGTATTAGTTTGCCTATACGGAATCACTACTTTCTAAGTTTTATTTCATATGATTATGTGTAACTTCCCTAGATTTTACACCAGTACACATTTTCCCTCATGGGTCAACAGAAGCCATGGAGTGAATATTGCCCATGTTTTCAATGGAAGACAGTTGATAGTTCATCACCTAGACCCGAAACAGGTTAAGACCACTGTGTCACTGTCTCATGACCACTTCAAACTCTGAATGGACCTTTCCAGAGTTATGACGTCATAATCAGCAAAGAGGCGTGTAGGATGATGTCATAATCATTACGTCATAAATGATTCTATATGGACTGTCTTTAACTCTTAAAAGTCTGACATGTAAGAATTGTATGTTTCTACTATTTAACAAGCATTCTGTATGTATTGCTTTGCAATACATGTCCCCTCCCTGGTGATATAAATCTTTAGCGATTGACAGTCAAAAACTCCATTAAAAATTGACAGAAGCAGCTGAAACTCGAACTTGATCTGTAACTTCTCACACCATAGCAATAAACCAAGTTTCAGTTATATATGGTGAAGGAGAACGAAAAATTCTTGAAAGTTCATATGTTTGTATTTCATAAGTCGAAAGGGGACATAACTCCATAAAAAATTGACGCAAACGCCTGAAACTCGAACTTGCTCTATAATTTATCATAATAAAGTAATGTACCAATTCTCAGTTGAATATCTTGAAAGACTGCGAGAAAAAGGGCAGAAAACTAATATTTTTCGCACTTCATAAGTCGAAAGGGGGCATAATTCCATGAAAAACTGACGAAAATGTCTGAAACTTGAACTTACTCTGTAACTCCTTATACTAAAGTGATGTCCGATTTTCCCTTAAATATCTTGAAAGATTGCGAAAAAAGTGTGGAAGGCTGATATTTTTCGTCTAAAGTGGGCATAACTCCATCAAAAATTGACGCATACCCCCGAAACTCGAACTTGGCCTGTAACTTCTCATAACAATGCAATGTAGCAATTCTCAGTATAATATCTTGAGACTGCGAAAAAAAGTGCGGCAATCTAATATTTTTCGTATTTCATAAGTCAAAAGGAGGCATAACTCCATGAAAAATTGATGAAAATGTCTGAAACTCAAACTTGCTTTGTAACTCCTTATAGTAAAGCACCAATTTTCACTTAAATATCTTGAAGGAGTGCGAAAAAAGTGCAGAGAGTTGATATTTTTTGTATTTCTTAAGTCGAAAGAGGGCATAACTCAATCAAAAATTGAGGCATACGCCTCAAACTTGAACTTGGTCTGTAACTTCTCATAATAAAGCAATATACCAAATCTCAGTTGAATACCTTGAAGGCCTGCGAAAAAACTGCGGAAAACCAACTGCGACAGATGGACAGACAGATGGATGTATGGACAGACGGAGTGCAAACCTATAGTCCCTCCCCCCCCCCCCCCCCTCGGTTTTACTGGTAGGGGACCAATAAACATGCAACAACACCCAGTCAAATTAGTTTCAAAATATTCAACAGCTTAAGCTGTATAGTTTTCTGGAAATTGATAGTCAAGGAGTTCCGAGATCGATCGATCCCAACATGATCGAGGTATGGGCGGAGTTTAGCTAGAGAAGGGTGGGGCTTAGCTAAAAACGGAAAGGTCCATTAAGCAAATCCTTTTATAGTTGGTGAGAAAGGTTAGACACACCTTGTTTAATGCATCAATACCTCTTAGTAGAGCTATAGAAAATAGACATTTATGTATGTGGCAATACTGACACATGTTACTGGAGGGGTTATTATCCAATCATGGGCTTCAGCTTTCATAAGTCTTGGCTGTAGGTTGGGGAAAATGGACACCAAAAAGAGATGACAAAATGGATTTCTGTAGGTTCTGCTATTTGTGAAAGCAAACTTGATGTCATGTATGCATGCATTGGAGTGGTGTTGAACACAACAGCTCTTTGAGTTAGAGGAGCTAATAATCAGATACTGTTACAATAACTGAGATGTTTTTACAATTTAATCCTTTGTTATAATTATGTTTTCATTATTTTGGCAAAACATGCAAATCCGTCTACAATACCTGAATAATCCGTGCAGGAAAATAGCTAAAGATAGTTTGTAGTTCAGCTTGAGTCGAGGCCAAGAGCGTATGCAATGAAGTAGCTTTCAAAATAGACTGGCAGCTGAAATGAAAATTGCCAATCTCTATACCTAATATTGTGGTTCGAGCCCTAACCCACACCATGCATGTATGTATGTTCCCGCACACACACGCACACACACACACACACACACACCACACACACACACACACACACACACACACACACACACACACACACACACACACACACACAGTTGGCCACGAGAAGCTAAACGAGGTAACAAGCAACTACGCAAACAATTCTTTTCTTAACATAGACATTGAATCACTGACCAAATTTGAAGTAAATCTAACTACTCTTACTATATCACTCTTAATCTTCCATTGGCATATATTTGTATATCAGGATAAATAATATTATATATGACTATGAAATGTAAATATCCTATTCTCATGAGTCATGAAATCATACTAGGCCACTCAAATATATCAGGAGACATACATGGCGATTTAGTACAAGATTATTATCTCCAAAATGTTGTAATTTGATCTACATTGACATACATCATGGCTAAGCAATAGCTTCAGGACAAACAAAACAAGCATTCTGTAAATATTGCTTTACAATACATGGTCCCTAACCGGTGATATAAATCTTTAAGAGATTGACAGTCCAAAACTCCATTAAAAATTGACAGAAGCAGTTGAAACTCGAACTTGATCTGTAACTTATCATAACAAAGTAATATATCAAGTTTCAGTTCTATATGGTGAAGAAGAACAAAAAAGTTTTGAAAGATGATATGTTTGTATTTCATAAGTCAAAAAGGGGCATAACTCCATCAAAAATTGACGCAAATGCCTGAAACTCGAACTTACTCTGTATTTTCTCATAACAAAGCAATGTACCAATTCTCAGTTGAATAGCTTGAAAGACAGAAAAATAGTGTGGAAAACTAATATTTTTTGTATTTCATAAGCTGAGGGTTATGAAAATAACCCAAGTTTATGTTGGAGAGATACAGTTTAACCTGTCTAGAGCGACCACCCAGGAACAGCCAGGTGGTCCTCTTAGACAGGTTCGAGTTTACATACAGAGTTCAATATATCAGTCTGTGATATAGATATAAACTAAGAGGTCCTTGTATGTTAGGGGTGACTTGACACAGTTTTATCGGTAGAGAAGGCCAGATACAAGCTCTCCTGATATTGCACTCTTTAGTAATGCGCAATAGAATTCATGCACGCTTTTGTACAGTTGTGATAGAAGCGATGCGGCTAATTAAAATATTGTACGTCTGACTTTTTCCTCGTCACGCGAGTTAAAAATCTAGTTTGTAAAATCATATTCATTGATAATCACGCTTATATTAATTAAAAATTATCGGAAATGTAGTGCATAGTTGACATTTTGCGTCCAATACTTCATTAGTGTCGGTAGTTTCCGGGAAACTTGCGGGATTGTGGCTAAAAAGGCTGTTTGTCCCCGTTTCTTTGTCTAAAAAAATAAAAATAAAATAATAATACCTGACATGGCGGAATGCCAATCTCAGTCAAGGAATAGACAAGTTCCATACAATGCCGCGAATCCTGCCAATTGGACTGTGATTAAACTGCGCGACGAACTCAGTAAGATGGGATTTAAGGTACCACAAACCATGTTGAAAGCTGTCCTAAAGGGACTTTATTTAGAAAATAAACAATCAAATCAAATGCTCACTTCCACCGGTGATAAAGACTCTCCATCAGATCAAGCTGTCCTGAGTAACAATGTAGAATGTTTTAATCAGTCGGTAGCAGAAGTGAGTGCTGATATGCCAGCTCAACCAGTAGTAATGATATTCGGAAGTACAGATACATCAGAGCAGAATATGTCCAGCATGATGGCTGCTATGCAGTCGATGCAACAAACTGTTTTAGGCTTACAACGGTTGATGACCTCTCTAATGGAGAAAAACCCAACAACAGAGCAAAAATCTGATGCAGCAGGGAACACACTCTCGTCAGCCTATGCCAGCATGGAGTCCAGTGGTTCTACTTCTCAGTCGGACGCAGTGCTACCACAAGATATCTCGTTTTTTCTAGTTCGCTCCAGAGGCTCAACAGTGTCCATGCCCGGTTCCTCCTCCAGATCAAGTGATGTGGACCTCCAGCCCACCATAGACAGGTTGTGGAAAGCGGCTATAACCCCTAAGACCAGAAGTGCGTACCAAACAGGTTTTAAAACTTACATCAAGTTCTTACTGTTGTCGGGTTATAGCTTATCTTTTCATGCCAGACTTGCCAGTTAATGAAGACCTATTAATTCAATTTGTCGCTCACTGTGTCAGCAACCTTAACATTACTCATTCCACTATCAATTTGTACTTGTGCGGTATACGCTTTGTGTCTACAGAGTGATGTGAGTTATCCTGTTCTCTAGCAATTACAACGCTTGTCAACCATCCTAAATGGGGTTAAACGTAATCAAAATAAACAAATTAGACCAAGATATCCAGTAACATATGAAATTTTGAAGAAAATCTGCCTATGCTTACGCAGAGGGTTTTTTGGAAATTTCCTGGATTTATTATTAGAAACTGTATGCACAGACGCCTATTTTGGTTTCTTAAGGTGTGGCGATTTCACTGTTAATAACAAATTTGATCAGTCAGTCAACCTCTGCATCCAAGATATGGTAATTTCAACAGATTGTGTTCTGCTGGCACTCAAAAGTTCCAAAACAGACCCGTTTGGAGATGGTGTGACTATAAAGCTATTTGTGACAAATGACATAATCTGCCTATACAATATTTGCTGCAAATACTTACAAATCCGGCAGCAAATGAAACCGGCTCCTGTAGATCCTTTGTTCGTTAATAGCACTGGGGAAGCATTGTCACGTGCAGAATTCATTTTAATGTTCAGACAACTACTGGATAGTGTGGGGGTAGATTCTAACTTGTATAACGGCCATTCGTTTCGCATTGGTGCAGCGACAAGTGCATCCTCCGCACATGTCCCAGACAACTTAATTAAGGTATTAGGTAGATGGAATACAGAGACGTATTGCAGGCATATTAACACTCCACATAATATGCTCAAGGAGGCCCAAAGGTCTCTAATTACACCTGATAAGGCGTAGAAAACACAATGTTACAGTTTACGCCTGGTTTATTGATGATATCTTGATTTGCATGCTGCTATGAAATGTGGATATGTATATAGTATTACAGGGGCCGACTTACCCATCACAATTTTATCCGAATACCTTTCTTAACCAGTGCATAGTTTTTTTTCATTAGTTCCTGCCTAAGACAACACAGCTTCTGATCAAATTATTTTCAAATATTCAACAGCATACTTTTGTGGTCATAGTGTACATTCAGGGATCGATTTTCACTCTTCCACTCATTTTTAAGACCAAAAATTGCTATGGATGACCTCAATTTTAGTTGAGGTCATCCATGGATGAATTCAAATCCTGCAAATTTGCATTGCTTATTATGAATGGATGACCTCAGTTATGTTTTGGATGACCTCATTAATTGTCATGGATGACTTCAAATTTTCAAACATTTTCACCCCTGTTGTACATTAGGTCTTGTAACTAATAGAGATTTCAATTCCAGGATTTTATTAGCCAACTGAAAGTTATCTCAGGTAAATTATTGGTGAAGGGATAGGCCGGTCCCGGCATTATGTGCCTTCATGTTATCCTATTACAGTACTGTTGTAGCGATGTTTATTTTGCACATGGATGATTTTTGGTTTGTGTCTGACAAATTGCGTTGTATGTAAGGTTTATTGTATTATAGTATACACATATACTGTTTAAGCATCTAGATTGATTAGCTCAGTAGATTTTCCTTGAAGGCTGGCTCGCACACAATGCCTTGTCTGAATGTCATTAATTTATGGTATGGTACATACAGAATTCATACACAAGTAGAGAAGGTCTAGAAGCAGGGATTTATATGAAGTACATTCAAGTCATTTACAGGCCATGAATCTATAAATATGCATTTTCTGTTAGAACTGTAGTATAGAGAAATTAATATTCACTGTGTCAGATTATTTCTGCAGGTGTATGAAATTTGTTTGTACTTTAAGCCATATTCAGGTCCTGTAAATGTATCTTATGAACAAGGTTTTCTATCAAACATTTGCAAGGCAGATTAGATGCTATATGGCTTATTAAGGGAGTTTATGGATATCATGTATTGTAGTTATTTATGGTCAGAATATACGTAATATGTCATTAGTATAAACCAGTAGCGGTATGTATTTTTTCTGCTTAGACATCAGGTTCATTATCGACTGACGAGGTCATCAATCATGTACATATTTTTTCGCTTGGCGATCAGCCAGTATTTTAACAGGTTGTGATCATATTGACCATGGTTTAGTGTAACATTAACCGTGTCTGGAATGTGATCTTATACAATTCAATTCGTCTCCTGCCTAAGATAATGACAGTTTACAATCAAGTTAATTGGCAAAAGGGGAGCTGTGTCCCTGCTTAATCTGGTCATATACAGTAATTAACTTGTATTTATTTATTTATATATATATATATATATATATATATATATATATATATATATATATATATATATACTGGACCAAAAAAGTTTAGCAACACTGAGAATATTACTGTACAAATGTTATTTAACAAAAACAATAAATTGATTCAAATATATTATTTAATTGATAGGTCATTTTCCAATTTGAACAAACAACAGTCTCGTGTTACTGTAATGCTAACATCACGCTTTTAACACGGCATCCTTCAACGGAAGGGTCCAATTTAAATAATGACACCGAGCTGTCAATACCGGTTGTGACCTCCATGCGCATTAACCACCGCCGTACATCGCTTTCTCATGCTTCGAATTAAGCACCTGATGTCACAAAGAGGAATCGCATCCCATTCCTGGAGCAGTGCAGCTTCCAGCTTCCGCACGTTGTGAAGATGTGGATGGTTCTCACGCACCATACGGCCAAGAATGTCCCACATGTGTCCGATAGGAGACAGGTCCGGTGATCACGCTGGCCAGTCCAACACCGGAACGTTGTTAGCCTCAAGGAAATCACTGGTGACCATAGCTGAATGAGGATGGGCGTTGTCTTGCTGGAACATAGTCTGCATGATGCTGCATAAAAGGGATGACAACAGGGGCGACAACTTCTTCACAGTAATGTTGAGCAGTTAAATTTCCGCGAATCACAATAAGATCTGTTTTGCCATTTTCATGGATTCCAGCCCACACCATGACACTGCCGCCACCGAATCTATCATGCTGAATGATGTTGGCTGCATCATACCGTTCTCCTAAATACCGCCAAACCTGTTGCCTACCATCCGCCACATCCACACAAAACCTCGACTCATCACTAAACAAAACGTGGCTCCATTGTTGAGCACGCCATCGCTGATGAGTTCTTGCCCATGCAAACCGATTCTCAATGTGACGCTCTGTAAGTGGAACAGCAACAAGTGGACGACGGGCATGCAGTCCAACATCATGGAGTCTGTTTCGCACAGTTTGTGCATACACTGTAGTGCCGGTAGCGGTGTGCAAATTACGGGATAGCTGCGGCGCAGTCTCAAACCTGTGACGTCGTGATGACGTCACTAAGTAGCGGTCTTCTCATGGTGTTGTTGCTCTCGGTCTGCCAGATCGTGGTCGGTCATTAACATGTCCAGTTTCCTGCTCACGTTGGCGGAGATGGGAAATGGTTGAGGCGTGAACATCAAAATGTCGAGGAACAGCGCGAATGCTCTGCCCAGCAGCGAGTCTTCCCATTGCTTCATGGTGCTGATTTTCAGGTAGCCCTGGGCGGCGGCCCATGTTCGGTAGGGTAAACCTTTAAGCGTTTTATGTTAACGTTCGTCATCTGCTTTTGCAATATGGTGAATTTTTGCCTTCACAACCCGCCAATGTGGGCCAGTGCATGAAAAATGCATTTTCACATGCAGTAAGCGTGCGGCCGAGAAATGCAAGAAATGATTTGCATTTCTTCATGATCAGCGAGACATTACATTGACGAAACATGCCTGCAAATTGGGTTATAAATGGACACATAGTTTTAATACAACAAACCAAACTTCACTGTTGCTAAACTTTTTTGGCTCAGTATCTATATATATATATATATATATATATAGATAGATAGATAGATATATATATATATATATATATATATATATATATATATATATATATATATATATATATATATATCTATATATATATATATATATCTATATATATATATATATATAGATATATATAGATATATATAGATATATATAGATATATATATAGATATATAGATTATATATATACACCTGTGCAAAAGTTAAGCACCACCCTATTTTTACGCACATGCGAGGGTATATTCATGTGCTATGAAGAAAGCAATAGCATAACATTTATGTACCCATCCATCTTAGTGCAAGAGGTAATAATGCAACTAGAGGAATGCTGATTATGATGGTGGGGAAACACTGTATGTTTTTGTTTGAACTTGAAAACGAGGCCTGAATATGGTTACGTTGACACAACTGACAACTATTGCCCTACAGTTGACACACGTGGCTAGATTGTCATTAATGGTGTCTGAAAACGAAGTTTAACATCTGTGCACGAGTTTGAGACTGTCATTATTAATACCGGGTATATCCACCTTGTGCCTGGATGACGGCCTGGACACGACGTCTCATGCTGGTCACCAACCGACTGATACGCCATTGTGGTATTCGTTGCCATTCAAGATGGAGTGCGTCTGTTAATTCCTGTAGGTTCTGCACAGGAGGATCCCTCCTTCTCACCATGTTTCCCAGAATGTCCCAGATATGCTCAATAGGGTTCATGTCAGGGCTCCTTGCTGGCCATGGTAGGGTTTCGATGGCATTCTGGTGGAGGTATTCATGCACAGCTCTAGCACGATGTGGTCGGGCGTTGTCATCCATGAATATAGGGTGGGTTCCAGGTGCATGATTTACAAAATGAGGGACCACAACTCTATCCAGTACGGAATCTTGATATCTTTGTCCATTTAGTGTTCCAGGTACAGTCAACAGATCCAGCTTACAATCAAATGAGATTCACCCCCATATCATAACGGAACCTCCACCAAATGGAACTTCTTCCATGATGTTACGTTGGTCGTACACCGTGCGTCTGGACCTCCATACACGAGTTCGACCATCTGTGGCATGAAGCAGGAACCGACTTTCATCGGACCAGTGTACCCGTCTCCAGGATCTCATGTTCCAGTGTCTTCTTTCGTTGCACCACCTCAGACGCTCCTCTTTGTGGTGTGCAGTGAGGAGAGGACGTCTGACAGGTCTCCTAGCTTTCATGCCAGCAGCATACAGTCTCCTTTTGACGGTAGACATTGACACTCTATTGCGCGTTTCCCATTGCTGGCTGAGCACTCTGCTGTTGGTGAATGGAGATCTCCTAATAAGGCGTACTAGGGCTCGATCATCACGGGCAGTAGTCTTCTTCGGTCTTCCAGATCTAGGCCTGTCCTTCACCTCGTTAGTTTGCCCATGTTTTGCAATCAAACGACTGATTACAGTATGGTTAATGTTCAGCTGTCTGCCAATCTCTCTGCATGACATACCAGTGGTATGCGTGCCTATGATTTGCCATTTCACACGATCACTTAACCTTCGTCTTGCCATAGCGGTTCACAATCAAGAGCTAATTCTCTCTGTACAAATAAACCACGGTCATGAACACAAAATTCCTAATCTTGTCGCCTAAATCTGTATGTAATGTTCTACACCTCAAACTGGACTTTTACATAACTGAACATGTGTGCTGTTTCCTGCCACGCACGGACATCAAGCGGCGTGAAGTCATGCATGCATGTGCATTTCGTACTTGGAATTATGTCAGCTAACGCGGGGACAAAAAGTATGGCAGCCTAGTTGTACCATCATGTTTCTACGTTCTATTGTTTTTGCTGGTGCTTAACTTTTGCACAGGTGTATATATATATATATATGTATATATATATATATATATATATATATATATATATATATATATATATATATATATATATATATATGTATATATATATATATATATATATATATATATATATATATATATATATATATATGTATATATGTATATATGTATATATATGTATATATGTATATATGTATATATATGTATATATGTATATATGTATATATATATATATATATATATATATATATATATATATATATATATATATATATATATATATATATATATATATAGATATATATAGATATAGATATACAGATATAGATATATAGATATAGATATATAGATAGATATAGATATATATTTGGTACCAATGTCATATCTTACAAAGTTGAGCCACTGTATGCAAATTTTTGTGTCAAACTGACATATAATCATATTTTATTACAACTATTATACATTAGCATTGCAAGGTTAACCGCTTTGTACACATGTTTACTTACCACTCATGAATTATAATCTTGATGTACAGTTGAACCACAGTTCACTCTTAGGTTTGCTTGCCAAACTTACTCATACTCATGCTTTTTCATTGTCTGTATATTGTATACATTACCATAGTTACGTTGAGCTCATAAGTTATGCTCATATTTTTACGTTGGGCCTAGTTTGTTTGTTTTTTTCACCATTCTTGTACATTGCCACTGCAATGTTGAATCACCGTACACTCATATTTTTCATATGTCAAACTTAATCATATGCTATCTGTTTATGCTCATATTTTATTGGAACTAGCATATAGTAAGTAGCACATCGTAATGTACTGTATACGCATATCTTTATTGGAACAATTGTACATATTACTATAGCGCATTATACCTTAAGCGCATATTTTATGACAACTATTGTACGGTACCACATCGTAATATACCTTATATGCATATTTATTGGAACTATTGTACATTACCACATCGTAATGTTTATACGCATATCTTATTGGAACTATTAGACATTACCACATCGTAATGTACCTTATACGCACATTTTATTGGAACTATTTAACATTACCACATCGTAATGTACCTTATACGCATATTTATTGGAACTATTGTACATTACCACATCATAATGTACCTTATATGCATATTTTATTGGAACTATTAGCATTACCACATCGTAATGTACCTTATACGCATATTTTATTGGAACTATTAGACATTACCACATCGTAACATACCTTAAATGTGCATATTTTATTGGAACTATTACACATTGCCACATCATATTATACCTGATGCACATATTTTATTGGAACTATTGTACATTACCACATCGTAATATACTGTATACACATTTTATAGGATATATTGTACATTACCATCGTAATGTACATTGTAAGCATAGTTTATTAGAACTATTATACATTACCACATCATAATGTACCTTATGCTCGTATGTTGAACAGCCTTATACCTTTATGTTGAACCACCTTATATGCTTATTTGTTGGAGCAGGTATACATTATCACGTCATGGCAATGAACCAACCACCTTACGTTTAACATTACCACATTTGAGGTAGAACCATCTTATGCTCAGTATTAACATATAGTGATGTTGAACCACCTTATACTCATATTTCATTATGTTGGTACATTACCACTGTGATGTTGAACCACCTTATACTCATGTCATTGTCAATGTTAGACAATACCATCGCAATGTTGAACCACCTTATACTCATATGTTATTGATGATAGACATTACCATCATAATGTTGAACCACCTTATACTCATATGTCATTGATGATAGACATTACCATTGTAATGTTGAACCACCTTATACTCATATGTCATTGATGATAGACATTACCATCGTAATGATGAACCACCTTATACTCATATGCCATTGCAAATGTAACCGCCTTATACTCATATGTCATTGCCATCATATAGTTGAACCCCTTGTACTCATGCCATTGCAAAGGTTAGACATTACCAAAGTAATGTGGAACCAACCGACGTGTGAGTATGTCATTGCAAATGTTAGACATTACCATCGTAATGTTAAACTGCCTTATACTCATATGTCATTGCCATCATATAGTCGAAACCCCTTGTACTCATGGCATTGCAAATGTTAGACATTACCATTGTAATGTTAAACCTCATACTCATATGTCATTGCAAATGTTAGACATTACCATCCTAATGTTGAACCTCCTTATACTCATATGTCATTGCAAATGTTAGACATCACCATCGTAATGTTGAACCTCCTTATACTCATATGTCATTGCAAATGTTAGACATTACCATTGTAATGTTGAACCGACTTATACTCATATGTCATTGCAAATGTTAGGCATTACCAGTGTAACGGGGAACCACTTTATACTCATATGTCATTGCAAATGTTAGGCATTACCAGCGTAATGGGGAATCACCTTATACTCATGTTAGGTCAAATGTTATTATCACCCTGATGTCGAATTGCCTTACACTCATATGTCATTGCAAATGTTCGACAACACCATCGTGATATTTAATCGCCTTATACTCAGGTCATTGGGAATGTTAGCCATTACCACCATGATGTTGGACCACTTTATACTCATATGTCACTGCAAATGATAGTCATTACCTTAGTAATGTTGAATTGTCTGATACTCATTTGTCAAATGTTAGGCATTGCCATTATATACTTATTGCCGAAAAGGTTGGTCCTGATCCCAGGACGATTCATAAGGAAAAATTAGTTACCACTCCGGGATGTAGAAATCGTTTGAGTGTAGCTTTCGTGACCATCTCGGTCGCTTCTTCAGCACTAACTGGTAAGTAACTAGTAAGACCCAAAGATAAACTGACCACAGATGAACGCTCTGGAGTCATCTACAAGATCGAATGTGACCAATGTGAGGGGACATACATAGGCGAAACCAAACGGCCTCTCAGCACCAGAGTCAAAGAACATCTTAAAATCAATTCCAACTCAGCTGTTGCAGAACATACAGAATCCACTGGCCATGTCATCCCCGCCAGCAGTGCCTTGGTCATCAACATTGAGATCAACTTATTCAGACGGAAGGTTAAAGAGGCCATAGAAATCTACAAGCATCAACCAACCATGAACAGAGACGAGGGCTACCGTATACCAGCAGTATACTAGTCCATGCTGTCACGTGACTCCACAAGAACTGACCAGAGTGACATTGCCAGCGACCGTCAGTTAGTGCTGAAGAAGTGACCGAGATGGTCACGAAAGCTACACTCAAACAATTTCTACATCCCGGAGAGGTAACTAATTTTTCCTTATTATGAACCTTATACTTGATTGTCATTACAAAATGTACCACAGTAAATCTGAACCACTTCATACTCATATGTCGATACAAGTGTTAGACATTACCGTATTATGTTGAATCATTTTATATTCATATTGCCATTGCAACTTTAGACAGTACCACGGTGATGTTGGACCACCTTATACTCAAGTTTTTATTGCCATTATCTGATACTACCTTTATGCTGCATAACGACCTTGATGTTGAACTAACGTAAACCAATAGTTAAATCACACTATCAGATACCAAATTTTAGTATTGCTTTCATACAGTACCATTGCGAGGTGAGCCAATCTATATTTCAAACTAAACCCCCCACAGACCCCCCTTGCGGGATGGTCTGTAGTTTTATTAACCACTATAAAAACATACTTACCGACTTGCTAAATCAATTATCTGCATTTAGCTACCAAAATAAGATTTTTATGCTTGCATACTCTCCTCCCCATGCCTATTCCTATTAATATGGACCCTCAACCAGGCTACTGGTTAAGTCCATCTCCAGTTTATAACCTGATATAGACTGGCACCAGTCTGTACTCACTTCCTAGTGACGCCTGTCACAATGCGCGCTTGCGCATGCGCACTGGAGCCCAAATAGGAAACAGATTCACCTTTCTGAATTTAAGTGCCAAATATTATAAGCAAATTCGCAAATCATTTCCACGCGGGGTGGCTGAGGCCGGATCATAGTGATTGAACGGTAAGTATGTTTTTATAGTGGTTAATAAAACTACAGACCAACCCGCAAGGGGTTAGTTGTGGGGGGGGGGGGGGGGGTGTTGTTATTACACCACAAAAACATCAATTACCATTCAATCACTACTTGCTAAACCTGTAGATTTGGTCAGTGCCCCACTTAAAACATTAGGTGGGAGATTTGAGAATCAACAAAGGATAAAAATCAAACCAATCTTATCCAAATGTTAATAACATAACATAATAGTGCATTTAACTCAATCACACCATGATTAACAAATAAGGAAAACTTGAACTTAAAGAAATAAGTAAAAATCAAAAGAAGACTCACCATTTCTCACAGACGCACAGTCCTAACGAAAATGATGGGAAGTGATTGGTAAATGGTCTTCGGCTTTTTTAGTTAAAATAGTAATGCTACGAAAGAAGGAGGCTGCTGCACTCTGGTCTTTGAGATAAAAGGATGTAAAAGTGGATTCAGATTTCCATCCTGCCACCTGCATGACCTCATCTAAAGACGAACCGGCAAAAAGAGCGAAAGAAGTAGCCATACCTCTAACATCGTGAGCTTTAATATGAGAAAGATTAATTTGTTCTGGAGAAGCTATCCCGTAACAAAGTTTGATGGTCTCACAAATCCATCTGGCAATTGTAGACTTTGAGACCGGTTTGGCTAACTCTTCCATATACGAAACCCATAAATGAGACGGATCAGATCTTTTAAAATCGGTTCGCCGTTTGTAAACTTTTAATGGCCTAACAGGACACCAGAATTTGTCGGATGGCGAAAAAGACGATAATGATTTTAAAATGATCTGACTAGCAGGAAAGCGGTTAGACAAGGTCTTAGATAAAAAAATCCCTTCTGGGATATAAAACTAAACTGTCTCCCGAAACGATAAATCTGTCCCTTTCAGCAGAAAGAGCACAAATTTCTGAATGTCTTCTCGCAGAAGCAGCAGCAACAATAAAAAAAATGCCTTAAGAGTTAACAGTTTAATACCAATGGAGGAGAGGTTCAAAATGGTGGCCTGCCAACACCTGAAGGACCACTGCCAAATTTCAGGAAGGCAAAGGCTTAATTATCGGAGGACAAATATTGCCTAAACCTCTGATAAGGCTATTAAGAATCTTAGTGTCCTTGACATCAGCATTCAGAAGACAAGGGAGAGAAGATGCCAAAGAAAATCTATACCCCCTAACAATATTAGCTGATAACTGTAAGGAATCAAAGAGATAGGCTAAAAAAAATCTAAAACCTGGGGAATAGAAACAGAATCGGGCACGAAACCATGATCTGAACACCAGTCTCCAAAAATTTTAAGTCGACCCTTGTAAACTCTGCGGGTCGACTCTCTTCTGGCAGAATTGATAAATTTCCTGAGATCTTGAAGAAACTTTAACCTCAGAGACTTTTACTTTCGATATTCTCCAAACACACAGACTGAAGATCCGGGGAGACTGGAAGATGAGGGAAGTCTACCAGGAGATCTAGACGGTCTACAAACCAGATCCGCTTTGGCCAAAAGGGAGCCATTAGAAACTCGCAGATTTGGTCTTTGACCTTCTTCAACACTAAAAGAATCAAAAACGTTGGAGGGAACGCATAGGCGAACATTCCTGTCCAGGACTGAGACAGGGCGTCCACCGCCAGGGACTGACTGACCGGAAAAGGAGACCTGAAAGAGGAGATCTGGGCATTCTAAGAGGTCACAAACAGATCTACAAGAGGATGATCCAAAAATCGCTTTGACAACCAACCTCTTTAACTGCCACTCTGTGGGCGAATTTGCTGAGGCGTGACAGCTGGTCCGCAAGAAAATTCACTGCCTGGGACATGAGAGGGCACTAGAAAATCTGATTCTGGCGGCACCACAAGAGGAGGTTCCAAACCTCCATACAAAGGAGAGAGGACCTTTTCCCCCCTGTCTGATGAAGTAGGAGACTACCGTCGAATTGTCTGATCGGATCGAGATTTTGAATCCTATTAATCGATTCGACCAAGCCAGGAGAGCCTTCCTGACAGCCCACAACACCAAGATGTTGATGAGAGCTGTCGACTTCTCCAGAGACCAAAGGCCTGAGAACAACAGGGAATCCCAGACCGCTCCCCATCCCTCCTGGGAAATGTCTGTAAAAATAATCACCTGAAGGGGGGGGGGGGGGGGAACTTGACCAGAGGGACACCCCTCAGAGGCAAAGAAAGATCCTTCCAAAATTCTAGATGAAGGATTAAGTGATCTCTTATGGGAGATAAATGGAGTGGATTGACTGCTTCTAAAGAAACATTAAGTACATCTTAAAGTATCTTCTCATCAGCGCCGCCCAAGGAATGACATTCTCTACGCTGACCATCAAGCCTATCGCTCTCAGAAAGAATCTTGCTCTGACTGAGGGAACAGACCCATTATGAAATAAGGAGGTTCAACTTCTTAAGATTTATTCTCCAGTCTTTTTGGGAACTACGAAAATGGTTGTAGTTGTAGCCCGGGTCTACACTCCAAAGGGTAACCTCTTCTATGTCCTTCTTGTCAATCATCGAATCCAACTCCTCCTCCAGGGCCGCCAATTCCCCAAATTGGAAGGAACTGGAGTCCACTTGGGGATAAGAAAGAGCGGAGGATGACAGATTCATGAAGGTGCATAACCCCAGCGAATCTAATCTACTAGCCAGGAGTCTTGAACGAGGGACTGCCACATCTCCCAGAACAGAGACCGGCGCCCTTCAACTGGCAAGCTGGGTATAAGGCACTGGACTGACGGATCCAAAGACCCAAGAAGAGGAAGGGGAGAGATAAAATAGAGTAAAGGGTTGGACCTACCCAGGCAGAGGCCACACCCTCCCTCTCTTAGATTGAAAAACCTCTGTGTGATGACCTACCACTAGACCTTGAACTAGGTTTGTAAAAATAAGCCTGACCAGCCCCCCCCCCCCCCCCCTTCTCGCTCTAAGAGCAGGGGGTTGTCTAACCATAGAAAAATCTTTAACATGAGAGGAAAGAAGATCCAGAGAGCGAGAGAGAGAGAGAGAGAGAGAGAGAGAGAGAGAGAGAGAGAGAGAGAGAGAGAGAGAGAGAGAGAGAGAGAGAGAGAGAGCGCGAGAGAGAGTGATTGAGAAGGAGCATCATATTTAGAGGTAAGAGAAAATTCCTTACAATTAACATCATTCACAAAGAAATCTAACATGTTAATGACCAAATTGTCAATTGGAAGGACCTGAGGAGACAAGGAAGAAGAATTAGAAGAAGAAAGAGCTGACCCAAAAGAAGGAAGGTCTATAGTAAACTTTGAGCCAGGGACCAGTCATCCGAAGAGACCCTGACTGGACAAAATCTCCTCAGATCCCTAGCCCTGACTGACTTGGGAATTGAAGAATTAGAAGAAGGATTAGGAGATGGAGAAGAAAAATGATGAGAAGAGTCCCCAGAGGCCATAGAATCAACAGTTCAAATGGAAAGAGGAGAGTGAGGCCTCCTGGAAGCTTGAAGAGAAGAAAACTGTAAGGAATCAGAAAAGGAATAAGATTGATCAGAAGAAATGTGAAGAAATGCCCTTGGGCTAATGTCCGATTCGGATGAAACATCTTGTTTCTTGGCCTCACGGATGGCAGAAGAAATCCTCTCATCTAACGATTTGATCAGAACAGATGCAGATGACTCGAATCTTGCATACAAAACCAAAACAGCTTCAGATTTCACCGAAGAAGCCCCCCCCCCCTCCATTGCTGATGGTTTAGATGCAGTAGATTTAGCAAAAGACACAGCTTTAGACTTAACAGCAACGGGGGTAGGGGAAGAACGACCAGAGGGCAGCGCTTGTTTAGACGAATAATCTTTAAAGAAAACCTTAGAAACGGACGCAGACCATCCTATGCAAATCCTGCACATCGTTGTGGGGGTACACATAGTGCGTTTTGAACAGACATGTCCTCCATACTCTGCAGAGTGAACTCGGTCACACATTGAGGACGTGCACTTGATTTTATCGGTCGTTTTAACAGACTCCTAAAAACGAAAAAAGATTACAGAAAAGCATACAGCTTGGTATTTCGTTAAAAAGAGTCAAAGAAAGGCCGGAAAAGTTCAAATTCAAAAATCCCTACAAGAAAACAATCTTTCATAGGGAAATAAACGTAATTCCTTGTAATGCGCTAAACTGAAAGTGAATAAGGGCTCATTGGAGTAATAGAGGGATTTTAGATGATGATGACATATTACGGTTGTTACCACGAAAACGAGAAACCCTACGAAAACCGGTAACATTTCTATACATAGTTATAAAATTCACTATATCCACGAAATACTTCCAAAAACATAATTTAGGGAGGATAGACTTCATTGTAGGCATATCTAGCATGAGGAAGTCCTTCAATAGTAAGCTGACACAGTGCAAAGCTATAAAAAACCTTCTGATAATATTTAGGCAGTTATTCTAATTGCAGAACAATTGAAACTGTTTCCTATTTGGGCTCCAGTGCGCATGCGCATGTGTCACTAGGAAGTGAGTACAGACTGGTGCCAGTCTATATCAGGTTATAAACTGGAGATGGACTTAACCAGTAGCCTGGTTGGGGGTCCAAATTAATAGGAATAGGCATGGGGAGGAGAGTATGCAAGCATAAAAATCTTATTCTGGTAGCTAAATGCAGATAATTGATTTAGCGAGTAGTGATTGAACGGTAATGGATGTTTTTGTGGTGTAATAACAACTTACTTATACCCGTATCAACCACCACTGTCATCATTGTGCCAAATGATTTTTCATGGGTTGGAATAGATTGGTATCTGACTAACTTGTACAAGCCATATTTTATGTAGAACCAACTCACTTTGGGGCACTCAGCTATTTAAAAAATACCGAGGGAACTCGGACATTGTTTAAACATCTGACCTATGGGCATTATTTAATACATAAATCGAGCTTTTCAACTTATGTATTAAATTACCCAAAGTTCATATAGCTGTTTTTTCTGTACATAAGATAATTTTGACGTACGCTTCCCATCTGCTATCTAGTTATCAAGCTCTATACTTACCATGTAGCTTCAAATGTCTTAACCTTTGTGTCATCAGATGGGAAGCAAATCAAATCGTTATAGCTGAGTTTGTCCATACCCCGAAGTTGTGTGTATAATAAATAGTTTAATCATTGAGGAGATTTTCTTGTTGTCATTTGTCCAGCATAACTCAATTTATGTTGGAGAAATACAGTTTAACCTGTCTAGAGCGACCACCCAGGAACAGCCAGGTGGTCCTCTTAGACAGGTTCGAGTATACATACAGAGTTCAATATATCAGTCTGTGATATAGATATAAACTAAGAGGTCCTTGTATGTTAGGGGTGACTTGACACAGAGTATCATCTGTAGAGAAGGTCAGATACGAGCTCTCCTGATATTGCACTCTTTAGTAATGCGCAATAGAATTCATACACGCTTTTGCACAGTTGTGATAGAAGCGATGCGGCTAATTAAAATATTGTACGCCGGACCTTTTCCTTGTCACGCGGGTTAAAAATCTAGTTTGTAAAATCATATTTATGGATAATCACGCTTATCCACCTCCATCCCTGCCACACTCCTGTGACAAGTCACCCGGTGTATATGGAAGGCACTATGAGCAGTGAGGCATCCTGATAAGAATCTCTAATGCAGTGTATTAGATATTTATCTGAATGTTATGTACATTTTCTCACTTGAGAGATATGGTATGAACGTGTTAAAATATTTTTGTGAATAGATCTGTTAGGATGTGTCATTGTTTTGGGAATATGATTAATTCAGTGTTTTTTACTGGTTATATACCATATGTATACTCACCATGTAGTCTTATAATATTTGATAAGTTATGTACAGGTAGTTCTTAGCTAGTTTTGTTGCTTAGTTGATACTACAGGTACATGTATTTGTGACAGACTCAGCTTCAGCTCAGACGACAGTATGTGGCGAGCATTTCAACTTATGTATTAAATTACCTAAAGTTCATACGGCTGTTTTTTCTGTACATAAGATAATTTTGACTTACGCTTCCCATCTGCTATCTAGTTATCAAGCTCTATACTTACCATGTAGCTTCAAATGTCTTACGCTTTGTGTCATCAGATGGGAAGCAAATCAAATTGCTATAGCTGAGTTTGTTCATACCCCAAAGTTGTGTGTATAATAAATAGTTTAATCATTGAAGAGGTTTTCCTGTTGTCATTTGTCCAACATAAGTCAAAAGGGGGCATCTAAACTCCATGGAAGATTGATGAAAATTTGTGAAACTCAAATTTGCTCTATAAATCCCTATAATAAAGCAAGATACCAATTCTCATTTGAAAAAAAGTGCGGAAAACGAATACTTATCTGTTTCATAAGTCGAAAGGCGACGTAACTCCATCAAAAATTGACGCAAACTCCTAATACTCGAACTTCGTCTGTAATTTCTCACAACAAAGCAACGTACCAATTCTCAGGTGAATATCTTCAAAGCCTGCGAAAAAGTGTGGAAAACTAATATTTTTCGTATTTCTTAAAGGTCTTGTGGTTGATAACAAGTTTTAATTAATTTTATGGTCTACTACACTATTTAAACACAATAGCGTCACTTTGGAGTGAGAAAAATATGTTAGGCAGCCCAAATAATGAGATTAAATGACCCTCAATCTGAATCAAATCACCACTCGCTGTGACGTCACACCGGGAACGGTGCTGTGAGCTGGGTCAATATTTTTCTGTCTGCAGTACAAAGGTAACATTTTAAAACATGCGTTTAACAGGATAGACTTCACCTACCATAACATAAATTATGTCAGGTTGAAGCTAAGTCTTCAGGAAATTAAAAAAAATCATGATTTAAAAAAATCTATTATGATATTTACTCATTTTTAATGGTTTCATGGATAGCTATATTCGCATAATAATAGGCCTATAACTACGGTAAACCATGGGCAGTGCTGAACATCGGCAATATTTCAATGCATGTGACAAATGTTCTGTAGTCTATAGTAGGCCTAATTGTGGATCCATTACAATTCTTGAAAGGACTGGGTGTACTATGTACTGTCTGGGATGGATGGATGTGAGCGTGATGATCGAGGTTGGTGGGAGAGGTTGACGATGGCTATAACTGTACAATTATTCAAATCTAAATGTATAGGCTACAGAGTGCAGTTACAACTTTTTCTGAAGATTACGAATCTACAATAAGTGTGTCAGTGTGTTCTATGTGAAATTTCCCGTGATTAATGATTAGAATGTAATTGTTTATCTATAAGCTTTTGGCAATGTGTTTGTATAATAATAATAATAATAATGTGTGTGTGTGTGTGTGCGCGCGCGCGCGCGTGCGTGCGTGCGTGCGTGCGTGCGTGCGTGCGTGCGTGGGGGGGGGGGGGGTCACGCCTGTGACAACCATATGAACTATATCGTTTTCAAACCAACTTCTTCCATGTATGGAAGTAGCATACACTCATATTTCAATGTTATGAAAAAGCAAAACTGTAGCGGATGAACAAATTTTAAATAGGTAGGTGAACTGACTGATGTTCAGAGGTCGCCAGCGTATCATCTTTACTTACAGTGCAGCTCATAAATAAGTTTAAATGCTTCCAAAGCAAAAACACAAATATGGTAGTTAGAACCATATGAACATGATACAAGAAACTTTATGTTGAATATTTTGAACACAATTTGCGTTGAAATCCAACCCAATTATGTTCAAAACATTCAACAGTATATGTTATTTAAGTTGTACTATAAGCATGCGGACGGCAGTGAAAGCATCACTACGCACCTCGACTGCTGCCTAAATTGTAAACAAACCATGTACTGTCAATGTAGACTATACGCAAATAGATTAGTTTTGATTAGATTTATATTTACCCGACATTTTAATTAACTTTAAACACATAACTGGAGTAACTGCTATAGTGCAATCATAAATTTATTCATAAGCCTACACAATGGTAAATTGTGATTGTACGTGCACTGAGCGGTGTAGGCCTACTTAACTATCATTTAAAAAGTTGTGTACATGCATGCCTATCATATATCCAAAATCTCAATCCAGAAAGATAACATATATATGCATCTGTAGAATTGTATTCCAAGAAGTGTGTGTGTGTGTGGGTTTGATTAAATATAGCCTAATTCATGTACACGAAATCCGATGTTACTGTCACCTCTAACAGGCCTATACGTTAGAATTGTGATGTGAGGCACCGTGACCATGAGGTCTGTCCTTTAAATTTTAATCAACAAAAATATCATCAACTTCGATATTATTGTACCTTTGTGCATCTCGAACAATGTAGCGTCCCTGTGTGAACAATGAATTGTCAAAGAATAGGTGCATAGGTGCCTAATACGCGCAGCAGTAGAGAGCCTAGCTATGCTCCCCGAGATAATAATCTAGACTAATAGGAATTGGTGTCATCCCGGTGTGACGTCACAACTCTAGCACGATAGCTAAAAACGTTTGGTTGTCATGGTGGTTGCTATATGCTTATCTCAGCTTCGGCGTGGCCGATTACAAAAATTAAAAAAGCATTTTGTTCTTCTAGTAAAGGAGAATCTGTAACATGATTGTCAAGTTAATCAGAGCGATCGGGTATCTAGTCCTCATAACATCTTTAAGTCGAAATGGGGCATAACTCCATAAAAAATTGACACAGCCAGTTGAATACCCCCACTCGCTTTTACCGGCAGCGGACTAATAATAAGAACGGCTATCAAACGCTCATATGTATAATTGTAAGTTTGCAAATTCAGGTGTGTGCAAAATTCCTTCAGAGAAAGCAAAACACAATTTGGATATGCTATCAGTCTCCGTGATGGTAAGTAAAATGTGCTCCCCTCCCTCTTTTTAATAGAAGTGAATGAAAAAATGCATCAATGAACTACACGCTCTCTGTACCAGTGCCAAAATACTGTAGAACATCCAACGAACTGGCTTCCCATTCGATAACTCTCGATGTAAGACCGATATAAAACACGAACCATCACCAGTTTAGTTACATAAAAAAAAACCCCGGAACACAACAAACATCAGCCTGGCCTTGTTTCATGATTGCAGGCATCTTGCATGCTTT
Source organism: Chaetoderma sp. LZ-2023a (assembly GCA_034401795.1). Classification (NCBI taxonomy): domain Eukaryota; kingdom Metazoa; phylum Mollusca; class Caudofoveata; order Chaetodermatida; family Chaetodermatidae; genus Chaetoderma; species Chaetoderma sp. LZ-2023a. The sequence goes on from CM067369.1 coordinate 142,864,989, forward strand.
TATGATGAGAAGATGTGTAGCACGTTTGTGTGAGTGCTCCCTAATCAGAGGTGTGACACATGTGATCAGTAGCCTTTATTTACAATACTTACAAAAAAGTTTATTTTCTCAAAATCGCCCCAGCAAGAGGGTTATTCTCGTCAGGTAAGTAACAATCGGTAAAACTCGACTCACAGTGCCATTGGGCCACCATCATAATGTCTTCCACGGATACTCCATGGAATAGAGCCATGGAAGCCACTACACCATGTACACTTGAGCCGTGGCAAAATCTACTTGCCTACCGATTGCAGATTTGTAGCCAAATTTAATACATTACACAATCCACCTTGAAATGGTATCCCTGGAAGCCATGCCATCACTTTCAATCTAGGATAGCCATGCCCATAGAGAACTGTAGTACATATCTACCTGGGCACACACACACACACACACACACACACACACACACACACACACACACACACACACACACACACACACACACACAACACACACACACACACACACACACACACACACACACACATTGGTGTCATTCCGGTGTGACGTCACAACTCCAGCGCGATAGCTAAAAACGTTTGGTTGTCAAGGTGGTTGCTATATGCTTATACACACACACACACACACACACACACACACACACACACACACACACACACACACACACACACACACCACACACACACACACACACACACACACACACACACACATTCGCAGAGATTTGGACTTCCCTTAACTTACCTTAAATAACCTTGAATAGTGCCAGATCCCTTCATGGGTTCCGGAGAACTCATCCAGGCTGGCTGCCGACACTTTTGGCCAATCAAGTTCCCCCGAACAGACTTGTTTCAGTTGTCCTAGATAATGTTTCATCAGTTTCACATTAATTCCCCAAGTGGTTTTAGAGATTTTTTAGAGTTTTCTAAAAATTGGCCTAAATCAAAGACAGTCACTGGCCAATTTGACCGATCGCCTTCCTTTGAACAAACTTGGATCTCTATTTCATAAAGAAGCATCCTGTCAAATATAATTGAAAATGGCCCAGTAGTTCTTGAAAAGAAAAAGTTTAAATAAAAAGTTGATGGATCAATGACAGTTGGATAGACAATGGACGGATGGACAATGGACGATCTCCATGGCATAGTTCACTTAGCATTTGATCAGCTGAGCTAAAATTTGGATGGGACAATTTTTTTCGAATGTGTCAGAGAGGAAGGACAGTGTTTGAAAATGATGTGGTTTAGTCACATTTGAATGTTACATTATGTCAGAGCCATAGTATAGCTTTACTGAATTCAGACATATTATGATACACTAATTTCAAAGCAGCAAACTTGACTTTTAACATGATGGTGATATCAAAGTTTGGAAATTATCCTCAGATGAAAATGCTTACCAAAGTTTAACCAACTCTTATCAGAAGAGGGAAACCAAGATTACCGTAGTTAATTACTATATAAGCTTGATCTTCATCTGACAAAGTTAGTGAGTCTGACTGCTGAGTTTATGCATACGACATACTTCACGGGTTATAACTCTTGACCTGTTAGAGGGATACTAATTTCATCCCAAATGTTATATTGCACCGATAAATTATGATTTTTAGATGCCATATCATTCATACATTAATTAAGACGTAAAGCAGGAGACTTTTTGTGGCATTCTCACCCCACCTGATTGATTTCAAAGGGTGCCATACAGTGGAGGTGATGTGACTAGTGGCTTTCTTCTGCTTGTCTCCAAGACGTGGAGATCCGGTCATCAGAGTCTGATGACAGGAAATGAAGATCCTAAATTGCACATCGCTACAGGGATATCATAGCGCATGTGCTTGTGAAAACTAGTGATTTGGCATAAGTGCTGTTGAATTCTAATCTGAACGCTCTTTTCATTTCTCCCACATGTTATTTTTGCAGTGTCTACATGTGATCATATATATCATGTTTCTAGTTTGACAGTTACCCACGATTTTGGCCATGTATGGGAGCTTTGTGTGGTCTTTTGGGCCACCTCATTGGGTCCAAGACCTGATGGAAATATTTCTTGTGATTTCTACATCCTTAGCAGCTGTGTCCGGTTCTAGAGCCATTTTCTGTGGACGGTTCTAGAGCCTATTGACAGCCGGTTTCTGCTAATGGCATCATAGGTTTCTGTGGAACCACTGTAGATATATTCATGATGGTGGTTTCTGGTTTGGCTGTTTCGGTTCCTATTGCCTGATTGTGGCGGTTTGATGCTGATAAACCTTGTGGTTCCTCATTCATCTACCATATTAATAGATGAGGAACTGGCTGATCCCAATGACGGTTGCAATACTGAAGGTAGTATGAGCCGGTCCTAGTAGCGAACGGCTGTCAGGTGTTTTCTAAGAGTAAAAGCTTTAATAAATATGTAGGTTTGGCAGCCTGACTTCTGCTACGTGTGGTAGTCAAAGTTTGATAACCTGAGCCATGGTGAAACAGCTCTTTTTATACTTTTTTATGGAGCTGTTTTTCTCCAAACGTGCATTTGATTGGTCTAAATGACGTTGTTAATGGTGATCTCGATTCTGATTGGTCGAGACATGTTTGACAATTGGCAGCGAGATGCACACCACGGCTCAGGCTATTCAGACTTTGACTACCGCACATAGCAGACATCAGGCTGCCAAACCTATAGTAAGCCATATCACCGCCTACGTATTTATTAAAGCCATATCATTCATATCATGTCAGATTCCCGTTTCTGTATCACAATTATCTGCTTTGTAATATCGCGTAAATATTGAACAGTGATGACAATCATTTTGTCTCCACAAGCGATAGTGTGTGATGTCATGAATGTGCCAATGCATTACATTCTTTATTATGTAATACTCATCTCGTTGAATATTTTGAAACTAATTTCACTGGAACTTGTTGCTGCCTACGGCCTATGTCTACTTTGCTCATTGAAGATATTGTTTGGTGGCCTGCATCAGTGAGCCAGTTAATCATGCATTGGTTCTGTTACAGTCACAGATGATCACTTGCAGTTTTTAATTAACCCTTTAATGATAAAGCCGATCAAAACCAGCCTTTGCAGTGGTCTTGAGCAGTGTTCAATTGCAGGCCAAGAGAAGACTATATTGTAAAGTTTATCACTGGAATGACTGATCAAGCCAGTCACTCCATTGGTAAACTTTAAAAAATAGTATTCTGTTGGCCACCAAATGGACAATTTCCATAAGAAAATTGAAATCTTCTTCACCAAATCTGACCAGTAAATGGTCACAAAATCTTACCTCATAGCATTCACACATGGTATAGCAAGCAGAAACTTTTCCTCCTGAAAAATACAGCAAATGAATTATTATTATTATTATTATTATTATTATTATTATTATTATTATTATTATTATTATTAATCTTCTAGGTCAAAATAGTATTATTGAATTCTGATGTGACCTCAATAATATTTACTTAGATGTATTTTGGTCTCAATCTCAGATTAACACTTTCAAGCTTGTAGACCAAATACAATGTATTCTCTACAACCTTAATAATGAATGGCTATGTTGAATGTGAAAGGCCAGGTGAGCTAATCATACAATGATTTGACCCGTAATAAATACATGATAGATACAGTAATAATCCTTAAAATAATCTTGGTAGATACAGTAATAATCCGTAAAATAGTCTTTCAATTATGTAAGCCTACATTAGCAGCTTAAGTATTAAGTGTTGTTTATATCAGCTATAAAGCACTCATGCTAGTCACTATGATCTACGGTAAATTGCTAGAGCATTCCATCACGTGACCATAACATAACATCAGTCTAAATTGTTTCGGAATCCATCCAATAGAATTCAGTCATAATCACAACATAATCTCAATTCTAAAGTTATTTTGCTAATAAAGTGAACATTTATATAAGCGCTAAATGGATTATTGCGGTTTACTAACACATTACGGCGCTAACATGTAGTAGTGGACATATCTATGTTTTAGCATCAACACTTTACTGGCATTATTCGTCAGTTTGTGTTCGGTTTCTCGCTCGGGAATGAGTTTCACCCATTTTATATATATATATATATATATATATATATATATATATATATATATATATATATATATATATATATATATAAATATACATATATATAAATATACATAAATATAAATATATATATATATATATATATATATATATATATATATATATATATATATATATATATAGGGAGAGTGATAACAATGTACTGGGTCTGTTTGCTTATGGTGTGCATGTCGGCCCAGGGAAGACGGTGACCCCTACCCTGCTTGGTTGATGCCTGTCGGCTCCATTGTGTGGAGCTGGTGGATCCAGTCTTCTCCATTTGGTGGATACTTCATCCTCGAGATCCGAGGAGAGGACCTGGATTATTCTGAATTGCATGTTCATTCTGGAATGCCTGGGTCTGTTGAAATGCCGTGAAACTGGAGTGTCATACCTCTCGTGTTTGTAGAGGTTGGTGATCGAGCGTAGGTGCTCTTGAATGCGGATTTTGAAGGTGCGTAGCGTCTCTCCTACATACTGTTTTTTACAGACTGAGCATGTCAATAAGTAGACTATATTTCTTGTCTGGCAGTTGCCAATGATTTTGGACCTGTAGGAGAGCCCTGTATGGGAGCTAGAGAAGAATCTATTCTTCTGCATTGTGTTGCAGATGTTGCAGTTTTTAGTGGTGCAATTTTTGAGCGGGTTTTTTGGGGCAGTGTTCTGGCCCCCGCCGGTAGCTTAGCCCTGACTATTGTGTCCTTTATGGTTTTATTTCTTCTGAAACCGAATAATGGCGGTTCTGGAAATGCAAGCCTGCATCTGTGGCTCGCTTCCAGAATGGGCCAGTATTTCTTGATGGCATTTTTGAGGAAAATGCCTGTGCGGTTGAAGTCACAGACGAAGACTGGTTTGGATGGGAAGGTGATCTTTGTTGTGTTGGTTTTTGCGGGTGGGTGTAGAAGATCGTTCCTATTCTGTGTGCGGGCTCTGTGCCTAGCTTTGTCTAGGGTAGCCCGCGGATATCCTCTGTTCTCGAAATGGCCTAGGAGGGCTAGGCTATTTCTGTCGAAATCTTCCGAGTGTGTGCAGATTCTCCTGAGTCTCAAAAACTGTCCGTATGGGGATGAGTCTTTGCAGATGGATGGGTGATCTGACTCGTAGCGGAGATATCCGTGTTTATCTGTTGGTTTGGTATACAGATCGAAAGTTATTGGTTGGCCATCAATGTTGATGGCCATGGTGTCCAGGAAGGAGACCCGTTCTCGTGACGACTCCATAGTAAATTTGATGCTATGGTGGGATGAGTTCATGTACGTGACGAAGGAATCCAGGGCCTTTTCGCCATGTTCCCAAACCATGAATATGTCATCTATGTATCTAATGTAGAGCGATGGTTTGAATGGGGCTCCAGCTAAGAGTTTCGTTTCTAGGTCGGCCATAAAGATGCAGGCAAAGGAGCATGCTGCTTTTCTGCCCATGGCGGTCCCTCCTACTTGGAGGTAGTGTTCGCCGTCAAACTCGAAGTTATTGCATTCTAAAACTAGTTTTAGAAGGTTTAGGAGGCCTCTAATGGTGAGGTTTCCAGGGAGCCCATGCTTTTGGCAGAATTTTGCTACTGCTCTTAGTCCCTCGTTGTTTGGGATATTAGTGTCCATGGTGACCAGTAGGGTGTCTGGTGCTGTTTTTCCGAAACTTTCGACTTGGTTGATAAAGTCTGTGGTGTCTCTAGCATATGATGCGATCTTTGTGATATGTACTTTGATATGCTCGTCCACAAAACTGCTAATAAGCTCAGTAGGGCAGCCTATTCCGCTGATGATCGGTCTGCCCGGGATAAGGCCCTCCTTGTTCCTCTCCGTGTGGACTTTCGGTAGGAGATAGAACCTGGCGGTTTTTGGTGGTTTCGGAATGAGGTTGGAGGCGGTTGTGTTGTCTATTTCTCCGTCCCTAGCTAACTGGTCCAGGCGTTTTTCCACTAGATTAGTGTGTTTACAAGTTAAGTCTGTGTCGACCTTTTTATAGAACCTTGTGTCGGCTAGCTGGCGGTGTGCCTCAGCTATGTAGTCGGATTTGTTCTACTACGGTTGCTTCTCATTTGTCAGCTTTTTTTATCACAATTGTATGATTTTGTGTTAATTCGTTTAAAGCAGTTTGTTCGGCATCGGTTAAGTTGCTCTTATGGGAGCGCCGATGGACGTGCTTACTGAAGTCATACCTGATCGCCTTAAAAAAAGCCTCAAATGGCGCATCCATGGTGGGTGGTGGCATTGTGCTTTTTTTGGCAGCAAACTTTTTGATTATGACGTCATGGAACGTTAGTAAAGTTAGCATCGGTATTGTGACCGGTGTGCCAATGTGGTTTTGTAGAAGTGTGTGGGGTGGGTGCGGGCTTGGTGTAAAGAAATGTTTGAGGCGCATGCGTCTGAAGAAAGCCTGTAGGTCGGTATACAGGTTGCCTAATTGTGGTTCTGAAACCGTTGGGCTGAAGCCAATAGACTGACGACGGTGCCCTGGTTGAGGGGATTTGATGAGTGATTGAAGACAAACGAGGAGATATAAATTTCATCTTCTTTGTTCACAGCATTATTGTTACGGTTTAGTAATGGACGGTACAGACTAGCATGATAGATATGAATATTGTTAATCAGTATATGGTTGATACAGTGAAATGTTGGTAATGTCCAAATCACAGACGGTGTGACGTCTATCTAGAAGTCATCATCTTGATGCTGCTAGCTTCTGGACTGCTATTAAGAGCTGTTCAATAGCTTGTGTACTGTTAGTGCCCATTAGTGGAGCCGGTCTGCTCTGTGCCGATCTGTTGCTAATTCTTCTGCGATCCGCCCAGTCTGGTCTGGTATTCTGCCTCCTCGGTGCTTGGGACAGGCGTCCGGCCGGCTGGCAGTAGGGCCTCTCATTCTGTCTCTGCTGCTGGCGGCGGGTTGCGGTTGGGCGAGGTCATCTTCTTGGGCTCTGTGACCTGTGCAAACGGCTATGCCTAACGGTGGTTGTGGCTATGGCCAATTCCGCTTCTCTAGTGGCGGTGTTATTGTTACATCTTTCAAAGGCTGTTTTGAGTCCTTTGACCACTTCATACTGTAGGGATAGTTTGTTTTTGGTATGATCCAGTACTGTTTGTGTTAGTGAAGTTTCAAACGCTTTGATGCGATCTATCCACTCTTTCCTGTACTCGACATCACCTGTCTCGGGGGTCCAAGTGACCCTCGTGCGGCGCATGCCTGGCGTGGTGCCATCGGACAGAGCCTCTTCTAGTTTCTCCATCTGGAACTATAATTTGGTAAGTTTACAGGCTGCGTTTCTCCACAGCCTGTAGGCTCCCTGATGTTGTTCAGGGATTGCCGGTTTCTGATACTTGGCACTGCTTCCTGGGTCGGTTTCTATTGCTGCTGGTGTGGGGGCTGAGTCTGCCTCCACCCTTCTCTTTAGCGCCCTCTCTGTTTCCGTTCTCGGAGGGTCGACGGTAGAGGAACTGGCTTCTTCTGTGGGGGGCCAGTGCCGCCGGTTTTGACAGGGTTCGGTGAGCAGTTACGTCGGTGGTTGACTGTGCTAATAACGCATCGGCATCGACTGAATTAAGACTCAGTCCTGAGATAGAAGGTAGGATTACTATCTCTTTTTCCCTTGGCAACTGGTTGCTAGGTAAGTTCATCATGTGATTTGAAGAGTGATAACGACGTAGTCAGTGATAGGTATACCAATATAGCTTTTTAAGCCTGACGCTTGAATGCAATTGTGCATCCAGAAGTCTGAATGGTCAGAAGCTATTTTTCAGCTCCTTTTATGCTCTCATGGGCTGACCCTGGGGATTGGTTGTCGCATGTCCTAAAAAGGGCATGGAAAATTGAGATGGCCGGCTTGGTTTTGGCGGTGGTTGTATGAGATCACCAGTTGTGGTTAGTTTGGTGGTTGAATCCAAAATGGCGGCTCGTGGTTTTTACCGGTTGTGGTAATTTTCACCGGTTGGGGTGTTTTTTACCGCTTGTATTTATTTTGCTGGTTTTGGAATTTTTGCCGGTTGTGCCAATTTTCACCGGTTGGGGTGTTTTTACCGGTTGTGATTATTTTGCCGGTTGTGGAATTTTTGCCGGTTGTGGTCTTTTTGACGTTTTTTTGGTTTGAAACTTTTTTGCCGGTTGTTTGAAATTTTTGTCGATTTGTTTGGTTTGCCGGTTGTGGCTGAAAAAGTTACCGGTTCTGTTATGATCATATGTTTCCACTCAATTTTTGTAGCTGCTTTGAGGGGTTTTAGCAGTGGGTACGGCCCATTTGTTGTGAGGTTTTGACCGGTGTAGTCATACGCCACTTCCATCTTTGCTCGTACTCATTCAGATTCAACTTATTTCAGTTCCAACTTATGACTAATAACTTCAAGAGTTAAATGGTTAATATTTTGATAGTAAACACTACAAACTTTGATGACCAAGTTTTACTATATCAGAGATGTGTGTCGATCTAAGTGTTTTAGTAGCAAGGATAGCCTTTGGATCAGGAAAGTTCTTGACTATCAGACCCTTTTATTAGCCCTAAGATGGGTTTTTTCCTACTTAATGTATAATCTAATCTCTCATCATTTTGGAAATTCTTTCTGCGGGTACTTAACTCGAGCGAAATTGGATATAAACAGCATGTACCCAGGCTATGATGGGTCACTCTATCGGCTCTCAATCAATTAATTGTTATAGTAAAATATAACATTCTGCTTGCAAATGGACTATTACTCATGGAAATCATATGAAAGTCTACCAGAAGAGGGGCAGAACTAACCTAGTCAGAAAAAATTTCTCTCTAAGGGGTGTGCAAACTGCGAAATGTTTTGTCTGGAACATGTTGTTTCCACACCACTATACCGTACACACAACCCCTGACCAGAAGTGATGGCACAGCCATGGAGATAAATGAAGAAGAGATGAACATAAGGCCTAACTGTCCTTTGCTCAGTATTATTATCTAGATTATAACTCTCAATTCTTATAGTATAGCAACTGATTATAATTAAACTTCTGGTTTAGGTATGCCAAATCAATTCACTTCTGTTGTTTTGCTGGTATTGTTTATGTTTCTAAATGATGTTTGACAATTTAAATGCCCTATTTCAGGGGCTCTTATTTTTAAATCTTTAATTCTTTATTAGTTGTTCTTAGTGCAATGGCTGAACCACCCAATTATCCTCATCCTTCGAAACCTTGTGTACACCCAACTCTTCGCATTTATCTTCTAGGAATAATTTTATTTTTTTCTTATGATCCTAGAAGTTCTTTTGTCATTTTGATTTCACCAGATTTCGTTTTGCTCCTGAATCTTCTCATGTATTAGTCTCTTCTTATCAGCCTCTATCTTTCGACCTGTTCTCTCAAAAAATTGGAATCAATCATCTTTCGATTCTCCTAATATCAATCTGCAAATCAGTGCATCAGTCTTTATTATTTTAATTGTGAATAGTGGTTTGCTATCTTTTAGTATCATATCTGGCCTGATTTATTTTTCACATAGTTTTTCAGTCTTTCTTTTCTATCAGTAGGATCCCTCGCCATGATGAAGCATATTTATGGGAGAATGTAAACTTGTCACAATAATAAAGTTAGTCTAGCCCGTGTGAAATAAATTTCAAGTTAACTTGGATTAGCTTGGATTTTCTTTAATATCCAAGCTATTGGAAAATTATTCAACCCATACCAGCTTGGATTACCTTGAATTAGCTTGGATTTTATATAGTTGCTTGAACTTCTTGAAAATCCCCCCTCTCAGAATTCAAGCTAGCTGGGATTTTCTAGGATTTTCTGAATATCATCATGAAAAACTGCAAGCTTCATGGATTTGCTTGGACTTTTCTGATTTGACCGAATCCAAGCTAGCTTGAATTTTCTAGGACTTTGTTTTGTCAGACATAAAAGAATTCAAGTTACTTGGATATCCTTGAATTTGTAGACTCACTTACGCTACCTTGGATTATCTTGAAATAGCTTGCACTAAGGCAAGAACAGGTTCTGTATAGTCATGACTAGAGGTGGCCTTGACCTGGTAAATTGGTGGGAAATTTAAAAAGTCTTTGTAAAAAAGCAAACAGTACATTCATTGCATTGATCATTACCAGCTATGGATATATAGAATATGATAGTTTGGAAACACTGACAGTACTGTTAGATAGAATGCTTAGCATCAGTAACTTTAAATGGAAACAGAACTGTATTTTGAGGTATGTATTCTATTGATTTCCAGAGATTTATTCAGAATTACCAGTTTTGGTATAGCTTTTTCAGTTCTATGTAATTAATGCAGTGATGATGCCTTCTAAATAATATGGCACATTAACAATCTATGTCTATAAGAATAACAGACAAATCAGTCAGAAACTCATATATTGCTAATGTCTGGCTGAAATTGTATTTGCTATTGAATAACTCAACTCCCATGAAGGTGATTTTGTTTTTTAAGCATATATATTTATATATAATCTGTGTGGCAGCATTTATGTGTACATGCATACATTTTATCTTAATGGATAACCTATTTCAAAAGCTAGGATTAGCTGGGATTTTCTTGAAGTTCTAGATAGCTCGGACTTTCTGGAATAAAATCCAAGCTAAGTGGGATTTTCTTGAACGTTCAAACAGGCTTGGATTTTCATGAACGTTCAAGCTGGCTTGGATTTTCTTGAATGTTCAAGCTAGCTGGAATATTCTTGGATTTTAAGTGGCCAATACCGGCAAGCTAGCTTGGATTATCTTGAATGTTCAAGTTAGCTCGGATTTTCTTGAATGTTCAAGCTATCTGGAATTTTCTTGGATTTTAGTTTAACTAGGCCCTTCTTGGATTTTCTTGAATTACCTTGAATTTTATGTGGCCAATACCAGCAAGCTAATTCAAGCTTTTCCAAGTTATTAAACGCTTGGATTAGCCAGTTTATTCAAGCTCCACAGAACTTGGATATTCATGATATCCAAGCTTTTTTTGGCCTAGGACATAAGGTACCTCCTCTAATCTTTTTTGTCTTATCAAGACTTACACCGTTCCTTTCTCGAGTTCAGTAGAAATTTTGATCTTTTTATTTGTCTAGTGATATGTCTATTATTTTCATATGGAGCTGTTTTCTCTGCCTTATCTATTCAAGCCTATTTTTATTCTTCCAAATTCTAACTTTCCCAGGCATTATTAAATAAATTCCTCAAGGGGGCCTAACCAAGATGATTGGGTCATTGCCTTCTCATGGATTGTGGAATATGTTTTTTTCCTTTCATCCTTCTGTGTAGTTTCAGTCCTTTGTCCTTATCCATCATTGATCTGGTCACAGGTTTGTTGGACTTCTTTCCCGTTTAATCATCTGATAAAGATATTAACAATTGGGCTCATATCATACTAGCTTTGTTTTAAAATTAGATTTGTAAACTAAGATTCTGCAGGTTTATTCTGGTCCTAGCTGTCATGCTTAAGCGCTTCTATATAATCTCTACTCTATCAGGGGTGGGGATGGGCATAGATAGCCTCATGCATGTCTTAGGTAGCAGATTTCCTACATATAAGATACAATCAACGTAGTCATTGAATCCCCCTTTTTTCTATCAAACCATGTTGGTCTCCTCTGACACTAGTCCTGCTTCTGTTCCTGATCAATAATTTTCTGCTCTTTTCAAGTAGGATACAGTGGAGGAATGGCAGAATCCAAAGTTTTAAGGATTATGAGGTGCTGGCAGATCATCTTTTATAGGGTCTCCGCTCTTATCTTCAACTCATATATTTATCCTTTTCTGACTTCCAAAAAATTTACACTTCATGTCCTTATGATTTAATACTAATTCTGTTGTATATTTTGGAATTATTTTGACTGGAACCCATGGCTGCTTTATTGCTGTTTGAGACAACGATGACTTACAGTCAAATCGTTTTATAATATTCAACTCTTTTCCTGATATGTTGTCTCAGAAATGGAGTTCATCGATGAAAGGAATAATACTGAACATAAGAGTCATTTTGGCCAGTCATCACTGGTCTCGTCAAGGATAAGGGACAGTGTTTTTTTTATATTTCCATACATAGAGAATTGATCCTAACTGGATCTGGGTTCTTTTAATTACATCATGGCCAGTCTGGGATTCCTCTGGCTTGGAAGGTCCCTTAATTGTGTTGAAATTTGGGCCAAATAGAGTCAGTTTTGTGTATGACGGTCAAGTCTGGTAATTCAGAAATTTGTCCTTCACCCCGACCGCTTGTCTTATTCCATCTTCAATACTCTGGAATATCGGAGAATGAAGAAATATTGTCTCTTTCACAAGCCACCTATCTGCTCATGCAGTCATTTCTATAGTAGTGACTTTCATCAACAAGCAGGGCAGTTGAGGTTATCATATTTTGTCTGGAGTCTTGGTCCTCCTCCTGCAGTGGAGATGTCAGGAAATCTTTCAGCATCTCACATTCCAGGTAGAATGATTTTCCTTGTAGCTCATTTATTACATCCCATTAAGTTTCTACTCAGTAGTGTTCTTCGTCCCGGCTAGGCTCTGGCAGTAGATGCTCTGGCCCAGTCATAGACTTCACATTTTGTTTAAATATCTTCAATTGAACTTTCTAGTGCCAATTGTCTTTAAGAACTTTTGTCAGCGGTTTCTAGTGCAATTGTCTTTAAGAACTTTGTCAGCAGAATGTATTATCCCTTTAATCACTCCTGCTTGGCCCAATGAGAGTTATTCAGTGGAGCTCGTAGTCCTCTTTGTGGAAATCCAGAGTCTTCCCAATTTTGCGGATTTTCTATCTCGTTTAACAGCAGCTTTCATTTCATCATTCCACAAATCTTCAATATGTATATATGTTATCTTCCAAGAGACCTGCTTTTCAGAAATTGATTTTTTTTGTCTGAACTTTAGTATTCTTAATCAATTCAAACTATCTGTTACAGGAGAATTTACCAGAGTATATTTAAGGTTTTCAAATGGTTGTAAGAACAACACATTATCACGCCCGATTCTGCATCCCATCATCAAGTCATAGATTCATGGGATATTTTTGATGACTTAAATCTCTGTATGCTGGGGTGGTGTTATCGTTTTCACTAGCATCTATCCTTCTTTATTTTCTAGAAGCCGGTTTGAGTTATTAAGTATTTACATCATTTATCCATGGTACAGGTATTTTTAGGGTATAGCATAAAGACATATACCTATAATAAATTCCTCTATTAATTCATTCTTGGGTCCATCTGTTTAATTGTATAACTCTGAAATCATTCTTTTTCTACTAGCTGCCGCGTTTGTTAGATGGCATTCTGATATTCATATTCTTTTTGTGAATGATCTTTTCTAGGTGGTAGGATATCTGGCTTCATTCTTTGCCCTTGAAGACATCTTATATATATAAAACCTACTTAATTGTTTTCAATCCTTTCCGAAAACTATACCCAATTTAAAAGATCTTTTTGAAACACTGTTCAGATTACTTATGCGATTTTGTTTAGTAAGCGCACATCTCATCAACTGGATTACAGACACCATTAATTGACACTAGAATGTATCTCCAGGAGACACTCAATAAGTGTTACGGCACACGATGTTCGTGGTATGGTCTTCTACTTCACATTCTATGCAAATCTACCGTTCAGATTACTTATGCGAATTTGTTTAGTAAGTGCACATCTCATCAACTGGATTACAGACACTATTAATTGACACTAGAAAGTATCTCCAGGAGACACTCAGTAAGTGTTAAGGCACACAATGTTCGTGGTATGACCATCTCCATCGCATTCAATGCAGATCTATCAGTGGACGACATTATGTAAGTTGCAGTATAAATGTCAGATTCTACATTATTTTTATCTGAAAGATCAGATTCAATTCACAATCTGACATTTCTAGTTTCGCCACTCAAACCTAGGCTCAATTGCCTAGATTATTTAGTCAGCCGTCTTCTTCATCATCTGTCTGTTTTTAAATTCTCTTTGCTGAGATTTTCTAATTATCATTATTTTAGTGTATTTTATTTAGAACATTTGTTTGTTCATGCTCTTTCAGCGATTTAGTTGGTTTTAGTATTTTTTGTGATTAACCTTTCATTCCTGATTTGCAATTTACCAACCCACATAGTATTTGGGCTCTGACCAATTCTATGTCTTAGGAAACAGTGAATTGAGTGGCTTAGTATTTTTGTTGTGTTACAAAACGACCCAGACGTATATACTGGTCTGGCATTTTGTTAGCTTACTAAAATACTTACCACTCAATTCACTGTGGCCCATCTTGGCCACCCCGCGTCATTAAATTGCAAATCATTATTAAAAATTTGTGGAATTAATTAATGACGGCTTGGACTCGGTCGCATGCATAGTAGCATAAGTGCACATGCTCACAGACTCGTTTATGTTCTCTATAGGAATAGAGGAACCGGTTCCCTAGAGCAATGACTGCTTTAGAGTTAAAGAGATACTATCAAGACTACCCAATGGAGGGATGTATCTCTGCTAACCTTGTTTACTAGGGAACCCAGACAACATGGGAATGAATAGGTTAAAATTTCTGAGATATCTAAGTCAGGTGATTTATAGCAAACAGTGAATTGAGTGGTAAGTATTTTAATAAGCTAACAAAACGCCAGACCAGTATATATGTCTGGGTCGGATGCTTCCTGCTAAATATATATTAATATAGTTCTCGAGAAGCCATTTTAAATTTCCCATTGCTTTAGTATGGGAGCTTTTGGCGGGAAAATGATCCAAGATGGCCACCAAACCGTTTATCCGACAGTTTTGAAAATTGCAGATTTGTGATCAGAATACCCAAAAACATATATAAAACCAATTTCAGCCTCAAAATTGATCAAATAAATAAATCCAATATGGCCGCCAAACATGCTGTATTTTGATTGGCCCACTGCGGCCATGTTTTTTGAGGGATTAAATTCCTTGAACAAAGTTTAATGGCCCTTAGTCCCTAATCATATCTGCCAAATTTCGACCCGACCCGTTCAGCAGTTCTGGAGTTGTTTTCACTAAAACCAGGTCAACCAAGATGGCCGCCGAACCATTTAACCAATCAAGTTCCCTTGAACAAACTTTGGTTCAGCTCTTGCCCTAGATCATATTTCATGAGTTTTGCATCAATTCCCTTGGTGGTTTCGAAGAAGATTTTTAGACGTTTCCTAAAATTGGCCGAAATCCAAGATGGCTGGCAGATGACAGACACACGATGGATGGTCGCCACGGCATAAGCTCACTTGGGCATTCAGGTCAGGTGAGCTAACAATGCTCTCTGACGTATGTGAAGATTGATGACGCCATTCGACAGATTGTACGACGTGGGAAAGGGGCAAGTGTGTAAAATGGACATCACTGACGCCTTCAAGTTAGTTCCCATATCACCACAGCAATATCATTTATTTTGTGTCAAATGGGAAGGTTTGTATTTTTTTTATAGACGTCTCGCCTTTGGATGTAGATCGAGCCCTAGGATTTTTGATTGTCTTTCTTCAGCCATATGTCGGTTCGCGACAAAGAATTATGGTGTTGATTTTATCTTACATCTGTTGGATGACTTTCTAAACATTGACAAACCAGATTTTGACGCTGAGAGAATGATGGCCATCCTAACTTTGCTGTTTAACAGCCTGAATATTCCTCTTGCATAACACAAAACTATAGGTCCGACAACGGCAGTACTTGGGCATAATTTTAGACTCTGACAATATGCAATCCCATCTTCCCACGAATAAGATTGATAGGATTTCAGCATTGTTGAACACTTTTTTACATCGTAAGTGATGCACTAAATTGGAACTATTAAAACTTCTGAGACATTTGAGCTTTGCCAGTCTGGTCATTTTGGCTGGTAAATCATTTGTTTCATGTGATGGCTTTGGCATTTTCAGTTAAGGAACTCCATCACTACGTGCATTTAACTACAGAATGCTGTGAAGATATATTCATGTGGAAACTCTTTTTAGACCAGTGAAATGTGGCGTCTATGTTTCATGATGCATCATTGACTCCTGCCACTGACATGGAACTATTTACGGATGCATCATCTACCATTGGCTATGATGGTTATTTCCAAGGCCTATGGTTTTGTGAAAGATGGCCAGATGACATCCACTTAAAGGTGGATGATAAGCTTTCCATGGCATTCTGAGAATTGTACCCCATTGTTGTGGCAATGCTCCTTTGGGGGTACCCAATGGTCCTCTAAAAAGATTTTGATTCTCTGTGACAATCTAGCTAATGTCAATATTATTAATAAAGGGTGATCTAAGGTGACATCCATAATGCACTTAATGAGATATTTGACATGGTGCGCGGTGCAAAATTCTTTTACTGTGTATGTGCAACATGTACCAGGTATATCTAATAACCTTGCAGACGCTCTTTCACGATTTCAGATGGAACGATTCACACATCTTGCGCCAGCGGCTCACGAGAACAGGAGTCGATGTCCACCAGTCTCAGAGGTGCCGTGGAGCTCCAGGCTTCCAGGTATTATAGTACTGTGAATTGCAGTTCATGGTTGTTGATGTCAGATGAATGGTGATTTATGTTGATTTGGGGTGGTGTGGTTATTGTGGGGTTTTTTTAATTGCTAGCTATTGTTATTTTAATTGAATTAATTTTTTATTTTTATTTTATTTTATTTATTTTTTGTGTGTGTTACCATGGCATTCATAGTTGGATCATTCTTTACTTGGGGACTCTCAGCTGTTCAAGTATTCACATCTGTCAGTTTTGGAATCAATAATTCTTGTTATTCATTATTTCCACAAGTAACATACCCATCAGCTGATTTGTTTACTTGCAGATATACAGGCTTCCATTCAATTGAGTTTCACTATTTGGTTGCCTCAGTACAGTATGGAGTAATTTCAGCTTACAATGAATTCCAAAATCCATGAACAGGCTTCCATTCAATTGAGTTTCACTATTGGTTGCCTCAGTACAGTTTTTAAGTTTCAGCTTAAGCTCGTTCCAAATCCAGGCGAGTCTTCAACAGTAAGTTAATAACCTTGCAGGGCTTTACAGCTTACACTGTGTCAGTGCATTTACGTGTACTGGGAAATTCTACTGACATCGATTTCCAGCTCCATAAAATTCTGTTGTCAGTTGAATAGCCGAGTCAGTCCACATGCCACATTTTTATTTTATCATATCTTGTAAACATAAATATTCTGTGTTCGTGTATGTCAATCACTTAGACATTTTTCCATAGTATTATAGTGATATAAGGTTTAAAACTGTAATGAAACAGCAGTCGGATCAAATTTTGAGATTGTGTCAACTTACATTTCATTTGAACTGTGAGTTTGGACCAATATTCATTATTTGATTGCGGTTCTCCTTACATAGGAGGGATATTCCTCTTCAGTTTGGTTACCAGTCATTTTTGTGAAATGACATTATTTGCCGTTCGACAGACTTAATATAGATGGACTTTATTTGAGCGCTTATCAGATGCATGCATTTCCTTGGATAGATTTATATTGGAATGTGTTCACTTGAGGAATAGTTATCAAAGACAATTCATAGGAGACGAACGTGAATTTTAGACGGCGTGGCTTTTGTTAGGTTTTAGATTTGCATATCAAGTAATAGCTAGCCCGAGATGTTAACCACTTGATTCTGATAGCCTGTTTTTGAGATTCTCATCATACGGTTGGTGTCTTGTAATTTGTTTGATTTTCTTTGAATATTGATGCTAGAAGTTGTTGCAGGTGTGCAGTGCAAGTTTCCGGTAGTTATTCAATGAATTTCTTGCAGATTCTCAGACCGATGCTTTCTGATGTGTGTGTCGAAATGGAATTCAGAGTGGAATGGTTACATGTCAATTTTGGAGTAACGCTCTGACTAGATCGTGAGCTTTACGTTAACATGATTTCAAATCTGAATATAAACTGCTACTTTGGCAATTGCAGTTGGTCTGACGTTGAAGTTTCCAAAAATATTAGCGTTCTCTCTCGGCGGCTGTTGTGCAGTATGGCAGTGTGTTGCTTTCTAGTTTTATTTACGTAAAATGTTAGTGGGCTCGGATTCTGTATGGCCAGCGGATTAATTGGTAAACATGGCTGTATTTTTGTACGGCAGTAGGTTGCTGTATGGCCACTTAATTTGAAAGCGCTTTTGCTGGCTAGAAACGAGTGCCAAATGTGCGCACAAGACCTATTTTCTGGTCACAGGTTTGATTTTTAACTTATTTGTGATAGTTATAGTTTGCATACTGCACAGTCAGAGAATCAAAAAAGCATCCGCCTTTGTTTCTATGAGAATTGTTAATAATTGTTGTACTATTATAATAAACTCCGGACTTCGACAGCCAAGAAACTCCAGTGGGAGGAGGTGAGGCTCGAAACAGCTCTCATCTACCATCTGACAGAGAGGGTTGGGAAGAGACTAGAACCCCATCATACGCTTTGGTTCCGCCATCTGACTCATAGACTGCTAAACTTCCATGGTCTAGACCGCGCTCCCCAACCCCCACCTCATTTGTTCGCACAAATTCCAGAGGGCTTTCAAAAAGGGGAGGCAACACCCACCAGACCTGTGTCAGCCGCAAGTCTCAGCTAGGGCAGTCCAGGAGAGTGCAAAGAAACTACTACAACTTCTAATTGAAAAAACTATCTGTATAGCGATTAGATTTTCAAATTGGAATGAGTCCAATGTCTGTTACAATGAATAAGATACTCTTGAACCAGACTTTTTACTTAATCAGTCTGGGAATTCGACTGTAAGTAAATTAATATTAGTCACTTAAACTAAGAAAACACTCACCATTTACTGAGTGCTTGGTCTTTGTTGATCATCACAGGAGCTCCGCTCAATCCACGGTCATTCTCAGATCATGTGCATCACCATTGCTAGTGCATGTGGAAGAACCCTATGATGTATGCGTAAATAGTGGTCTGATGTGGCTTAGTTAAGATTCGACAAATTGGCGACGGCTACCGGATTAAGTGCGTTGGAGATATTGCGTTGGTAGAAGTCAGTGAATGACGACTCGGCATGCCATTGGGCTACAGACATCACCTCCTCTAAAGAGACACCCTTATAAAGGGCCAATGCTGCTGCTAGTTCTCAGACTTGATGGGCGTTCGCACGATCAATCTGCTTTCCTGTTGCGATATTGTGCGACATCTGAATAGCATCGACTATCCAACAAGAAATGGTATCTTTCGAGGCGTGAAGATGAGGAGCTTTGAGACATAACCACAGAGATTTCGGGTCATCTCTCTACTCATCAGTACATTTTTTATACATTTTCAGACATCTGATAGGACACCAAGCAGAAGAGTTTGGGTCATGTCTAGTTAAACTTGGCAAATTGATCGGCTGTCCTGGATATTTAAGTGACTGATTCTTTGCCAGGAAACAAAGACGTGGAAGTAGTCTTAAACCTTCACCCGTGATGACAAAACGGTCTTGTTCGTCAGGAAGCACATGAATTTCACTTCTCCTTCTCGCCGATGCTGCTGCAACTAAGAAAACTGATTTAATAGTTAACAGTTTAATATCTATAGATCTAATTGGTTCAAAGGGAGCATGCCCTAAAACCTGTAGAACAAGATATAGATTCCATGCTGGGATAGGAATTGGCTGTCTAGGTCGCAGATTGCTCATTCCTTTAATAACTTCATTTAAAGTGTCATTTTCCACTCCTTCAATGGCCAGACTGGGAATGACTGAAGCTAATGCAGACTTATATGCTGATAGGGTTGATGGTACAAGTTTGTCAACCTCGTATAAATGACAGATAAAATCTGCTATGTGTTGAACAGATGCAGAAAAGGGATTAATATCCCTTCCCTTACACCACTCTGGAAATTTGTTAATTCTATAATTATATGTCTTGGTGGTTGACCCTCTTCTGGCTGAAGCGACAAACTTCGCTGCTTGCTCAGAAAAGCCACCCTCAATTGCTCGCTGCTTGATAACATCCATGCAGTCAATTGGAACATCTCCGGTCTGTCGTGGAGACACAGACCTTTGTTCTGAAAAATCAGATCCATTCTGTCTGGAAGAGGAATTGGATTGCAGACCAGAAGGTACAGCAGATCCATAAACCATGATCAGCCTGGCCAATGAGGAGTGATCAGTAGTACTTGGCATATGCCCTCTCTTATCTTTGCCAGACCTTTTGGGATGAGAATCGTTGGAGGATATGTGTATGCGTACATTCCTTTCCAACTTATCGCCAGTGCATCCACTGCTAGAGCTAACGGGTCCGGGATCGGTGACACGCATGTGATCATCTTTAGGTTTCCTTTCCTAGCAAATAGATCCACATTTGGCTTGCCCCAATGTTTAAATAGAACACCCACTACCGATTGGTTGAGTTGCCATTCCGTCGGACGACAACCTGTCCTTCGACTGAGAGCATCTGCTAGGACGTTCAATCTTCTTGGAATGTGTGCCGCCTGAAGAATAACATTCCTCTCTTGGCACCACAGCAGGTTCCATATCATCATACACAACTGCTGTGATCTTGTCCCGCCTTGGCGGTTCAGATAAGACACCACTGTGAAGTTGCCTGTCCTTATTAGGACAATCTTGTCTCGGATTAAAGTCTCAAATTTTCAAAGTGCTAATGGCACCGCTAATAATTTGAGTACATTTATGTGTTTCTGCCCATTGGTTCGATCCCATTCCCCTGACACTGACAGATCATCCAGTACTGCTCCCCAACCAGTCGTTGATGCCTCTGTAAAGATGGACATCTGCGGTTGGGGGAGGTTGTAGAGGAACACCTCGCAGGAGATTCTGTTCTAATAACCACCACTGAAGAGAATATCAATGGTTCTTTTACTGGAATTCTCAGAGACAACAGATCCATTCTCTGAGAGCAGAATGACATCAAATACATCTGAATCGGCCTGCACCTGAGTGCCGCATAAGGTACCACTTTCTCCAGATATACTAGCAAACCCAGTATTCTGAGAAGTTGACGCACCGTCAGATAGGCTCCTAGAGAAACTGACTCCAAAACTGCAATCAAACTCTTTACTCTGCTCTCCACTGGGAAGGCTACACCGTCCCTGAGACTGAAAAGAATTCCCAGTTATGCAAACTCCTGAGATGGAGTCAACTCTTCTTCTTCTTCTTTTCGATCGCTGGTATCACACTTGGAGAGCCGTTCTCAAGATGAAATCTGTGGTTTGCTGCAGTTCTTCCACAGGCCCATACAGCTTTTCAAGAATAGAGGTTGACAAAGGCCAGATCTCTTCTCTCAGCAGCTGATACGTACTGCAACATTGAAGTATGTGCTCTGTGGTCTGTTCTGCTTCTCCACAAGGAAAAGCGGGCGATGTCGTAAGGTGGAACCGCCTGTACATGTGTTGGTTTAGTCTGTTGTGTCCAGTTCTGAGACGAAAAATGGTCACTTGCTCTGGCCTCGAGAGATGATGGTAGGCATCTTCTGATTGAGGTGTTCTATAGAGTGACTTGATGATAGTCTTCATCTCTGTATGGGTAACCATGTTTTCTGTCTGATTCTCTTCTGCACCCACCTTTGCCATCTTGTCTGCTTCCTCATTTCCTTGGACTCCACAGTGTGAGGGGATCCACTGCAGTGCTATCCGAAAGCATTTGATGGTTTGTAGTGCTTCTTCAAGTTGTGGCAGCTTAGCTTTGGTGATAGCCTCAAGGACGGAGCGGGCATCAGATAAAAAGACAATCTGTGCAATAGGGTCTGCTGTTCTGCTGATGGTATTAGCTGCATGAACCAGTGCTTCGACTTCAGCTCTGTAGTTTGTGCAGTGTTTGCCTGTCGGTATTGCAGCTGACTCATGTTGTCCGTTTGGATACTGTATGTGCAGTCCGGCACCTCCGCTCCTAATTGCATCTTTGGCTGATCCATCTGTGTAGATCCTTATCCATGTCTCCTGAGGGTACATTTCTTCCAGCATGGCTAGGGTCAGGGCCTTCTTGCTCACATCACTGTGTTCATTTTTGGTTGTGAGATGAGGTACTGTGGTGCGAATAGCTATGCTCTCTAGTTTGTTTTCCCAGGGTGGAGGATCAAGGGTGTGGTTTGGATCTTCTATTTGTGCTGGCAACATCTCTTGGTGTTTCCTTTGAAGTGCTTTTGTCTCTTTCACAAAACTTGATCTTTTAAGTCTTCCTGATGACAGCTGTGCTTGCCTGATCTTCATCGGGTGGTTATTGAACGATTTGAACTTTGCAGCTTGGATCAGTGCTTTGCATTCCCTTCCTTTGCTAAGTGGGGGAATGCCTGCTGTCTGCTCCATTTTTTCTATTGGTGTTGATCTCATTCCACCAGTGATGATGCGCAGTGCCTGGTTTTGTACTCTGTCGAGGTTCTGTTGATGAGATTTAGCTGTTGTCATCCATGAGCTGGAGCCATACTCAAGGTGTGGTCGTACGGCACCTAGGTAGATGGTCTTGAGGATCCTTTCATTGGCACCCCACTTTGTTCCTGCCAGCTTCCTCATGATGTTTAGCTTTCTTCTGGCCTTTGCCTCTGCATTCTGGATGTGCTCCTTCCATGTTAATCTTCTGTCATATGTGACTCCCAGGTATGTCTGCTGGTCCTCGTATTCGAGTGGAGTACCGCCCAGTGTCAGATTGCCAACCTTGGTTTTGGTGGACAGTGTGAATAGCATGGCTGATGATTTTTCTTTGTTGATGGTAATACACCAGCGATTGGCCCAAGCTGTAATTCTGTCCAAGGCGAGCTGCATTCTGTACGTGGCAGTCGTTGTGTACTCCTCGGTGCACCAGATTACGAGGTCATCTGCATAGAGGGCTGCTTGGATCCCATTGGGCAGCTCTGCTACAATGTCATTGATGAAGAGTATGAACAGAGTAGGTGATAATACTCCGCCTTGTGGCACCCCTTGTCTCAGCAATACATTCTGTCCAGATTGTCCATCCACCAGCACCCTAGCTCTGCGATTGTGTAGGTATGACTTGGTCCATCGGAACATGTTGCCACCGATGCCTGTGCGCCGGAGCTTCACGAGGAGGCCATCCTTCCACACCTTGTCAAATGCCTTCTGCAGATCGATAAAGGCAGCTAGCATCACCTTCTTGGCTTGAAAAGTGTCCTCTATGACCTGTGCAAGATGTGTTGTTTGATCTTCTGTGCTCCTGTATCTTCTGAATCCGGCCTGCTCTGAAACTATAATGTTCTCTGACTCCAGGTACCACTGCAACCGCTGGTTGATGATGCGCTCCATGGTCTTGCATATGCAGCTTGTAAGACTGATAGGACGGTAGCTCAGCACTTTCGTCTTGTTCTTTCCTTTTTTCAGAATAGGAGTCATTCTGGCTTCCTTCCAGCACTGAGGAACCTCTCCATTGGTCCAACTGAGATTAAAGATGTCTAGCAACTTGCGAAGAGATGCATTACCAAGGTGTTGGATCATTTCATTCGTAATGCCATCTGGCCCGGGAGATTTCTTCTTTTTCAGTTGGCGGATAGCCTTCTTCAGTTCTGCTAAACTAATGTCAACTTTCATTGCATCGTGAGTGTTGGTGTCTGTTCTTTCCTTTTGCTCTTTTCTAACCTCCCTTTGACGCATTCGTGGTATAGAAATGTTGCTTTCTTTTGCATATGCCTTCGCAAAGGCATCTGCTGCCATCTTTCCTGTCAGTGTTTGTCCATCTTCTTCAAGAGTAATCTTCTCTCCCCTGACACCCTCATCATTGAGTGCTTTAGTCAGTCTCCATAGTTTTGTGGTGTCTCTCTCTAAATTAAACCCTGCCATCTTTTCCCTCCAGCTTCTTCTTTTGGCCTCCAGCTTGGTCTTTAGATACCTGGCTTTAGTTTGTTGTAGCGTGAAGTGGTTTTCATGACAGGGATTACCCTCTGCATCTTCTCTGGCCTTGTCTAGTTTATCATGTGCTGCTTGCAGTTCTGTTGTCCAGTAGGGGCGGTAGTTTTTCCTGAACCCTCGAGGAATCGCTTCATTGGCAGCCTTGAGGATACTTGAATTAAATTCCTTGACCACATTGTTGATGTTTCTCCCTTCTACTGCTATATTATGGGTAAGCTCATTGGAACGAATGCCGAACAGACTCCAATTTGCCTTTTTGTAGTTCCACCTTGGATGTTGAGGTGAACTGGTCGAAATACTTCCAGAAAGAGAGAGGAGGACTGGGCGGTGGTCGCTTCCTCCTAACTGCGATCCGACCACTCTACTGAGGTTTCTGTGAATGTCTTCTGTACAAAATGCCAAGTCCGGCGTTGTTGTCGAGTGCCATCGGCGCGAGTAGAAGGTAGGCTGATCTGTGGGATCGTTGACAAGTAAAAGGTGCTTTTCATCTTGCCATGCTTCAATGTCTTCTCGTTTATCAAGTGTTCTGTATCCCCAGCTCTGGGACTGGCTATTAAAGTCTCCCGCAATGAGGAAGTGGCAGTCCGGGACCTGGATTGTGTCAAGTGAGAGATTCTTGTCATTAGGGCAGTAATAATTGACAATTTAAATCACAGAGTTGCTGGTTGTTACCTTGCTCTTGATATATTCTGCCTCTTCCATAAAGGTTTTGATCTGGCTGGCGTTCACGCTGTTTCGGACCAAGGTCATCACCCCACCTTTCTTTCTTCCTCTTCGATCACACCGGAAAATCTGGTAACCTCTGATCTTAAATGGTTTTCCTTCTTGCAGGTGTGTCTCTTGAATGCAGCAGAAATCAATGTTGTTTTCGTACAGGAACTGTTCGAGCTCTGATTTCTTGTTGGTAACCCCTTCTGCATTCCAGTGCATGATGTTGATACTGGGGTTCTCTTTGGGTTTGGTCTTCTCTTTCCGTTGGCCAGTAGCTCTCCATCCTCGTCCCCTGGCTCCACAAGACGAGTTGATGGGACCTCCAGTAGCTGAGGGTGGGCTCCTTCGAGGCATGGAGCCCGGCGCTGCACCTGCCTGGCGGATCCTCACAGGGCGAGCACAATTTCGATTGATTCGATCTCCAAGTGTAATTTCATTAGCGTTGTGCATAATGCTCTGGTTAGCCCCTCCAAATGTCTGGATTGACACCCAGTGGGTTACACCCCTGCGCCACGTTGAGGCCGAGCATATAGTCTTAAACAGGGGGGAGTCAACTCTGATTTCTCTAGATTCACAATCCATCCTAGAAGGCCAGGACTACCTGAAGATTGTTGCGCAGAGTGACTGGATTCCCCGCCTTCAGCAGCCAGTCATCTATGTAAGTATGAACAGCTATGTTTCTCCTGCGAAGATAAGCAGTCATGGCGAGAACCACTTTGGTGAAGACCCTCGGGGTTGTGGTCAGACCGAAAGGAAGTGCATTAAACTCCAAGACATTGTCTTGGAGCGTAAAGCGAAGGTATTTCTGAAAAGGAATCGACATTGGAATATGAAAATATGCATCCTTCAGATCTATCGATACTGCCCACATGCCTTTTCTCAGCCCTGTCATTACCTCTGCTACTGTCTCCATCTGAAATTTTGGTGAAAGAATGAATTTGTTCAGCGGTTTGAGGTTGAGAATCGGTCTCCAACCTCCGGTGCATTTCGGAACGAGGAAAATTATCAAATAGAAGCCCAGCGAGGACTGATTGCGGACTAAATGAATCGCATTTTTCTGTTGAAGATCTGATTTCTGAGCAAATGGCATCTAGATGATCGGATTCCCTTGGAATGGGAGTCCATACTGGAGTCAATGTTAACGGAACTAATGATTGACGGATGAGCCAGTCAGGTTTGTAGCCGTTTCTTAGCCAATGACAGACTAAACAATCTTGCATGACCTGTTCCCATTGGTTTGAGAAGAGCTGAACTCTGCCTCCGATGGTAGGAATCTGCACGCAGCTCACAGTCGATATTGCGCGATGACGTTAATTTACTTGGGTGAAGATTCTCAACTCCCTGTGTTCCTGGCGCCACCAGAACGGGTCTCGCCGGAAACCCGTCCGGATGGCCCCCCCCACCCACCCCCATGGCCACCACGCAGCTTCTTGGAAAATGACGGCCCAGGACTGTCGCCACGGCTATCCTTACGGTAGCCACCATGACCTGAGCCACCACCTTTCCTGTCTTCTTCACACGGCCTCTTATTAGAGGACTTGTATGAAGACGAATGGCCAGGTCCCTGAGAACCGGATGCCCGATGGGCAGCATGGCCAGAAGGACGGAAGGGCGATCTTTGACGCTGCCTCTGCTGCTCCTGTCGATGCTGCTTATAGGACTGTTACGGCCGAGTCCTTTTCGTCGACTTCCACGACTTGCCAACAACCTCCTGCTCTGCAATAATGGGCGCAACCTCGGAGAGCCTGTTTTGCCGAGCCAGCAAACAAGCCCGGACCAATGAAGGGCATGGAAGAAATTACAGCCCTCATCTCTGGTCCTGGTTCTACACAATTGAGAACCATTCTCCTCTGTTCTGCCAATGATCTAGTGATCACCCTGGCCAGGCAATCTTGACACAAGTGCATGGAGTCCCAGACAACTCCGGGAGCAGCCTCTGGCACTTCCCCACCTTCTGCTGCACAGGTCAGCATACCCTGTAGGACGGTGTATCCATGCGAGAGAGCAACCATGGCCACCCTCACCGCATCCTCAATAAGAGTTAACTCATTGAAGGGATCCTTGTTAACTTGGGAAACCAAGGGCGACCCTTGGCTTTCCCAGCTAACGGCCTATTCAGCACTTCTCGTTCTCCAACTGAAAGCCGAGTAACACGAGCATACTGATGGTAGGCCTGCTCTGGAAAGCGGACCCTACTCCTTATCCCCTTAGGGGCCTTGGACAAAGTATACTCCGGCTGAAACAGACAGTACGCCACGACTTCCAACATGTCAGAAGGGAAGAGTTGGTATGGGCGAAGAGCCCTCGACAGAGTGCTAGCCACACGCTGACATCCGCTCCATCACCAGATCGCGCTGAGACCACTGGTCTGATGCCAACCCGAGACGATCAAACATCCAACCAAGAACCTGCACCCATTCAGCTTCAGTGCAAAAAGATGATTCGTTCATCAATGGACCACCATTCTCATCTTCCTTCTCACCCTTGGATGAGAAAGCCACCGATGATCCACGCTGAGAGCCATGGACCAGACTTCCAATACGAAGCGGGTCCGTGACCTGGCTACTCGCGGCTCCAGTATCCAGTCACCAGATATGGAACCACCGCAATCCATCGGCTCCAACACGGGAGGTGGGACTCCAGCCGCTAACACAGCAGGAGATAGGACTCTGAGAGGAGCCATCATAACCACATCCGCGATGTCGACAGGAGCCGTAAAACATGGCTCTGATAACACTCCGGAATTGAGCGAAATCCGGGTGAAAAATGCCCGACGAAACGTCGACATCTCCATGGAAGGTACTGGAATCTGTCAGCTGTGAAAGTCTTCCATCAGTAGAATATCCTCTTCCTCCACCGTCGGCTCTTGAGCCTACGCATGAGAAAGGACAGGTGCATGTCCCTCCACATAGCTGGCCGGACCACCGATAGGTAATCCTGCACCAACTTGCATCAACGGGACCGTGGATGGCAAGGACTCAAACTTTGCCTTAAATTGGGCCACCCAAGCACCCAAGGCCGAATCCATTCACTCATTCAGCCGCTCCTCCAGACCTTTAATGGAGGCCTGATCCGCCTTGTCCCTCGTGATTCTCTCCAAACGTGCACCCCAATTGCGATCAAATTTCACCACCAACTCCGACGACCACTTTGCACACATATCGCAAGAGCTTCCAACTTTGCACTTCGCACAGGCTACACAGTGATGGCCCGAGAACTTTTGCTTCATGAAACAGTTACAGCGTGAACACAATGTATCTGGAGGGGGTTTTGCCTTGCCCCTTCACCTTCTGCGAACACAGAATAAGAATTAAAACGATAAGATGATGACGAGCAACATGCACAATTCACTTGATTGTAATTTAGAATTACTTAAAAACATTAACTTTCTCTTAGAATAATGATAATCAAGTTCCAGGTAGGAAATATTTGAAAATTTTTAGAGTGGAAATTTTATAAACACGACTTTGTAATTAACTAACATTAAAATAGCCAAGAGATTAAGACTGATCGCTACAACCTCCCTCGACAATGAAGCGAGAGCTAAAGATCGGCTTAAAACAGAGTGCATAGACACGCCAAGCCAAAACAAAATGATAATCATGGGCGCTGCCATCTTGGCTACGGGCACATCCATCTTGGAAGGTACCGAGTCACAAGAGAAACTAGAAAACGTTGTTTGACTCAGAGGACCCCGCAATCACTGAAAATACCTTTTTCTAAGTAGTAGATAGCAATTTTATTCAAAGCCTTCATAACATTAAAAACAAAAAATAAAACAAAAAATAAAAAAATAAAGCAGAATAAGGTATAAAGCTACAAGCTACCGATGATTTCACAATTTGGTGGCAACAAAAATTTCACTACAGGAAATACCTGTGGCTTTCCTTGAGAGACAGACATTAGATAACGGGACACCCCTAGAAATCAAGTGAAAGTATGTTAAAGTTAAACAAAAATCACAAGTATCACTGGTGCCCAAAGAGAAAGTTCAAAGAAAATCACAAGTATTGCTGGTGCCCAAAGAGACATGTGGCCAAAGTATTTGACTATGAAGGTGATTCCTTCAAAAGGCACATCTGTGTATCTTAAGCGAGGCATATACCAAGTTTCAACAAAGTATCTTAAGCAGTTCTGTATGATATAAGCTGTTAACGAGAAAATTGACAAAAGGTTTTTACATTAAAAAGCCCATTTTCAACCAAGATATTGGACCAATAATGGCGAATCCTTCAAAAAGCACATCTGCGCATCTAAACTGAGGCATATACCGAGTATCATTAAAATATCTTAAGTGGTTCTGTATGATATCTGTTTACGAGATTTTGTGGATGGACAGACAGACAGGCGGATGGACGGACGGATGGATGGATGGACAGACAGATGCAGTGATTACTATAGGGCAAATCCATTTTCACATAAAGAAGCCACCTGCCAAGTTTCATTAAACTATTTTAAGTAATTCTGTATGATATGGTGTTTAGGAGAAAATTGACAAAAATTTTGAGTTTTTGCATTAAAAAGTCCATTTTCACCCAAAATCTTCGACCTATAAATGTGAATCCTGCAAAAGGCACATCTGTGTATCATAGCTGAGACATATATCAAGTTTCATTAAATTATTTTAAGCGATTCTGAATGATATGGTGTTTACGAGAAATTTGACAAAAATCGTGAGTTTTTGCATTAAAAAGACCATACCCAAAATTATAAATGTGAACCCTTCAAAAGGCACATCTGCGTATCATAGCTGAGACATATATCAAGTTTCATTAAATTATTTTAAGCGATTCTGAGTGATATGGTGTTTACCAGAAAATTGACAAAAATGTTGTTTTTGCATTAAAAAACCCATTTTCACACAAAATCTTGGACCGATAAGGGTGAATCCTTCAAAAGGCACATCTGTGTATCATAACTGAGACACATATCAAGTTTCATTAAATTATTTTAAGCAATTCTGAATGATATGGTGTTTACGAGAAAATTGACAAAAATTGTGAGTTTTTGCATTAAAAAGTCAATTTTCACCCAAAATCTTGGACCGATAAAGGTGAATCCTTCAAAAGGCACATCTGCACATCATAACTGAAGCATATACTAAGTTTCATTAAATTATTTTAAACGATTCTGTATGATATGTTGCTTACGAGAAAATTGACAAAAATGGTGAGTTTTTGCATTAAAAAGCCCATTTTCACGCAAAATATTGGACCAACAATGGTGAATCCTTCATAAGGCAGATCTGCGTATCTAAACTGAGGCACATACCAAGTATCATTAAAATATCTTAAGCAGTTCTGTATGATATGCTGTTTACGAGATTTTGTGGACAGACAGACAGACGGATGGACAGACAGACGGACGAACAGACAGACGCAGTGATTACTATAGGGCTTCCGCACCTTCCGGTGCGGGGCCCTAATTAACCGAGTACCTGAATAAGATTAAAAAGTTAGCGGCTACCGGAGCGACTCTAACAATGGCTACCATTTTAAAACAATGTGCCAATTTAAGGAAATTTCAAACAGTCATTACGGCACGAATGTATAAATTCTAGATTGATACAACCTGCCCCTGTGATGATTTTCCTTTCCCTTCCATGATACCAGCAATGATTCAAACTGAAAAAATCCTCAGAAATTGAAAATTTTTGAGAGCACAAAAACGTGCGACTAGATTGGAGTGCAAAATAGACGAATCTGACTGTGATTGGTTATTGACTCGGTACCTGGGGCTATGATAATTCCCGGACACAGTATGGGCAGGATCATGGAGTGTGGAGTTTTTAATTGTTTATTTTGAGCTAGACTAGATAATAGACATTATCATAATAATACATCTGGTAAGTATTATTCGAGGTAGAAAGGGGACGCTCAACGTCATGGCCCAAGGAGGTTGGTTTTCATTGCTGTAATAACATTAGTTTTTTACTTTTTCACCTTCTTGTACTAAATTGTTATCAGGTCTTCAGTTTTTTTCTAAACCATTATTTGATTCCATGTTCATACATGCTCGCATAATTAGTCCTTGTGGCTATCGGCTATGTTCATGGAACCAGATTCGTCTCATTTTCTGCTACATTGTCATGTGATCCACTCAATTTCAAAGGTAACTAAGCTTTTACAGGCTGGCCGCCATCTTGGTTATTTAATCATTATTGTATAAAATCCATTAAGAGTATAACTTTCAGACTGTATTGGATAGTCATGTATTTCGCCAGTAACATTTGATTAAGAGATGCATTATGTTAAAATTGTCCAGTAGAAAATGAATTGATATGCATTGTGTTAAAATCAGCATTTGGAGCTAAAAATACAAGTCACGCTTCCAGATTTAGAAATTACAGAGAAACCAAAACTTCTTCTTGTTGTGGATATTCCACCACTTCGAGGCGCAACCAATTATTGTCCAGTTTATAACGATTACATTCATGTAGGCACACATCAACAGTACACGTACAGAACCGATAATTGTTATTACTAGGCATTTATCTGATTGTCAATTAAAAGATGACATTTATTGAATAGTTAAAATCTGTTTGTTAAAGTGCTAGGTCATTGTCAAAGGGGCGTTGCTCCCTCTTGACGACGGCTTCAGTACTAAAATGTTATAGTCTAAAGATTTTTATTACAGTAAGTCGACCACACACCTTTTAGGCTATAGCTAGGATAGGTGAACTGGATTTATTAGATAACAGCCTATGGTGCTTATCAGTTCTGTCTTGGCTGTTTCTGATTAATTTAGTAAAACTTTGACTGGGTACTTTAAAATTAGTTCCAAATTGCCACAAATTTGGCCCTAGGTATCAGCACCCTTTGGAAGCTAAAAAATTAGTCCGATATCACATTAACCCAGGCCCCAAGGGAAAGCTTGTCCATCTTAGCAGGAAGTGCGAAAGTAAAGCAGAAGGGTATAAACTCTCTTGTGATGAATGTTGGTTCAATGTGTTTTCAAGAACACATTGGAACGATATTCCACGCCATAAAGGGTTTACAATTAAGTTATAAGTCTGCTTTATTTGCCCAGGCTATTTCAATAGCGAGTTCGCGCTCCTATAACCTAGGAAGTTAGCCTCAGGACAGTCTAAAAACCAATATTTACTTGATCGCATTTAGCTAAACTTGATCTCATTAGTCTGTGGTTTTGACATAAGTTTCTTACTAAATTGTCCTTATTTCAGAGGTCAAAGGTTAAAGGTCGCTTTTGACCTATTTGCTTTGACATTTGTACCGTTTTCTCAAGATCAAGGTCATTTGACTGGATACTTCTAATTTTGAGCACTGCAGCTTGAGATAAAGGAAAAGGTCATTGTGCTTTAAGCTTCCTTTTCCTCAATCCAGCAGGCAGAGAGATCACGCTGCTTTATCAGAGAGGTAGCAAGAGTTCTTCATTGCCGGATTGTACTGATTTATAAGGAAATCTATCTATAGTCTTACTAAACCAATTCAGTAACGGGCTTCCTTAGAATTTAAGTCTTTGGCATCCTTATCCTCATTTTTATTACGTTTGAATAGCTTTGCAGGCAAAGTAATCTTCTGCTGATTCACCTCATGGTTCATCAGTGGCTTTCCATGCCAGTTTGTTCTAGTCAATTTGTAGTTAGTTCTCCTTTTCACTTGTTAGATTTCAGGACAGTAGTTTGTTGTCAGTGCTTTGCAATTGGTACTTGTTGCCGGACTGCATTCATACTTGGTACTTGTATACCTGACAACATCGCAGAGCCCAATCCTTTCATTTTCAGTGCTTGAGCATTGTCAGAGTACTTTCTATTTGGTAGTTGTTGCCGGATTGTACTCGTGCTATTCTGTTGCCAGATGGTGTCAATACTGTTACCCCATTAGTATTTATAGTTATATCAAAGCCGGATAGAATTTAAATTGGAGTGTTGTTGGCAGATAGTGCTCATTCGCTATTACTTTAGTATTTAATCTGTGCACCATTTACGTGTCAGATTGTTATTATTTGTCTTACACATACCTTACTTATACCTTACCTATTGTTTATGATAGGTGACAGTTATTTATAACATTCAACTTTGATATCAATCACTTAGTCAGTTTTCAACTGACCTTTTTAAAAAGTGATTTTCGAGATAACCATTACACTTTTCTATTTTTCATAGCAAGCTCGGTCTTTTCTTGTAGAACCGTTATATTGCATTACACGTCCCGTAAGAACTCGATTCTTCTTTAGAACTTGAGTGATAACAACGTACTGGGCCTGTCCGCTTATTGTTTGCGTGTTGACCCAGGGAAAACGGTGACCCTTACCCTGCTAGGTTGATGCATGTTGGCTCCACAGTGTGGAGCTGGTGGATCCAGTGGCATTCCTTCTGTCTCCTCCATTTGGTGGATGCTTCGTCCTCAGAGTCCGAGGAGAGGACCTAGATTATTCTGAATTGCATGTCTACTCTACAATGCCCAGGTCTGTTGAAATGCCGTGAAACTGGGGTGTCGTACCTCTCATTATGGTAGAGGTTGGTGATAGAGCATAAGTGCTCTTGGATGCAGATTTTAAAGGTGCGTAATGTCTCCCCTACATACTGTTTCTTGCAGACGGAGCATGTCAGTAGATAAACTATGTTTCTGGTCTGACAATTGCCGATGATTTTGGACCTGTAAGAAAGCCTGGTGTGGGAGCTGGAGAAGAATCTATCCTTATGCATTTTGTTGCAATTTTTTGTTGTACATGGAATCAGGGGGTTTCTATGAGGTAGTGTCCTGCCTACCACCAGTAATTTGGCCCTGACTATTGAGTCTTTGATGGTTTTATTTCTTCTAAAACCGAATAATGGTGGTTCTGAGAAAGCCAGCCTGCATTTGTGGCTTGCTTGCAGGATTGGCCAGTATTTTTTGATTCCATTTTTTAGGAAGATGCCTGTACAGTTGAAGTAGATGCCTGTATGGTTGAAGTCGAAGACGAAGACCGGTTTGGATAAAGTTTTCTCGGGTAGGTGCAGAAGGCTCATACACACACACACACACACACACACACACACACACACACACACACACACTCATTCTTTCCGCTCCCCCACCACACACCCCCCCCCCCCCCCAGAACCCAGAAATGCTCTCCTAACTATACGGGACCGCTTCTTCGCAAATCCACGCATACGCTGAATCACACACACACACACACCCACACACACACACACACACACACATACACACATACACACACACACACACACACACACATTTGGTGCAACACTTCACCCCCTCCACACCCACATGCACCTCTGATGAGTTCTGCTTAAGGAACGAAATGCCACAAGTCTGAATCTTGCTATGGTAATGACTAGCCAGGTCCAAACCTCATATAGAATGGGCCTGCACCCCTCCCACTCAAAAAACCTCATTGGAAACCACCACACCGCTAATGAATGACATAAATGTTTCAAAAATTCAGTTTTAAATGGCACAACCGCCGTACAATCAGAAACAACTGTCAAAATATCTAAGCGGCAAAAAAATTGGCACCACAACCGGCAAAATAAGCACAAACGGTAAAAATCCACAACGGGGAAAAAATTACACCAAACCGCCATGACAGCCACAACAGGCAAAAAAAACCCAACTGGTAAAAATTCCATCAACCGGCAAAAATCGCCTGAGCCACCATTTTGGCTCAACCGGTAAACTCAATAAACCGGCAATATTAGACCACAACCGTTAAAAAGGCATCCCCATGAACCGGCAAACTAATTTTTCCATGCCCATTTTTAGACATTTGAGAGCCAATCCCCATGCTCAGCCCATGAGGGTATAAAAGGAGCTGAAAAAGCGGCTTCTGACCATTCAGACTTCTGGATTCACAACACATCCAAGCATCAGGCTTTATGACCAATCTATTGGCCTAAATTTCCCTAACTACGTCGTTATCACTCTTCTTTAGAACTTAGCAGATCAGGCACAGCCTTAGGTAACCCATCAGGATTTTAGTGCCAACCCTTCCTATTGCATTTATAACACCCTCTACATCGTACTGTCTTTGCACTAACTTCACATTTGCACACTTAACTCCTCAAGATGTCCAACAGAGTCATCTGACCATATTTAAATTATGAACATTTCAATATTAATGCACTCAGTGAATCTTTCAAGCGAGTCAATTGTTTGAGAGGTTCATGGACTGGAGGGAGATGGAATCTTCTGTGTATAAAGGGTTTAAACTAGGTCAACGACGCAGCGATGAAGCAGCTATCCGGTGACACCAGCAAACTTCAGATGCAGATCATTAGCAGGGTGGTGGGCGGAAAGGCATGTGGGGAAACTCTTACCCATAGGTCCCATGTAACTCATAATTAGTCACCTTTTTCTGTCCTGTTCCTGGTTTTAGTAGCATCCGTTTTGGCCTATTAAATCCTTATTTTATTACAATATGTATTGTTTCTTTTATGCATATATCATGCAATGGACAAATCTACTTTTAGCTATGCTCTGCCCATCTCCAGCTAAGCTCCACCTATGTTGTTCTCATGTTGGGATCAATCTATTCCTGAACTCCTTGAATATCAGTTTTCAGAAAACTACACAACTAAGCCATTAATATTTTGAAACTAATTTGACTGGGTACTTTTGCGGAATCAAATTAGTTTCAAAATATTCAACAGCATGTTTATTAAATAGTAAAGACACAATTCATACAACACAGTCCATCATCAATTAAGCGGTCATGACAAACTTATCTACATCATAGGATTGATGGATAAACTGGAAATGTCCATTAATTTGAGAAATTGATGTTTCAAAATAATACATTAATGTTGCTGAAGATATAAGCAGGTACAACACCTGTGTAAGCTGCTCTGGTAACTGCATCCAAGCCTGTAGCTCAGCTGTTCTACTACCACTCGCCTGAAGATTGCGTCCAAGTTTACTCAAGACTGAAGCTATTTCTTCCAAACTCCAGCACAATACCAGCTGTAATAGTAAAATAGTTAATAAAATATCAATCAATAGACTATCACATGGCGTTTCCTTAAAATAGGTGCTTGAATGGAACCTGTCTAAATGAGAAAAGAGGATCAAATGAATGACCTGTATTAAGAGGCCAGTTTTACGATTGCTATAAAGTAGTCATCTAAAAATAAGCATATGTGAGTGAATCATTATCTTACAATTTTTTATTGGGTTCTTTCTTTATAAATAAATTGTCCCACAAAGATTATATCATAGACATTGCGAATTAATCCCAGGCTTAATTATGTCACAAATCTCAAACCATCAAATCACTTGTTATATTCATTGAAAACATAATTCTTTTTTTAAATTGAAAAATCACTTTATTGCCACAAGAATTCCACACAATAAATTTGGCAAATAAATATGGATAGTTTGGTTGCACCCTTATATGGCGATGTTTATATCAAACAGGATGCTCATGCTTATTTTTCTAGCACGTTCTGCATGACTTTAAACGAAATCACGGATTTCTTTTTTCACGAGAGAGTTGATACTTACCTCCCTAATACTCTTTGATATTGCTAAATATCGGCTTTCACTCAATAAACCACTCATATTAAAAAAGTTAGGTGCAGGGAGTCAGAGGGCAGTCCGGCGGATGCCAGCCCCACCACCGCGCATGCGCAGACCAGCACTTCCTCTGACTAATTTATTGGCTGACACCATGCAACTTACAAGAGCCTGAAGACCGAACCTCTGTGGGGTGTAGAGGCCGGGTCCGTATTAGGGAGGTAAGTATCAACTCTCTCGTGAAAAAAGAAATCCGTGATTTTGTTTATCTCACTTCAAGAGTATACTTACCTCCCTAATACTCTTTGATATTGCCAGAATTCATCAGGGAATTTGGCGGGAGGGAGGCGAGGTCAAAATACCAGCTCTTCCCTATGCGCTTTTCTGCATTTAACGCACTTAAACCTCTGAAACTGTGTGAAAACAGTCAGGATTAGATGCGAACATCGGCTAACACAAACTGATGGATGAGAGATGACCGAATGTCATATGCGCTCTCCCCCACCCCCCTCTTCTTGGGAGGAAGACTGAATGACCTCAATGTCCCATACGCTCTCTACGTACAAGTGCCATGTACTATAGGACAAGAGACGAGGGAGGGAGGCGAGGTCAAAAGACCAGCTCTTCCCTATGCGCTTTTCTGCGTTTAACGCACTTAAACCTCTGAAACTGTGTGAAAACACAGTCAGGATTAGATGCGAACATCGGCTAACACAAACTGATGGATGAGAGATGACCGAATGTCATATGCGCTCTCCCCCAACCCCCTCTTCTTGGGAGGAAGACTGAATGACCTCAATGTCCCATACACTCTCTACGTACAAGTGCCATGTACTATAGGACAAGAGACGAAAAGGCTCCATTTTCGTATACTCTCAATAATGAACCACATAAAACATATACCATCACCATGTTAATAACAAAGGGTCACGTGACAATACAATTAACAATGAACAACACAAAAAACAAGACTGACCTTGTTGAGTTTGGCTGCTGACATCATCTTCCCAGTGGTGAAGACTGATGCAGTCCCAAATAAGTGGTTGTTCCCATTAATTAATTGTGATATATATAAATAATGAGGAAACCTCATAAAAAATGTACACCTAATTATTTTTTCAAAATCGATAAGGCGAGAGGATTCGAGGTGTCACGGAGATAATGGTCTGTAAAACTTGACTCACAGTGCCACTGAGCTACTGACATAATGTCATCCACAGGGACCCCATTAAATAGGGCAGTGGAAGCCACTACGCCCCGGACACTGTGAGCCTTGGCTATGTCAACTTGTTTACCTGTGGCGGATTTATGAAAAAATTGAATACACTCTACAATCCACCTGGAAATGGTGTCCTTAGACGCCGTGCCATGGGGTTCAATATATGACAACCATAACGCTGACGGGTCCGTCCGCCATTCCTGAGTACGTTGTTTGTACCGGTTTAATGCTCGGACTGGACACCATGCTTTAGAATTAGGATCATATCTAGTTAAAGCTGGTAAAAATATAGGTTGACCTGGCTATTTCAAAGACTGATTTTTAGCCATGAAATTAATCTTTAAGGCCTTCCCCTGTAACCACAAAACGGTCTGCCTCGGCTGATAAGGCATGAATTTCACTTCTACGCCTAGCCGAGGCTGCAGCAATTAAAAGTACAGTTTTAAGATAGAAATGGAACTAAGTGGTTCAAAAGGCTTATCACCTAGTACCTGAAGCACTAGAGATAAACTCCAAGACGGAATCACAGGGGGATTCCTTGGTCTTAGATTGCCCATGCCTTTAATTAAAATATTTAATGTACTTACTTCATCACTTCCCCTATTAGCCAAGCAAGGGATAACTGTCATTAAAGCTGACTTATAACCAGCAATAGAGTTAGGCTTGAGGCTATAGGCATCATACAGGTGACAGAGGAAACCAGCTACTACCTAAATAGATGAATCCATTGGATCAATACATCTTTTTGAGCACCATTCTGCAAATCTGATTTTATAATTATATGCTCTGGAGGTTGACCCCCTCCTGGCTTTTGCCATAAACATGGCTGCTTGCTCAGAAAAGCCCTCCTTAATTCTAGATTCCTTGACAACATCCACGCAGTCAATCTGAACATTGACAGATTGTTGTGAAGGGCTTTGCCCTGGAAGATAATGTTGACCATCAGAGGCAGAGGAACCGGATTGCAGACCAGAAGGTCCAGCAGATCCGTATACCATGATCGGCTTGGCCAATTTGGGGCGATCAGAAGCACTTGGCACTCCTCCTGTCTGATTTTCTGAAGAATTTTTGGAATCAGGATTACTGGAGGGAATGTGTAGGCATACATTACCACCCAGCTGATAGCTAACACATCTGTTGCGAAAGCGCTTGGATCTGGAATCGGAGAGACGTACGTCGTCATCTTCGCATTCTTCTTCGTTGCGAATAAATCTATGTTGGGTTTCCCCCAGTGGTCGAACAGACGATCCGCCACACATTGATTTAGTTGCCATTCCGTCGGTAAAACACTCATCCTTCGGCTCAATGAGTCTGCTAACAGATTTAACCTTCCCGGAATATGAACTGCTTTCAAGGTAATCCTGTAATTCAGACACCAGCAAAGCAGTTTCCAAGTCATCATACAGAGACTGGGCGACTTCGTTCCACCCTGGCGGTTTATGTAAGTCACTACCGTTGAGTTGTCTGATCGAATTAGAACACTCTTGCCCTGAACTTTCTGAAAGAAATGTTCCAGGCCCAGGACTACTGCTCGTAATTCCAGTAGATTTATATGTTCCCTTGACTGTTCCTGATTCCAAAGCCCTGATATTGTAGATTCTTCCAGGCAAGGTCCCCACCCCTCCATCGATGCATCTGTATACATCATTACCTGAGGGTGAGGAGGGGTTAGCATAACCCCTGCCAAGAGATTCTCTGTCTTCAACCACCATTGAAGGTGGTGAATTAGAGGCTCCAACACTGACACGTTTGAGTCCAGTGAACCTGTACTCTGGGTCATTGCGATTGCCCTGTAGGTGGGGCTTAGAATACACCTTCCGTATCCTCTGCGTGTCGTAAGAGGCGACTAAAGGAAGTAAGGGTGAGGTAACCCTGACAGAAACCTCGAGTGCTGAAGACGGAGGTTCCAGGCCGCACGGCGCACTCTAATAAACCATGGATCCGTGCACTTAACGCTTATGATCATGTCGATAGTCACTTTAGGACTGGCGGTATGATCAGCGAATGAAAAGAAGAAGAAGGTCCATTGCGTCATGAGAAATAACTGGATCGGCCGCCTGCGTAAGGCCACCTGAGGAATGACTGGTTCCAGAGAAACCATCAACCCCAGCATTCTCAAGTAAACCCATGCCAGGACATGACGACTGGTGCACACTGACTGTATTACTGAGATGAGTATCTGAACCCTCTCCTGAGTAGGATAAACATATCCTGTCTCTAGATCGAAGAACATTCCCATGTAAACAAACTTCTGGGATGGAGTCAGCTCTGATTTTTGGAAATTGATTATCCAGCCTAAGTCTGTGAGAGTTTTCAAAACAATCTCCAGATTCGCCGATAAACTTTCCCGGTTGTGTGCTCTTAACAGTCAGTCGTCTATGTACGTGTGGACTGCTATGCTTCTCCTGCGGAGGTATGCTGTTATCGTAAGAACCACTCTGGTGAAGACCTGAGGAGCCATGGAAATTCCGAAGGGTAACACCCTGAATTCCCACTGTCTGCCCTGGGATGCAAATCTTAGGAAGCGACGGAAACTCCTCGCTATAGGAATATTGAAATAAGCATCCTTCAAATCTATTGAAGCTGTCTACATTCCCCTCTCCAACCCCGCCCACACCAATTTCACAGTCTCCACCTTGAAACTGGGTGTCTCTATGAACTTGTTCAAAGGCTTGAGGTTGAGAATTGGTCTCCACCCTCCGGTGCTTTTCGTTACTAAGAGCATGGTTGAATAGAAGCCCGGGCACTTTTGCGCCGGTTGAATTGCTTCTTTTTGTATGAGGGAATTTATCTCTTCCTCTATACACAACCTTTGATCTGGATCTCTTGGAATCTGAGTCCAGATTGGCACCAGAGACAGTCGCGATGGTGGGTCTGTCATCCAATCGGGATGATACCCGACTGAAAGCCATCGCAAGACTAAACGGTCCTGAGTTAACCGTTCCCACTCTTGCTTGTGGTGGGCCAACCGGCCTCCCACTGGACCACCTAGGGAGAGAGGTGGACATAAGGAGTGCAAGAGTGGCACTGTCTCCTTGGCATGAAACACCGGAGTGGTTCTCACCGTGGTAACCGGCCCATCAGGCACGATTACCACGACCAGATCCTCGCACACCACGACCAGCACCGCGCGCACCTCGGTACGTCGGTGGCTGCCTGGCTGGATGCGCTGGAGGATCCTGCACCCCCCTCACTGCTGGTCGAATCGTACGTGGCCGAGGGCGATGTTGCGCTGGTGGCTGGCCTCTGACATGGCCACCTCCATCTCAAGCCTGCAGGGGATGGTACGCAGGGGGTGCTGTGCGAATGCGCTCCCTACGGAGCACCTCAAACTGTTCGCGCAGCGCCCTCTGGTTGTTGACCAGAGTGACCGTCTCCTGGAGGTGCTTGCATCCATCACCTCCAAAGAGACCAGACCCTGCCATAGGCGTACGCAGCAGCCTATTATACAGGTCCTGGGATGGGCATAGGTTGTCCAACGCAAACGTGCACCTCGCC
Source organism: Chaetoderma sp. LZ-2023a (assembly GCA_034401795.1). Classification (NCBI taxonomy): domain Eukaryota; kingdom Metazoa; phylum Mollusca; class Caudofoveata; order Chaetodermatida; family Chaetodermatidae; genus Chaetoderma; species Chaetoderma sp. LZ-2023a. Next base: position 142,905,682 of record CM067369.1, read on the forward strand.
CGGACACTTCTGGTCACAGCCCGAGTCAAACACTCCAGAGCCAGATTGATTCCATCCTGGATGGCTCTCTGGACAGTTATCGGGCTAGGCTGGCGCGATGCGGATGCTGTCACTACCCCTTGCAACAGCTGGGAGACATGAGAAAGCACCGCCATAGATGCTCTCCCACTCTCCTCCGCATCGCACAAACATCAGATAAACAATGATAAAATGGCAAAAGTTTATATAATTATTTTCAAAAATAAGAGAAGTGCCTCATATCATTAACTAGAATACCTGATTCTTTGCATAGACAAACCATCCAATCTGATGAACTGGAACACTCCACCAAGACTATGACCTCTTAACTCTCTTCACCTTAAGGGGAAAGGAATTGGACCAAGAGGGCAAAGTGAGAAGACCTTCTTACGAGGCCTCCGAATCACTGGACATAGACTTTTTGGTTAGATAACCTAACAGTATTAGTAGGAAATGGAACCTTGGTGGAGAGAAATAAACCCTCTGTTGATGTGATGTCCTGTACAATCATAGATAGATACCTGTGGTCATAAACACAAAGAGAGATTAGTATTACATAGCTCCATTTTGAAATAAACCAACTATAGTAGGCGCTTATCTCGATAAACGCGAGTTCTGGAAACACATTACACTGGGAAAAACTCGCTAAAATATACTAGAAGTCACCTGATGGATAGGTCCTTGGCCCTCCTCTGGCGAATTAATGCATTCTGCCATCTCTTACAGGTGATAACACTTCTAATAATTAGCTTAAAGGACTTAGAATAGCTTAGAAAAGCTTTGAGCATGAAAACATGTGTTGACCCTCTGCCAATAAATTAGCAAAGAGGAAGTGCTAGTCTGCGCATGCGCGGTCGTGGCGCTGGCATCCGCCGGACTGCCCTCTGACTCCCTGCCCAGTAGGGGCACCTAACTTTTTTAATTTGAGTGTTTTATTGAGTGAAAGCTGATATTTAGCAATATTAGGGAGGTAAGTATACTCTTGAAATGAAATTATCTCTGCCCTTGACCACTAAATCAAGTGTCATTTAAGCCATCAAAGCATGCCTAACATCTGATAGTGAATGTGTACACAAAGTTTGAGGTAAGGATCACACTAATTCTGGTACCATGTTGCATTAGATGAGTTCACTTTAAGCTATGTCCCAACCATCTCTTGCTAAGCTACGCCCATGCCTTGCACATGTTGGGGCCAATTTATATACTTTGAATCCTGAATTGCCCTATCCCAATTTCATGGTAATTATACAACTAACCTGTGTAATATTTTTGAAACTAATTTGAATGGGGGCTGTTGCTACCTACGTCAGCCTACATGTGAACTAATTGATTGTACTTGACTGACAGATCAGATTCATTCATGCATATGTAATTATGGTTGTCTTGAAAAAATTAGTATAAACAACTTAACGCTTTAATAGACAAGCTACCCAAAAGTAGCTTCTGCAGTGGTATTGAGAAATTTTGCAGGCCACAACTATTTTAGAGATTTACCATTGAAATGACTTGTCCAAGTCATTCCAGTGATCAATTTTTTTTAATAATCTGTCTGTAAATGGACATTTTCTATGAGAAAATCAAAATTTTCCTGAACAAATTTGAGACTTAATGGGTCAAAGGCATCTCAGCATGTGTAATTAAAGTTGTCTTGAAAAAATTAGTATAAAACAACTTAACCCTTTAACACGAAGCTGCCTAAAAGTAGCTTCTGCAGTGATATTGAGAGATTTTGCAGGCCACAACTATTTTAGATATTTACCATTGAAATGACTTGCCCAAGTCATTCCAGTGATATATTTATTTTAATAATCTGTCAATGGACATTTTCTATGAGAATATCAAAATTTTCATGGACAAATTTGAGGCTTAATTGGTCAAAGGCATCTCAGAACCAGTGTATTCAGTAGTAATTAGCATGAATTTACTGGTCAAGGATTTTTGTAACAAATTTCAAGCCAACACAATGGAGGGATCTGATCTGTCACTCAAGTATCTGCAGGCATAATGAAATATGTTACTTGTTAGCTGACATCACAAGCAAAATGATGTAGATCCGTCATGATGGTGCTAATAGTCCTTTACGAAAGTGTCTGAATTGTGAGCTCTTGATTAATGACTGCAATAGGCAGCAACCATCCCTAGTCAAATTTGTTTCAAACAAATATATTGAGAATATATTTAACCAAACATGAGACATAGAAAGTTAAGCTGAGTTAAACACACACACAAAATTTTGTTCTTGAAAAAAGAAGTTTTTACCATTGACCTGTTGAGTCCAAAGTCATTGTGTTATGCCCTCTCAATAAAGGGAGGCATGTATCCTAGTGTACGGTGCAGTATGATTAACCCAACACAAGATATGAGCCCCTAATTTAAGCTTAACACAAAATCAAATTGTTAAAAAAAATGAGTATTGTCATTATAACACTGACCATGACCTTTGGGCTTTTGATGCCAAGGTCCCTGCTTGTGATCAGGAAGCATTTAGCCAAATTTGGGCGCTATATGCTTCTCCAATCATGAGATATAAACCTCTAAATTGAACTACACGTAATATGTTAATGTTTAAAAAAATATATTGTTATCAAGTTCATAATGGCATTGTGGCCTTTTAACCCTATGTCATTGTGTCATACCCTGTCAATCAAAGGAAGCATGGGTCCAAGTTTGAGTCCAGCATGATTAACCAAACATGTGATATAAACTGTAAAGTTGCGCTACACCAACTGTTAATGTTGAAAAAACAGTGTTTATAAAGTTCACAATGACCTTGAACTTTGAACTTATGGCCTCAAACCCAATGTGTCATGCCCTCTCATTAAAAGGAAGCACATGTCCAAGCTTGAGTACAATATGATTAGCTTGCCCTGTAGGTGGGGCTTAGAATACACCTTACGTATCCTCTGCGTGTCGTAAGAGGCGAAATAAAGGAGGTACGGGTGAGGTAACCCTGACAGAAACCTCGAGTGCTGAAGACGGAGGTTCCAGGCCACACGGCACACTCTAATAAACCATGGATCCACGCACTTAATGCTTATGATCATGTCGATAGTCACATACAGGACTGGCGGTATGATCAGCGAACGAAAGGAAGAAGAAGAATATGAATAGCCAAGCAAGATATGAACCTCTAAGTTGAGCTAAATCCAAATTGGACAACGCCGCCATCTCCAGCGACGTCTTCACAACTGTCACCACCACCCCATGCAGAGGGTATCACAGCTCGCTTTACTTTACTAAGGTTAAGCTCAAAACTAACACAAATTCTGCAGTATTAAATGTCTTTCCTGTCCTAGTCAAGTAATTTTATTCTTTTGTACCAAGGTCAAGGTGACATTGGCCTTGTGACCTCAATGTGCTACTTCCTACATCGTAGACAACCATCTATGCAAGCCTAGTTCCAATAGGGTCAACCAAACTTGAAATATAAGCCAATTTCATTTGCAAAGTTTAATGTTGGCGCCATCACCGGTGATGTCTGCACTGGCAATGTGTTACCTATCTCACATCTGCTGGCAGGAGAGACAGAAATGTGCACTGGCACAAAGACTCAGACTGTAAAAACATAATAATCACATTGCACCCTTTCACAGTGTGGAAATAACCATTGTAATTATGTGAAATTCATCTAGTTTAAATTCAAACACCATTAAAATCATGTAACATTAATGGATATGTGGCACAAAGTATACTCAACAAATAAGTACATAAAATGGATATCCCTTTACTAAAACCAAGAAGAGTGACATTTACATGTGCTTCGTAGTCCACCATAGTACTTTGTAGGTTGGCTAAAGCTGCTTGCAATTTAATCAAGTTGTGCTGAAAGCTTCGTTGTTTATCAGAAGTATTGCTGGAAATGAAATAAAATAAACAAGAGCAATAAGAGAAAGCAAACCATCCCACTTCCATTTACATTTTTTCTTCAATTTTTTAAAATTTGTTCTAGATTTCTTTGTTGGGATCAAGACCAAAGTTAAAGATTTCTACTTTTCCTAATTTTCCTTAACAACCATTATTGCGTTAATGCTTAAGTCTGATGAGTAGTTTTCAAGATACAGCTGCAGCCAAAGAAGCAAACAGACAGACCCACATACCATACATTAAGACAGCACCGAATACAATACACTAACAGATAGATCCAAATACAACACACAAACAGACAGAACAATATGAAACATACAATATCCCCAACCCCAACAGAGTAAAGGTAACCAGAAATGTGGTTGCAGTGCAACCATGAAGCTCGACTTTACGACTGTAATGAACTATGAAGTTTGACTAATAAATATAGGCCTTATCAACAAGAGGCCAAAGGGCCTGTAATGCTAACCTGGACCATTATGATTTGAACCATTTGCATTTATATACCGGTAGCCATGATGGATAATTTTTGGAAAAAAATCCATGATGACCACCAAATAAATTGACCAATCAAAATTCTTGTTTGATATGTTGAAGCCTACTGCCATAGGATCGTTCCACTGAAGTTTCGTTGAAATTGGCCCACTTATTAAGGGGTTGTGTTTTAAAAGATTCTGGAAAGTTTAAAAAAAATCCAAATGGCTACCAAAAAATTGACCAACACAAATTTTGACTAGAAGTTCTAGAGCCTACCACCATAGAATCCTTCCATCCAAATTTGGATAAAATCCAGCAAGCAGTTATGGAGACGATACATTTTGATAATTTCTGGTTAATTTTTCATAAAATTTCTTTCCATGATAGCGTCTGTCTAGCCAACTAGGGTTGAAATGTTTCAAGCGGTTAATGATGAGTAGCGCATAGACAAGTTCCAGGAAACTTTTCAGAAAATCTAACGTTTTAACCAAAAAACGTGACCAATCAAAATTCTGTATATATGTTCTGAAACATATCCCCATAAGGTCCTTCCAGCCACAGTAAGTTGAAATCTGCAAAGCGGTTAATAAGGAGAATTTTTATAATTTCCGGTAAATTTTTCATAAAATCAAAGATTTTGACACAAATAAATTGATCAATCAAAATTCTGTATATATGTTCTGAAACTGAAAGCATTAGGGTCCTTCCAGCCAAATTAGGTTGAAATCTGCCAAGCGGCTAATGAGTAGTGTTTTGGCAACTTCCGGTAAACCTTTCATAAAATGTAAGCTTTTAACCCAAAAATGTGACCAATCAAAATTATGTATACAAGCTCTGAAGCCCACCCCCGTATTAGGTTGAAATCCGCCAAGCGGATGAGTAGCGTTTTTAAACAAAGGTTGATGGATTGATGACAGATGGTCGCTGTACATATCAGTGCCCTTGACCTTTGAACCTCAATGTAATTGTGTGATGTCAGGTTCATTACAAGGAGGCATGTGTCCAAGTTTGGCTCCAGTATGATTAACCAAATCTGAGATCTAAAAAAGAAAAGCTGAACTAAACGCAAATTGGACGCCACTAACGCCGCCACCACCACTGGCGCCGGACGACGTGCATGGTATCGTAAAGTTGAGCTAAAAAAGTACATTCAAACCCATTTATTCCAAATACTTGCTTTTAAAACCAAATGGTAGCTATTTATTAAAAACCATCTATCTTAAAGATAAAATGCTAAATTTTTCACTTGCAATATGCTCAGAGTACATTAAAACGAATGCATGTAGCGCTGAGTATATAAAATTTCTTTGCACAAAGGACAACATTTTCCAAGAGATTTACATTTAAAAGAATAATTGATTTTCTAGCGCAAATGTTATTGCTGCAAGGACTCAACTGATGTCACTCGCTACATCATGTGACTCGCTACAGCTTGACAGCATCAATAAGTATAAACCTTTATGACATCATAATTGAGATGTGGAGGTGAACACAAACGTTATAGCAACATAGACACAAATCACCAGACTGACACATTCCAAAACAAACTTTTGGGAACAGATTACCATGTGTCCCGATGGGTTACATTAATGTCATTTACATGACTACTTATTATCCATACCGTGAAAGTTTGAGCAGCTTTGCATTTCACCATTAAGGAACAATCAACTTTTAGTTGAAGAACCTATTTAATATACCAAATGAGTTGTTTCGGTAAACCAACTGTTCCATAGTGACCAGCTTTTGATGGGCCATACAATTTTTTTAGATCGTATTGCACACAGGTTATTAATCTAAGAATCTAAACAGTATGGAAGCATTCCAGACAAGCTTAATACAAATTCTCTGAGTGATGTTCAGGATTTGGCAGAGACCAAAGGAAACCACAGAATTCCATTTTCACGAGAGCCACAACCTCGCGCATGCGCAGGCTGACACCTCCTCGACTTGACTATTGGCCGACACATACAACTAACGAGCCTGTAAACTGAGCCTCTGTGGGGCGTAGAGGTCGGGTCCATGTTTGGGAGGTAGGTATCAACTCGCGTGAAAAAAGAAATCCGTGATTTCATTTCTTTCACTTCAAGAGTATACTTACCTCCCTAACACTCTTTGATATTGCCAGAATTTGTAAGTGAATTCGGTGGGAGGGCGGCGAGGTCTAAAGAGCAGCTCATCCCCAAGCACTTTTCGCGTATGAAGCACGAATATCTGAAATTGTGTTAAACACAATCAGGAAATGATTTGAACATCGGATAACACAACCGATGCTTGAGAGTATTGCCCATATGTCAAATGCGCTCCTCTCCCTCCCCCCTCCTTTGTGAGTACAGGTGCTAATGTACTATAGGACATTGGATGAAAGGGCTTCATTTTTGTATACTCTCAGGAAATTAACCACATAAAACACGAATCATCACCATATTAGATTACGTCACGTGACAATAACATACGAAAACAACACTTAAACAAGACTCACCTTGTAATTCCTTTGCCATGGACATCAACTTCCCAATGGTGAAGAAAAATGTAACACAAATAAGTAGTTGGTTCCATTACCAAAATGTGCTGTTTATAAACAGTGAGAAAACCTTATCATCTATATATACCTGTCCATTGTTTGAAAATCGATAATGCGAGAGGATTTAGTGGTGTCATGGAAATCATGGTCTCATGGAGATAATGGTCGGTAAAACTTGACTCACAGTGTCACTGGGCTACCGACAATGTCATCCACCGGAACCCCATTAAACAGGGCAGTGGAAGCCACTACGTCACAGACACTGTGAGCCCTGGCCATGTCAACTTGTTTACCAGTGGTCGATTTGTAAAACTGGATGCATTCCACAATCCACCTTGGCTTTTGAGACCCGGCCATGGGGTTCAATATATGACAACTATCAACAATGATGGGTCCGTCCGCCATTCCCGAGTACGTTGTTTGTACCGGTTTAATGCAGGGACCACATCTAGTTAAAGAGGATAAAATAATAGGATGACCCGGGTATGTCAAAGACTGATTCTTAGCCATGAAATTAATCTTATGTAGAAGCCTGAAGCCTGACGCCTTCCCCTGTAACCAGATAACAGTCTGCCTCGATGGACAAGGCATGAATTTTGATTCTCCGCCTTGCTGAGACAGCAGCAATTAAAAATAGTTTTAACAATTTCATTGAAATGGAACTTAGTGGTTCGACGGGTTTATCAGCTAGAACTTGAAGAACCAGAGATAAACTCCAAGACGGAATAGCTGGTGGATTTCTCGGTCTTAGATGACTTTAGTTAAAGTATTTAATGTACTTACGTCGTCAGTTCTCTTATTAGCCAAGCAAGGGATAACAGACATTAAGGCTGACTTGTAGCCAGCAATAGAGTTGGGCTTGAGGCTATAGGCATCATACAGGTGGCAGATGAAATCGGCTACTACCTGAATAGATGAATCCATTGGATTAACATCTCTCTTTGAGCACCATTCTGCAAACCTGTTGATTTTATAATTATATGCTCTGGCATACACCCTTTGCCATAAACATGGCTGCTTGCGCAGAAAAGCCCTCCTTAAATGCGGATTCCTTGACAACATCCATGCAGTCAATTGGAACATTGACAGACTGTTGTGAAGGGATTTGCCTTGGAAGATAATATTGTCCATCAGAGGCAGAGGAACTGGATTACAGACCAGAAGGTCCAGCAGATCCGCATACCATGATCGGCTTGGCCAATTTGGGGCAATCAAAAGCACTTGGCTTTCCTCCTGTCTGATTTTCTGAAGAATCTTTGGAATCAGGATTGCTGGCAGGTATGCGTATGCATACATTCCCTCCCAGCTGATAGCTAGCGCATCTGTTGCGACAGCGCTCGGATCTGGAATCGGAAAGACGTACGTCGTTATCTTCACATTCTGATTCATTGCGAATAAATCTATGTTGGGTTTCCCCCAGTGGACGATCCGCCACACATTGATTTAAGTTCCAATCCGTATGTAAAACACTCATCCTTCGGCTCAATGAGTCCGAATGCATCAACACAAATTTCCCTCCACTTCCTTTAAGAAGTGTTCCAGGCCTAGGATTACAGCTCATAATTTTAGCTCCTTTCACTGATCCAGATTCCAAAGCCCTGATATTGTAGCTTCTTCCAGGCAAGCTCCCCATCCCTCCATCGATGCATCTGTAAACATCGCTACTTGAGGGTGGAGAGGAGTCAACATGACCCCCGCCAGGGAGGGGTCAACATGACCCCCGCCAGGAGGTTCTCTCTCTCTCCATCCACCAGTGAAGCTGATAAATGAGAGGATCCAATACTTGAATGCGCGAGTCCAGTGATCCTGAACTCTGATTTTTGGAAATTGATTATCCAGCCTAAATCTGTGTTTTCAAAACTATCTCCAGATTTGCTGTCAAACTTTCTGGGTTGTGTGCTTTTAGCAACCAGTCGTCTATGTAAGTATGGACTGCTATATGTCTCCTGCGGAGGAAAGCTGTGATAGCAAGGACCACTCGAGTGAACACCCTCGGAGCCGTCGAACCAAATTGGAGAACTTTGAATTCCCATTGGCATCCCTGAAAAGCAAATCTCAGGAACCGACGAAAACTCCTTTCAATGGGAATGTCGAAATAAGCGTCTTTCAGATCTATCGAAGCTGTCAACATCCCCTTCTCTAACTCCAACAACACTGATTTCATTGTTTCCATTTTGAAACTTGGTGTCTCTATAAACTTGTTTAGAGGTTTGAGGTTGAGAATTGGTCTCCACCCCCCACCCCCCCCCCCCCACCCCCCGTCTTCTTTGTCACAAGAAACACGGTTGAATAGAAGCCCGCGCAATCTTGTTCCGGTTGAATTGCTTCTTTTAGAATTAGATTCCATCACCTCTTCTATGCAAAACTGCTTGTCTGGATCTCTTGGAGTTGGAGTCCAGACCGGTACCAGAGACAGATGCACTGGCGGACCTATTATCAACTCTGGACTGTATCCGCGCGAAAGCCATTGCAAGACTAAGTGGTCCTGAATTAACCGCTCCAACTCCTGAATGTGGAAAATCTCTACCTTGAAGGCCTCCAGCTCACCCTTCTTCTTACCCTTCTCCTTCCTCACCCTCTTGCCGTCCTCTGCCATCATCTTTGCCTGAGAACAGAAGAATTCAGAGGTTAGATTCCCCCCCCTCCCACTCTCTTTACAAATAGCACATTTGTTAGATAGGCTACAATCAGTGCAAGATGGGCAGAGGTGGCGGAAGAATCTAGCCTTACGATGCTTCATACAAGATGAGTATTTTAGTTTGTTAATTTTGTTAAAAATTTAAATAAAAAAACAAACTCGAGAGAGAGAAGACAACCCCTTTTATTACTGACAACCCAGAAGGGACAGATGTCTTCATAAAAAAATAAGGAATAAAAACCACAGCCATGGATAAGAATGTTAGAAAGAAGAGAGAGACTAAACGAAATCTAGGATTTCTTTTTTCACGAGAGAGTCGATACTTACCTCCCTAATACTTTTGATATTGCTAAATATTGGCGTCCACTCAATAAAACACTCAGATTAAAAACAGTTAGGTGCCCCTACTGGGCAGGTAGACAGAGGTAGTCAGGCGGATGCCGGCCCCACCACCGCACATGCGCCGACTACTACTTCCTCTGACTAATTTATTGGCTGACACACATGCAACTGCTAAGAGCCTGAAGACCGAGCCTCTGTGGGGTGGAGAGGCTGGGTCCGTATCTAGGGAGGTAAGTATCAACTCTCTCGTGAAAAAAGAAATCCTAGATTTCGTTTATTTCACATCAAGAGTATACTTACCTCCCTAATACTTTTGATATTGCCAGAATTCGAAAGTGAATCTGGCGGGAGGGAGGCGAGGTCAAAAGACCAGCTCTTCCCTATGCGCTTTTCTGCGATTAAGGCACGTAAACTTCTGAAATTGTGTGGAAACACAATCAGGAATAGATAGGAAAAACATCGGCTAACACAAACCGATGCATGAGAGATGACCGAATATATATGCGCTCCCCCCCCCCTCCTGGGAGGAAGACTAGATGACCTCAATGTCCTATACGCTCTCTACGTACTAGTGCCACGTACTACAGGACAGAGACGAAAGTACATTTTCGTATACTCTCTATGAACCACAATCCACACAAACCATCACCATATTAATAATAACGGGTAACGTGACAATACATTTAACAATGAACAACACATAAACAAGACTGACCTTGTTGAACTTGGAAGCTGTCATCACGTTCCCAGTAGAGAAGCCTGATGCAGTCCCGACAAGTGGTTGTTACCATTACTTAAATGTGATGTATATAAGCAACGAGGAAACGCTCCTCATAAAACATACAGGCGATTATTGTTTCAAAATCGACAAGGCGAGAGGATTTGAGGTGTCACGGAGGTAATGGTCTGTAAAACTTGACTCACAGTGCCACTGAGCCACGGACATAATGTCATCCACAGGGACCCCACTAAACAGGGCAGTGGATGCCACGACACCGCGGACACTGTGAGCCTTGGCCACATCAACCTGTCTCCCGGTGGCGGATTTGTGACAAAACTGAATACATTCTACAATCCACCTGGAAATGGTGTCCTTAGACGCCCTGCCATGGGGTTCAATATATGACAACCATAACGCTGACTGGTCGGTACGCCACTCCTAAGTACGCTGTTTGTACCGGAGCAGCGCCCGTACGGGGCACCATACTTTAGAATTAGGATCATATCTAGTTAAAGATGGCAAAAAAATAGGTTGACCTGGATATTTCAAAGACTGATTCTTAGCCAAGAAATTAATCCTAGGTAGAAGCTTAAGGCCTTCCCCTGTAACCACAAAACGGTCATCCTCGGCTGATAAGGCGTGAATCTCACTCCTACGCCTTGCCGAGGCCGCAGCAATTAAAAACACAGTTTTAAGAGTCAACAATTTCATAGAAATGGACATAAGTGGTTCAAAAGGCTTATCTCCTAGTACCTGAAGCACCAGAGATAAACTCCAAACTGGAATCAGTGGTGGATTCCTTGGTCTTAGATTGCCCATGCCTTTAATTAATACATTTAATGTACTTACTTCATCACTCCCCCTGTTAGCCAAGCAAGGAATAACAGTCATTAAAGCTGACTTATAACCAGCAATAGAGTTAGGCTTGAGGCTATAGGCATCATATAGGTGACAGAGGAAATCAGCTACTACCTGAATAGATGCATCCATTGGATCAATACATCTTTTTGAGCACCACTCTGCAAATCTGTTGATTTTATAGTTATATGCTCTGGAGGTTGACCCCCTCCTGGCTTTGGCCATAAACATGGCCGCTTGCTCAGAAAAGCCCTCCTTAATTCTAGATTCCTTGACAACATCCACGCAGTCAATCGGAACATTGACGGATTGTCAGGAAGGGCCTTGCCCTGGAAGATAAGGTCGTCCATCAGAGGCAGAGGAACCGGACAGCAGACCAGAAGGTCCAGCAGATCCGTATACCACGATCGGCTTGGCCAATCCGGGGCGATCAGAAGCACTTGGCACTCCTGCTGCCTGATTTTCTGAAGCACCTTTGGAATCAGGATTGCTGGAGGGAATGCGTATGCATACATTCCCGCCCAGCTGATAGCTAACGCATCAGTTGCGAAAGCGCTTGGGTCTGGAATCGGAGAGACGTACGTCGTCATCTTCGCATTCTTCTTCGTTGCGAACAAATCGATGTTGGGCTTCCCCCAATGGTTGAACAGACGATCCGCCACACATTGATTTAGTTGCCATTCCGTGGGTAAAATACTCATCCTTCGGCTCAATGAGTCTGCTAGCAGATTTAGCCTTCCCGGAATATGAACTTCTCTCAAGGTAATCCTGTAATCCAGGCACCAACAAAGCAGTTTCCAAGTCATCATACAGAGACTGGGCGACTTCGTTCCGCCCTGGCGGTTTATGTAAGTCACTACTGTTGAGTTGTCTGAACGAATAAGAAAAATCTTGCCCTGAACTTTCTGTAAGAAATGTTCCAGGCCCAGGACTACTGCTCTTAGCTCCAGTAGATTGATATGTTCCTTTGACTGATCCAGATCCCAAAGCCCTGATATTGTGGACTCTTCCAGACAAGCTCCCCACCCCTCTATCGATGCATCTGTATACACAGTCACCTGAGGGTGGGGAGGGGTTAGCAAAACCCCCAGCAAGAGATTCTCTATATTCAACCACCATTGCAGGTGGTGAATTAGAGGCGCCAACACTGACACGTTCGATTCCAGCGAACCTGAACTCTGGGTCCACCGTGTCATGAGAAACAACTGGATCGGGCGCCTGCGTAAGGCCGCCTGCGGAATGACTGGTTCCAATGAAACCATCAAACCCAGCATTCTCAAGTAAACCCGTGCCAGGACATGACGACTGTCGCACACCGACTGTATTAAGGAGATGAGTCTCTGAACCCTCTCCTGAGTAGGATAAACATATCCCGTCTCCAGATCGAAGAACATGCCCAGGTAAACAAACATCTGGGATGGAGTCAGCTCTGATTTTTGGAAATTGATTATCCAGCCACAGTCTGTGAGAGTTTTCAAAACAATCTCCAGATTGGCCGATAACGTTTCCTGGGTGTGTGCTTTTAACAGCCAGTCGTCTATGTACGTGTGGACTGCTATGCTTCTCCTGCGGAGGTATGCCGTGATCGCGAGAACCACACGGGTGAAGACCCGAGGAGCCGTGGAAATTCCGAAGGGTAATACCCTGAATTCCCACTGTCTGCCCTGGAATGCAAATCTCAGGAAGCGACGGAAACTCCTCTCTATGGGAATGTGGAAATAAGCATCCTTCAAATCTATTGAAGCTGTCCACATTCCCTGCTCTAACTCCGCCAACACCGACCGCACAGTCTCCATCTTGAAACTGGGCGTCTCTATGAACTTGTTCAATGGCTTGAGGTTGAGAATCGGCGTCCACCCTCCGGTGTTTTTTGTTACTAAGAACACGGTTGAATAGAAGCCCGGGCACCTCTGCGCCGGCTGAATAGCTCCTTTTTGTAGGAGGGAATTTATCTCCTCCTCGATACACAACCTTTGATCTGGATCTCTCGGAATCGGAGTCCAGATCGGCACGAGAGACAGTCGCGATGGCGGGCCTGTCATCCAATCGGGATGATAGCCGACAGAAAGCCATCGCAAGACTAAACGGTCCTGAGTCAACCGCTTCCACTCTGGCAAGTGGTCGGCCAATCGGCCGCCCACCGGTCCACCTAGGGAGAGAGGTGGACATAAGGAGTGCGAGAGTGGCACTGTCTTCTCGGCCAGAAACACCGGAGTGGTTCCCACCGTGGTAACCGGCCCATCAGGCCCGATTACCACGACCAGATCCCCGCGTGCCACGCCCAGCACCGCGCGCACCTCGGTGCGCGGGTGGCTGCCTGACTGGCTGCGCCTGGGGAGCCTGCGCCCCCCTCGCTGCGGGCCGAATCGCACGCGGCCTAGGCCGTCGCTGCGATGGTGGCTGGCCTCTGACCTGGCCACCTCCACCTCGAGCCTGCAGGGGACGATACGCAGGGGGTGCTGCGTGAACGCTCGCACGACGGAGCACTTCAAATTGCTCGCGCAGCGCCCTCTGGTTGTTGACCAGAGTCACCATCTCCTGGAGGTGCTTGCATCCCTCACCTCCAAAGAGACCAGGACCTGTCATAGGCGTACGCAGTAGCCTATTGTACAGGTCCTGGGACGGGCACAGATTGTCCAAGGCAAACGTGCGCCTCGCCCGGACACTCCTGGTCACCGCCCGCGTCAAGCAGTCCAGAGCCAGGTTGATACCATCCTGGATGGCTCTCTGGACTGTGACCGGGCTTGGTTGGCGTGATGCGGATGCCGTTACCACCCCCTGTAACAGCTGGGAGACGTGGGACAGAGCAGCAATCGACGCTCTCCCACTCTCCTCCGCATCACGCAGCGCGGCATTTGCCGAACGCAACGCGTTCGAGCACAGGACACCCGTGTCAGAACGGGAGCCTGGCCGCGCATCTTCGGAGAAGCCACGCGGTCATCGACGCTTGGCTTGGGCACCACACCGTACCGCTGGTAGTCCAGGGGCACGATGCGGCAGCGCCTGGCCACCTCGCGAAGGGCCTTCGCGAGACGCCCATTCGCCTTAATGGACGTCTCCGCCGCCTCGAACATGTCCACGACATGCTCAGCCAGCGGCAGAGATGGCATAGCGTTTGCAGTCGGCTTACCAGCTAACCACGGCCTGTGATCTCGCTGGCTAGCCGACTGCTCCACGGGCAGGTCTGGCCGAACACTCACCAGCCACTGGCAAGCGTCCGACCAATCCTCCTCCGTGGCTAGCTGCGAGCGCTGTACAAGACGGGGGCCTTCGTCTTCCTCCTGAGCGCATGCAGCAGAGCTTGACGGCGGGTATGCTGATACCGCTGGCAAACCAGGGAAAACATGCGACCCCGAAAGACCAGGCATGCTAAGCTCACTGGCTTGACCAAGAGCAGGCGCCGTGGTAGAGCGCGGGGCAGACACCGCCCCACCATGGTCCAGACCAGCACCAGCGACACTCTCGGCAAGCCGAGGTATGCGGTAACGCTGGCCTTCAGCACCGCCCAGGGTCACCTTCTGGACCGTGAATTCTACTCCTGCGTGAGTAGAGCCATGGACCACGTCGCCTGCATTCCCCGCGAGGGGTGCACAGACGTCGTAGTCCATGGTCACGTCCCCAGACGGCGACCCTAGCAGGAAATCCTCTTCCTCCTGGCCAGAAAGGTTAGACTCCGGGTCAGCAAAGAGAGCTAACCCGGACTGGCCAGGGAAGGTGCCATAGGAGGCATTGGCACCCGCAGCGTGCGGATACCCAGGGTCTGATGAGCAGACCGCGGGTTCCTGCGACAACCGATGTCCACGGCCGGCCCCTCGGCGCGGCACCAAGCCTGCTGCCAGGGTCGTGGAACGCCCCCATCAACGGGGCCACCTCTGAATCGTTCTCAAACAATGGAATCGACCTACGGAAATTAGATTCAGAGGCGGGGATAACCTGCTCTGAAGCAGATGCTGAGGACAACAAAGGAGCTGGCCCAGGAAGCATGCTGCGAAGCAACTCTGGGACCAAATCCTTTATTGTCCTCTGCATCTCTCCCAACATTTCGGACCGGAAGGCCTCCATGTCCACCGCGGACGAGGCCTTCCTCTTACCCTTCTTCGAAACACTCTCTTTCTTCGCCTTCCTCTCCTCCTCCACGCCATTCTCCTTTGCCTGCAATGACAAAAAGTCAGACATTAGTTCGCACCCCCATTGCTTACATACGTCGCAACGACCTCAATGTCCCATACACTCTCTACGTACAAGTGCCATGTACTATAGGACATTAAACGAAAAGGCTACATTTTCATGAAAATACTTCTGGCCATTAACCACCGATATTAATCAAATTGTGCTTAGATAGCTCTATGATAGTAGGCTTCCCAGAATTTATCCAGAAATTTGATTGGTAAATTTTCCAATGGCCACCTGAAGATTTGACCTGGACATCTTGGATTTTACTATAATTTTTTTTAATCTTTCAAAACGAATAATTAAATCTTCTTAAAAATGACAAAATTTTAACCAAGCTTGGCTGGCATGACCTTAAACCGCATGGAATTTTTTGATACAAACTATTACTTGATTGGTTGATTTTTACAATGGCTATCTAGGATTTAAAAAATATTTCAAAACACATTTTTGTCTTAAAGATGACAGTATGTTTCAACAAGACCTGTATGTATTTACCTCTAAGATGCTACATTATATGATCATGACGTATGGAGAGGCGAATGGTTGCTCTCCTCTTGCCTAAGGTTAATTCTAGGCGAACATCTCATAGATTGCCTATATTGTTTAGTAACGATGATAGAATATAGAGGCGAGAACAAACACTACTCGCTTCACAGGTTTAAATCTAAATTCAGGAGAGCAGGTGATTACTCCGCTTCGAAATTCTCGTGGAGAGACATGTATGATTCTTGACATTTATACAGAATCTGGTTGTTAAATCTTTTGTGCTCATTTTGGATTTCTGAAATTAGGAATGAAATTTGGTAAAAAATACTTATCAGTAATTAATACATTTTACTACTGGGCCGATTTCAATCAAACTTGGCCGCTATAGTGTTAGGCATCCGAATAGAATATACATAAAATTGATTGGTGGATTTATTTCAGCAGCTATCTTGGGTTTCCAGAAATCCCCCCAAAATTGGTTAACCCTTTAATGGTCATGCCAGCCAAAACCGGCCTCTGTTATGGTCTTGAGGAATGTCCATTTACAGACCAAGAGAAGACAATTTTGAAAATTTACCACTGGAATGACTGGCTTTATACCCGAGCCAGTCATTCCAGTGATAAATTTTCAAAAGTTGTATTCTCTTGGCCTGTAAATAGACATTCAATAGGCAGATATTAAAATCTTTTGACCAAATTTGACCATTAAAGGGTTAACATGTTACTCTTACAAATCTCTGGCCACAATGTGTGCTTTTAAAACTAAAAACTATTGCTGGCAACAGTACGCCAGGTGAGCGATACTGAGCTCCAAGCGCGCTATCAGATCTGAATGCAATACCTTATTACCTCTACAGGGCAAGGGTAATGAGACAAACATGATAAGCCTACATGTACAATAACTGAAGCACTAGTGTCTCCATATTTTGAAAGTAAAACGACTAAAGGTGACAAGATGATTGAATTCTGTTTAGTCAAAGCATAATAATTAGGATATTAATCCTTTATCTCTCACAGACCAGCTATTACCGATTTGTTATAATGTAGGGGAGATTCTGTTGAATATTTTGAAACTAATTTGACTGGGAACTTTTGCTCTCTATGGCAACAACAACTTCCAGTCAAATTATTAGCTTCAAAATATTCACAACATCATTATTGAATAGCTCTTGATATCGAGAGGCTGTAATTAAAAAGGTCAGATCTTTATGAAAGTAGATACACCGATGTATATTTTAGAAAGAATAATGCTGCAAGCTATTCAAGACAATAACAGTTTAAAAGCAGTATTATTTCAAAATATGTCTCAGTTTGAATTCTTGTTCACTTAAATAGTAGACTTCTGAAAGTGCTTCAATATCCTTCATATCAATTCAACAAACTCGGGGAACATGCTTCATACATGTATTTCAACATCTCTCTTTAACTGTCCTTTCTTTTGCAGGTCTGTGATAGTCGTGTTACTCATGCACTGAAGTCTTCTGTAGCAGAGTGTCAGTCTTACCCTGAGAGTGACACTACCCTTGAGGAAATCTGTGATTTTAGGTGGTTTAACCATTTATCTAGAGGACTAGACCCACTTTCTGAGATAACGACGTGTCTTGTGCATAACTTTGCTCAGTTGAATATGTGATGTTATAGTGTGTGCTTTAGTAAGAACTGGTGTAATCCCCTGGTAGGATGAGAACTATCACAATGTCGGACACTCAGTGTCGAGGCTTCCTTCAGTGACACACACCTATTATTGATAACCTACTGAACAATATGTAGTATTCACACATGCGGCTATATTTCACTCACTGTCTGCAGATTTGATTTATATGGGACAAAATTCGGTACATATTGTGCTTTAATCACCAGTCGGAATTCTACTGTCTATGACTCTATGTTCTGAGAATATTATCATATATATACTGTTGTGATACAACAGATTTAATAATCTTTCACAATAAAAACTTTTATTATTGCTTAAATGGTCAAATTTCATTATTAGTCATTTGAAATTGGTGAAATTATCATTAATTTCAAAGATTTGTGTCAATCAACGCTACCTCCAGAACAGCCACCATAATATATTATAATTTAAAGAAAATGAAAAGATGAACATCGAAATGTTGTTGATTGGTACCATCATAGAGGAATAAACCTATTAACTCCAGTAAAATACCAGAGATGAATCAGAATAACTTAAAACGATGTTTCTAAACATAGACATTAACCATGTATTTATCTGAATAATCGGAGCAATCATTTTACCCATATTGCAAACAATCAGATGTAAGTGGACGTAAGTGCCTATCAGTGGGGTTTAAGTGCCACGCAAATAGTATTCCATTTGTGCATTGATACCTTTAACAGAGCTTATTTACTGGTGCAATACTGCTGATTATTTTGAATACAATCTGACTGGAAGTAGTTGCTAGCAGCAGCAAGGATTCTCAGTCAAAATGTTTTCCAGTTGGCTAGTATAATTTTCACTGATTGTTTCTATGGTCACAAAATGATGCTAGCGAATAATTTGAAACCATTTTCACTGAAATTCTTTGCTGCATATACCAGTGGCCTGTCAAATTGTTTTCAGAATAGTTTCAGGTATTTTATATCGCTTTTACTAGCAGATATACTAGTAGATCACTGTTATATAACAAGTACAGTAATAACAGGACCGCTTGTAAAAAGGAACAGAATTAGATTTATCTCTCCTCGCGCATCTGAGCATTGGGAGGCATATTAAGGTAGTTTAGTTGCTTTAAGTTATTCTGATTCATTGTATCTTCTTTACTGGTGATAGTAGTTACATTACTCTATGGTGTTACCAATCAACACCATTTGGAAGCTCCCTTTTCCTTTACCGTAACCACATGCATCAAGTGTGAGCAAGATTTATCCATGTTTTGTTGTCCATGATTCTCTTAATTCTTTTGGTTTTATCCATGAAACTCCAGTATCAGTCTGACAGTCTATAGCTTTTTTCAAGGGGGTTAATACAATATAAGAAAGCTGTTGGATATTCAGCAAATAATTTTACCGGAAGGCAGTGTTAGCATAATCCTTTCATTGACAAATCCCTGAAAAAATAAATTCTGTACGACATAAAACCTATTCTGTTGAATATTTTGAAATTGATTTAACTGGAAGTTGTTGTTTCCTAAGGCAGCAACAGTTTCTAGTCAGATAATTTCAAAATATTCAACAGTTTTCCTCTATGGTTGCCTTGAAAATTAGATATGGGGAATTCATCCGTGAAAGGGTTAAAGCAAACGGGTCAGAAAAGCATAGCACAATGAAAGCGTGGGCCTTCACAGTACACTCAGGTATTAGTACAGTCATTCTATGTGAAATCATAGCACAATGAAAGCATGGGCCTTCACAGTACACTCAGGTATTAGTACAGTCGTTCTATGTGAAATCATAGCACAATGAAAGCATGGGCCTTCACAGTACACTCAGGTATTAGTACAGTCGTTCTATGTGAAATCATAGCACAATGAAAGCATGGGCCTTCACAGTACACTCAGGTATTAGTACAGTCATTCTATGTGAAATCATAGAAGATTGCTGTTGCATCAACTATTGAAATTACTATGATTCTTGTGCATGGCTAAATTTCTATAAACTGAGAATATTCGGAATATCAGATCATTATTAACTCGCCTGACCTGTAGGCCCAAGTGAGCCTATGCCATGGTGTTCGTCCGTCGGTCAAATTGCATATCCTGGGTCAGCTTATGCAATGGTAATTCGGTTGTAATGAATAACCTGGACAAATTTGCACAATATCCATGTCGTTGATACATGTATATTTTTCAATTGGGCCGCTATGGCGTCAAAAGTGTCTGTTTTTGAAGCAATGTTGCCAACTGAAAGCTTTTACTGTTTGAGATTTAGCTTTGACCTCAAAATTGGTGCACATATTCAGGACCCCATAGACAAACATTCGGCCAGTTGAACCAGAGTTATTCACAGTGTCCAATTTGAAGAAATTGTTGCTGAAAGCTGTTGCCTTGTGATTTTTACCCAAAAGAAGTCAAAGCACTCCATTATCATATTAACCCTTGCGTCTGGCGATGCAGGTAAAAAATCATGACAGTTATGGCCGATTATGAGATAAATGCTGACAAATTGAGCTTATGCCGTGGTGCTCAGCTGTCTGTAAAATCGCATCTTCTATGACCAATTTCAGGCAAATTTGTCTGGGAGAATCTTATCGTGTTAGCAGGGCTCGATTATAAGACTAACCTGTTAACCCGAGGATAGTAGAATTTCATATGGGCTAGTAAAACTGCACCTGCACTAACCTGTCTGGGTTAGTTGCTCTCAAAAGAGGAAATACAAAAAAATACTATTCTAATGTCATTATGTTGAGTACCCACCAAAGGCAGCAACGGCTTTCCAGACAAACTAATTTCAAAATATTCAACGGCTTCTCTGTATCGGTGATTGGATTAAAGAAGTGATCAGCTTTGAGCTTACAAACATTGGGTTAGTGAAGTTTGCTGCGGGATAGTAAAATCAATGATGCACTATCCTGTCTAGTTTAGTAGAACAAATCCTTAAAATCTACCCCTGGGTGTTAGGCTCCAGAACATCTCTTCAGAATTCTGATTGATCCATAAATTGATCGGTGAAAATCTTAGATTTTGTAAATGATTTACTGGAAATTGTCAAAATGCATCTCCTTGGTGGATTTCAACAAAATTTGGCCATAAGAACCGTATGGTGCTACGCTTCTGAGTTCAGAACTTCGATTAGTCAGTTTTGGGGTGAAAATCTTGGATTCTATGAAAAAGTTCCCGGAAATTGTCAAAATGCATCTCCTCAGCCGCTTGGTTGATTTTAACCAAGTTTAACTAGATGGACCCTATGGAGGTACACTCCAGAAGTTCTATTCAGAAATTTGATTGGTCAGATGTCTCATCCGTAACCATTTACACCTCAAATTCTTCAAAATAAGTATCAATTTTCTCATAGAAAATGTCCATTGGCAGGTTGAGATTATTTTTGAAAATTTATCACTGGAATGACTGGCTTGATTATCGAGCCAGTCATTCCAGTAGTAAATTTACAAAATAGCATTCTACTGGAGTCCTGGTCTGAAAATTGACATTTCTCAGATCTACCACAGAAGCAATTTTTTGGGTGGCGCGAGTATTATTGGGTTAATCAATTCCCAGTTTTAACCAAATTCGGCCAGGAGTACCCCATATTGAGTGCCTGGAATTTTAACTGATCCATTTTCAGGTGAACATCTTGTTCTTGAAAATGACATCACAGGAAGTGCTTATGGTTCAGGCTGAAACTCCAGATATTTCATCGATAACTAAGGGTGATTAAAGTTTGTTCAAAAGAAATTGATCAGTGATAAAACATGGCTGTCATGGACCAATCATAATTTACTGTTTGGTGGCCATGTTGGTTCTTTATTGGTTCAATGGAACCTTTCATTCGATCTGATTGTGCATTATCAGTGTTCACTACAGGTAGGCAACTATTGGGTGCATGAGACAAGAGTCAAGAAGATTGCCAATGTTTCCTCCTGTGGTAAGATAATCCACCACTGAGCCGTGAACTGGGTTCGTCGTTTAAGTAGTCGATTGTTGAGAACCATGCCACCCCCTTGAATTTGATTTTAAATTATTTGTTTGTTTGATATATTTATCATGTCGATATTTTCAAGGTAACATTCATGATTTATGCCAGGTTTACAATTCTATCAGTGTTCACTCAAGGAGCTTAAACTTATATAAGCCTATAGGCTCAGCTTTAGCCCATTTCCCAGATGTGTTGGCTTTCAAGATTCAAAATTATTATCATAACAGCTAAATTTTTTACATAGGCTTTTATCTTTAAAAAGGAAATAGTGTATGATTTCCAAAAATTTAAAAGCCAAATTATACTTGAGAAATGGGATATCTATAAAGAAATCCATAAGTTTTAAGTTTATGAAAAGTCAGTTATTGACCCATTCACTACTGGTAAGCAATTATCACATTTAATTACTAAATGCCAATTTATCAATGTTCAAACAGTTTGGACACATTGACAAATTGACATTTAATAACTACATAATATTTTGATGGCAATTTGATATAAATGTGTTGGTGCCGATGATTTTGACAGATTTCATTTTTACAGAACCTCGAGAAAATTAATTTCAGATAAAGGGGTTTCCTTCTTTCGTGTTTATTATTGCTCATTAATATGTATGAGCTGAAAGAATGCGGGTTTTATCCAATCATTATCGCGATTCCGGCATTCCTGTGAAGGAATCGTTTAGTGGACTCGATTTACCCGTTTGTTGCTGGAAAGAAGATACGACGAACCTTCGATTCGCGCAATGCTAAATGCTAGCGGGATGGATTGGCGATTGAGCTGTCGCTAAAAATCGTTTAATATTAGAAAATATATTCTAATATCTACAGCGGGATTTTAGAACACGATTCACAATTCTTTTTTATATGAGAATCAATAGTATGACGCATTTTTCTAGCGTTGAATGTGAAAATTCATGTATTTTTAACACATGTAAAAAAATTTCATGTATGCCTACCACCGAGACCCCCGAAATCTCAATACTATCTCTCGGCAAACATTGCCAAAGTTTAATCTGATGGAAATTAATCAAAGGATAAATTATTCACGTGTGTTTCGATATCGTACTACGCATCTTTGTGTCATTTTAACAAAATTAATTGCATAAATATATCTAAATGCAACTTCTCCTTGCCAGTCGGACTAAATAACACGTTAACGACTAGAGGGAATTCCCTCGTCCCTTCCACTTGTGACGTGTGTCACGTGGTGCGTTTCACCGGTTTTACGGAACTTGCCGAGTGATATTAGGAAGCAGCAAAAGGCATAATTTCCAACCTTTATAATCACGTTCTTCTAGCATACACGTTTTAAAAAGAATAAAAGTGCATGATAACATGTTAATCTAGCATCACTCTATCTGTTTTCAAAAGAAAATGCCAGCCATGATCTACACTTTAAAGTATTTAATATATTTACTTCATCACTTCCCCTATTAGCCAAGCAAGGGATAACTGTCATTAAAGCTGACTTATAGCCAGCAATAGAGCTAGGCTTGAGGCTATAGGCATCATACAGGTGACAGAGGAAATCGGCTACTACCTGAATAGATGAATCCATTGGATTAATACATCTTTTTGAGCACCATTCTGCAAATCTGTTGATTTTATAATTATATGCTCTGGAGGTTGACCCCCTCCTGCTTTAGCCATGAACATGGCTGCTTGCTCAGAAAAGCCCTCCTTAATTCTAGATTCCTTGACAACATCCACGCAGTCAATTGGAACATTGACGGATTGTTGTGAAGGTTCTTGCCCTGGAAGATAATATTGTCCATCAGAGGCAGAGGAACCGGATTGCAGACCAGAAGGTCCAGCAGATCCGTATACCATGATCGGGTTGGCCAATTTGGGCCGATCAGAAGCACTTGGCACTCCTGTCTAACTGTCTGAAGAATTTTTGGAAACAGGATTGCTGGAGGGAATGCGTATGCATGCATTCCCACCCAGCTGATAGCTAACGCATCTGTTGTGAAAGCGCTTGGATCTGGAATCGGAGAGACGTACGTCGTCATCTTCACATTCTTCATCGTTGCGAATAAATCTATGTTGGGTTTCCCCCAGTGGTCGAACAGACGATCTGCCACACATTGATTTAGTTGCCATTCCGTAGGTAAAACACTCATCCTTCGGCTCAATGAGTCTGCTAACAGATTTAACCTTCCCGGAATATGAACTGCCTTCAAGGTAATCCTGTGATCCAGGCACCAACAAAGCAGTTTCCTAGTCATCATACAGAGACTGGGCGACTTCGTTCCGCCCTGGCGGTTTATGTAAGTCACTACTGTTGAGTTCTCTGATCGAATTAGAACACTCTTGCCCTGAACTTTCTGTAAGAAATGTTCTAGGCCCAGGACTACTGCTCGTAATTCCAGTAGATTGATATGTTCCTTTGACTGTTCCAGATTCCAAAGGCCTGATCTCGTGGATTCTTCCAGGCAAGCTCCCCACCACTCCATCAATGCATCTGTATACATCGTTAACTGAGGGTGAGGAGGGGTTAACATCACCCCCGCCAGGAGATTCTCTGTCTTCAACAACCATTGAAGGTGATGAACTAGAGGCTCCAACACTGACACGCTCGAGTCCAGCGAACCTGTACTCTGGGTCCATTGTGTCATGAGAAATAACTGGATCAGCCGCCTGCATAAGGCCGCCTGAGGAATGACTGGTTCCAAAGAAACCATAAATCCCAGCATTCTCAGATAAACCCGTGCCAGGACATGACGACTGTTGCACACTAACTGTATTACTGAGATGAGTATCTGTACCCTCTCCTGAGTAGGATAAACATATCCTATCTCCAGATCGAAGAACATTCCCAGGTAAACAAACTTCTGGGATGGAGTCAGCTCTGATTTTTGAAAATTTATTATCCAGCCTAAATCTGTGAGAGTTTTCAAAACTATCTCCAGATTTGCTGACAAACTTTCCTGGTTGTGTGCTTTTAACAGCCAGTCGTCTATGTACGTGTGGACTGCTATGCTTCGCCTGCGGAGGTATGCTGTTATCGCAAGAACCACCCTGGTGAAGACCCGAGGAGACGTAGAAATTCTGAAGAGTAACACCCTGAATTCCCACTGTCTGCCCTGGAATGCAAATCTCAGGAAGCGACGGAAACTCCTCGCTATTGGAATGTGGAAATAAGCATCCTTCAAATCTATTGAAGCTGTCCACATTCACCTCTCGAACCCTGCCAACACCGATCTCACAGTTTCCATCTTGAAACTGGGTGTGTCTATGA
Organism: Chaetoderma sp. LZ-2023a; assembly: GCA_034401795.1. NCBI lineage: Eukaryota > Metazoa > Mollusca > Caudofoveata > Chaetodermatida > Chaetodermatidae > Chaetoderma > Chaetoderma sp. LZ-2023a. The sequence goes on from CM067369.1 coordinate 142,930,615, forward strand.
ACTTGTTCAATGGCTTGAGGTTGACAATTGGTCTCCACCATCCAGTGCTGTTCGTTACTAAGAACACGGTTGAATAGAAATCCGGGCAACTTTGCGCCGGCTGAATTGCTTCCTTGAGTATGAGGGAATTTATTTCCTCCTCTATACACAACCGCTGATCTGGATCTCTTGGAATTTGAGTCCAGACTGGCACCAGAGACAGTCGTGATGGTGGGCCTGTTATCCAGTTGGGATGATACCCGACTGAAAGCCATCGCAAGACTAAACGGTCCTGAGTCAACCGTTCCCACTCTTGCATGTGGTTGGCCAATCGGCCTCCCACTGATCCACCTAGGGAGAGAGATGGATATAAGAAGCGCAAGAGTGGCACTGTCTCCTGGTGCAGATACACTGGGGTAGCTCTTACTGGGGTAATCACCCTGTCAGGTACGATTACCACGACCAGATCCTCGCGCACCACGGCCCACACCGCGTGCACCACGGTGTGCGGGCGGCTGCCTGGCTGGCTGCGCCGGAGGAGCCTGCGCCCCCCTCGCTGCTGGCCGAAGCGCACGCAGCCGTGGGCGACGCTGCGTTGGTGGCTGGCCTCTGACCTGGCCACCGCCACCTCGAGCCTGCAGGGGATGATACGCAGGGGGAGCTGCGCGAACGCGCTCTCCACGGAGCACTTCAAATTGCTCATGTAATGCCCTCTGGTTATTGACCAGGGTAACCGTCTCCTGGAGATGCTTACATCCCTCAGCTCCAAAGGGCCCAGGACCTGTCATAGGCGTACGCAGCAGCCTATTATACAAATCCTGGGACGGGCACAAGTTATCAAGAGCAAACGTGCGCCTCGCCCGGACATTCCTGGTTACAGACCGGGTTAAGCAGTCCAAAGCCAGGTTAATTCCATCTTGGATGGCTTTCTGGACAGTCACCGGACTAGGCTGACGTAATGCGGATGGCGTTACTACCCCTTGTAACAACTGTGAGAGATGCGAAAGCGCTGCAATAGACGCCCTCGAACTCTCTTCCGCATCACGTAACGCGGTGTTAGCCGAACGCAAAACAGTGCTACCATGTCAGACCGGGAACCTGGCCGCGTATCTTCACCCAGCGCAGCACGGTCATCCGTGCTTGGCTTCAGTACTACACTGTATAGCTGATATTGATCAGCTGTAATACGGCACCGCTTTGCCACTTCACGGGGGGCCTTCGCTAAACGTCCATGTGCACTAATGGACGCCGAGCCGTTTTGCCACTTCACGGGGGCCTTCGCTAAACGTCCATGTGCACTAATGGATGTCTCCGCCGCAGTGGACATATCAACAATATGATCAGCTAACGCCAAAGATGGCATAGCGGTAACAGTCGGTTTACATGCCAGCCACGGGCGCTGGTCCTATTGACTGGCCGACTGATCCACGGCAAGATCTGGCCTGATTTTGATTAGCCACTGACAAGCGTCAGACCAGTCTTCCTCCGTGGCCACCTGCGAATGCTCTACAAGACGAGGGCCTTCGTCATCCTCCTGAGCAATCACAGGTGTGTACGTGACTGGAGGAACTGATACGCCTGGCAAGCCAGAGAAAGCATGCGGGCCTGAAAGAATAGGCATGCTAAACTGACTGGCTTGACCAGGAGCAGGCGCCGTGGTATTGCGTGGGGAAAATTTTGCCACACCACGGCCCTGGCCAGCACCTGCTACACCATCGGCAAGCCGAGGTATGTGGTAAAACTGGCCATCAGATCCAGCCAGGGCTACCTTCTGCGCCGTGAACGCTACTCCTGCGTGAGTAGTACCGTGGACAATGCTGCCCGTGTTCCCCGCGAGAGGTGCACGTACGTCAATGTCCATGGCCACGGCGCTAGAAGGAGAACCCAGCAGATAATCCTCTTCTTCCTGGCCAGAAAGATTAGACTCCAGGTTAGCAAAGAATGCTAACCCGGACTGGCCAGGAGAGGTACCATAGGAGGAACTGGTACCTGCAGGGTGGGGATAATCCTGGCCTGATAGGCAGGCAGGTTCCAGCGACACCTGAACACGAACAACCGGCGCGGCAAGCCTGCTGCCAGTGTTCTTACCGTGGATTTCACCCTCTATTAGGGCCACCTCTGAATCATGGTCGAAAACTGATAGGCCCCTAAATAGAACCGATTCAGAGGCGGGGATTATCCGCTCTGGAGCAGATGAAGAGGACAACGAAAGATTTGAACCAGGAAGAATGCCACGAAGCAACCCTGGGACCAAATCTTTAATTGTCCTCTTCATCTCTCCCATCATCTCAATACGGAAGGCCTCCATATCCATAGCGGACGAGGCCTTCCTCTTACCCTTCTTACCAGAAGCCTCTTTCTTACTCTTCCTCTCCTCCTCTGAAGCCTTCTCCCTGGTCTGCCATGAGAGAAATTCAGACATTAGCTCACCCCCCCCCACCTTTTACAGATCTCACATTTAAGCAATGGCCCACATGGGCTGCACTGGGAGCATAAATGGGGGAAGAACTTGTCAAGGATAAACCTTCCACATGAAGGACAACCAGGCCTCTGAAACACAGCAGAGGACGAAGACAATGAGTATTACAGACATTGAATTAGAATTCAACACAAAATAAACAACGAGGAAGGGGCCATAAAGACCCAAGCTAATAATAATAAATCAGCGTTGGATAAAACTTATAACTGACAGTAAGGCGCAAGGCTGATTATGACGTCATAACTTCAAGAATAAGAAGTTAAATCTATCCGAAACAAAACCTCCAGGTGTAAGGACGAATTGTAATCATATCCAGAACATCCTAACTAGACAGGATAGTTTATACAGACTATACAAACATCAGATAAACAGTGATAAATGGCAGTAAGATTTTATAAATATTTTCAAATATAATTGAAAAGCCTCATATCATAACTAGAGTACCTGAGTCTTTAGCATAGACAAACCATCTGATCTGATGAACCGGACGCTCCACCAACATTATGACCTCTTAGCTCTCTCCACCTTAAGGGGAGGGAAGGGGACCAAGAGGGCAAAGTGAGAAGACCTTCATCCGAGGCCTCCAACTCACTGGGAAAAGATTTTTGGTTAGATAACCTAACAATGTTAGTAGGAAATGGAACCTTGGTGGAGAAAAAAACAAACTCTCTGAAGATGTGATGTCCTAAAAATTTCTAGGTAGATACCTGTGGACATAAACACAGAGAGATTAGTATTTCATAGCGCCATTTTGAAATAAACTAGTTATTTTAGGCGCTTATCATGATAAACGCGAGTCCCAGAAACACATTACAACGGGATAAACTTGCTAAAATATACTAGAAGTCACCTGATGGCTAGGTCCTGGGCCCTCCTCCGGCAAATATAGACGATCTGCCATCTCACACAGGATATATAACACTTCTAGAGAATGAATTTAAGCCTTAAACAGCTAAGAAAAGCTTAAAGCAACAAAGCATGTGTAGACCCTCTGCCAATAAATTAGCAAAGCGGAAGTACTAGTCGGCGCATGCGCGGTGGTGGGGCTGGCATCCGCCTGACTGACTTCTGACTACCTGCCCATAAGGGGCACCTTTCTTTTTAAATCTGAGTGTTTTATTAAGTGAAAGCCGATATTTAGCAATATCAAAGAGTATTAGGGAGGTAAGTATACTCTTGAAGTGAAATAGTACGCACCCCTACAGTCATAATCTCACTAGGTATGGTCTTTTCTTTGTACAGCATTTTTGTTTGAAATATTAGAGTAGGCCTATTTTTGCCTGCTATTCTTCTCCCGCTTTAAGCCATGGCGACACCTTCCCGAGATGGAGGCCCGCGCGAGGCACTTGCCTTTCGCAAGGATTCAGTGATGATGGTCCATGCCAGGATAATACTCCTCACCCAAACTAGCACTAGTAGTGCCCGCATGAGGCACATCACTTTTTCGTCTGAGATAGCCTTCTTCCTTTCAGCTTAGAGGTATAATAACTTATATTAAGTTAAAAAGCTATGTCTCGTGTATGGGAGCCTCCCTTGCAGGGATACCTCTGCGGACATACGAGTCTATGTGGTACCTCCGGGAGCCCCATGTTTAAAAGTACATCTACCTGCCTCTATGTCTTGTATTTTCGTATGCTCTTATTGTAGTTTTATCTAGCATATTTTAGGTAAACACATTGTAGACTTATATTTTTAGGTCACCAAGTCAAATCTTGTAAGTCCATAGATCACGAAATTGCTATGGACAGGCATACCGGTGACACAAACTCTTGGGATGAGACTGTTGTGTTTAATGTTCGCGGCAATGGTCGCACGGCCCCACCGGAACGATTGAGTTCCACCGGCCTTAGGAGCCGGTTTTTGTTTCCCGCAGGGCAGTCTCATTCAGGGTCCATCACCCCGAGACCGGATGCTAACCAGCGTCGTCACTCGTCGTGCACCTATGGTGCGGCGAGTCGACATGAGACATCGGAACGGCCCGACACCGCCCGGCGAGCTACACTAGTCATTCCAGTGATAAATTTTCAAAACTAATCTCATGGTCTGCAAATGAAGATTTTCTATGAGAAAATTAAAATTTTCTTGAACAAATTTTATGGTTACAGGGTTAATTCTTTACCATTTGCCTGTGCTTAGTCCAATAATGATCCAACAGTGCGTGTACTTCAAACTAAGCATCAGCAATTTCAGGATAAATGGTTCCAGCCTCCAGTCTTCTGTCAAATATGTATCCTGAGATAAGACAGCACAGCTCAGTTCAGCCAAGTCCAGGTCAGGAAAACTGATAAGATCAAATGTCTGACAGACACACATATAGTTCCTCTCTAGAATAATAACGTTGTGTCTGAAATAAAATATTAAATTCACAGAAATTTTAATTAATTTTTTGCCCAATAACCCAGCTTAAAGTCATTTTATAATTAAAGATAATGCAAGTTAGTTTATTCTTCCAAATTAACTCTTTAACACTCAATCCGGCAAAAAATATCTTCTACAGTGGTCTTGTCTATGTGCAGGCCAGGAGAAGACTGTTTTTGAAAGTATGCCACCGGAATGACTGGCTCGATGACCGAGTCAGTCATTCCAGTGGTAAATTTAGAAAAACAATCTTATTTTGGTCTGCAAATTGATTTTTTCTATGAGAAAATTCTAATTTTCTTGAACAAATTTGACGGTTAAAGGGCTAAGGGAAGTAGGAAGATAATTGGCAAGCTGATTCAAAGGCATAGATCTCTAAAATGCTAGATACAAGATGGAAAGCAGAAATGACAAAACTTCTCAAACAATTAAGGTAAGAAATGAAGCATGAGTTCCAAGGGCCTGGAAGCTCAGCTGCCTACGGTCTTGCACTCTACAGATGAATAGTTGGCTCTAATAAAAACTAAAATGTTTGAGCTAGATATTCTCAGAATATGGTCAGATTGAACTAGGTTCTTTATCGATAAATGTCTATAGCTGCTTACCCACCACCGTTCAAGTTACAAGTTAACGGTACTATATATAGCGAAATATGCTACATGTACCGACGTATTTGTGCTTATTCTCATTACCAAAATACAGTGGAAATATTTCAACAGCCATAACCATGGAAATTTAAATTAAGATACTGCATTTTCAGTGATGTTAGCTATTTATAGAATCATATTTGGTTAAATTTCACACAAAATATGACAAAGCTGATTAAACAGGTGACTGAATTGATTCCAGTGAGGAAATTGCATGTCTTTTATCCTGTATTTTAAAAAAACTCTGTCCGAAAATATGATTCTTATATGAATTATGCACACAAGTACCTATCCACCAAGTTACAGGTCAATGGCTCTAAATATGCCAAACTATGCTACGATTATGGTAGTATTATCTTTCACCATTGGTGTCAGTATGTGTACAAAACATTGGCCTATAACACTGGTGTTTGAGTGTGAATCAAATTAATTTGTGCAACATAAATGTTAGACGCAAATAGGTTAATTCTGATGGGACTTAGTGCTGAGTGAATAATTTAATACTAGATGGTCTCAATGCCAAAATCTACCTTTTTACTATGTTATCTAGAAAGTAAGTCAGCCTGACATAGTTCTTCTATCGGTGCTAGCATATTTCCAGGTGTCCAACATGGCATCGTATAAGTCGACATCTCTAAATATGATGGAATGTGCCGCAAAAGTAATATCTTAACACATTGGTCCAGTTACTAAGGGCCATAGCCAAAGGGCTAGTCCTTTTAGAGGCTGGTTTATCATTATACTACACGTGTGATACTTCCTGGTTAAATCAGAAATTTCTCTTTGATCTTGTGTCAAATGATGCAGGAAAAACTTAACATAAACTGCCAATAAACTCAAGACAACTCAATCATGAAAACCGATTACAAAAACTGATTTCTTTAAGCAAAACATTCTGTAGAAAAAAATACGTATCCTTAAAGATTAGGGATTGCTTTTTATGTCTATTAACCATTAAGAATCAACAAGATTCCACTAAACTAACATGAATAGCCACTAATTTCAAGTTAATGTGAAATTTGCTCTGCTAAATCTTTTGCTGTCTTATTTAGAGGGAGCATAATTAATTATGAATTGCTAGCAGATAATGTTATCCAATCAGAGGCAAAGTGAATAAGTTCATGAATAAGAAAATACCAGGAATTACATTCCCAGAGAAATGAGAATAATGGACATAATTCAATATGGAAATAATGCAAAGCATGGATTAGATATCACTATAGCTAATGGATGAATTAGCTTTTAGCTTTGCCACACCCATCTCTAACTAAGATCCGCCTATGCTTTGAGCGTGTTGGGATTTATTATTTTACTTTGAATCCTGCATGTCCAGAATCCCAATTTTATGGTAACTATACAGCTAAGCTGTTGAATATTTTGAAACTAATTTTACTGAGGATTGTTGCCATAGGCAGCAACAGCGCCCAGTCAAGTTAGTTTCCAAATATTCAACATGTTTAAAAAATAGTAGACATACAATTCGTACAACTGACAGACTATTCCAGGGACATAATGGAGTATTTCTGTCAATTAAGATTGTGATGTAAACGAAATCACAGATTTCTTTTTTCACGAGAGAGTTGTTATACTTACCGCCCTAACAATCAATAATATTCAGAATTATAAAAGGTTAGGTGCCCCTAATGGGCAGGTGGATGTACACAGTCATGCACATGTCAGACCCCACCTACTGCGCATGCGCATACTGGTACTTCCGTTACTAAATATTGGCTGACATAGAAGCAACTATTAAAATAACCCAAGGACCAGGCCTCCGTGTGGTGGAGAGGCCTGGATCCTGTTAGGGAGGTAAGTATGTCATCTCACTCATGAAAAAGAAATTTGGTAAATTTTCTTATTTCACATCATGAGAACATACTTACCTCCCTAACAATCTTGATAAAAGCCAGAATTTGAAAGTCAATTTGGCGGGAGGGAGGCAAAGTCCTGAAAACCAGCACACCCTCGAAGAGACTAGCTCTTTGAATTTTCAAGAGATTTAAAAACATCTGGAATTGTATCCGAAAACACAACCAGTAATAGAATTTTGCATCGGATAATCGACCGATGAAGAGAGATTGATCAAAAGGCAAATGCGCTCACCCTCCCCCCTCTTTCTGATGAAGATTAGGAAAAAACGCTGCTCTAAACGACTAGCACGTTCTCTAATACTTGATGAAAAGTATTACTAGACATTGGAAAAAGAAGTTAACCATCACCATATTAAAAAATAAAAAATATGACACCATCACCAAGACAAAAAAACAAAATGTAACAGAAGTGTCACGAAGGTAATGGTCGGTAAAACTTGATTCACAATGCCACTGGGCTACTGACATAATGTCTTCAATAGAAACACCATTAAATAATGCCATGGAAGTTACCACACCACGGACACTATGAGCCTTGGCTCTATCTACTTGAATTCCAGTGGCTGTCTTATGACAGAATTGAATACATTCTACTATCCATCTGGAAATAGTGTCTCTTGACGCCCTACCATGGGGTTCAATATATGACAACCATAGGGAACAAGGGTCCGTCCGCCAAACCTGAGTTCTTCTCTTGTACCTATTTAAAGCACGGACAGGACACCATGCTTTAGCACCAGGATCATATCTGGTTAAGGCAGGTAAAATAATAGATTGACCCGGATATTTTAAAGATTGATTCTTAGCCAAGAAATTCAGTCTCGGTAGAAGCGTAAGGCCTTCACCTGTGACTATATAACAGTCAGGTTCAGCAGACAAGGCATGAATTTCACTCCTGCGTCTGGCTGATGCTGCCGCAACTAAAAATACAGTTTTAAGAGCCAATAATTTTACAGATATAGCACTAAGTGGTTCAAAAGGTTTATCACTCAAAACTTGAAGAACCAGAGAAAGACTCCATGACGGTGTCAGTGGAGGATTTCTCAGTCTGACATTGCCCATACCTTTAATAAGAGTATTTAAAACACCTATTTCATCAATTCCCATCTTAGCCAAGCAAGGGATAACAGTCATTAATGCTAATTTGTATGCAGCAATAGAATTAGGCTTAAGACTATAGGCATCATACAGGTGACAGAGAAAATCAGCTACTACCTGAATAGATGCTTCCATCGGATTGATATATCTCTTTGAGCACCATTCTGCAAATCTGTTGATTTTATAATTATATGCTCTGGAGGTTGACCCCCTTCTGGCTCTGGCCATGAAATTGGCTGCTTGCTCAGAAAAACCCTCCTTAATCATGGATTTTTTGACAACATCCATGCAGTCAATTGAAACATTGACGGATTGTTTTGAAGGGTCTTGCCCTGGAAGATAATATTGTCCATCAGAGACAGGGGAACCGGATTGCAAACCAGAAGGTCCAGCAGATCCGTAAACCATGATCGGCTTGGCCAATTCAGGCTGATCAGAAGCACTTGGCATTCCTCCTGCTTGATCGTCTAAAGAATCCTTGGAATCAGGATTGTTGGAGGGTATGCGTATGCATACATTCCCTTCCAACTGATAGCTAGTGCATCTATTGCGATAGTGCTTGGATCTGGAATAGGAGAAACGTATGTCGTCATCTTCGCATTCTTCTTCATTGCGAACAAATCTATGTTGGGCTTTCCCCAATGATTGAACAGGTGATCCGCCACACATTGATTTAGTTGCCATTCAGTAGGCAGAATGTTCATCCTTTGGCTCAATGAGTCTGCTAACAGATTCAGCCTTCCCGGAATATGAACAACTTTCCATGATCGATGCACCAGCAAAGCAGCTTCCATGTTATCATACAGAGACTGGGCGACTTCGTTCCACCCTGGCGGTTTATGAAACTCACTACTGTAGAGTTGTCTGAACGTATTATCACAATTTTTCACTCCACTTCTTTTAAGAAGTGTTCCAGGCCTAGAATTACAGCCCGTAATTCTAGCATGTTGATATGTTCCTTTGACTGTTCTAGATTCCAAAGCTCTGTGATCCTGAACTGTGCGTCCACTGAGTCATGAGAAACAATTGAATCGGCTGCCTGGGTAAGGCTGCCTGAGGAATGACTGGCTCCATTGAAACCATCAGACCTAACATTCTCAGATAGACTCGTGCTAGAATATAACGACTGTTACAAACCAACTGAATGCACGGGAGGAGATTTTCCACTCTCTCCTGGGATGGATAAACATATCCTATCTCCAGATCGAAGAACATACCCAGGTAAACAAACCTCTGGAATGGAGTCAGCTCTGATTTCTGAAAGTTGATTATCCAGCCTAAATCTGTGAGAGTTTTCAAAACTATCTCCAGATTTGCTGTCAAACTTTCTGGGTTGTGTGCTTTCAGCAACCAGTCGTCTATGTAAGTGTGAACAGCTATATTTCTCCTGTGGAGGTATGCCGTGATAGCAAATACCACTCGAGTGAAGACCCTTGGAGCCGCCGAGATGCCGAATGGAAGAACTTTCAATTCCCATTGGTGTCCTTGAAAAGCAAATCTCAGGAACTGACGAAAACTCCTTGCAATTGGAATGTGGAAATAAGCATCCTTGAGATCTATTGTGCTGTCCACATCCCCTTCTCTAACCCCAACAACACCGATTTTATTGTTTCCATTTTGAAACTTGGTGTATCTATAAACTTGTTTAGAGGTTTGAGGTTGAGAATTGGTCTCCACCCCCCGATGTTCTTTGTCACAAGAAACACAGTTGAATAAAAGCCCGGACAATCTTGCGCCAGTTGAATTGCTTCTTTTAGAATAAGAGATTCTATCTCCTCTTATATGCACAACCGCTTGTCTGGATCTCTTGGAATTTGAGTCCAGACCCGTACCAGAGACAGATGCAATGGCGGACCTTTTACCCATTCTGGGCTGTAACCGCGCGAAAGCCATTGCAAGACTAAGCGGTCCTGAATTAACCGCTCCCTGAATATGGCTAGTCAAACAACCTCCCACTGATGCACCTAGGATTGACGGGGTGACCATGAATTTTAGAAGTGGGTGTGTCTCTGGTACGAGTGACAACACCGGAGTGGTACCTGTGATAACCGGAAAAACTTTTAGCCCATCAGGCCCGGTTACCATGTGCCACTCCTCGCGCACCGCGCCCAGCGCCACGTGCACCTCGGTGCGTGGGCTGCTGTCTGGCTGGCTGCGCCCGAGGCGCTGGCTGACGACCAGCAGCACACTGCAGCTGGCGCGGCCGACACGGTCTCTGAACCCGGCCGGCCTGCTTGCCTCTGACAATGCCAGCACCACCGCGTGCGTACTGCTGTCGAGCAGCCGAGGGCTGAACATGCACGTGTTATCTGTGCAGCACTTCAAACTGTGCGCGCAGTGCCCTCTGGTTATTCACCAAAGTCACTGTCTCTTGGAGGTACCGACAACCTTCACCTCCAAAAAGACCAGGGCCCGCCATCGGCGCTTGCAACAAGCGCGACTTGAGCTCCTGAGACGGGCACAAATTGTCCAATGCCAAAGTGCGCCTCGTCCTCAGTGACATGGTGACTGACCTAGTCAGACAGTCCAACGCCAGGTTGATCCCATCCTGGATGGCTCGTTGGACTGTCACTGGGCTAGGTTGTTGCTGCACCGAGGCTGCTACTAACCCAGATAGCAGCTGAGACACATGAGACAACGCACTAATCGCTGCTCGTGAAATCTCCTCGGTGTCGCGGAAGGCGGCATTAGCCGAGCGCATAGCGTCTGAGCACAATGCTCCCGTGTCAGCACGGGAACCCGGCCGCGTATCTTCTCCCAGAGCGGCGCAGTCATCTGCGCTCGGTCTGGGCGCTAGGCCATATCGAGCATACTGACTAGCAGTAACCCGACATCGCCTAGCAACCTCGCGAGGGGAGGGCTTCGCGAGGCGACCTTTCGGTCTAATCGACTCCTCTGCCGCCAAGAACATATGAAGAAGTAGATATGTTCAGCATACGGCAGAGACAGAGTCGTGTTGGCCAACGGCTTTGCCTGTAACCATGCCCGAGGGTTACCGGCGGCCGTCTCGTCCACGGAGAGCTCTGGTCTAACAATGAGGAGCCACGCACATGCTTCAGACCAGTCTTCATCCGTGGCTACCTGCGAATTGCCGACGAGCAGCGGGCCCTCATCATCCTCAATGGCATTCGCAGGTAGGGCCGAGGAGGAGGCTATAGATGAACCCGGCTGCCCAGGGAATGCATACTGGCCCGCAAGGGCTGGCATAACATTCTCCATAGGCTGACCGGGCATCACGGTCCCGCTTGTGTGTGGGGTATCATGCACACCAGCGCAGCCCAGATCGTCCGTAAGCGTGGAATCTTATACGGGCGACCGTCCGCTCCAAACCAGCCCACAGGCTGAATCATGAAACCTGCTCCCGAGGGAACCGTGCCATAGGTGCGAGCGGCTGCGCTCCCCATGAGAGGAGTGTAGACGCTCGCATCCATGTCTTCATGACAGCGCGGCCCGGAACGTCCGTATGAGATTCCACGTCTAAGCGTGGAATCTTATACGGCCGGCCGTCTGCTCCAAACCAGCCCACAGGCTGAACCATGAAACCTACTCCCGAGGGAACAGTGCCATAGGTGCGAGCGGTCACGCTCCCCATGAGAGGAGTGTAGACGCTCGCATCCATGTCTTCATGGTCATCATGTGGACCGAGCAGGTAGTCTTCATCATCTTCCTGGTCACGAAAGTTAGACTCCGGGTTAGCAAGAAAAACTAACCCACACTGACCAGGAGAATGCCCGAAAGCAGATGATGAGGGTACTCCGCAAGTGATCGTGGTCAGGCCCCCTGGTCGGGTCCCGCCTGATGCTGCTCGCGCCGCTGGATCACCAGGCGATGCGAACATCAAGCCTGGGTCCAAGATGTCCACCCCTGGATCACTAAACACTTTGTCCGAGCTAGTAGGGCATGATCCAGGGACGGGGGCTACCTGCACGGAGGTCGATGCGCAGGAAGTTGAAACACCTGTGCCAGGCAACATGCCGCGAAGCATGTCAGGCATCAGATCTTTCAGTCCTGCACATCTCACCCATTAACTCAACCTTGAAGGCCTCGAGCTCACCCTTCTCAGAGGCCTTCTTCTTACCCTCCTTCTTTGCCTTCTTGCCCTCCTCAGCCATCAGCTTAGACTGAAAAGCAAAGAATTCAGAGGTTAGATTCCACCCCCCCCCAACCTCTTTACAAATGACACATTTGTTAGACAGCCTACAAACTGAACAAAGATGGCAAGGGTGACGGAAGAACCTAGCCTTCATGGGCTTAAAGCATGATGGCCATGACGTCTGAAACGGAAGGCATACGAAGGCAATGAGTATTATAGTTTGCAAAACCTTGTTATTTGACTATTAGTACAAAACAAGAACAAACTCGAGAGAAGACACCCACTTTTATTACAGACAACCCTAACGGGGCAGCTGACTTCTCTAGTTAATAATAACCAATCACAACCACGATCCCAAATTAAGAATGAGAGAGAGAAAGATTATTGTACTATCTCGATATCGCTCCACGTTCATAATAAATGGTGATGAAAACATAAAAAATATTTCTCTAAACTAAGATTATGACATCAAGGAAAGAGAAAAAACTCTGGTTGATTATGACATCAAACCTCAATGCAACAGCTCCTTCAAGGAGAGGGGACATCAGAAATGAATACAAGAAATATCTAGAGACTAAAGACATTCATTACTCCCGAATAATATGATATTAAATTATATATATATATATATATATATATTCGAGAACCTATGCACACACACGAGAGAATACAGTGCAATAACAAATGGCAGCAGAAATTTGTGAATATTTTCAACTAATTTTGTGCCATAACTAATAAACTCCCTTAGCCTGAGCACAGGCAAAACCATCCTCTTGTGCAGGAGAACACGTCCATCCATCCGCCGAGACTCTTCTTTCTGTAGACCAAATGAGGGGGATGGGACAAAAGGAAAGAGATATTTCTTTTATTCATTTACTATATCGCCAACCCTTAGACATATCACAATGATAAGTAAAAAAAGAGACGTGAACAACCTTCGAGAGAAGAACAGGAACCCTTACTATCCATAAGTTGAACCTGTGAACATGAAGCACAAGGGATTAATAGCCCTAGGCGCTGGGAAAAATTTAACAAGGATTCCCAGCGCCTGAAAACGCGGTAACGCTTAAACAGCCGCGAACAAAAACCGGTAACATATAAAAGTTACAAGTTTTAATTGATATATAGAACAATATCACCTTAATGGATGAAGAGGAGGACTCCTCTGACACTTTTGCATCAGCCATTATGAATTAAAGATGATAATAGATAGCGAAAATTCTCAATAAAGAGCTTGGAAAGTTTTCCACAAGTTGATTCTCAGCCAATATATTAGAAAACGGAAGTACCAGTATGCGCATGTGCAGTAGGTGGGGTCTGACATGTGCATGACTGTGTACATCCACCTGCCCAGTAGGGGCACATAACCATTTTAATTCTGAATATTATTGAATTTTGAGACGATATACTAGTATATAAAGAGTGTTAGGGATGTAAGTATGTTCTCATGATGAGAAATAGTGGTGTCACGGAGGTAAGTCATTAAAACTTGACTCGCAGTGCCACTGAGCTACCGACATGTCATCCACCGGCACCCCATTAAAAAGGCTGGTGGACGCCATTACACCACGAACACTGTGAGCCTTGGCTAAGTCAACTTGTTTACCAGTGGCGGATTTGTGGCAAAATTGAATACATTCCACCTAGGTCTTTTGACGCCCTGCCATGGGGTTCAATATAAGACAACCATAACAAGGATGGGTCTGTCCGGCATTCCTGTGTACGTTGTTTGTACCTGTTTAATGCATGGACTGGACACCATGCTTTTGAATTAGGATCAAACCTAGTCAAAGCTGGTAAAACGATTGGTTGACCTGGATATTTCAAAGACCGGGTCTTAGCCATGAAAATTATCCTAGGTAGAAGCCTAAGGCCTTCCCCTGAAACCACATAACGGTCTGTCTCGGCAGATAAAGCATGAATCTTGCTTCTCCGTCTTGCAGAGGCCGCAGCAATTAGAAATACAGTTTTAAGTGTCAACATTTTCATAGAAATTGCACTTAGTGGTTCAAAGGGTTTGTCTGTTAGCACTTGAAGTACTAGAGATAAACTCCAAGACGGAATCGCTGGTGGATTTCTCGGTCTTAGATTACCCACGCCTTTTATTAAAGTGTTCAACGAACAGACTTCGTCACTTCCCCTATCAGCCAAGCAAGGTATAACTGACATCAAAGCTGACTTGTAGCCAGCCATAGAGTTAGGCTTGAGGCTATAGGCATCATACAAGTAACAGAGGAAATCGGCCACTACGTGAATAGATGCATCCATTGGATTAACATCTCTGTTTGAGCATCATTCTGCAAATCGATTGATTTTATAATTATATTTTTGCCCCCCTTCCGGCTTTTGCCATAAACATGGCTGCTTGCTCAGAAAAGCCCTCCTTAACTTCCACGCAGTCAATTGGAACATTGATGGGCTGTTGTGAAGGGACTTGCCCTGAAAAATAATATTGTCCATAGGCAGAGGAACAGGATTGCAGACCAGAAGGTCCAGCAGATCGTATACCATGATCAGCTTGGCCAATTTGGGGTGATCAGAAGCACCTGGCACTCCTCCTGCCTGATTTTCTGAAGGACTTTTGGAATCAGGATTGCTGGTGGGAATGCGTATGCATATATTCTCTCCCAGCTGATAGCTAACGCATCTTTTGCGTAAGCGCTTGGATCTGGAATCAGAGACGTACGTCGTCATCTTCACATTCTTGTTCGTTGTGAACAAATCTATGTTGGGTTTCCCCCAGTGGTCGAACAGACGATCTGTCACACGTTGATTGCCATTCCGTAGGCAAAAAACTCATCCTTCGGCTCAATGAGTCTGCTAACAGATTTAGCCTTCCCGGAATGTGAACTGCCTACAAGGTGATCATATGATCCATGCACCAGCAAAGCAGTTTCCATGTCATTATACATAGACTGGGCGACTTCATTCCACCCTGGCGGTTTATGTAAGTCACTACTGTTGAGTTACCTGATTGAACTAGAACAATCTTGCCCTGAACTTTGTTTAAGAAATGTTCCAGGCCCAGAACTACTGCTCGTAATTCCAGTAGATTTATATGTTCCTGTGACTGATTCAGATTCCAAAGTCCTGATACTGTGGCTTCTCCTAGGCAAGCCACCCATCCCTCCATTGATGCATCTGTGTACATCGTTATTTGAGGGTGGGGTGGGGTGAGCATTACACCCACCAGGAGATTCTCTCTCTTCATCCACCATTGAAGGTGGTGAATAAGAGGTTCCAACACTGACAGCTCGGAGTCCAGGAAAACTGTCCTCTGCGTCCACTGTGTCATGAGAAATAACTGGATACTGGAGGTATGCTGTTATTGCAAGAACCAAGAACCACCATGGTGAAAATCCGAGGAGCCGTGGAAATTCTGAATGGTAAAACTTTGACTTCCCACTGACGGCCCTGGAATGCGAATCTCAGGTACCGACAAAAACTCTTCGCAATTGGAATTTGAAAATAAGCATCCTTCAGATATATGGACGCCATCTGCATTCCCATCTCCAACCCCGCCAACACCGTTTTGACTGTTTCCATTTTTAAACTCGGTGTGCCTATGAACTTATTCAATGGCTTGAGGTTGAGAATTGGTCTCCAGCCTCCAGTGCTCTTTGTCACTAGAAACACGGCTGAATAGAAGCCCAGGAAATTTTGCGCTGGTTGAATTGCTCCCTTTTGTACGAGGGAATTTATCTCTTCCTCTATACACAACTGTTCATCTGGATCTCTTGGAATTTGAGTCCAGATCGGAACCAGAGACAGATGCGATGGTGGGCCTATCACCCAGTTGGGCTGGTACCCGGCTGAAAGCCATCGCAAGACTAAGCGGTCCTGGGTTAACCGCTCCCACTCCTGCTTGTGGAAGGTCAATCGACCTCCCACAGGTCCAACTAGGGAGAGTGGTGAACATAAGCTTGCCAGAGTGGGACTGTCTGGTTCTAGCATTGGTGTGGTTATTGTGGAAATTGCCCATCAGGCATGATTACCATGACCAGATCCTCGAGTGCCATGGCTTGCTGGCAGCCCGCGCCACGGCCCGCCTCGGTGTGCGGGTGGCTGCTTGGCTGGCTGCGCTTGAGGAGCCTGCGCCCACCCCCACTTCCAACTGCAGGATGGTGCTGGCGTGGCCATGGCCTACTCTGTGCCCGTGGCTGGCTTCTGACTTGACCAGCGCCACCTCGGGCCTGCTGTGGACGGTACACAGGGGGCGCTACATGAATGTGCTCCGTATGAAGCATGTTAAATTGTTCGCGTAGTGCCCTCTGATTATTGACTAGAGTGACTGTCTCCCGGAGGTGTCTACATCCATCACCCCACAAAGAGACCAGGACCTGACATAAGCATCCGCAGCAGCCTGTTGTACAGATCCTAAGATGGACACAAATTGTCTAACGCAAATGTGCGTCTCGCCCGGACACTTCTAGTCACTGCCCTAGTCATACAGTTCAGGGCCAGGTTAATACCATCCTGGATGGCTCTCTGTACTGAGACAGGGCTGGCTAGTCGCGATGCAGATGCTGTTACTACACCCTGTAACAGCTGTGAGACATGCGAGAGAGCTGCTATGGACGCTCTCGAGCTCTCCTCTGCATCGCGCAATGCGGTGTTTGCTGAGTGCGGGGCGCTCAAGCACAGCGCTCCCATGTCAGAACTAGAGCCTGGCCGCGTGTCCTCACCAAAGCGCTGCGCGATCATTAGCGCTCGGCTTTGGCACTGTACCGTATTTCTGGTATTGGCCAGCAACAATACGGAACCGGGATTAATGGACATCTTTGCAACTGTGAACATATCCACTATATGTTCTGCTAATGGCAGAGATTTCCAGCCAACCACGAGTGCTGGTCCTGCTGGCTTGCCGACTGTTCTACACAGAGCTCTGGCCCAATGCTTACCAGTCATTGAAACGCGTCAGACCAGTCCTCCTCTGTGGCCACCTGTGAGTGCTCGACAAGGCGCGGGCCTTCATCATCCTCTATTGCACTCACAGGTGTAAACGTGGCTGGAGCCGTGGATACTGCTGGACGGCCGTGGAAAACATGTGGGCCTGAAAGCAGGCATGTTTTGCGCCATGGCTGAAAAGTCAGGAACCGGCGCCATCGGAATGTGCGGGGTGTAATCAGCCACACCATGGCCTGGAACAGCCACCGTCATATCCTCGGCAAGCCGAGGTATACGGAAACGGCGGTCATCCGCTCCAACCCTGGCCACCCTTTGATCCGTGAAAGCTACCCCTGCGGGAGTAGTTCCATGGATAAAATTGGCCATACTCCCTGCGAGGGGTGCACAATCGTCCATTTCCATATTCACGGCTTCAACGGGTGAACCCAGCAGAAAATCCTCTTCCCCCTGGCCATCATAAACTGCCTCTGGGCTAGCAAAGAGTGCTAACCCAGGCTGGCCAGGGAAGGTACTGTAAGAGGAGGCGGTACCTTTCAGGCGCGAACACTCTAGGCGCCAGCCTGTGTCCAGCGGCCCTGGTCCAAGATCTAATGGCGCGGCAAGCCTGCTGCCATGATCATATAGACCTGCTTCAGGATCCATTGGCAAGATGGCGGGCCTTCCAAGATCTACTGAAGCCACCACTGATTCTGAAACATTTTTAGACCACGGACCACGACG
This sequence comes from Chaetoderma sp. LZ-2023a, assembly GCA_034401795.1. Taxonomy (NCBI): domain Eukaryota; kingdom Metazoa; phylum Mollusca; class Caudofoveata; order Chaetodermatida; family Chaetodermatidae; genus Chaetoderma; species Chaetoderma sp. LZ-2023a. The sequence continues at coordinate 142,948,768 of CM067369.1, forward strand.
GACACCAGAATCAGCGGTGGGAATTTTCTGCTCTGGAGAAGAAGACAATAAATCACTCGGCCCAGAGAGCATGCTGCGAAGCAGCTCTGGTACCAAATGTTTTATTGTCTTTTTCATCTCCCCCCATCATTTCCAACCTGAAAGTCTCAATTTCCGAAGAAAGAGAGTCCTTTCTCTTACCCTTGCCACTTACACTCTTCTTCGCACCCTTCTCTTCCTCCGACACCTTATCCTTTGCCTGTAAAGACAAGAATTCAGAGAATAAGTCACCCCACACTGTTTACAGACATCACATTTTAATAATGGACCACAAGGTGAACATTTGACACAGAGGTGAGGAGCAAACTTTGTCTTGATGGTATGATTAGAGCTGACACAAGAAGGCTTCTGAAAAAAGGGGAAAAAAACCCCAATGAGTCAAGATTCTTACCAATACCAAGATTCTTTAATAATTTTAAATAAATTAAGCAACTCATAAAGGAGAAAGAAATGGACTATAGGCCTATAAAGGACGGTGAAAAAAGATGAACAACCAGCCTCAAAGAGGATATTAAAAAAAAATAATAATATGGTTGATTATGACGTCATAATTTTCAAAAAAGAAAACACGAATTGTATGAATACAAGAGCACTAAACAGTGATGTGAGCACAGTAATAGCTCATGCTTTTATAATGCTACAGATAAACAGTATGACTGAAAAATATTGGCAGCAAATATTTGCAAATAATGTGCCATAAAGCATAACTAGAGTACCTGGGTCTTTAGCAAAGGCATACCACCACGTCCAGCTCTTGGAAGCTCCACCAGACAACCACGCTTCATCTTCACCCACTTATTTATTAATGGGAAGGGTGGGAGCAGAGGGCAGAACGAGAAGCTCTCTCTTATGGGAGCCTATATCATTCTGGGCAGTCTTTTTTCCTAACATTTATAGGGAAATAGTGGAGACAAACCTCTTTAGATGTGAACAAACCTCCTTACAGAAACCTGTGGACACAATCATAAAGAGATATTAGCATTTTATGGCGCCAGATAAAGCTATCAGTTTTCTGAGCGCCTATAATGTCTATACCACGTCACGGAAATAGGTGACACCATGTAATTAAGACGTAATTAAAATATAATTGTATTAGAATTCACCTGATAACTTGGTCCTGGCGTGGCCTCAGGCGAATTGAACTTATCAGACATGATTATAAGAACTCTAGAATAACTTTAGAAAGAATATTGAGCAAAACTCAGCAAGTGGATATCAAAACCAAAGCATGTGGTATAGACCAATAGTCAAGAAAGAGGCAGTGACAGTCTGCGCATGCACGAGGTTGGGGGCCGGCATCCGGCTGACTATCACCTGTCTACCTGCCCATTAGGGGCACCTATCTTTTTCTGGGGTCACTGAGTCACGGTCGATATTTAGGAAATATCAGTGTTAGGGAGGTAAGTATATCTCTTGAAGCGAAATCAGCCTACATGTGACGTAACTGACTATGATGTCATATACTCGAGTGAGAGATCATATTCATCCATTGATCGATCAGTTATGTTTTGCTGCATTATTTGAGACAAGGGCAAGGAGCACTGAATGATTAAAACATGAAGTTACGGAAGGAACTTAGGAAGTTTAAACTTTGATGTTTTCTGTCAAATCATAGTTATTTTAACAATGTAGATATTAGATCCATCCATATAAAAACATTTAGCCAGACAGTGCTAGGTGTGGTATCAATTTATCCCAAAAAAATAACAAAATGTCACACAATTTTTTTACTGGACAGACAACCGGACACAGTGCCATTGTCCTATATTGACAGACAAAGCAAATTAATTCTATTTAAAGCCAGCTCGATATATAATAGTAAATCAATCCGAGTAGTTTACATGGAAAGCATTCTCCTGAAGTAAAAAGCTGCTACCTGAAAATGTGCAATTAGAAACTGATTACAAAGAAAACAAATCAATGTAACATATACGAACCTGGTCTCAAGTAGTTGCAGCAATTCTTTGTTGCTAGATAACTGTCCATATGATATAAACACACCTTGGTCAGTCTCGTCCTTTGATGCTGAACAGGACTGGTCAAGTTTTCCTTCACCTGTACAAGACAAGATTATTAGAATAATTATGCATTGCTTCTTATATTAGCCCTGTGGACCTGAATCCCCCTTTTCCGACATGATCATAACAATTTATTTAGCAGTTAGGCGGATTTGTATTAAAAGGTTAACGAGGCTTTCTGTTTCTTTCAAATTAGCAGAAATCAAAGGCAAGTGTATAATAAAGCTTTTCTATAATTTATCACTTACACATGACAATGGAGATGACTACTTGTCACAAAAATATCACATTTTCAGGCAATAAAATCTGACCGAGGGTGTGGGTGGGTGGGGGGGGGTGTTCAATGACATGAGTGGCTCAATAAAAAAGCAGTAAGGTGTGCGAAGATGCATTTCCATAAATTGTTAATGTGATAGATCATGAATTATGAGCATATTCTGCTCTGTCAGCAGTTTCATTATTCAACTAATATTACAATCAAGAGATAAAATGTGACACAAACAAAGGAAAGTAATGGAATGATATAGAATTTATATACCATAATCTATCAATACAATACAACATTTGAAATGAGATGAGCATCCCTTTTAAAACATGCTTAAGAACAAAAATTGTTTTAGACTAACACTTTTATGTTATCTTCCTTATGCAAAAACAACCAGTGTGCAGTTTAATACGTAACAATGTCCAATGGACTTTTCCAGTTTTAGCTATGCCCCGCCAATCTCTATCTAAGTTCCACCCACACCATGCTCGTGTTAGGATCGATCGATCTCTGAACTCCCTGACTATCAATTTCCAGAAAACTATGCAGACAAGCTGTTGAATGTTTTGAAACTAATTTCACTGGGCACCCAGTCAAATTGGTTTCAAAATATTGAACAGCATGTTTATTAAATAGCAAAGACATAAAATTTGTACAACGTGTTGGACTATTAAGCGTTAAAGACGGAATCATTCATGACATTATGATTATGACATCAGCATATACACATCACTTAGTTGATTATGACGTCATATGATGGATGGATAAACTGAAAAGGTGGATTCAGTAGTGATAATTACTGTCAATATGTTTACTGTTAAAAAACCTGAGATGCCTGTTTCCTGTTGAGGTTTTGGTCTAACAATCTCATAAGAGAAACATCTAATGTCAAGCTGACTGGCCACCTGTTGCCATTCAGATGCCTCTTCATGTTCATACTCTACTAGCAGATTGATATGTGCCCATGGAAAGTCCTGCGGGTTCAATTGGCATGCATATACAACCAGGCAGTTGTACTCCTCCAATCTGGGAACAAGAACAATTCTATTAAAAATAATTAATGTTTCAAATATCTTGCATTACATTGGCTCATTATTTATTGATCTGTAATAATTAAAAGCGATCCTTTGTTGGCATTTTCTCTGAGCAAACTAACTACCGGTAGGCAGAACACTTAGGTACTTAATTTATATTACCATTTTAGGAGTAGGAAACACTAAACAATGGAGAGTTATGATCTGTCACTCAAGCACATATACTGAATGTTCATACATGGAATATCCCATAAAACAAACAACTACCCATCATAACGAAGCCACTTGCAAAATTTCATAACATTATTTTGAGCAATTCTGTATGATGTTTACGAGAACATTGACAAAAATTGTGTTTTTGAACTAAAAGCATATTTTCAGCCAAAATCTTGACCCTTTAAAGATGAATCCTTGAAAAGACACATCTATCCATCATAAAGAAGTCACATGTCAAGGTTCATTAAATTATATAAAACAATTCTGTATGATAAGCTATTTACGAGAACATTGAAATTTTGTTTGGGTTTTTGCATTAAAAAGACACTTTCCACACAAAATCTTGGATCTATAAAGGTGAATCCATCAAAAGACACATCTGCCCATCATAAAGACACCACCTGCACACTTTCATTAAATTATTTAAAGGAGCATATTCACATTAGAATGCTTGAAAAGAAAACTGTTAAAATTGTATAATTTTAGAGGCTTAAGAGGTTTAAGCACTCACATCTGAAGTTGCTTATAAAAACACAAACAGGAAAGATAATGACAACGGTTTGAGTAATGACCATTTGTCAGATGCATTCCGACACCCCCACCACACCACCCCACTTTGGGAAAAGGAGAAGCCATGACTCCAATGTCATAAACGCTCTCTATGTACTAGTACTATAGTACTAAAAGACATCGATTGAAATGCTTCATTTCATAAACTCTAATGTGAGAACCACATAATAACATGAAGCATTACCATATTAGAACGGTTAATGAGATATAATTATGAAACAACACAAGACAACAGTCTTACCGTGTAAATCTTTGCCCTGGACATCATCTTCCCATTGGTGAAGAATGACGCAGTACAAAAGTGGTTGTTCCTATAACTAAATTTGCTGTTTATAAACAGTGAGAAGACCCTATATACAATATATAGACCCGAATATCTTTTCAGAATAAGCCGAGAGGATTTGTGGTGTCACAGCGATAATGATTGGTAAAACTTGACTCACAGTGCCACTGGGCTACCGAAATAATGTCCTCCACTGCAACGCCGTTAAACAGAGTGGTGGAAGCCACTACACCATGGACACTGTGAGCCTTGGCCATGTCAACCTGTTTACCAGTGGCGGATTTGTGGCACAAAGGCATGAATTTCACTTGTACGCCTTGCTGAGGCCGCATCAATTAAAAATAGTTTTAAGTGTCAACATTTTCATTGAAATGGAACTTAGTGGTTCACACAGGGCTTATCAGCCAGTACATGAAGCACTAGAGATAAACTCCAAACCGGTATCCTGAAAAATTGTGAAGGGCCTTGCCCTGGAAGATAATGTCGTCCATCAGAGGCAGAGGAAACGGATTGCAGACCAGAAGGTCCAACAGATCCATATACCATGATCGGCGTGGCCAATTTGGGGTGATCAGAAGCACTTGGCACTCCTCCTGTCTGATTTTCTGAAGAATATTTGGAATCAGGATTGCTGGAAGGAATGTGTATTCATACATTCCCACCCAGCTGATAGCTAACGCATCTGTCGCGATAGCGCTCGGATCTGGAATCGGAGAGACGTATGGCGTCATCTTCGCATTCTTCTTCGTTGCGAATAAATCTATGTTGGGTTTCCCCCAGTGGTTGAACAGACGATCCACAACATATTGATTTATTTGCCATTCCATAGGTAAAACACTCATCCTTCGGCTCAATGAGTCTGCTAACAGATTTAATCTTCCTGGAATATGAGCTGCTTTCAGGGTAATCCTGTGATCCAGGCACCAGCAAAGCAGCTTCCATGTCATCATACAAAGACTGGGCGACTTCGTTCCACCCTGGCAGTTTATGTAAGTCACTACTGTTGAGTTGTCTTATTGAACCAGAACACTCTTGCCCTGAACTTTCTTTATGAAATGTTCCTGGCCCAGGACTACCGCTCGTAATTCCAGTAGATTGATATGTTCTTGTGACTGATCCAGATTCCAAAGCCCTGATACTGTGGATTCTTCCAGGCAAGCTCCCCACTCCTCCATCCATGTATCTGAACACATCGTTAACTGAGGGTGGGGAGGGGTTAGCATCATCCCCGCCAGGAGATTCTCTGTCTTCATCCACCACTGTAGGTGGTGAATAAGAGGTTCCATCACTGACACATTCGAGTCCAGTGAGCCTGTACTCTGGGTCCATTGCGTCATGAGAAATAACTGGATAGGGCGCCTGCGTAAAGCCGCCTGAGCACTCTTGCCCTGAACTTTCTTTATGAAATGTTCCTGGCCCAGGACTACCGCTCGTAATTCCAGTAGATTGATATGTTCTTGTGACTGATCCAGATTCCAAAGCCCTGATACTGTGGATTCTTCCAGGCAAGCTCCCCACCCCTCCATCCATGTATCTGAACACATCGTTAACTGATCAGACACGATTCGGCAATGCCTTGCCACCTCGCGAGGGGCCTTCGCGAGACGTCCATGCGCCTTGATTGACATCTCTGCTGCTGTGAACATATCTACAATATGTTCCGCCAGCGGCAGAGATAACAGCCAACCAGGGCCGGTGATCCCGCTGGCTGGCTGACTGTTCCACAGGCAGGTCTGGCCTGACGCTTATCAGCCAATGACAAGCATCCGACTAATCCTTCTCTGTGGCTACCTGCGAAAGCTCTGCAACACGAGGACCTTCGTCTTCCTCCTGAGCATTCGCAGCCATGTATGAGGCTCGATGACCTGACACTCTTGGCAAGCCAGAGAAAGAATGCGGGCCCGAAAGAGCAGGCATACTAAACTGACTGGCTTGACCAGGAGTAGGCAACGTGGTATTGCGTGGGGGGAATTTCGCCACACCACAGGCCTGACAAGCCGAGGTATGCGGTAAACCTGGCCATCAGAACCAACCCAGGCCACCTTCTGAGCCGTGAACCCTACTCCTGCGTGAGTAGAACCATGGACAATGTCGCCTGTATTCCCTGCGAGGGGTGCACAGACGTCAATGTCCATGGTCACGGTATCAGAAGGAGAACCCAACAGATAATCCTCTTCATCCTGACCAGAAAGATTAGACTCCGGGTCAGCGAAGAATGCTAACCCAGACTGGCCAGGAAAGGTACCATAGGAGGAACTGGTACCTGCGGTGTGCAGATATTCCTGGGCTGATAAGCAGGCACCAGGCTCCAGCGACAACCTTCCACGGATCACCGGCGCGGCAAGCCTGCTGCCAGTGTCCTGGACTGCCCCCTCTAATGGGGCCACCTCTGAATCGTGATCGAAAACTGGTATTGGCCTAAGGAAACCTGATTCAGAGGCGGAGATTATCTGTTCCGAAGAAGATGAAGAGGACAACAAAAGATTTGGTCCAGGAAGCATGCCACGGAGCAACTCTGGAACCAAATCCTTGATTGTCCTCTTCATCTCTCCCAACATCTCAACTCGGAAGGCCTCCATATCCACAGTGGACGGGACCATCGATCTGAAACAAACATCCAGGTGTCACGACGAATTGTATTCATATCCACAGCATCTTAACTGGAAAGGATAGAGTATACAGACTATACAAACATCAGATATACAATAACAAAATGGTAGCAGATTTTATAAATAAGTGCCTCATATCATTAACTAGAATACCTGAGTCTTTAGCATAGACAAACCATCTGATCTGATGAACTGGAAGCGCCACCAACTCTGACCTCTTAACTCTCTCCACCCATAAGGGGAAGGAAGTGGACCAAGAGGGCAAAGTGAGAAGACCTTCTTCCGAGGCCTCCAACTCACTGGGCATAGATTTTGGTTAGATAGCCTAACAATGTTAGTAGGAAATGGAACCATGGTGGAGAGGAAAACAAACCCTCTGGCGATGTGCTGTCCTGTACAATCATAGATAGATACCTGTGGACATAAACACAAAGAGAGATTAGTATTTCATAGCCCCATAATAGAAATAAACCAGTTTTTAGGCGCTTAACACGTTAAACGCAAGTCCCGGAAACACATTACAATGGAACAAAACTCGCTAAAGTGTAGTTGAAATCACCTGATGATTAGGTCCTGGGCCATCCTCTGGAGATACAGCGTGCTCAGACATGATCTCAGGTAGATAGACACTTGAATTAGCTTATTCTTATTTTATTTCAATTCAAAACCAGCAGAAAACTTTCAAAGACAAAAGTTGCATGTGGTCTCTCTGCCAATAAATTAGCAAAGAGGAAGTACTAGTCTGCGCATGCATGGTGGTTGGGGCTAGCATCCGCCAGACTGTCATCTGACTTCCTGCCCAGTAGGGGCATCTAACATTTTTAATCTGAGTTTTTATTGAATGAAAGCCGATATTTAGCAATATCAAAGAGTATTAGGGAGGTAAGTACTCTTGAAGTGAAAACAAGATTTTCATCATTGAACGAGAACATAGTGCATAACGTGGATAACAATATAAAGAAGGCATGCCAAACAACCTAGTTTTTTTTCATCAGGATTTCATGGGCACAATGGCCTAGATCCGGTTACGATTATACCCCTTTTTTAAATCTACATAGCGCCGGTCTTAACTTATGGGCTTGAAATCATATTACCTGGCAGCATCTGTTCAAACAGGAGTACCAAAAACGGCTTTTGAAGCATCTTCTGTTACTACTAAAGAATACAGCTGATCCAGCAATATATATCTTAAACGGCGTTCTCACAGTTGAAGCACAAGTGAATCATAAGGCACTTATGTTTTTTAATTCCATCTGCAATCTACCTGATCCATCACTTGAAAAGAAAATAGGTAGGTGACAACTGTCTAAAATCCATTGAAACTCACAGCTGGTTTAAGGAGTTAAAAAGAATATTGCAGAAGTATTGCTTAGAGGATGCTGAAGTATATCTGGATGATCCTATGCATGGGAGTAGTGGAAGTCCCTGATTAAGAAAACTATTTAGCTGTACTCGAAATATCAAGGGCAGTACCATGGTACAGTTCACTGAGGTACCTGAATGAAATACCACTTATTCCAGGAAAACTGCATCCTATACTACAAGGCGACTGCTCTTCTGAAAGAGATGCAGCCAGTATATCGGTCAAATTGAAAGTTCTCACTGGAATGTATGTACTAAGTACACAACCAACTGAGTACAAATGGGTACAACCGGGTACATTTGGTGTAGCCAAAAGGTATAAAAGGAGCGTGCAAACAGCACATCAGCATCCAGACTCAACTGACACTAAGTTCGCGTCAGGACAACACAAGCAAAGCATCAAGTTTTCAGGAAAGCTATTTCTTCACTACAAGAGGCAAGCATGACACCGATGACAAGAATAATGGATGCAGCTGGCACATCAAACAACACTTCTGTAACATCCGCAGACACACTAGTTAACATGATGAGTAATGCAGTGATTGACCACAAGGCCACTCTAATCACACCACAGCGGAAAAGAACGAGGTTGGACAGCGAACAACAGTCCAAACAGACCAATGCCAAACCCGATGAAGAAACCGTGCATCCCGGACGCCAACCTAGTCATACTGCCAATGGCGCAACAGCGCCTGCAAACACACACGGCTGATGATCTAAATGGGCAAACTGGAGTTGGTATTCTCCAACAATGAGGTTCCAGCTAATTTGGCAGTCACAGTCTGGTACATCACTCAAGATGACACAAACTTCATGGAGGACTGGAATAAATTGACTAAGGACACCAGTCTCAAACTAGCTGGAGACCGGCTCAAACTTTTAGGAACAAGAGCCGAAACACTTTTAGACGTAATTCGCCATCACGAGACCAGCTTTCGGGCGGCCACAGACAATACAGAGGTGTTTCTAGAGGCAACGAAAGCAGTCAGAAGCACCACACTGTGGACCATGGAGAGGTCAAAGACCAGAGAAACGTCCGAAGAAGAAAGGACAAGTACAGGGCCGAGCACAGAGATTCCGACCATGGCCAAGATGCAGGCAGGACCAAGATGAAACCCGCACAGCCAGACGTCATGGTCAGCACCAACCACCATCGTCACAAAAAGAACAAACTAAGGAGAGAACACTGAACATGGTGTTCCAACTGCTGAAAAAACTGACATAGTTATAAACTCTAACCACTCTGTCATATATGTTGGAACAATGTTTAACTGTTGTAACTACAATACATTTCTGAGATATAACATCGCCAACGAACCAACAATAAAACTGTTTGTTGTCACCTTATCATCTAAACCAATCTGCAAAACCACCAAAGATGTATTGAACTTGGGACTTGGTTTCAGTCCAAGTGTTGTTGAACAGCAACAAGAACAATTATTTCAAACATACCCGTAGCACTGTTCACCATTATATGAATTAAGAAAATTTATCAAATTTCTTTTTCACGAGTGAGATGACATACTTACCTCCCTAACACTCTTGATATACTAGTATATCGGCTCTAAATTCAATAATATTCAGAATTATAAAAAGTTAGGTGCCCCTAATGGGCAGGTGGATGTACATAGTCATGCACATGACAGACCCCACCCACTGCGCATGCGCATACTGGTACTTCCGTTACTAAATATTGGCTGACATAGAAGCAACTATTAAAAAACCCCAAAGGATCAGGCCTCCGTGGGGTGGAGAGGCCGGGATCCTGCTAGGGAGGTAAGTATGTCATCTCACTCGTGAAAAAGAAATTTGATAAATTTTCTTAATTCACATCATGAGAACATACTTACCTCCCTAACACTGTTGATAAAAAACAGAATTTGCAAGTAAATTTGGTGGGAGGGAGGCAAGGTCCTGAAAACCAGCACACCCTCGAAGAGACTAGGCTCTTTGAATTTTCAAGAGATTTAAAACATCTGAAATTGTGACTGAAAACACAACCAGGAATAGAATTTTGCATCGGAAAATGGACCGATGAAGAGAGAGATTGATCAAAAGGCAAATGTGCTCCCCCCCTTAGGAAAGGTTAGGAAAAAACGCTGCTCTAAATGACTAGCACATTCTCTAATACTTACTGAAAGTATTACTAGACATTGGAAAAAACAAGAATTGCTTCAATTTCAAAATTCTCTGAAAGAACCACAATTAAGAAACATTAACCATCACCATATTAAATAAAAAATGATACCATCACCAAGACAAAAAACAAAAATGGTCATATATACTAACGTCTGATGTCTTGGATGCGGCACTCATCTCTTCCCCCACCGGATGAAGAGAATTGTACCAGCTAACAGTCTGGATACCCTACCAACAAATGTGATATTTGTAAATAGCAGAGGAGGAAACTAATTACAAACATAAACCTCTACATTATTTTATTTCCTGAGGACTGAGACGACGAGCGGGTTAGAAGTGTCATGAAGGTAATGGTCAGTAAAATTTGATTCACAGTGCCACTGGGCTACTGACATAATGTCTTCAATAGAAACACCATTAAATAATACCGTGGAAGTTACCACACCACGGACACTATGAGCCTTGGCTCTACCTACTTGGATTCCAGTGGCTGTCTTATGACAGAATTGAATACATTCTACTATCCATCTGGAAATAGTGTCTCTTGACGCCCTACCATGGGGTTCAATATATGACAACGATAGGGAACATGGGTCCGTCCGCCAAACCTGAGTTCTTCTCTTGTACTTATTTAAAGCGCGGACAGGACACCATACTTTAGCATCAGGATCATATCTGGTTAAGGCAGGTAAAATAATAGGTTTAGCCGGATATTTTAAAGATTGATTCTTAGCCAAGAAATTCAATCTTGCTAGAAGCTTAAGGCCTTCACCTGTAACTATATAACGGTCAGGCTCAGCAGACAAGGCATGAATTTCACTCCTGTGTCTGGCTGATGCTGCCGCAACTAAAAATACAGTTTTAAGTGTCAATAATTTTACAGATATAGCACTAAGTGGTTCAAAAGGTTTATCACTCAAAACCTGCAGAACCAGAGAAAGACTCCATGACGGTTTCAGTGAAGGATTTCTTGGTCTGAGATTGCCCATACCTTTAATAAGTATTTAAAACGCTTACTTCATCACTTCCCCTCTTTTCCAAGCAAGGGATAACAGTCATTAATGCTGATTTGTATCCAACAATAGAATTAGGCTTAAGACTATAGACATCATACAGGTGACAGAGAAAATCAGCTACTACCTGAATAGATGCTTCCATCGGATTGATACATCTCTTTGAGCACCATTCTGCAAATCTGTTGATTTTATAATTATATGCTCTGGAGGTTGACCCCCTTCTGGCTCTGGCCATGAAATTGGCTGCTTGCTCAGAAAAACTCTCCTTAATTGCAGATTTTTTGACAACATCCATGCAGTCAATTGAAACATTGACGGATTGTTGTGAAGGGTCTTGCCCTGGAAGATGATATTGTCCATCAGAGGCAGAGGGACCGGATTGCAAACCAGAAGGTCCAGCAGATCCGTAAACCATGATCGGCTTGGCCAATTCGGGGTGATCTGAAGCACTTGGCATTCCTCTTGTTTGATCTTCTGAAGAATCCTTGGAATCAGGATTGTTGGAGGGTATGCATATGCATACATTCCCTTCCAACTGATAGCTAGCGCATCTATTGCGATAGCGCTTGGATCTGGAATCGGAGAAACGTACGTCGTCATCTTCACATTCTTCTTCATTGCGAACAAATCTATGTTGGCCTTTCCACAATGATTGAACAGGTGATCCGCCACACATTGATTTAGTTTCCATTCCGTAGGCAGAATGCTCATCCCTTGGCTCAATGAGTCTGCTAACAGATTCAGCCTTCCCGGAATATGAACTGCTTTCAAGGTGATCATATGATCCATGCACCAGCAAAGCAGCTTCCATGTCATCATACAGCCCGCAATTCTAGCATGCTGATATGTTCCTTTGACTGTTCCAGATTCCAAAGCCCTGATATAGTGGCTTCTTCCAGGCAAGCTCCCCATCCCTCCATCGATGCATCTGTAAACATCGTTACTTGAGGGTGGGGAGGGCTCAGCATGACCCCCGCCAGGAGATTTCATCTCTCCATCCACCAATGAAGGTGATGAATGAGATGGTCCAACACTTGAATGCGCAAGTCCAATGATCCTGAACATTGCGTCCACTGAGCCATGAGAAACAATTGAATCGGCCGCCTGAGGAATGACTGGTTCCATTGAAACCATCAGACCTAACATTCTCTGATAGACTCGTGCTAGAATATAACGACTGTTGCAAACCAACTGAATGTACGAGAGGAGATTTTCCACTCTCTCCTGGGATGGATAAACATATCCTATCTCCAGATCGAAGAACATACCCAGGTAAACAAACTTCTGGGGCGGAGTCAGCTCTGATTTCTGAAAGTTGATTATCCAGCCTAAATCTGTGAGAGTTTTCAAAACTATCTCCAGATTTGCTGTCAAACTTTCTGGGTTGTGTGCTTTCAGCAACCAGTCATCTATGTAAGTGTGAACAGCTATATTTCTCCTGCAGAGGTATGCCGTGATAGCAAGTACCACTCGAGTGAAGACCCTTGGAGCCGTCGAGATGACGAATGGAAGAACCTTGAATTCCCATTGGCGTCCCTGAAAAGCAAATCTCAGGAACTGACGAAAACTCCTTGCAATTGGAATGTGGAAATAAGCATCATTGAGATCTATTGATGCTGTCCACATCCCCTTCTCTAACCCCAACAACACTGATCTTACTGTTTCCATTTTGAAACTCAGTGTATCTATAAACTTGTTTAGAGGTTTGAGGTTGAGAATTGGTCTCCACCCCACGGTGTTCTTTGTCACAAGAAATACTGTTGAATAGAAGCCTGGGCAATCTTGCGCCGGTTGAATTGCTTCCTTTAGAATTAGAGATTCTATCTCCTCTTCTATGCACAACCGCTTGTCTGGATCTCTTGGAATTTGAGTCCAGACCGGTACCAGAGACAGATGCAATGGCGGACCTCTTATCCATTCTGAACTGTATCCGTGCGAAAGCCATTGCAAGACTAAGCGGTCCTGCATTAACCGCTCCCACTTCTGAATGTGGCAAGTCAGACACCCTCCCACTGGTGCACCTAGGGTTGATGGGGTGCCCATAAATTTTAGAAGTGGGAGTGTCTCTGGTATGAGTGACAACACCCGAATGGTACCTGTGGTAACCGGAAAAGATTTTAGCCCATCAGGCAAAAGTGTGCCTCAGTGACTTTGTGACTGACCTAGTCAGACAGTCCAACGCCAGGTTGATGCCATCCTGGATGGCTCGCTGAACTGTCACAGGGCTAGGTTGTTGCTGCACCGAGGCTGCTACTACCCCCAGATAGCAGCTGAGAGACATGGGACAGTGCACTAAACGCCGCTCGTGAGCTCTCCTCGGTGTCGCGCAAAGCAGCATTAGATGAGCGCATAGCACCCGTGCACAACGCTCACGTGTCAGCACGGGAACCCGGCCATGTATCTTCCCCCAGAGCGGCGCGGTCGTCCGCACTCGGTCTGGGCGCTAGGCCATATCGAGCATACTGACTAGCATCATGCACTGGAACACAGAAGGGGTTACCAACAAGAAATCAGAGCTCGAACAGTTCCTGTACGAAAACAACATTGATATCTGCTGCATCCAAGAGACACACCTGCAAGAAGGAAAACTATTTAAGATCAGAGGTCACCAGATTTTCCGGTGTGATCGAAGAGTAAGAAAGAAAGGCGGGGTGATCACCTTGGTCCGAAACAGCGTGAACGCCAGCCAGATCAAAACCTTTATGGAAGAGGCAGAATATATCAAGATCAAGGTAACAACCAGCAACTCTGTGATTGACATTGTCAATTATTACTGCCCTAATGACAAGAATCTCTCACTTGACACAATCCAGGTCCCGGACTGCCACTTCCTCATTGCGGGAGACTTTAATAGCCAGTCCCAGAGCTGGGGATACAGAACACTTGATAAACGAGAGAAGACATTGAAGCATGCCAAGATGAAAAGCACCTTTTACTTGTCAACGATCCCACAGATCAGCCTACCTTCTACTCGCGCCGGTGGCACTCAACAACAACGCCGGAATTGGCATTTTGTACAGAAGACATTCACACAAACCTCAGTAGAGTGGTCGGATAGCAGTTAGGAGGAAGCGACCACCGCCCAGTCCTCCTCTCGCTTTCTGGAAGTATTTCGACAAGTTCACCTCAACATCCAAGGTGGAACTACAAAAAGGCAAATTGGAGTCTGTTCGGCATTCATTCCAATGAGCTTACCCAAAATATAGCAGTAGAAGGGAGAAACATCAACAATGTGGTCAAGGAATTTAATTCAAGTATCCTCAAGGCTGCCAATGAAGCGATTCCTCGAGGGTTTAGGAAAAACTACCGCCCCTACTGGACAACAGAACTGCAAGCAGCACATGATAAACTAGACAAGGCCAGAGAAGATGCAGAGGGTAATCCCTTTCATGAAAACCACTCCACACTACAACAAACTAAAGCCAGGTATCTAAAGACCAAGCTGGAGGCCAAGAGAAAAAGCTGGAGGGAAAAGATGGCAGGGTTTAATTTAGAGAGAGACACCACAAAGCTATGGAGACTGACTAAAGCACTGAATGATGAGGGTGTCGATGGAGAGAAGATTACTCTTGAAGAAGATGGACAAACACTGACAGAAAAGATGGCTGCAGATGCCTTTGCGAAGGCATATTCAAAAGAAAGCAACATTTCTATACCACGAATGCGTCAAAGAGGTTAGAAAAGAGCAAAAGGAAAGAACAGACACCAACACTTACGATGCAATGAAAGTTGACATTAGTTTAGCAGAACTGAAAAAGGCTATCCGCCAATTGAAGAAGAAGAAATCTCCTGGGCCAGATGGCATTACGAATGAAATGATCCAACACTGTGGTAATGCATCTATTCGCAAGTTGCTAGACATCTTTAATCTCAGTTGGACCAATGGAGAGGTTCCTCAGTGCTGGAAGGAAGCCAGAATGACTCCTATTCTGAAAAAAGGGAAGAACAAGACGAAAGTGCTGAGCTACTGTCCTATCAGTCTTACAAACTGCATATGCAAGACCATGGAGCACATCATCAACCAGCGGTTGCAGTGGTACCTGGAGTCGGAGAACATTATAGTTTCAGAGCAGGCCGGCTTCAGAAGATACAGGAGCAAAGAAGATCAAACAACACATCTTGCACAGGTCATAGAGGACACTTTTCAAGCCAAGAAGGTGATGCTAGCTGCCTTTATCGATCTGCAGAAGGCATTTGACAAGGTGTGGAAGGATGGCCTCCTCGTGAAGCTCCGGCGCACAGGCATCGGTGGCAACATGTTCCGATGGACCAAGTCATACCTACACAATTGCAGAGCTAGGGTGCTGGTGGATGGACAATCTGGACAGAATGTATTGCTGAGACAAGGGGTGCCACAAGGCGGAGTATTATCACCAACTCTGTTCATACTCTTCATTAATGACATTGTAGCAGAGCTGCCCAATGGGATCCAAGCAGCCCTCTATGCAGATGACCTCGTACTCTGGTGCACCAAGGAGTACACAACGACTGCCACGTACAGAATTACAGCTTGGGCCAATCGCTGGTGTATTACCATCAACAAAGAAAAATCATCAGCCATGTTATTCTCACTGTCCAGCAAAACCAAGGTTGGCAATCTGACACTTGGCGGTACTCCACTCGAGTACGAGGACCAGCAGACATACCTGGGAGTCACCTATGACAGAAGATTAACATGGAAGGAGCACATCCAGAACGCAGAGGAAAAGGCCAGAAGAAAGCTAAACATCATGAGGAAGCTGGCAGGAACAAAGTGGGGTGCCAATGAAAGGATCCTCAAGACCATCTACCTAGGTGCCGTACGACCACGCCTTGAGTATGGATCCAGCTCATGGATGACAGCAGCTAAATCTCATCAACAGAACCTCAACAGAGTACAAAACCAGGCACTGCGCATCATCACTGGTGGAATGAGATCAACACCTATAGAAAAAATGGAGCAGACAGCCGGCATCCCCCCACTTAGCAAAGGAAGGGAATGCAAAGCACTGATCCAAGCTGCAAAGTTCAAATCGTTCAACAACCACCCGATGAAGATCAGACAAGCACAGCTGTCATCAGGAAGACTTCAAAGATCAAGTTTTGTGAAAGAGACAAAAGCACTTCAAAGGAAACACCAAGAAATGTTGCCAGAACAAATAGAAGACCCAAACCACACCCTTGATCCTCCACCTTGGGAAAACAAACTAGAGAGCATAGCTATTTGCACCACAGTACCTCATCTCACAACCAAAGATGAACACAGTGATGTGAGCAAGAAGGCCCTGACCATAGCCATGCTGGAAGAAATGTACCCTCAGGAAACATTGATAAGGATCCACACAGATGGATCAGCCAAAGATGCAATTAGGTGCGGAGGTGCCGGACTGCACATACAGTATCCAAACAGACAACATGAGTCAGCTGCAATACCGACAGGCAAACACTGCACAAACTACAGAGCTGAAGTCGAAGCACTGGTTCATGCAGCTAATACCATCAGCAGAACAGCAGACCCTATTGCACAGATTGTCTTTTTATCTGATGCCCGCTCCGTCCTTGAGGCTATCACCAAAGGTAAGCTGCCACAACTTGAAGAAGCACTACAAACCATCAAATGCTTTCGGATAGCACTGCAGTGGATCTCCTCACACTGTGGAGTCCAAGGAAATGAGGAAGCAGACAAGATGGCAAAGGTGGGTGCAGAAGAGAATCAGACAGAAAACATGGTTACCCATACAGAGATGAAGACTATCATCAAGTCACTCTATAGAACACCTCAATAAAAAGATGTCTACCATCATCTCACGAGGCCAGAGCAAGTGACCATTTTTCATCTCAGAACTGTACACAACAGACTAAACCAACACATGTACAGGCGGTTCCACCTTACGACATCGCCCGCTTGTCCTTGTGGAGAAGCAGAACAGACCACAGAGCACATACTTCAATGTTGCAGTACGTATCAGCTGCTGAGAGAAGAGATCTGGCCTTTGTCAACCTCTTTTCTTGAAAAGCTGTATGGGCCTGTGGAAGAACTGCAGAAAACCACAGATTTCATCTTGAGAACGGCTCTCCAAGTGTGATACCAGCGATCGAAAAGAAGAAGACTAGCAGTAACCCGACATCGCCTAGCAACTGCGCGGGGGGTCTTCGCGAGGCGACGTTTCGGTCTGATCGACTCCTCTGCCGCCGAGAACATATCTAAGATATGTTCAGCATATGGCAGAGACACAGTCGTGTTGGCCAACAGCTTTGCCTGTAACCATGCCCGAGGGTTACCGGCGGCCGTCTCGTCCACGGAGAGCTCTGGTCTAACAACGAGGAGCCTCGCACACGCTTCTGACCAGTCTTCATCCATGGTTACCTGCGAACTGCCGACGAGTAGCGGGCCCTCGTCATTTTCAATGGCATTCGCAGGTAAGGCCGAGGAGGCGGCTATAGACGAACCTGGCTGCCCAGGGAATGTATACGCCCAACGAGGGCTGGCATAACATTCTCCATAGGCTGACCAGGCACCAAGGCCGCACTTGTGTGTGGGGAATCATGCACACCAGCGCAGCCCGGAATGTCCGTATGAGATTCCACGCTTAAGCGGGGAATGTTATACGGGCGGCCGTCCGCTCCAAACCGGCCCACAGGCTGAATCATGAAACCTGCTCCCGAGGGAACAGTGCCATAGGTGTGAGCGACCGCGCTCCCCATGAGAGGAGTGTAGATGCTCGCATCCGTGTCTTCATGGTCATCCTGTGGGCCGAGCAGGTAGTCTTCATCATCTTCCTAGTCAGGAAAGTTAGACTCTGGATTAGCAAGGAAAACTAACCCAGACTGACCAGGAGAATGCTCGAAATCCGATGATGAGGTTACTCCGCGAGTGATCGTGGTCAGGCCCGCTGGTCGGGTCCTGCCTGATGCTGCTCGCGCCGCTGGAACACCAGGCGATGCGAACATCAAGTCTGGGTCCAAGACGGCCACCCCTGGATCACTAAACACTTTGTCCGAGCTAGTAGGGCATGATCCAGGGACGGGGGGCTACCAACACTGAGGTCGATGCGCAGGAAGTTGAAACACCTGTGCCCGGAAACATGCCACGAAGCATGTAAGGCATCATTTCTTTCAGTCCTGCACATCTCACTCACCAACTCAACCTTGAAGGCCTCGAGCTCACCCTTCTCAGAGGCCTTCTTCTTACACTCCTTCTTAGTCTTCTTGCCTTCCTCAGCCATCAGCTTAGCCTGGGAACAGAAGAATTTAGAGGTTAGATCCCTACCCCCTCTTTACAAATGACACATTTGTTGGACAGCCTACAAACTGAGCAAAGATGGCAAGGGTGGGGGGAAGAATCTAGTCTTCATAGGCTTAAGACAGGATGGACATGACTTCTGAAAGGGAATGGATACGAAGACAATGAGTATGATAGTTTGCAAAACCTTGTTAATAGACTATTAGTATAAACAAGAACAAACTCGAGAAGACATCCACCTTTTTATACAGACAACCCTGACGGGACAGATGACTTCTCTAGTTAATAATAACCAATCACAACCAGGACCCCAAATTAACAAAGAGAGAGAAAGGAGTAATGACTAACTAGATATCTCTCCACCTTCATAATAAAGGGTGATAAAACATCAAGGACTTTCTCTAAACTAGGATTATGACATCAAGAAAGAGAAAAACTCTGGCTGATTATGACATCAAGCCTCAATGCAACAGCTCCTTCAAGGAGAGGGGACATCAGAAACGAATGCAAGAAACATCTAGAGACTAGACATTCATTACTCCCGAATAATATACTTTATATTAAATATATATATTCGAGAACCCATGCACATTCAAGGGAGAATACAGTGCAATAACAAATGGCAGCAGAAATTTGTGAATATTTTCAAATAATTAAGTGCCATAACTAATAAACTCCCTTATCCTGAGCACAGGCAAACCATCCTCTTGTGCAGGAGAACACGTCCATCCATCCGCCGAGACTCCTCTTCCAGAAGAACTGATGAGGGGGATGGGACAAAAGGAAGGAGATATTTCTTTTATTAATTTAATATATCTCCAACCCCTAGACATATCACGATGATAAGTAAAAAAAGAGATGTGAACAACCTTCGAGAGAAGAACAGGAACCCTTACACATACATAAGTCGAACCTGTGAACACAAAGCACAAGAGATTAATAGCCCTGAGAGGCGCTGGGCAAAATTTAACAAGGATTCCCAGCGCCTGAAAACGCGGTACCGCCGAAACGGCCGCAACGAAAACCGGTAACAAATAAAAGTTACGTCTTAAATAAATATATGGAACAATATCACCCTAGCAGATGAAGAGGAGGACTCCTCTAACACGTTTGCATCAGCCATGATGGAACCAGATGATAAATAATAGTGAAAATTCTCAATAGAGAGCGTGTTAAAGTTTTTCACAAGTTGATTTCAGCCAATATATTAGAAAACGGAAGTACCAGTATGCGCATGCGCAGTGGGTGGGGTCTGTCATGTGCATGACTGTGTACATCCACCTGCCCATTAGGGGCACCTCACTTTTTATAATTCTGAATATTATTGAATTTAGAGCCGATATACTAGTATATCAAGAGTGTTAGGGAGGTAAGTATGTTCTCATGATGTGAAAAGAGGCTATCTAGCAAATGAGCTAGATGAAAGCCTGACCAAGGCATTTAAAGCAACACGCACAGACCTCCTGAAACCTAAATGGAAGAAACCGAAAAACAACAGATTTCCATGTATTTTTTACTTTCACTCGCAAAGTGAACTAGCTAAAACAGTTATCCTACACCACTGGGACCAACTTCACAGCAGTCCTAAATGTAGAGCCACTTTTACAGAGAAGCCTCTGTTTGGCTATAGATGTAACCCGTCCCTCAAAGACACATTAGTCAATGACAAATACATAGACCCAAAAAGGGCAGGAAAACAGGGTAAATCCATATCAAACCATACACAAAACAAAACTGCAATTTCTGCCACAACATGGACCAATCTTACACAGTCAGAAGCTTGCACACAGGGCTCAAATATCATATAAAAACAAAAACATATTGCCAAACACGCAATATCATTTATTTACTAACACGCAACAAGTGTTACAAAGAGTATGTTAGAGAAACAAGATCTGAGTTCGAAATATGTATTAAGGAACATTTTAGGGATATTAAGAATAAAAAAGACACACCTGTTGCTATTCATTTTGATCTTACCAACCACCATTCCCTAAACAATAGGATCATAGAAGTACTCCACCATGATCCTGACAGCACGGAAGCAACGTCTCTCCGCAAAGATTGTGGGAAATTCTGGATCCGTCATCTAAATTGTATGAATCCCATCGGTATAAATCATGCTGATTGGTAGTAAAACTCAATTAGTATAGAAAAATTACCATTCAAATTTAGTCAAAATTTCACAGTATTTCAAAGATATTTCGAAAAATAGCACAAAGTTCAAGCAAATAGAGCAATAAGATACATTTTAACAATTTTGACTATATGTATGAGCCCAGAATGCTTCCTGACAAATTTCGTTGAAATTGGCCCATATATTTATGAGTTGCCTAAATGAAAAAGTTGAATTGCAGATTACAAATGACAGACAGCTAATGGTTACTGTCGTATATATACTCACTTGCTCTTTCGGGGCAGGTGAGATACTAAATTCAGTCACTTTAACCATTTAATGGTCAAGATTTGGCAAGAAAATTGAAATTGTCGCTTAGTGAATGTTGATTTGCAGGCCAAAAAGGTTTTTGAGATTTTTCCACAGTAGTGGCTGGCCCTGTTAGTAAGACAGTTATTTGTAATAGTGAAATTTCAGAAATATTCTCTTAGCCAGCAAATCGGTATTACTTAAGAACACTGCAAAGGCCTGTTTTGGTTGGCATGGTCATTAAAGGGCTAGACGAAACCTCCATATAAAGGACACATTCCATACATACAAAGGACCCCTGTTTATAAAGGTGAAATTTATATGTTCTACAATATGTTTTTAGAGACAAGCTATACTATAATATGCAGACCAAGTCAACATGCTATAAGTGAGAAAATATATTAATTATTTAGATGCTTGCTTACTTATCAATAACATAGTCGGAATTGGCATGTGTGCCTGAAGGTACTGACAGAACATGAAGTCCAATCAGGGTTGACAGGCCTGCTACAATGCTGTCTCGTAGAGTTTCTAGCTCACGAGATATAACCAGCAACACCTAAAAATTGTTAACAAAATAATGTATTACATTTTCAAAGTAATATTTTTTTATTTTTAAGTAAAAGAAATCTGCACGATGAACATCTATCATGTGTATTACTTCACAGAGAGGACTTGTGAGAAACTGTTTAAACCTTTAACACTCAAAACGGCCAAAAATGGCTTCTGCGGTGGTCTTGGGAAATGTCCATTTGCAGACCAAAAGAAGACTTAAATTGTATTACTTGGATGACTGGCTCAATATTCGAGCCAGTTTATTCCAGTGATAAATTTTCAAAAATAATCTCTTGGTCTACAAATCAACATTTTCTGTGAAATTTTTTTTAATAAATTTGTGGGTTAAAGGGTTAAAAGATTATTTTTCTAATTAAAGCTCTCATGTCCCAATAAATAGAGGATAATTTGCACAAGATATAGGAAATTGTGCATTTCTACACGATTTACCCAGCATGCAATATTCAAGCGCCCTATTAATTCCAACTACTAGACACCATTATTTGATTCTATTGTCTATATTGACTGAGTAATTTTCAAAGCAGGAACGCAATCTGTGCAAATGATCATTTGCTATATATTTCTTGCAGTGTAAGCATGCCAGTAGCTCGCCATTTTGTGTATGGTTCAATTTTGTTCAGTCCACATATTTCAGCAATAGATTTTAGTCAGTCAAATGATTGTCAAAATAAATTGAGCGACATGTTCCAGATTTGAAAATTATTTGAATGTAAATTGTTACTGCAATAACTTTCAGTCAAATTATTTTTTCAAAATATTTAGCAGTGCATTGAAAGCAGCACCAACTTTGTCAAATGTTTCTGCAAATAATCACACAGTCCACTGGCTTTCAATATCTTATCCTAAGCTATAGAAGACGAGTGAGTGTAGTACTTAAGAACTTATTTATTGTAATCACTGCTGTCACTTGTATACGGTCATATTAACTGAATTACATGAACAAATAGTGACCGGCTAATGATAAAAAGAAATACAGGATACAATACAGATTAGAATTATGTCAAAAGTTGCAAATTAAGAAATATTTTATCTACAGTGAAGCTTTGTATGCAGTAAGGGGTAATTAATGATTAATATTCCATCATTTGAAAACGGGAACTTTTTTCATTTAGTATCTTCCATGTAAATATCTGGGGAGTGTGTGCTATATATTCCATGATTTGGGGCTTACTTTGCTGGAAAATGGGCTTGTGCACAATGGCCAGATAACTGGTTTCAAATTGGATTGACAGATGACATAAACGAAATCACAGATTTCTTTTTTCACGAGAGTTGATACTTACCTCCCTAATACTCTTTGATATTGCTAAATATTGGCTTTCATTCAATAAAAACTCAGATTAAAAAGGATAGGTGCCCCTACTGGGCAGGTAGTCAGATGACAGTCTGGTGGATGATAGCCCCAACCACAGCGCATGCACAGACTAGTACTTCCTCTGACTAATTTATTGGCTGACACTATGCAACTTTACGAGAGACTGAAGACCGAGCCTCTGTGGGGCGGAGAGGCCGGGTCTGTATTAGGGAGGTAAGTATCAACCCTCTCGTGAAAAAAGAAATCTGTGATTTCATTTATTTCACTTCAAGAGTATACTTACCTCCCTAATACTCTTTGATATTGCCAGAATTCGATAGAGAATTCGGCAGGAGGGAGGCGAGGTCAAAAGACCAGCTCTTCCCTATGCGCTTTTCTGCGTTTAAGGCACTTAAACTTCTGAAATTGTATGAAAACACAACCAGGGATAGATTTGAACATCGGCTAACACCACCGATGGCTGAGAGATGACCATATGTCATATGCACTCCACAACACCCCCCCCCACCCACCCCTTCCTGGGAGGAAGACTGAATGACCTCAATGTCCCATACGCTCTCTACGTACAAGTACCACGTACTATCGGACATTGAAAACTAAAAGGCTTAATTTTTGTATACTCTCAATAATGAACCACATAAAACACGAACCATCACCATATTAATAACGAAGAATCACGTGACAATACAATTAACAATGGACAACACATAAACAAGACTGACCTTGTTGAGGCTGGATGCCCTTGGTGAAGGCTGATGCAGTCCTAAAAAGTGGTTGTCTCCATTGATTAATTGTGAAATATATTTAAAAAATGAGGAAACTTCATCAAAATATGCACACCTAGATTAATTCTTCAAAATCGACAAGGCGAGAGGATTCGAGGTGTCATGGAGATAATGGTCGGTAAAACTTGACTCACTGTGCCACTGGGCTACTGACATAATATCATCCACAGAGCATCTTAACTGGAAAGGATAGAATATACAGACTATACAAACCTCAGATATACAATGATAAAATGGTAGCAGATTTTATAACTATTTTCAAATAAATTTGAAGTGCCTCATATCATAATTAGAATACCTGAGTCTTTAGTATAGACAAACCATCCGATCTGATGAACTGGAAGCTCTACCAGCTCTATGACCTCCTAACTCTCTCCACATATAAGGGGAAGGAAGTGGACCAAGAGGGCAAAGTGAGAAGACCTTCTGAGGCCTCCAACTCACTGGGCATAGATTTTTGGTTTAGATAACCTAACAATGTTAATAGGAAATGGAACCTTGGTGGAGAGAAAAACAAACCCTCTGACGATGTGCTGTCCTGTACAATCATAGATAGATACCTGTGGACATAAACACAAAGAGATTAGTATTTCATAGCGCCATAATAGAAATAAACCAGTTTTTTAGGCGCTTAACACGTTAAACCCAAGTCCCGGAAACACATTACAACGGAACAAAACTCGCTAAAGTGTAGCTGAAATCACCTGATAATTCGGTCCTGGGCCCTCCTCTGGAGATGCAGCACACTCAGGCATGATTTCAGGTAATTAGACACTTGAATTTTCTATTTTAAATTGAAAAGTCAGCAGAAAACTTTTAAAGCCAAAAGTCGCATGTAGACTCTCTGCCAATAAATTAGCAAAGAGGAAGTACTAGTCTGCGCATGCGCGGTGGTTGGGGCTAGCATCTGCCAGACTGTCATCTGACTACCTGCCAAGTAGGGGCACCTATCTTTTTTAATCTGAGTTTTTATTGAATGAAAGCCGATATTTAGCAATATCAATGAGTATTAGGGAGGTAAGTATACTCTTGAAGTGAAATTACTGTGTTGGAGCTATTCTCTTTATTAGTGTGTCTAGTTCTGTGGGGTGAAAGTTTGCGGGAAAATATTTTCAGGTGTGACAATATGGCGGTTGTCCATATTATTAATAAAATGTCATCAAGGTCAAATTATGTCATGGTCATTTTACATGCCTTTACTTTGAAAGCCTTGGAACTAAATGTTATGGTGAGGGCATGTCACAATAGTGGCACACACAACATTCTTATGGATTCCCTCTCACGTTTTCAGAAAGAGAAATTTCATATGTTGGCTCCCGAGGCGGACGACTAACCATATCAAGTTCCAGACCACCTATGGCGAATATTCGACGCAGAGCTGCGGATCTTATAAAAATGAGTTTGTCAGTAAATTCAAGATTGGTTTATTCTAATGCTGTAAATACATTCACACGTTTTCACTCAGCATACAATTTAGGGTCACAATGGCCAGTACCACTCTCACAAATAATTTTATTAATTTCTTGCTGTTTTCAAAGGGGTTATGACCCATCGACCATATCATCATATGTTTCAGGATTAAGCTATTGGCATAAAGTTAATAATTTTCAGGATCAAACTGCCCAGTTTGTGGTAAAGAAATTATTGGAGGGATGTAGGCGTCTAAAGCCGAGAGTGGATAATCTAGCTCCAATAACTGGTGAATATCGAAGGGTATGATGCGGCCATTACCATTGATTTGTTTTTCCCCCTTTGAAACGGTTTTATTTAAGGCTGCTTATTCATTGTCATATTTTGGTTTGCTTAAAGTGAGTGAGGTAGTGTTTACATCACATAGTCAGGCCCATTGCCTTTTAATGTTAGACGATGTTGCTATTGAAGGGGGTGGAAAAGCCCTTATAGTACGAATTAGGTTTTCAAAGACAAATCAATTAGGTAAACCTGTAACTTTGTGTATCCCAGTGGACGATGATAAAGCCATATGTTATGCCGTGATAATGCCGTGATAGCAAGTACCACTCGAGTGAAGACCCTTGGAGCCGTCGAGATGCCGAATGGAAGAACCTTGAATTCCCATTGGCGTCCCTGAAAAGCAAATCTCAGGAACCGACGAAAACTCCTTGCAATTGGAATGTGGAAATAAGCATCCTTGAGATCTATAGATGCTGTCCACATCCCCTTCTCTAACCCCAAAAACACCGATCTTACTGTTTCCATTTTGAAACTCGGTGTGTCTATAAACTTGTTTAGAGGTTTGAGGTTGAGAATTGGTCTCCACCACCCGGTGTTCTTTGCCACAAGAAACATGGTTGAATAGAAGCCCGGGCAATCTTGCGCCGGTTGAATAGAAGCCCGGGCAATCTTGCGCCGGTTGAATTGCTTCCCTTAGAATTAGAGATTCTATCTCCTCTTCTATGCACAACCGCTTGTCTGGATCTCCTGGAATTTGAGTCCAGACCGGTACCAGAGACAGATGCAACAGCGGACCTCTTATCCATTCTGGACTGTATCCGTGCGGAAGCCATTGCAAGACTAAGCGGTCCTGAATTAACCGCTCCCACTTCTGAATGTGGCAAGTCAAACGACCTCCCACTGGTGCACCTAGGGTTGACAGGGTGCCCATAAATTTTAGAAGTGGGAGTGTCTCTGGTACGAGTGACAACACCCGAGTGGTACTTGTGATAACCGGAAATTTTTTCATTGCATCAGGCCCGGTTACCATGCGCTGCGACCAGCGCCACGTGCACCACGGTGTGCAGGCTGCTGTCTGGCTGGCTGCGCTTGAGGCGCTGGCTGACGTACAACACGCTGCTGCTGGCGCGGCCGACGCTGTCTCTGAAACCGGCCGGCCTGCTGGCCTCTGACAATGCCAGCACCGCCACGAGCGTACTGCTGTCGAGCAGCTGAGGGCTGAACATGCACGTGTTATCTGCGCAGCACTTCAAACTGTGTGCGCAGCGCCCTCTGGTTATTCACCAAAGTCACTGTCTCTTGGAGGTGCCGACAAACTTCACCTCCAAAGAGACCAGGGCCCGCCATCGGCGCTTGCAACAAGCGCGACTTGAGCTGCTGAGACGGGCACAAATTGTCCAACGCAAAAGTGCGCCTCGTTCTCAGCGACTTTGTGACTGACATAGTCAGACAGTCCAACGCCAGGTTGATGCCATCCTGGATGGCTCGTTGGACTGTCACAGGACTAGGCTGTTGCTGCACCGACGCTGCTACTACCCCCGATAGCAGCTGTGAGACATGCGACAGCGCACTAATCGCCGCTCGTGAACTCTCCTCGGTGTCGCGCAAAGCGGCATTAGCCGAGTGCATAGTCAGCACGGGAACCCGGCCGCGTATCTTCCCCCAGAGCGGCGCGGTCGTCCACGCTCGGTCTGGGCGCTACGCCATATCGAGCATACTGACTAACAGTAACTCGACATCGCCTAGCAACCTAGCGGGGGGGGGGGGGGGGGCCTTCGCGAGGCGACCTTTCGGTCTGATCGACTCCTCTGCCGCCGAGAACATATCTAAGATATGTTCAGCATACGGCTGAGACAGTCGTGCTGGCCAACGGCTTTGCCTGTAACCATGCCTGAGGGTTACCGGCGGCCGTCTCGTCCACGGAGAGCTCTGATCTAACAGCAAGGAGCCACGCACACACTTCTGACCAGTCTTCATCCGTGGCCACCTGCAAATTTCCGACGAGCAGCGGGCCCTCATCATCTTCAATGGCATTCGCAGGTATGGCCGAGGAGGAGGCTATAGACGAACCTGGCTGCCCAGGGAATGTATACGGGCCCGCGAGGGCTGGCATAGCATTCTCCATAGGCTGACCAGGCACCACGGCCGCGCGTGTGTGAGGGGGGCATGCACACCAGCGCAGCCCGGAACGTCCGTATGAGATTCCACGTCTAAGTGTGGCATCTTATACGGCCGGCCGTCTGCCCCAAACTGGCCCACAGGCTGAACCATGAAACCTGCTCCCGAGGGAACAGTGCCATAGGTGCGAGCGGTCACGCCCCCCCCCCCCCCCATGAGAGGAGTGTAGACGCTCGCATCCATGTCTTCATGGTCATCCTGTGGACCGAGCAGGTAGTCTTCATCATCTTCCTGGTCAGGAAAGTTAGACTCTGGATTAGTAAAGAAAACTAACCCAGACTGACCAGAAGAATGCTCTAAAGCAGATGATGAGTGTACTCCACGAGTGATCATGGTAAGGCCCGCTGGTCGGGTCCCGCCTGATGATTCTCATGCCGCTGGAACACCAGGCGATGCGAACATCAAGTCTGGGTCCAAGACGGCCGCCCCTGGATCACTAAACACTTTGTCCGAGCTAGTAGGGCATGATCCAGGGACGTGGGCTACCTGCACTGAGGTCGATGCACAGGAAGTTTAAACACCTGTGCCCGGAAACATGCCACGAAGCATGTCAGGCATCATTTCTTTCAAAGTCCTGCGCATCTCACTCAGTAACTCAACCTTGAAGGCCTCGAGCTCACCCTTCTCAGAGGCCTTCTTCTTACCCTCCTTCTTAGACTTCTTGCCCTCTTCAGCCATCATCTTAGTCTGACAAGAGAAGAATTCAGAGGTTAGATCCTCCCACCCCCACCCCCACTCTTTACAAATGACACATTTGTTAGATTTCCTTTATTAATTTAATATATCTCCAACCCTTAGACATATCACGATGATAAGTAAAAAAACGAGACGTGAACAACCTTCGAGAGAAGAACAGGAATCCTTATTCAGTCATAAGACAAACCTGTAAGCATAAAACACAACAGATTAATAGCCCTAGGCGCTGGGACAAAATTTACAAGGATTCCCAGCGCCTGAAAATGTGGTACCGCCAAAACGGCCGCGATGAAAACCGGTAACAAATAAAAGTTACAAGTCTTAAATAAATATATGGAACAATATCACCTTAGCGGATGACGAGGAGGACTCCTCCAATAGTTTAGCATCAGCCATGATGGATTGGGATGATTCTGTTCGAGAGAATTTCAGTATAAAGAGCCTGTGAAGATTTTCACATGTTGCTTCTCAGCCAATATATTAGAAAACGGAAGTACCGGTATGCGCATGCGCAGTGGGTGGTGTTTGTCATGTGCATGACTGTGTACTTCCACCTGCCCATTAGGGGCACCTAACTTTTTATAATTCTGAATATTATTGAATTTAGAGCCGATATACTAGTATATCAAGTGTTAGGGAGGTAAGTATGTTCTCATGATGTGAAATGCCAAAAGTATAAACCGGGGTAACGTGAGAAGTCACGAAAACTGGGACTTGGAATTTCTAGAAACGGTTGAAATAAATGTTTTAAAAAATAGCACAAAAGTAGAATGCAAATACCATCCTACGGCTATGCATAATCTGTACCTTATATCCATCATCGCAGGACTGAAAGTATTAATTGGGACTGCCTAAATATTCCGCATAGTTTAATAAACATCGTTTATTTCATCAAAATTGTACATAAAATGTTGTCGAGAAAAAACATAAATCACATGATGTATCAGCTTCCACTTAGAGCCTCCCTTTGTAGGACGAGTTTGTCATTAACAGAGTAGCATGAAGATGCTAATATTAGTACCTGGGGAGCTACTGCGCAATCCACATACATAGGATGGTAGCTTCGAGTAGCTACGATAGCCCCATTTAAATATGGTATGTGTACACATGGAGCATCCACTGAGGCATCAAGGGTGTCAGGTAAAATGTGGGATTGTGGCACATCCACTGAGGCATCATGGCTGTCAGGTAAAATGTGGGATTGTGGAACATCTACTGAGGCATCAAGGGTGTCAGGTAAAATATGGGATTGTGGAACATCCACTGAGGCATCAAGGGTTTCAGGTAAAATGTGGGATTGTGGAACATCCACTGAGGCAATAAGGGTGTCAGGTAAAGTATCAATTTTGGTTAAAAACTAAACACTAAGCACAAAAACTTTGATAAAAATTGGACAAGAATTTACGAGGTGGTGTTGTAAGACAATTATCATCAACAATGACATGTCATTCGGCGCATGTGTAGTCAGGCTTCCAGATACGCTGATCTGACAGCTGATTAACTTGCCTATTAGGAGCCGCTTTATTTTATTAAATTATGTGTATAATTGAGTCAGTTGGATATATTATTATATATCAATAATATTCAGGATGGTATACTCTTGAAGTGAAACACAATGTCGTAGTCGGAGCCAATTATTATCCGTAAAGATATGTCAGTCGGCGCATGTGCAATCGGGCACCCAGATGTGCCGATCTGACAGCTGTTTAACCTACCTATTAGGGGCAGTGTTATTCTATTTAATTCTGTGTATAATTGAGCTAACAGTTGGATCTATTATTATAAATCAAGAGTATTCGTGATGGAACATATACTCTTGAAGTGAATCAACAAGGGAAACACACTGCACACTTTCTACAGATAAATATATTATTGTTTTCTAGCACAAACCAAAGCGCAGAATGTCTCAAAAGATTCCCAATCAAGTGCGCTTACCAGATGCACGAAAAGAGGAGACATTACCACGTCACCCGTAAACCAGATCAATTACTGAACACCTTTTAAGCAACTGCCTCTGGTGCATCATCAATGTGTTGATCAGGCACATTGCTAACCATATTGGCACTGCGAAATAGTCCACAAGTAAATCCAAAATTAATGAAACGGAGCACGAATCTAAGCTTGTGGTGTTAGCATGAATAATAATTTAACTTTATGACAAATCAGTATGGCGCCCCCAATAAATAGATTTGCCACATCCATTCAAATTATTGTGAGCTACAACTAATTTGAGTTTCAGCTCAAAGGGCCAGATATCTTGGTCAAGGGGTCAGAGCGCATTGGCAAAACAGAGCAGAAAGGCGTGAGTCAGCACTCCTCCAAGTTCATTCTAGTTTTGTTTTTTTATATATATAATATCTTACCTTAGGATTTGCTTCTTTATTTTTTAGCTGCTTCTGGTTTCGCCATTCAGTGATTTGATTGCAGATGGCAGTAAGCTTTGGGTTGCATATATAGTTTGTATGAAAGTGATATTGTAAGTCAGACAAATCTTTGTACAGCCCCATTAATGAACCTACAACAAAGATAAAATAGAGATGATTTGAAACTCATTTCCATTTGGCCTAAAAATTGAGAAGCAGGTTTAATGAAATTCCATTCTGAGTGAGCCTTAGTGATCTAAAAATTAAATTTACTAAATAATTTGTATTATTCTGTTTAATGTGATTTAACATGCAAACTATTTTCCATTGTTTCAATGTTGCCTAAAGACTGTGTCACCTGTTAAAATGGTCTACACCAGTCTATCTTTATACCAGGATGTTCCTTTTTGATTAGTGACAAGTGTTTTGTGTGCAATAACGAAGAGAAACTAAGTTAACCTGAGTAACTAGGAATGAAGATGAGAGGGGTCAAATGATACTGGTTGAAACATGGAAATGCTAAAGACACTTAGTTTGTTTCAACAGAATGTTTTTCATAAGCCTGGTCCTGGAAGGTGCCTGCTTTGCTGGCGCATGCAGGACAACACACTGTCCGATAGTGGGTCAGGGGCATAGTTGTTCTGGGCCAGTACTGTAAGGAAACATTGCAAGCAGTCCAAGTTGAACACATGTGTTATTGAAAGTTCTGTGATGAGCGCCTCATCTCTCTTTTAGTCTCTGCAGGTGACGTCATCTGGGTCTGTGGAGGAGCATGGAGAGCCACCCAGCATGGTGTCTGAACTGGTGTCCAAGATCGAGCCCAGCATGCTGGTGATAGAGCCAGTCTTATAACTACATGACAGTGCTTCATGGTCTGGGCCCACTTGTTGTCAGAGATGCGCTGCCGAATAGTGCCATGTATGCCTGTCTTACTAACAGTGGAAAACGCCGGTCTGGATGGTGTCGGCTGTGCCTGAGCATTAACGACTGGTGGTGCTGTGCGGGATGGTGAGGCTGCTGGCGTCATAACACATGGTGCCGGTGACATGCGCACCGTGACTTCATGCTGGATGGTGCTGAAGGCTCCATGGAGGAAGCAGAGGCTGGAGAGAATATTGTACAAGCTCCTCTGTTTGATTTCCCAGTTTGGCCAGATGGGAGGCTGCTTGTTTCGGTATCTTAAATCCCCTGGGATATGTGGCAAATGCTTCGCGAATGTTCCTGGGTAGTTTAATGTTCAGACCTGCACGTGAACACTGGTGTTTGATTGGTGGGCGGTGTTTAGCATACTTGTTGCTCTTTCTATGTCTGAGGGGCGGCTCTGTAGGATTTACAATTTTGCCACCTTCTATAGTAATGGCCTTGGACAGTATACTACATATCACTGCCTGAAGAACCCTTTTAGGCAGGCCTCACATGACCAGGGCGGGACTGCTGAATGTTTGACTTCGTATCTCACCAGGGAACTTTTCCTGGTATCTTCTGGTGCAGATATACTTCTTCATTCATCTATATATACTAGAGATAAATTTCTTTTATTTACAAAGAGCTTTACTCTGATTACGAGAATTACTCATGATGTGGTAGTGATAGTGATGATCACGTCATAGGTTCTTATGACGTGAGTGTCCATTGTGATGCTTATAAGTTGGTCAAGAGATAGTCATGCTAGAAGACTTAAAAATGAGTGGATTTGTGGCCCTCCAGTTATCTTAAAAGGGGAATAACTACATGAGCACTCATCTACTACTCATCACACGATCGCATCAAATTCACAGGTCTCCTCTTTGGACACACTAGTAATCCAAACAGAGACAAGAGACATCATCTTTGACCTTTAGACCAAACCCACTGACACACATAGCTACCTCCACTATGACTCAGCGCATCCTTCATCCTGCAAGGACATCAGCACATATGGCCAATTTCTCTGAATCAGATGCATCTGTACGCGCCTACAGGACCATGACCACAACAGTATACTCCTCAAGGGTCACTTTGAGAAAAGAGGATACTCCAAAAGCATCCTCACCATGACAAGAGCAAAAGCCAGGCAACAAGCCATGCACAAAAACAGAGGCACATTTTCGTCTGCAAGTTCACCCGAATGGGCATATTCCTTAAAAAGACCAACATCAAATATTGGCCAATCCTGGAAGCCAGCAATAGTTGCAATTTAGCTTTTCCTGAGAAACCGCTATTTGGCTCCAGGGAAAATAAGATCATTAAAGACACAATAGACAGGGCAAAATTACCACCACTCACAGCACCGCCACAGGACACCCACAGGAACCCATTTAAGTATTCTCCAACTAAAAATTGCAACATCTGCAATCACATGGACAACCACTTTTCTCCAGCACCCACACATTGCTCACATACACCGAGAAGATCATCGGTATCTGCCAAACCAGAAACATCATCTATCTCATCACCTGTAATGTCTGCCACAAACAATATGTGGGGAAGACCTTCGCACATTCAAAATAATACGCATACAAGAACATCTACTCTCCATCAGTAATCCCTACCGGAGCGAGAGATATGACACATCAGTATCCAGGCATTTCAATAAGAAACATCACTCTAGGAATGACATGCATTTCAGAATCATCCAAGTCCTCACATTAGACCCGGATGATAGCAACTCATCCAAATGGAAGAGACTGAAAGAAAGCTATTGTATCCACCAGCTACACACCATGAAGCAAACGGGCATCAGCCAGTCATGCTACTGGCCTCCACATCCTTGACACAATTAAGCCACTTGGTTAGCATGTAGTGATTCCCCCACCCCACTCCCTCAAGTTACAATCACAGCTTAATTTAATTAAATTTGTGTTGAAAGCTACTCCACAGTCAGTAGTCGCTGATGCCAGTGATTCATTGAGACTGTCTCTGTATTATGGCCTGAAAATTAGATTGAAGGCTTCGCCGGACTAGGCGCCTTCAATTGATTAAGAGTGGGTGCAGTTACCATATCAGATTATAGAGTTCAGCCATAGGAATAAGACCGCAAAGTCACCTGAACTTCATTGGTTATATTTTGCCTTGCTTAGTTCCATCACATGGGGAAAATGGTTCTGTACACCAATATGGTGTTCAGTTGCCGCGAGTCTGCAATGATTATGCTCAAGGATAAGTGGCTGTAATCCATGTGATTTAAATTATTGGGAAAGTGACCAGCTTGAGGTGATTTACCATTGTCTATAGGACTATGGTCAAGTTACCCGATTCAGCTCCACTTAACCAATGTTAAAACGATTGACTTTATGGTTGCGTGAAGTTGTGCAGTTGTAATCGTCGATCTATCCACAGTTGCTCCAGCTAGGAGAGAACCCTTAGAAATCCAATGAGCAGTAAAGCACCCTGGCAAATCATTACACATTAGAGATTTTCAGAGAATCGTCACCTGGAAATTATAATGGTTACATTAGTGGCAGACACGCCTTGCATGTCATTCCTCTGAATTAGTGTCACTGTAGTTGTGTACAGATTCTGGCAAATTGTCACACAGCTAATACTGAACATGATAACGAGCTGAACTAAACTGGTAAATTGTGTCTATACCTTTTGGCGAAGACTGAGAATCATTTAACAGAGCCAACAAGAGAGGCGGAAGGCATGAGGGAGGGAGCAGAGGGAGAGAGGGTCGGAAGGGAGTGAGGGAGAGAGAGCGAGATAGGGAGAGAGGGATGGAGGGAGGAAGGGAGAGAAAGAAAGAGGGTGAAAGCGTGCATGAGAATGTGACGTACAAGAAAATCTGTCAGTGGTTTGGCAATGGGAGCAGCAAGTTCTAGTCAAATTAGTTTCAAAATATTCAACAAAGTTGTCTTGAAATTGAGATTAACTAATTTTAAAGGGATAATGGATTAATGAATGAATATAATGGTATATAAGCTGCCTTATAGCATGATAAAATGGGTTGTATTCATGCTGTTTGATAGGAATAACAGTAACATTATTAATGCCATCAAACAAATACAAGAAAAATAATGCATTTTTTTTAATTAATCCAACAGGATGGGATTGATGCATACAGCAGCAATGGCTTCCTGGTCAACAGGATCCCTTGAAATTGTGATACTGGAATTTCAGTGTTGAAGTGTTACTATATGCTTATAGATATTGGTGTACCTTTAAGTTGCAACTTATGTTTGTCCATGACAAGATTGAGATAACAAAGAGCTGCCTGGAATGAACAGTTTATAGATAGATCATAGGCACTACAGAGAATATGCAAGGTCAGCAGGCCATGATGAACATCATCTACAAGAGAGATACCAAACAAAAGCTATTTTATGAGAAAAACAATAGTAATTTCATCTGGTTAAGAAAAATAGTTAATTAACACAAACATTGACTGGTTATTCACTTTTCTACTAAGCCTTAGAGGTTCTAATGTGATTTAATAAGAAACAATGTGAGAAATAATTTTGTTTGAATGTTGATAAAATTGTGATAAAAATGTGATATACTTGTGATGAGAAACTCATATTAAACCTCTTACACTCGAATTTGTTCAAGATTATTTCAATTTTCTCATAGAAAATGTCCATTTTTATACTAAAAGATTATTTTTGAAAATTTGCCACTGGAAAGACTGGCTCGGTTATGGAACCAGTCATTCTAGTGGTAAATTTTCAAAAATAGTTTTCACTTGGTCTGTAAATGGACATTTCTTAAGACCACTGCAGAAGCCATTTTAGGCTAATGTGAGTGTTAAAGGGTTAAAAACGTGGCATACATGTGTTAATCAATAAAGTTTGCCTAATTACCTACATTGGACTCAATATTCTAAAATGGCCCCTTGAAAATTTAACTATAGTGAGTTTTCATGGTCAAATTAAATTAGATTTAATTAAACCAGAAAGATTACTGTGATGCAAACATGAAAATGTCATGTTTAATTTAATTCTACATATGAACGCTACCCGAAAGCTAACTATAATCAATACCATTAAAGGTACTGTGTCAAACCAAGTAGTCTGAATTGAAAAATAATAAGAAACTTTCAATATTCCAGATGTATTTAGCATATTTTTATGCAATCTAATGGAATATGAATTGATCTTCCATGTTGAACACCATATCATTGAAATTGAATTGTGCATAAAAACTATGCAATGTGGATGAGCTTTATTTAAAATGTGTAGTTGTGCCTCGTGAAATGGTAACACAGCCATTCAATAAGGGGCAGGCTTCCCCAGTGGCAAAGAATTATGGGTAATGTTAATGCACATAAACAAATCTCTCGATACTGACAGCAACGTTTGTGAATGCTATGCTACATATATTCTTCCTCATACTCGCATGTTTTAGCATGTTCCTATGTATCAACATCTTGGTAACAGCTTTATATTAAATCATATCAAGATGTTTGTGCGGTAGAATAAGAAAATACAATATTTATGCAGTTGGAAGCGGAAAACAATCCCGTCAAGAGCGTTCGCCTCAGTTTCAAGTGGCGCTGTTATGGAAAACTGTAATACGCTTATTTTTACGTCCAGGTGATTTCAGTGATTACATGACACTATACACACATACGCCAGTTCTATAGCCCTATCTAAATCATTGGGCATATGAATATGTAGGACATAGGTGTTATGTTCAAGTTTGCATTGAGGATAGCATACAGGAGTCTTACTGCTTCGTTAAGTCGGTCAGCCACACAGTCAGTTAGTGGGTTGGTCAGTCGGTGGGTTGGTTGTTCAGTCTATCAGCCTGTCTGTCAGTCCTTTACTCATGCAGTCTGCCAGTATGTCACTTATACAGTCATCTGACCTGTCACTCATGCAGTCCGTCAGTCTGTCATTCATGCAGTCATCTGATCTGTCACTCATCCAGTCAATCAGTGTCACTCATGCCGTCATCCGATCTCTCATTCATGCAGTCCGTCAGTCTGTCACTCATGCAGTCATCTGATCTGTCGCTCATGCTGTCATCTGATCTGTCACTCATGCTGCCATCCGATCTGTTACGCATGCAGTTATACATTCTGTCACTCATCCACTCCCTCAGTCTGTGACTCAGGCAGTCATTCGATGTGTCACTCATACAGTCTGTCACACATGCAGTCATCCGATCTATCACACATGCAGTCATCCGATCTGTCACTCATGGAGTCATCTGATCTGTCACTCATGCAGACATCCAATCTGTCACTCATCCACTCACTCAGTGACTTATGTAGTCATCCAATCTGTCACTCAGGCAGTCATCTGATCTGTTACTAATGCTGTCAGCCGATCTGTCATTCTTGCAGTCCCTCAGTCTTTCACTCATCCGATCTGTCACCCATGCAATCATCCAATTTGTCACTCATCCACTCCATCAGTCTGTTACTCATGCAGTCATCCGATCTTTCACTCATGTAGTCATCCGATCTGTCACTAATGCAGTCATCTGATCTGTCACTAATGCGGTCATTCGATCTGTTACACTTGCCGTCCATCAGTCTTTCACTCATGCAGTCATATGATCTGTCATTCATGCAGTCAGTCACTCATGCAGTCGGTTGAACGCTCGGGCGGTCAGTCAGTGGGTTGGTCAGTGGTCTGGTCAGCCGGTTGCTGGGTGGTTCGGTCTGTCAGCCTGTCCATCACTCATCTGATCTGTCACTAATGCAGTCATCCAATCTGTCACTCTTGCCATCCATCAGTCTTTCACTCATGCAGTCATCCGATCTGTCATTCATGCGGTCAGTCGGTCATGCAGTTGGTTAGTCAGTCGGTTGATCAGTCGGTGGGTGGGTGTTTGGTCCGTCAACCTGTCCATCACTCATGCGGTCAGTTGGTCGTTCAGTGGGTTAGTCAGTCGGTGGGTGGGTGGAGTTTGGTCTGACAACCTCGTCTGTCAATCCATCTCTCATGCAGTTATCTGATCTGTCCCCCATCAGTCCTTCACTCACATAGTCATCCAATCTGTCACTCATGTGGTTGGTCGGTTGGTCAGTCAGTCACTCATGCAGTCATCCGATCTGTCACTCATGCGGTCGGTTAGTCAGTTGGTCAGTCGCTGGATGGGTGGTTTGGTCTGTCAGCCTGTCCACCAGTCTATCACTCATGAAATCATGCAATCTGTCCCTCATGCGGCCCGTCAGTCCACCACTCATGTGGTCGGTCTATCTGTCACTCATGCAATCATCTGATCTGTCACCCATGCGGTCGTCGCTCATGCAGTCGGTAAGTGAGAAAACTCTGGGTTGACGTGTTGAAGTTGTCTGAAGAGTGTGTGACATAAATCAGACCAGACAGTCTTAACAAATGGATTTCATAAAATTTTCTAGACTTGAGAAAATTTCTGTTTGTTTTTTTTCATTCAGGCCATTACAAATGGCATATGAGAGGTGTTGCCCTCTTTTCGATACTAACTCTATAGAAGGTAGCCCAGTGAGAATTTTCTCAACTAGAGTTTTCTAATTTCTCTTGAATTTTGGAACCGTGTCAACATATGACATATATGGCTTTGTAACTTTCTATTTGTAATTTCAAGGTAGTCTGAGATGACTTCATGAAAAATTAAATTAGACCTATAGGATATTGGATAGTATTAGTTTTTCATAATGAGTCTCACAAAGAAAAGACAACAATACTGGTAACATACACTTGTGAATGAATACGGCTTGCATTGCCAGTTTCTGTAATGCACCAGCGACTAAACGAAAT
Organism: Chaetoderma sp. LZ-2023a; assembly: GCA_034401795.1. Classification (NCBI taxonomy): domain Eukaryota; kingdom Metazoa; phylum Mollusca; class Caudofoveata; order Chaetodermatida; family Chaetodermatidae; genus Chaetoderma; species Chaetoderma sp. LZ-2023a. Next base: position 142,987,238 of record CM067369.1, read on the forward strand.
CACGGATTTGATACTTACCTCCCTAACACGCTTTGATATTTACTAAATATCGACTATCACTCAATAAATCCTCAGATTAAAAAAGGTAAGGTGCCCCTATGGGCAGGTAGTCAGTTGACAATACGGCGGATGCCAGCCCCAGCCTCAATGCACACTGACATTTCCTCTGAGTAATTTATTGGCTGACACAATGCAGCTTAAGAAGCGTGAAGACCAAGCCTCTGTGGAGCGGAGAGGTAGGGTCCGTGTTAGGGAGGTAAGTATCAACTCTCTCGTGAAAAAAGAAATCCGTGATTTCGTTAATTTCACTTCAAGAGTATACTTACCTCCCTAACACTCTTTGATATTGCCAGAATTCGTCAGTGAATTCGACGGGAGGGAGGCGAGGTCAACAGACCAGCTCTTTCCTATGCGCATTTTGCGTTTGAAGCACTAAACTCTGATAATTGTGTGAGAACACAACCAGCAAATGATTTGAACATCGGATAACACAACCGATGGTTGAGAGAAGACCAAATGTAATATGCGCATCACCCACCACCACCCCAACCCCACCCTCTTTTCTTGGGAAGGGAGACAGTATGACCTCAATGTCCCATATGCTCTCTACGGACAAGTACTATGGACATCGGACGAAAAGCTTTATTTTCGTATACTCTCAAGAAAGAACCACATATAACACATACCATTACTATATTAGCATAAAGGGTCACGTGACAATGACAATCAAACGACAAAACAACACATTGACAGGACTAACCTTGAAATCCTTGTCGCTGTCATCAATGTCCCCTTGGTGAAGACCGATGTAGCACTAACAAGTGGTTGTTTCCAATGATTAATCGTGCTGTTTACAAACAGTGAGAAAACCTCATCAAAATGAACACCTAGGCTTGCACGATTTTTCGATTTAATAGTGAAGCTTGATTTATTTTTTAAATCACAATTTTTACGATGTAATTGAGGAAAAATCTGAAAATCGTCAAAAGTTTCATGTTTGTTTAAAATCTGAAGTGTGTACTTTTCTGTCATATTTTAGCAGTACATAAGTACAATTATAATCGATTCACGCCTGTGTTTATTGTATTTATATCCTGTCGTGCCATGCATGTGTCGAATAATTACTAATCACAACACAAAGCGCTATGATAAACAAGCTAACATTAGCGAGGTAACACCTTTATCATTGAGAAAGGCAGCTAGTTACTCCGTCGAATCGCCATATAATTTTCTTTCTTTCACTGCAGACCCCGAGTCTGTCGTGAAATACCAAGTATATATTTAGTTGCAGTGCTAGGCAATAATTAGTGAACATAATTCTTTTTAATTCTAGAGTTAGGACGTAGCAATTTCAGGTGTAATAATTTTTCCTTTTTGGTTCGGTTGTCATGTCTAACTAAAGAAAATAAAGCAACAGCATTCCAGATTGTTGTATTTTGAACTGTGCGTTCTGTTGATTACTCTTAAATCTAAATCGTACATTCTTAAAGCAACTATAAACTGCACCATAGGACGCGTTTACGTTACTCAAACCTACCATCCTTGTGATTGTGCAGTATCTCCCCGGGTACTAATATTAGCGTCTTCGCGCTACTCGGGCAATGACCAAAACTCATCCTACAAAGGGAGGCTAAAAGGGGACACTGATACATCACGTGAGTTATATTTTTCCTCGGCAACATTTTATGTCAAATTTTGATGAATTAAACGATGTTTATTAAACTATATTCAATATTTAGGCGGTCTCAATTAATAATTTCACTCCCTCGATGATGGATATAAGGTATACATTAAGCATAGATGTAGGATGGTAAGAATTTGTTGCATGAAATAGCGTTCTAATTGTGTGCTATTTTTGTATTATTTAGTTCAACTTTTTCTAGAAATTCCAAGTCCCAGTTTTCGTGACTTGGCACGCTACCCAGGTTTATACTTTTGGGAAGTTGGACCTACGATTCAATCGAAAATCGCAATTTTTTTTACAAAATTGATCGCAATGTTCCAAAGCAAAAATTATGCAAGCCTATGAACACCAAAATTTATTTTTTCAAAATGGATAAGGCGAGATGATTTGAGGTGTCACGGAGACAATGGTCGGTAAAAGTTGACTCACAGTGCCACTGGGCTACTGACATGTCATCCACTGTTTCCCCATTAAACAGGGCGGTGGATGCCACTACGCCACGGACACTGTCAGCCTCGGCTATGTCAACTTGTTTACCAGTGGCGGATTTATGGCAAAATTGGCTACACTTCACAATCCACCTAGAAATGGTGTCCTTGGACGTCCTCCCATGGGGTTCAATATATGACAACCATAACGATGCTGTGTCTGTCCGGCATTCCTGGGTATGTTGTTTGGGCCTGTTTAATGTGCGCACTGGACACCATGCTTTTGAAGTAGGATCATATCTAGTCAAAGCTGGTAAAAATTATGGGCTGACCTGGATATTTCAACGACTGGTTATTAGCCAGGAAATTAATCCTAAGTAGAAGCCTAAGGCCTTCCCTGTAACCACATATCGGTCTGCCTCGGCAGATAACGCATGAATTTAAATTAAAATTAAAATAGTTTTTTAAGTGTCAACAATTTCATTAAAATGGAACTTAGTGGTTCAAAATGTTTATCAGCTAGCACTTCAAGCACTAGAGATAAACACCAAGCCGGAATCGCTGGTGGATTTCTCGGTCTTAGATTGCCCATGCCTTTAATTAAAGTATTTAATGTACTTACTTCATCACTTCCCCTATTAGCCAAGCAAGCGATAACTGACGTTAAAGCCGGCTTGTAGCCAGCAATAGAGTTAGGCTTGAGGTTATAGGCATCATACAGGTGACACTGACGTTAAAGCCGGCTTGCAGCCAGCAATAGAGTTAGGCTTGAGGTTACAGGCATCATACAGGTGACAGAGAAAATCGGCCAATAACCGAATAGATGAATCCATTGTATTAATATCTCTTTTTGAGCTTGGATTTTGAGTTCAGATCGGGACCAGAAACAGATACGATGGCGGTCCTATTATCCAGTTGGGATGATACCCGACTGAAAGCCATTATAAGACTAAGTGCTCCTGAGTCAACCGCTCTCACTCTTGCCTGTGAAGGGCCAAACGACACCCCCACTAGTCCACCTAGGGAGAGAGGTGAACATGAGCAATGCAAGAGTGGCACTGTCTCTGGCTCTAGAAATACTGGAGTGGTCCTTTCTGTGGTCACCAGCCCATCATGCATGGTTCCCATGACCAGATCCTCGCGCACCACGGCCTACACCACAGTAAGCAAGTGGCTGCCTGGCTGGCTGCACTGGAGGAGTCTGCACCCCCTCGCTGCAGGCCTGTTCGCGCGTGGCCGTTGCCTGCGCTATGCTGGTGGCTGGCCTCTGACCTGGCCACTGCCCACACGGGCCTGCTGAGGACGGTATATAGGGGGCGCCGCGCAAATTGCTCGCATAGTGCCCTCTAGTTGTTTACCAGGGTCACCGTCTCCTGGAGGTGCCTACATCCCTCACCTACAGAATCTAGGACTTGACATAGATATCTGCAGCAGACTATTGTATAGATCCTGGAATGGGCACAAATTGTCATGGGCAAAGGGCTTTATCGTCCTCAACAACATTCGCAGGCAAGTACGTGGCTGGAGCCGTAGATACCACTGGCAAGCCAGCAAAAACATGCAGGCCTGAAAGAGCAGGCATGTTTAGCGCCATGGCCAAACCAGGAGCCAGAGCCATGGCATCGTGTGGGGTAAAATTCACCATGCCATGGCCCAGACCGGCTGCCGCCACACCATCAGCAAGCTGTGTTATGTGATACGGCCGACCATCGGCTCCAACCGTGAACGCTACTCCTGCGGAAGTAGAGCCATAGAAAAAGATGCCCGTGCTCCCCGCGATGGGTGCACGTTCATCTATCTCCATGGTCACAGCGTTATCAGGCGACCCTGGCAGAAAATCCTCATCTTCCTGGCCAGAAAGATTAGACTCTGGGTTAGCAAAGAACGCTAACCCAGACTGGTCAGGAAAGGTGCTGTAAGAGGATACGGTACCAACGGGACATGGCCGCTCCAGAGAATCCGTAAAGCAGGAACCTGGGTTCAACGCCCCTGGCCCAAGATCCACCAGCGAGGCATGCCTCCAGCCGGGATCATTAAGAGCCACCCCTAGATCTACTGGCGGGGCAAGCCTCAAGCCAGGATCTACCGCGGCCACCTCTGAATCACTGGTAAAAACTGCTAAACCCCAAAGGAAAATGGATTCAGGTGGGGATTTTCTCCTCGGGAGCAGAGGAGGCAATGAAACATCTGGCCCAGGGAGCATGCCGCGAAGCAACTCTGGTACCAGATCTTTTATTGTCTTCTTCATCTCCACATCGTTTCAATGTCCATGGATACGGAGGCCTTCCTCTTACCCTTAGAACTCACACTCTCCCGGTCCTTCTTTGACAGCTTCTCCTCCTCACTCGCCTTATCTTTGACCTGTAAAACAAGAAACTCAGGCATTAGCTCCCCACCACCCCCACCCCTGTTTGCAAACATCACAGTTTATCAGTGGACCACAAGTGCTACATTTATAGCAAAGATGACGAGCAAAGCGAGCTTAAGGAATCGTCCACAGGATGCACAACCAGATTTCTGAAAGGCCACAAGACAAAGACAATGAGTATTTTAGTTAATATGTTAGTAAGCTCAAAACCAAAATAAAAGAAATAAAAGGAAGCAAGGACTACTGGTCCAAAGGACCAATATAAACTATAGATAAATCAGCGTGGACAAACCCATGTTGTTAATAACAACTGCAAGGCTGATTATGATGTCATATCTTCAAAAATAAGAAGACAATATGAAAAGAAAACAATATCCAGGTGTAAAGATGAATTGTACTCTAAATTCAAGAGCATAAATAATGGGTTGGTAAAGCAATAAGCTCTGCAAACCATCAGATAAACGGTGAAAAATCTGGCAGCAGAAATCTTAAAATATTTCAAATATAATGGTGCCTATTTTTCATAACACTAGAATATGTGCATCGTTAGCATATACATACTACCCGATCCAACGCTCTTGGACTCCACCACCATGACCATGTCTCTCCACCATAGAGGGGGAAAAGGGACCAAAGGGGCAGAGTGAAAAGCTCGTCATACGAGAACTCCAACTCACTCTGGGCATAGACTTCTTTCCTAACATGGGAAAAGAGAGCAATGGTGAATAGAAAACCATCTCTCTTCTTTCTTTAGTGACCAACGATAAAAGACATGTACCTGTGGACACAAAAACAAAGAGAGATTAGTATATCATAGCGCCAAATATGATTTAACCAGTTTATATGCCGCCTATCACGTCCAATTGCGAATCCCAGAAACACATAACAAAGTGTATCATGAAACGAATTAGACAAACTTGTAATAGAATTCACCTGATAACTTGATTCTGGCGTGGCCTCGGGCGTCTTAGCACGGTCAGCCATGATCAGAGGGTTCACACAATTCGAGAAGAGTGAGGACAAACACAAGACCTAGAAAAAATATTAAAACATGTGTCTCTTTTGCCAATAAATTGGAAAATAGAAAGTGTCAGTCTGCGCATGCACGAGGCTGGGACTGGCATCCGCTGGACTGTCAACTGACTCCCTGCCCAGTAGGGGCAACTTACCTTTTTTAATCTGAGGTTTTGAGTGATAGTCGATATTTAGGATATATCAGTGTTGGGGAGGAAAGTATAGGCTACTCTTGAAGTGAAATGCAATAACTGCAATACTTTGCAAACTATTGTAGACGTGTTGTGAAAACTGGTAGCGCATTTAGCCACCTTCACTTATACGTGGTGAATGTTACCAGTATTGTTGCCTTGGTGGGCTTTTTACAGCTAATTCGCTTATTTTAATCTAAACTATCATTGAATTTAGTCGTTAATAGTATTTACTGATGACGTATTCATCTAACAAGAGGCCCAAGGGGCCTGTGTCGCTCACCTGGAGCACTATGCATTTTTGTCAAAATTGTTGGTGGGTGGTTTAGGAGTAGTCTTTTACAAGAGTTTGTGGACAAAAATATGGCCACCAAACACGCTACATTTTGATTAGCCCACTGCGGCCATGTTTCTGACGTAGCTCCTTCCATTGAAAAAACCTTAATGGCACTCAGTGCCTAATCATATCTCCCAAATTTCGGCCCCATTCGCTCAGTGGTTCTGGAGTTGTTTTGGCAAAAAATAGGTTATCCAAGATGGTCGCCAAACAATTTGGCCAATCAAGTTCCCTTGAACAAACTTGGTGCAGCACTTGCCCTAGATGATATTTCACGCGTTTTGAATTGATCCCCCAAGTGGTTTTGGAGAAGATGTTTAAAGACATTTCTAAAAATCAACCAAAATCCAAGATGGCTTTATAAAAATACATTTTAAATTTCCCATTGCTTTAGTATGGTAGATTTTGGCGGGTAAATGATCCAAGATGGCCACTAAACCGTTTATCCAACAGTCTCAAAAATGCCAAATTTGAAATCACAAATCGCAAAAACATATATAAAACCAATTTCGGCCTCAAAATCCATCAAATAAAATAATCCAATATCGCCGCCAAACATGCTCTTGCCCTAGATCATATTTCATAAGGCCATTTCATTGATCCCTCAAACAGTTTTGGATAAGATTTTTAGATTTCTAAAAATCAGCCAAAACCCAAGATGGCCGCCGGCCAATGCCCTAAGGATACTTCCTGCGAAATATAATTGAAATCGGCCCAGCAGTTCTCGAGAAGACATTTTAAATTTCCCATTGCTTTAGTAGCGCCGCTTTTGGCGGGAAAATGATCCAAGATGGCCACCAAACCATTTATCCGACAGTTTCGAAAATTGCAAATTTGAGATCAGAATACCAAAAAACCTAGATAAAATCAATTTCAGCCTCAAAATCCATCAAATAAAAAATCCAATATGGCCACCAAACACGCCATATTTTGATTGGTCCACAACACCCATTTTTTTGCGGGATCAACTTAGCTTGAACAAACTTCAATGGCCCTTTGCCCCTAATCATATATCACAAATTTTGACGTGATCGCTTCAGCGGTTCTGGGGAAGAAGTTGTTTTTGCGAAAACTAGGTCATCCAAGATGGTCGTTGAATCATTTGGTCAATCAAGTTCCCTTGAACAAACTTGGTTCAGCTCTTACCCTAGATCATATTTCGTGAGTTCTGAATCAACCCCTCAAACGGTTTTGGAGAAGATTTTTAAAGACATTTTAAAAAATCGGCCAAAATCCAAGATGGCCGCCGGACAAATTGGCCGATCGGGTTTGTTTGAACAAACTTGAATCTCTGTCTGCTTTCTGCCAAATAGAATTGAAATCGTCCCAGTAGTTCTCGAGAATAAGACATTTTAAATTTCCCATTGCTTTAGTATGGGAGCTTTTGGTAGCAAAATGATACAAGATGGCCGCCAAGCCGTTTATCTGACAGTTTCGAAAATTGCAAATTTGAGATCAGAATACCCAAAATCCATCAAAATAAAAAAATCCACTATGGCCGCCAAACACGCTACATTTTGATTGTCCCACGGCGGCCATGTTTTTTTACGGATCAACTTCCCTTGAACATACTTTAATGGCCCTTAGTACCTAATCATATCTGCCAAATTTTGACCCGATCCCTTCAGTGGTTCTGGAGAAGCCATTTTCGCTAAAACTAGGTCAACCAAGATGGCTGCCGAACCATTTGACCAATCAAGTTCCCTTGAACAAACGTGGTTCAGCTCTTACCACAGATCATATTTCATGACGTTTGCATCAATCCCCCAAGCAGTTTCGGAGACTTTTAAAGACATTTCCTAAAATCGGCCAAAATCTAAGATGGCTGTCGGCCAAATTGGTCGATCGGCTTCATTTCAACAAACTTGGATCCCTATGGCCTACGGATGCTTCCTGCCAAATATAATTGAAATCGGCCCAGTGGTTCTTGAGAAGAAGTCATTTAAACAAAAAGTTGACGGACGGAAGGACGACGGATGGTCACCATGGCATAAGCTCACTTGGCCTTTCAGGCCAGGTGAGCTAATAACAATAGCGGAATGAAAACAGTCGAAAACAAAAGCGAAACAAAAAATATGTCACGTGATATTATAAGGATTTCGATTTGATGAATGTTTATGAGATCCCCACTGAATACAATATAATCGAGATGCTCTGATGGACAATATCCGCAATGGTTATAAAAATGTGCTATTGATGATTGCCACTTTAGAATTACGTCGTTTTATTGGTGGCATTATGCAAATATGGACTTCTCCTGACACAATGAGTTAATGTATATAACTGAGAGACGGATTTGCAATACTGAGATAATGTGACATAGCAGCTTTAAAAATTTATCATGACGAAGACTGTATCCCTAAATTGCATGGATAAATGGTGTAATGATATATTGAACAAAGACATCGTTCAATAGAAAAATCCATAGTTAGCTATGATCAATTTCTAGCTAAGCTCCATCCACTTTATGAATCGATAACTATTAGCCGCATGAAAACAAGGGTGTTGGTGAAATCCTAATGTATTTTTCACATCCATACATTTGTCAAACCATACAAATTACAATGTTTTTAAGGCCATTTGTATGCAATGTAAATCCCTTTAGCTAATTGTGACATGAAAAACATGACAAATTTGACAACTGTAACTGTCTTTAATGGACATCTAGTTAAATATCTAAAAAAACTAATATTTTGACCTTTTTTAAATAAATTAATTGAAAAAAAAGTAAATTTCCTCCCTCCCTGCTGGTCTTTTTTCCCCACCCCGTTTGCAGGAAACACATTTTTTTTATGGCCGGCCTTGCGACCAACATAAAATGATCCAAAACGGAATAAGAAAACAAGAATTCTGCGGTATTAAATCATGCCTGTCTCCTATTTGTCAGAGGGACCTTGCCCTTTGACCTTGTGACCTCAATGTTATCATACTACTTCCTAACATTATAGGTAACCATGTATCCAAGATTAGTTCCAATAGGATTAAATAATCTGGAAATTTAAATGTAAATGACTTGCTAAATGAAAAAAACTTAATGTTGAAAGAGCGGAGGTCAAATAGCAATGTCAGCATGGCCTCGACCTTTGACCTAACGTTCATCATGCTGCCTCGGTATGATATATGAAACCATGTATCCAAGTTTCTGTCCCGTAGAATTAAGGAATCCTAAACCATAACCAAACACAAGACCGCTAAAGAATGATATGTCTCGCCCCCTGATATTATTGACCACCGGACACATATTTTGATACTTAAAAGCCAAACTATTTGCATAATCATTATAATTATGAACTAAAGAGGGATGTGGATGTGGTCAGAGAATTTTGCTAATGTCCATACACTGCCTCTTATGATCACTTATTTTGTAGTCCTCATTGCCTATAAAACCGAGGCCATTATCAATTTTTTAATGTTAAAATAATCATCTACGTCCAAAACCGTAATGATGCAAATTGGATCTCTGAATTGATGATCAGCAATGTGTTAATTGTAAGGGAATTGAGTTAATTTTGCATATTTTATCTAAAAGAAGTTAAATACTAGGATCTGTTAAACTACTATTACATTTACACGGTTTCCAAAACACCGAAGAAACTGGAGAAATTCCATACAAATCAGAATAGTCATGATGGGGCATGCATCCATATATAGCATAGAGCATGTCTGTAAGTTTCATTGATATCCGATGAGGCATTGTTGTAAAATAAGGCAATTAAATACTTCAACGGAAATTAATGAAAAACTGCAACGGAAAATATTCAAAGTCCAAGAGCATGAAAAAACATGAGAAATACACCCCAAAAAAGATCTGATGAGCCAATGTTGACTAATAAGGCGAATGAAAAAAGCTTTAACGCAAAAACCATGACACAGACATGAGAAATTCCTAGAAAATCTGCTTAGTAATGATGAAGATAGTATCCCGACAAGGATCGAACTAGTTGGTAAAGTTTCATCAAAATCTGATGATCCATTGTTGAACAATACGGATACTGTAAAACCATGTCTAAAACCATGAAAAAAAAGAGTGCATCTGTGCATTGTATAGAACACATCTGCAAAGTTTCATTGAAACCTGGATAGGCATTGATGTATAAAAAGGCCAATAAAAAATGTAACGCAAGAAAAGTGTTTAAAAATTCAAAGCCGAAAAGCGTGAAAAAGATGGAAAATTACACAATTTTGTCCTAGTAGTGATGCCGATCGCATCTGGGCATGGCAGAGACCACTTCCCTAAAATTTCATTGAAATCGTTAGAGCCACTATTAACTAATAAGAGCTTTGAAAAACTTTACCAAAATGTCATGCCACCGCCGCCGCCGCCATAATAGGTAACCCCATTGTCTCGCACTCCCTACTGGGCGAGACAAAAAACTTAACATTAGAAATACAAACTTGACAGAGGTCAAATATTAGGTGATCTTGAGCCTAACCTGTTTTCCTAACCATGGGTTTACCATGGTTAAACCATAGTCAATGACCATGCTTTGACCATCAAAAAACAATCAGTGACCATACAGGTAAAATGGCACCACAGTCAGACCATGTCAACCATGATCAACAAATTTCTCATGATGATCAAACCATGTTTGATAGTTGGTCAAACAGAAAAGGGTCAACAATGGTTTAAAGTTTGACATTTAAACCATGGCATGAATATGGTGACCTGCATGGTCAGACCATGGTCTGAAGGTTGATGCCATTTAACCCCTATGGTTGACCGTTGACCTTTTGAAATGAAGTGTAAATGTATCAGACTGTACAGCCTACAACTTTGTACAAATTTGGTCTTAGCCAAAAGGTCGAGAAGCGATTATAACATTGTAAGCATTGTCATGAGCTACGACAAGTCATGAAAATATAAAATATTGATCAAACTTTCTATATATATATAAGACTAGGAAAATTTTGGAATGATTAACCTACATTGCCATTGTTTGAAAAGGTTTATACAAGAAGTCAGTTATGTTTCTATGTAATAAATAATGATGATTACATAATTTATGTGCAATAGAATAATTAAGACTTAAATGCAAAAAGACATGTTTTCAGTGAAATAGTTGCCTCCCATATTAAATTATCCCAAACATGATCAAAACATGATGGACCATGGTCAAATAATTGTTCCTGATAATGTTCAAAAACACTTTTAAAAAGGGTATTTTAAGAACTGTCAAATATAAGAATTAACATTTTAGTAGTTAAGGTATTAACTTCACTATATCACATGAAGTAAACGAAATCACAGATCTCTTTTTTCACAAGAAAGTTAATACTTACCTCCCTAACACTCTTTGATATTTCCAAATATCGACTTTCACTCAATAAACATTCAGATTAAAAAAGTTAGGTGTCCCTACTGGGCAGGTAGTCAGATGACAGTCCGGCGGATGCCAGCCCCAACCTCACGCATGCGCAGACTAGCAATTCCTCTGACTAATTTATTGGCTGACACTATGCAACTTTAAGAAAGCCTGAAGACCAAGCCTCTGTGGGGCGGAGAGTCCGGGCCCGTATTAGGGAGGTAAATATCAACTCTCTCGTGAAAAAAGAAATCTGTGATTTCGTTTATTTCACTTCAACAGTATACTTACCTCCCTAACACTCTGATATTGCCAGAATTCATCAGAGAATTTGGCGGGAGGGAGGCAAGGTAAAAAGACCAGCTCTTCCCTATCCGCTTTTCTGCGTTTAAGGCACTTAAACTTCTGAAATTGTGTGAAAACACAACCAGGGATAGATTTGAAGATCGGATAACACAACCGATGGCTGAGAGAAGACCATATGTCATATGCCCACACCCCCACTCCCCCACACACCCACGTCCCCTTTCCTTAGGAGGAAGACAGAATGACCTCAATGTCCCATACGCTCTCTAAGTACAAGTGCCATGTACTATAGGACATTAAACGAAATGGCTTAATTTTCGCATACTCTCAAGAATGAACCACATAAAACACGTACCATCACCATATTAATAACGAAGTGTCACGTGATAACACAATCAACAATGAACAACACATAAACATGACTGACCTTGTTGAAGTTGGCTGCTGTCATCATCTTCCCATTGGTGAAGGCTGCTGCAGTCCAAGTAAGTGGGTTGTTACCATTGATAAATTGTGAAATATGTAAAAAATTTGAGAACCTCATCAAAATATGTACACCAAAATTATTTTTTCAAAATCAATAAGGCAAGAGGATTCGAGGTGTCACGGAGGTAATGGTCAGTAAAACTTGACTCACAGTGCCGCTGGGCTACTGACATAATGTCATCCACAGGGACCCCATTAAACAGGGCAGTAGAAGCCACTACGCCGAGAACACTGTGAGCCTTAGCTAAGTCAACCAGTTTACCTGTGGCGGATTTATGACAAAATTGAATACACTTTACAATCCACCTGGAAATGGTGTCCTTAGATGCCCTGCCATGAAGTTCAACATATATATGACACCCATAACGCCGTTGGGTCCGTCCGCCATTCCGGAGTATGTTGTTTGTACCGGTTTGATGCTCGGACTGGACACCATGCTTTTGAATTAGGATCATATCTAGTCAAAGCAGGTAAAAATATGGGTTGACCTGGATATTTCAGACTGATTTTTTGCCATGAAATTTATCCTAGGTAGAAGCTTAAGGCCTTCCCGTGTAACCACAAAAGGTCTGCCTTTTTAAGTGTCAACATTTTCATAGAAATGGAACTAAGTGGTTCAAATGGCTTATCACCTAGTACCTGAAGCACTAGAGATAAACTCCAAGCCGGAATCACTGGGGGATTCCTTGGTCTTAGATTACCCATGCCTTTAATTAAAGTATTTAATGTACTTACTTCATCACTTCGCCTATTAGTCAAGCTAACTGACATTAAAGCTGACTTGCAGCCAGCAATAGAGTTAGGCTCGAGGATATAGGCATCATACAGGTGACAGAGGAAATCAGCTACTACCTGAATAGATGAATCCATTGGATTAATACATCTTTTTGAGCACCATTCAGCAAAACTCTTGATTTTATAATTATATGCTCAGGAGATTTACCCCCTTCTGGCTTTTGCCATGAACATGGCTGCTTGCTCAGAAAAGCCCTCCTTAATTCTAGATTCCTTGACAACATCCACACAGTCAATCTGAAACTTTATGGATTGTTGTGAAGGGCCTTGCCCTGGAAGATAATATTGTCCATCAGAGGCAGAGGAACCGGATTGCAGACCAGAAGGTCCAGCAGATCCGTATACCATGATCGGCTTGGCCAATTTGGGGTGATCAGAAGCACTTGGCACTCCTGTCTGATTTTCTGAAGAATTTTTGGAATCAGGATTGCTGGAGGGAATGCGTATGCATACATTCCCACCCAGCTGACAACTAACGCATCTGTTGCGATAGCGCTCGGTTCTGGAATCGGAGAAACGTACGTCGTCATCTTCGCATTCTTGTTCATTGCGAATAAATCTCTGTTGGGTTTTCCCCAGTGGTTGAAAAGATGATCCGGCACACATTGATTTATCTGCCATTCCATAGGTAAAACACTCATCCTTCGGCTCAATGAGTCTGCTAGCAGATTTCACCTTCCCGGAATATGAACTGCTTTCAAGGTGATCCTGTGATCAAGGCACAAGCAAAGCAGTTTCCATGTCATTATACAGACTGGGCGACTTAATTCCGCTCTGGCGGTTTATGTAAGTCACTACTGTTGAGTTGTCTGATCGAATTAGAACACTCTTGCCCTGAACTTTCTGTAAGAAATGTTCCAGGCCCAGGACTACTGCTCGTAATTCCAGTAGATTGATATGTTCCTTTGACTGTTCCAGATTCCAAAGCCCTGATCTCGTGGATTCTTCCAGGCAAGCTCCCCACCCCTCCATCGATGCATCTCTATATATCGTTAACTGATGGTGGGGAGGGGCTAGCATCACCCCCGCCAGGAGATTCTCTGTCTTCATCCACCACTGAAGGTGGTGAATAAGAGGCTCCAACACTGACACGTTCGAGTCCAGTGATCCTGTACTCTGGGTCCATTGAGTCATGAGTAATAACAGGATAGGCCACCTGCGTAAGGCTGCCTGAGGAATGACTGGTTCCAGAGAAACCATCAACCCCAGCATTCTCAAATAAACCCATGCCAGGATATGACGACTGTTGCACACCGACTGTATTAATGAGATGAATAGCTGTACCTTCTCCTGAGTAGGAGAAACATATCCTATCTCTAGATCGAAGAACATGCCCAATTAAACAAACTCCTGGGATGGAGTCAGCTCTGATTTTTAAAAGTTGATTATCCAGTCTATGTCTGTGAGGGTTTTCAAAACTATCTCCAGATTTGCTGATAGACTTTCCTGATTATGTGTGTTTAACAGCCAATCGTCTATGTATGAGTGGATTGCTATGCTTCTCCTGTGGAGGTATGCTGTTATAGTAAGAACCACCCTGGTGAAGACCTGAGGAGCCGTCAAAATACCAAAGGGTAAAACCCTGAATTCCCACTGTCTGCCCTGGAATGCGAACTTCAGGAACCGACGAAAACTCCTTGCTATTGGAATGTGGAAATAAGCATCTTTCAGGTTTATTGATGCTGTCCACATTCCCTTCTCCAACCCTGCCAACACCGTTGGTGGCTGGCCTCTGACCTGGCCACCACCACCTCGACCATGCAGGGGATGATACGCAGGGGGAGCTGCGCGAACACGCTCCCTGCAGAGCACTTCAAATTGCTCTCGCAACGTCCTCTGGTTATTGACCAGGGTGACCGTCTCCTGGAGGTGCTTACATCCCTCCCCTCCAAAGAGACCAGGACCTGTCATAGGCGTACACAGCAGCCTATTATACAGGTCCTGGGTCGGGCACAAGTTGTCTAAGGTAAACGTGCACCACGCCCGGACACTCCTGGTCACAGACTGGGTTAAACAATCCAGAGCCAGGTTAATTCCATCCTGGATGGCTCTCTGGACTGTTACCGGACTAGGCTGGCGTGATGCGGAAGCTGTTACTACCCCCTGTAACAGCTGGGAGATGTGCGAAAGCACTGCAATAGACACTCTCAAACTCTCCTCCGCATCGCGCAACGCTGTATTTGCCGAATGCAAAATGTTCGAACACAGCGTTCCCGTGTCAGACCGGGAGCCTGGCCGCATATCCTCGCCTAGTGCAGCGCGGTCATCTTCGCTTGGGTTAGGCACCACACCGTACCTCTGATACTCCTCAGGTACGATGTGACATCGTTTTGCCACCTCGCGAGGGGCCTTCACGAGACATCCATGTGCCTTGATGGATGTCTCTGCCGCTGTAAACATATCTACAATATGTTCCTCCAGCGGCAGAGATAGCATAATGGCAGTAGTCGGCTTACCTGCCAGCCACGGGCGCTGGTCCCGTTGACTGGCCGACTGTTCCACAGCAAGACCTGGCCTGACGTTTATTAGCCAATGACAAGCGTCAGACCAATCTTCCTCTGTGGCTACCTGCGAATGCTCAACAAGGCGCGGGCCTTCGTCATCATCCTGAGCAATCGCAGGCGTGTACGTGGCTGGAGGAACTAATACTTCTGGCAAGCCTGAGAAAACATGCGGGCCTGAAAGAACAGGCATGCTAAACTGACTGGCTTGACCAGGAGCAGGTGCCGTGGTATTGCATGGGGAAAATTTTGCCACACCATGGCCCTGGCCAGAACCTGCTACACCATCGGCAAGCTGAGGTATGCGGTAATGCTGGCCATCAGATCCAGCCCGGGCTACCCTCTGCACCATGAACGGTACTTCTGCATGAGTAGTTCCATGGACAATGTCGCCTGTGCTCCCCACGAGGGGTGCACGTACGTCAATGTCCATGGCCACGGCGCCAGGAGAACCCAGCAGATAATCCTCTTCTTCCTGGCCAGAAAGATTAGACACCAGGTCATCGAAGAATGCTAACCCGGACTGGCCAGGAAAAGTACCATAGGAGGAAATTTATCTATAGGGTGCGGCTAATCCTGGCCTGATAAGCAGGCACCAGGTTCCAGCGACACCTGTCCATGAACAACCGGCGCGGCAAGCCTGCTGTCAGTGTCCTCATAATGGACTGGCCCCTCTAATGGGGGCCACCTCTGAATCTTGGACGAAAACTGGTAAGTTCCTACAGAGCACCGATTCAGAGGTGGGGATTATCTGCTCCAGAGCATAAGAAGAGAACAATAAGAATTTGGTCCAGAAAGCATGCCATGAAGCAACTCTGGAACCAAACCCTTAATTCTCCTCTTCGTCTCTCCCATCATTTCAACACGGAAGGCCTCTATATCCATGGTGGATACCCTTCTTACCAAAAACCTCTTTCCTCGTTCTTTTCTCCTCCTCAATCGCTCTCTCCTTTGTCTGAAATGATAAAAACTCAGACATTAGCTCAACCCACCCCACCCCCACTGTTTACAGATGTCACGGTTAAACAATGGTCCACAAGGAGTGCATTGGAAGCATAAATGTGGGGCGAAACATTCTTTCAAAAACCTTCCACAAGAAGGGCAATCAGGCTTCTGAAAAAGGCCAGAAGACGAAGACAATGAGCATTTTAGTCAATGAATTAGTAACTGAAAACCAAAATAAGAGAGTGAAGGTGGCCATAAAGACCACTAACTAATAAGTAAGCCAGCGTTGGACAAAACTTTATAATAGTTAGTAAAGTGCAACGCTGATTATGACATCATAACTTAAAAAAATAAGAAGATAATCCGACCCGAAAACAATATCCAGGTGTAAGGACGAATTGTATTCATATACAGAATATCTTCCATAAAATTCCGTGCATATTGCGCTATCGTGCATAGTGCGCACCCCTAAATTTGACCAAAATCGGACTGAAAAAAAACTTGTTTTCATGTATAGTGCGCAGTAAGATTGAGACGTGAACGAAAACTGGTAACAAAAAAAATCAATGACTTACTGCGTGTCGAACAAGCTTTCCTTATAAAATCCCATTTGTGGCGTGCGTTACTCTGTTGTTTAATCACGGGAATATCATTTGCCTACACTTTTAGCAAATATTTTGTATTAAACTTTATTGAACGATATAAAAATACAAATATAATTGCGATCAGAACAGGTTAGAATCCGAATTTGATTTGAGCAGAACTCATTAACATAAATGGTCGTTAGAACATAAAAAATTGGATATTTAGTTTGTTTCAATTCATAAAATATGAGTTTTGTGCGCTGATACTTGAGAGAATAAAATCAATTTTAATATAAAAAAATCCTCAAATCAATTTTAGCTCACTCTAACAGTGCCGGTAATTACTTTGATAATTATATCAAAGGCGAGCCCCTGAGATTTTGTTCAATCACATACGCAGTAGATGGGTGGTTTCAATACTCGGTTCCCAGGTGGTGTAGTCAGGTGGTGGTGCGGGTGGGTGGATTAACATGGTCAGAAGTACAATAAACAAAGGTGATAGAGTTGACTGCCTGACGTTTACAAAATCGACAGTGATCAATTGTATTCCAAACATTTCCCATCGTATCACTGTTATATCGTATTTTATATAATATATCATAGTATATCATCATCATCATCATCATCATCATAATAATATATTATAACATAGTGCTATAATCTAGTTTATTCCACACATTGTTTATTAACCCTAAGGAACCTACGAGCCGTCTGGACGGCGCGCAAAAAGCGTACAAATAAACCTACGAGCCGTCTGGACGGTTTTCAACAAGTTGACGTAGAGAACTACGCGCCGTCTGGACGGCTTTAAAAGCACCAGTTTTCGATCGCTAAATACGCAAGCATTACGGGCGTTTTATCCAATCAAACATAGCGTTACATTACGTCAGATGACTGAATTTTATAAATCCACTGTTGATTGGTCAATTCAGTTTATTTACAAATTTCTACGGGAAAATATAAATAGTTTTCTGTGAATGAAATTCCTAGCGTAAAATCGTCAACGATAGCGTGCCGATTCCTTTATTTAACCGAGTACTCGATTCCCTGACGGCCGGAATCGCTTAGTGAGAATGTCTAACCTAATTTATAATTGCGTCGGTAAAATATTACATACTGCTGAATAGCTACACTGACGCCTACAATATTTAAAGTGTGCATCCTTACATAGCTTGCCCATTAATACCACTATATCACACCCGTCATTTACCTTCTAGGGAGATATTGGCGTGCATCTACGGTCTAATTTCTGTTCCTCAATCATCTATCATGATACCGCATGTTACGGGGCTGCTACTGGGTCAATACGGGCCCGTAACATGCATTATTAAAGTAATGCCAGTCATGAGACATAATAGCTCTTTGAAATCAGCTTTGTTGACTGTTCCAGTTTTATTTCCGTTTTCTATTGTTCTTTCATCTTGTAAATGTTTCTCCTCTTTTTTTCTTCAGGATCATATGGCGAATAGGACAGTTATCTGGTTGAGATTTCATGAAAATGATGATTCTGTAATTCTATCTTCTGCACTATTTTATTAACCCCTACCATTCTGTCAAAATTTTAAATTTTCAAATTAAATTAAAAGAACTGGTGTTCTTGTCTCAACAGATTTGGTGGAAGATGTTGCTGTCGTAGATAGCAACATCATCTACCAAACCAAAGTTGTTAAAAAATGTACACCAGTTTCTATTAGTAGAAGTAGAACAGTACCAGTTTTCCAGGCTATTGGCACATTAAAAGATAGAATATTGACATAAGAGTGGTAAGGGTTAAATCTGATGCGCTTGATGTAAATCTACTGTACCATTTTATTTCGAATCACTTATTGTATAAGCTGCCATTGTAAACTACATGTATGTCAAATACAGTTTCTTCTATGTAAGAGTGTCATATTACTTAGTAGGACTGGTGATTAAATTGTTGAATATTTTGAGATCGATTGGACTGGAAGATGTTGCTACATTAGGTGACAACATGTTCCAGTGGTAAAGCTTGCATATTAAAGGGTTGAATACTGTATTATTTGTAAGCTATCAGTGTAAATATCAAATAAAGTTTACTCGCAGTGAGAGGGAGAGAGAGAATCTCATCTTAGGTAATCAGACTGGACTATGTATAGTAGATTTGTTGAATATATCGAGTCCAATCCAATTTGATTGGAAACTGGCATTGTTTTGGACAACAATAGATTCCAATTAAATTTGTCAAAATATACTCAACAGATTGTTTCTTTAGATTGCAGGTACTTTTGATCTTTATTGCTATTCATTCCTGGATTATTACCCTTGCCCTAATGTGAAAGAGGGTATTATGTGTGTGCACACATCCAGTATTGCATCTAAAAAACTACTGATCCGATTCGTTTAAAATTTTAACACAACAAACCAACATAACCTAAACAAGGGTTTCCAGACTTTGTGTGATCATACATAAAGATTTAACAAATTTGGATATGACAAAAACGGTAGGGTGGTCTCGGCAGTGGTTTACAATCTCTGATTACTCCTGTTCATAATGTTATTTATCAAGCATCAAGTCTTCGACAATGATGGTAAGTGAGTGATAACTAGGTTGCTTGGTCGATGACGCATTATAGCAAATCCCCATGCTCACCACTTTGACCTCTTTACCCATCCCATCCCTGGGGGAGTCTCCTCTGCACTCCATAATTACATACCAAATTTGTTTGAATTAGTTTCATTACACAGAGACTGCAGTGGATTGATTTGAAAAATCTGGATGTCATCAGAGGAAGTGATCTGTGAGAGCAGGAGTTAAAATTAACATGAGCCAGAGGCTAGTAGAAATTGACCAGGGTTAATACAATGACCAGCCCAATGGCAACAATTTCATTTGTCAACCCTTTAATGGTGATGGTGGCCAATGAATGCCTCTGCTGTGATCTTAAGAAATGTTGATTAACAGAGCAAGACTTTTTGAAAATTTATCACTAGAATGCTCGGTAATTGAGCCAGTCATTCCAGTTGTAAAATTTCAAAAATAGTCTTCCCTTGCTCTGTATAGAAAATTTGAAGGGCTAAAGTAGAATCTAGTAATCACTAGTCCTATCTGAACATAGTGGTTCATTTGGCTTAATTTCAATTCATGGAGAGGGTGTCAACTGGTGTGCGAGAGTGGTCTATGAAAAATCCAGAAATCTAGATAAATCTGGAAGAATCTCTGCTTACAATAAATTTCTTTTTCAAAACATGGAGATAATGAATGGACTCAAGGAGACAAGGTAGGTATGGGGATAATGAATGGACTCAAAGAGACAAGGTTGGTAGGTATAATTAATTCAGTCATCATACTAAAATGTAATTTTCTTTCGGATTGAGAAATTAGGCTACAACCATCATTTGCCACGCCACATTGTTTTCAGGACTTGTCACGAAAGGGTTAAACATAGTAAAAACTGGAATTGACAAAGGGAAGGACAGAGCAGAAATTTAGATTTTCTAATGGATAATTTTTTAGCTTTGCCCCGCCCATCTCTACATAAGGTCCATCGATGATTTGCGCGTGTTGGGATCAGTTTATATACTTTGAATCCTGAATTCCAAATTTCATGGTAACCATAGATACAGCTAACTTGGTGAATATTTTGAAACCAATTTCAAGTACTTTGATTTGACGGAATGCTGTTGCTGCCCAACTCACCAGGTCAGCAAAGGCAAACTAATTCTAAAATATTCACCAGCTTTCCTTTATAAATTTTAATTTTTTCCCATTAAAATGAGATATGGGCAATTCATCTCTTACCTTTATCTTGTGCACGTTACATTGTGTAGATTTCACTCTGCTGTCGCCGCTACTCACATAACAAATTCAGTTGACGTTTTGCCCCTCCCCCATCAGCCTCTTCCGACCCGAGCAGTGTCACAGCCTAATGTATTAGGTTGTCTCACATGCTACACCCATAGGGCCATGATATGGTAAATCACCAGATTTGGTTATATTCCTTTAACTTTGACAGTCTTCCATCAACCCTACACCCACCCACCCCCTCCCCACCCACACCCCTCTGGGAATGGAGCCTAGTGTAAATGGTGTCTCCCAATCCACAAGCATATCGGTAATTTACACAATAATTTTGATTGAATTTTACCAAAAGCTTTCTGAGGAGATGGATGGACAGACAGACAGATGGAGGCGATTGTAATATCCCTGCAGTTTTTTCAAAACGTGTGGGTATAATTAAGAGATTAAATTTAATTTATTGATATTTGATTCAAATCCCACCCAATCTCAAATGATACATAGAGCTTATGTGAGATGCACATTAGCTGAGCCCTCAGGAATACGGTTGATAACAGTCGGCAGTCGATCCAGAACAGCCGCCGGCATAGCTGTCAGCCATTGATGTGTGTAGTAGCTGATCATGTTTCGAACGTACATCATCATGTTTTAGTTAAAATATACTGTTTCCATACAAAAATTAGATTATAGAGTAACACAGGTCATCAAATTTTTATTTTTATAAAATCCATGTTAGTAAATCCATTAGGTGTAGCAGGAAAAACTGAATCCGTTTAGAGTTTAGAAGCCATCGCCCATCAGTCACCTGCAAAAAATAGGAAGGATAAATTAGAAATATCCAAATTAACAATCCAATTTTTTCATGAAAATTTAAATTTTCCCATAGACAATGCCCATATGCAGACCAAGAGCAAGTCATTCCAGTGATACATTTTCAAAAATAATCTTACTTTGGTCAGAAAATTTACATTTTCCTCGACAACTGCAGCAGTTTTGGTCTGACTCAAATGTTAAATGGTTAACAATATTGCGCAAGGTCATAGGGATATATAGTCCGAGTCTGCTCTGACTCAACCCGTCCCAGTGACATATATTTGGACAGACTGTCACAGACTGAGTCTGTCCAAATATCTGTCACAGGGGCAGGTTGAGTCAGAGCAGACTCAGACTAAGGGATATACTGGTAAACATTATGACCCGACAACGGGTGTTATGGTCATACACCACCCTCAGATTTTAGCGCATAAATGAAATGAATAATATAATAAATGGTGGGCATATATCGTCCAAGGAGGGAGTATGACTACTAGTTACTGGATTAACCTTTTCAATCGACAAGAGCGAATAATAAATTTGCTACGAATGTTTCAAAATTCTGTTGAATGTTTTGAAACTAATTAAACTGGCTAAGGCAGCACCAGCTTCACATTGGATTCCAAATATTCAACATCTTACATTTATAAAGACTGTAAATGTGGAGTTCTGGAATTTCAGGTTCAAATGTGACAATTGTTTTTGATTTTGGGCACACAAGTTTATTTCAGGGCCCCGGTTCTCTATATCTTTGATCAAAGGATACTGGCCACACAGTAAATGGTGATAGAATGTTTGTAACCAGGGCAATAGTGAAATATTTGTTTTCTAAGGAATTATTTGTACGTTCCAGTCATCAATGATTATTAGTAAATGTGCTGTTACTTGTAAGTTTTCAGTTACTCAATGACTAATTTAACCGAGAAAGTTATAGATTGTGTTAAGAGAGCAGCTGAACCTTTGTTTACAATTTCCGAGATAACTTACTCTTCAAATTACTAGCATTAATTAGGCCGAGTTGAGATGCGAAAGTTGTCAAATATATCGGCATCCCACTTCCCGATTGGCAAGATCGTTAATCTAGTGATCTGTCTACTTTTTAGTTTGTGGCGTACAAGAAATATGCATAGATTGACATATTTGAACACACAACTATGTTGCAAAACAGCTGATCGTGTCGCCATCTTGCCGGAAAAATTAATATTCATGTATTCCCGACCAATCAGACGCATCAATCTTATAGTACGCGATACGGTGTTGCCAATAACGGGTAATGAGCTTGGTACTCGTATATTATATACGGGTACAATTCTACAAATTCCTGTCGTTCTCTGGCGATCTTTCACGATAAACGATTCCTATTTGGGACGGCGCTACGAAAAAATGCCCGATGCTATAGAATCTTAGTGTAAAACATTCGCGTTCGCTTTTTAAGCGGCTGAGTGCACCCAGTAATGCTAAACATAGCATAAAATTTGCCATTTATTCGCTGTCAACGCTGAGAAACCCTGGTATGTGTTCGATTATGTATAAAGGAATTATTCAACATTGAATGAGGCCTCCCCCCCCAAATCATGACCGGAATTTCTCGAAATTTTACGGTACCATGACATAATATAATTGTCATTTTCACATCTTATCGGATGAAAACCTTCACGAAACTTTGGTATCTGTTAGTTTTAATACCATTGTGATTAATTTTATCAATGGCATTTGTAAAATTAAAAAAAACTTCGATAAACTTTGCAAAAATAGACCAATGTATTTATCCTATAAGGTGTGGCCATTTTGAGAGGCACGTTGACTAACTAAAATATATTTTATTCATACAAATTTTACATGTACTTAAAGGTATTTTATTGCCCTTTCTAATGATATATAGTTTTATATATAGTGATTTGTGACTTTGCCAAAAATAGTTAATATAGTTGGCATGGTAGCACTATGCCGCTATCACTCCACTACCGCTAACAGGCTAGGTTTCTAAGCAAGTTTCTAGCTTTTGGCTGTAGGGTTTCTAGCACTTTTTTGTAAATTCTTGGTAGGGCCCAGAGGGTTAAATAAATTGAATTATCTTCAATTTGAAATGATTTTCTATTCTCATCCTTTCGTTTCCATAGTTACTTTGTCATACTTTAACAGCTGTGACCTTTAACCTTAATCTGTCAATCTTAATCATCATCCTCCGCCGATTGGGCAAAACATTGTGCTGTTTAGCACATAGAAAACATTCCATTCTATATCTATGTAAATGCTAGTATCTGTGTAGTAATCTATGGATTTTAAACATCTCTATGTTCAACTTGGGAAGACAAGAGTAACCTCCCTTTATAGATATAAATTAGAACAAATTACAGGAAACTATGGCGCTGTAAAAAAGTTGAATGTTGGTTTATTTGATCATTTTACAACACTATATGGTATTTAACCCTCTAGGCCCTTACAAGAATTGGCAAAAAAGTGCTACAAACCCTACGGCCAAAAGCTAGAAACTTGCTTAGAACCCTTGCCTATAAGTGGTAGTGGCATGATAGCGGCGTAGTGCTACCATGCCAACTATATTAACTATTTTTAGCAAAGTAACAAACCACTATATATAAAATCATATATCATTAGAAAGGGCAATAAAATTCCTTTAAGTACATATAAAATTTGTATGAATAAAATATATATTTAGTTAGTCAACGTGCCTCTCAAAGTGGACACACCTTGTAGGATAAATACATTGGTCTATTTTTGCAAACTTTATCGAAGTTTTTTTTGACTTTTACGAATGTCATTGATAAATTTAATCACAATGGTATTAAAACTAACAGATACTAAAGTTTCGTCAAGATTTTCAGTCGACAAGATGTGAAAATGACAATTATATTATATTTAAAAAAATTCTGCTCCAAATTTTGGGGGGAGGCCTCATTCAACGTTGAATAATTCCTTTATACATAAGCGAATAAATACCAGAGTTGCTCAGAATTGACGGTGAATAAATGGCAAATTTTATGGTATGTAGCATTGCTGGTTTCAATCACCTATTTAAACAGCGAAGGCGAATGTTTTACACTAACCTTCAATAGCATCGGTAATTTTTTCAATGCGGCGTCTCCGATAGGAATCGTTTAGTGAAAGTTGATATTTAGAAATATTAAAGAGTGTTAGGGAGGTTAGTATACTCTTGCAGTGAAATAGGCTATTTTTCAACTTATTTTCACTCATTCTAGCCCTTGAAACCGGTATTTTCGCTAAGGCTGAAAATGTGATTTTATGGGTCGGGAATCAGTCTGGAATAACGATCGCATTCTAACATGTCTATAATCAATTATGGTACTACCTCAACTGGATCTTTGAAATGTCTGACTACTGTTTAAATATTGTGTTATACCTTTATTAACCCTAAGGAATCTATGAGCCGTCTGGACGGCACGCAAAAAGCGTACAACTAAACCTACGAGCTGTCCGGACGGCTTTCAATAAGTTGACGTGGCGTCCTACGCGCCGTCTGGACGGCTTTAAGAGGACCAGTTTTCGATCGCTAAATACGCAAGCATTACGGGCATTTTATCCAATCAAACTTAGCGTTACATTACGTCAGATGATTGAATTTTATAAATCCACTGTTGATTGGTCAATTCAGTTTGTATACAAATTTCTATCGGAAAATATAAAGTTTTATGTGAATGAAATTCCTAGCGTAAAATCGTCAACGATAGCGTGTCGATTCCTTTATTTAACCGAGTACTCGATTCCTTGATGGCCGGAATCGCTTAGTGAGCATGTTCAAATTCAGTTGATTGGTCGAGAGTTGCGAAGAAATTAAGATGGCTGCGCTCACAGTTTATAATTTCGTTCGATAAAATATTACATACAGCTGAATATCTACACTGACACCTAAAAGATTTAAAGTGTGCATCCTTACATAGCTTGTCCATTATCTCACAACCGTTATTTAGCTTCTAGGGAGATATTGGCATGCCTCTGCGATCTAATTTCTGTTCCTCAATCATTTATCCTGATAACGCATGTTACGGGGCCACTACTGGGCCCGTAACCTGGCTTATTAGAGTAAGCACAGTCATTAGGCATATTGGCTTGTTATTGCCCTCTGAAATCACCTTTGTTGACTGTCCCAGTTTTATTTCCGTTTTCTATTGTTCTTTCATCTTGTAAATGTTTCTCTTCTCTTTTCTTCATGATCATATGGTGAACATGATAGTGATCAGGTTGAGATTTCATGAAAATGATTATTCTGTAATTCTGTCTTCTGTGCTATTTTATTAACCCTTAACACTCTATGTCTAAACATTTAATTTTCAAATTAAATTAAAAGAACTGGTGATCAGTTCCCAACAGATTTGGTGGAAGATGTTGCTGTCGTAGATAGCAACATCATCTACCAAATCAAAATTGTTGAAAAATGTACACCAGTTTCTTTGCTATTGGCACATTAAAAGATAGAATATTGACATCAGAGTGGTAAGGGTTAAATCTGATGTGCTTGATGTAAATCTATTGTACCATTTTATTTCGAATCACTTACTGTATAAGCTGCCATTGTAAACTACATGTATATCATACAGTTTCTTCTATGTAAGAGTGTCATATTACTTAGTAGAACTGGTGATTAAATTGTTGAATATTTTGAGATCGATTGGACGGGAAGATGTTGCTGCATTAGGTGACAACATGTTCTAGTGGTAAAACTTGCGTGTTAAAGGGTACTGTATTATTTGTAAACTATCAGTGTAAATATCAAATAAAGTTTACTCGAAGTGAGAGAGAGAGAGAGAATCTCATCTTAGTTAATCAGACTGGACTATGTATAGTAGATTTGTTGAATATATCGAGTCCAATTTGATTGGAAACTGCTGCTGTTTTGGACAACAATAGATTCCAACTAAATTTGTCAAAATATACTCAACAGATTGCGTCTTTAGATTGCCGCTACTCTTGATCTTTATTGCTATTCTCCAGGATTATTACTCTTGCCCTAAGGGGAAAGAGGGTATTGTGTGTATGCATGTGCCCAGTATTGCATCTAAAAAGCTACTGATCCGATGTTTCCAGACTTTGGCTGTGATCTGGACAAAAACCCAGTATCCACGTCTGATACAAATTTTAATCTATATCTCGGAAACTACTGATTAGAATTTGCTCAAATTTTAACAAAGGAAAGGGAGGGTGTGATCATACATAAAGATTTAACAAATTTGGATATGACAAAAAAGGTAGGGTGGTCTCGGAAGTGGTTTACAATCTCTGATTACTCCTGTTCATAATGTTATCTATCACGCATCAAGTCCTTGACAATGATGGAACGTAAGTGATAACTAGATTGCTTGGTCGATGACGCATTATAGCAAATCCCCATGTTCACCACTTTACCTCTTTACCTATCCCATCCCTGGGGGCAGAACCAAATGTAAATGTCCTATGCACTCCATAATCACATACCAAATTTGTTTGAATTAGTTTCATTACACAGAGACTGGAGTGGATTGTTGTGAAAAATCTGGATGTCATAAGAGGAAGCGATCTGTGAGAGTAGGAGTTAAAATTAACATGAGCCAGAGGCCAGTAGAAATTGACCAGGGTAGGGTAGAAATTGACCAGGGTTAGTACAATGACCAGCCCAATGGTAACAATTTCATGTGTCAACCCTTTAATGGTCATGGTGGCCAAAGAATGCCTCTGCTGTGATCTTAAGAAATGTTGATTAGCAGAGCAAGACCTTTTGAAAATTTACCGCTAAAAATGACTGGCTCGGTAATTGAGCCAGTCATTCCAGTTGTAAAATTTCAAAAATAGTCTTCCCTTGCTCTGTAAAGAAAATTTGAAGGCTAAACTATAATCTAGTAATCACTAGTCCTATCTAAATGTAGTGGCTCATTTGGCTTAATTTCAATTCATGGAGAGTGTGTCAACTGGTGTGCGAGAGTGGTCTATGAAAAATCCAGAAATCGAGATAAATCTGGAAGACTCCAATCTCTGCTTACAGTAAATTTCTTGACCTTTTAACCCCTTCTCCACCCCTGGGATGGAGTCAAAGAAATAAATGCCAGGAAATCCACAATACCAAATTTTGAATTCCACACAACAGTTTGGGAGTAAAGTGTGGCAAACATTTTTTAGGATATTTGAACTTTGGACTTCACCCCCTGACCTCCAGTGGGCGGAGCCAAATCTAAATGTCGCCTTGCAAAGCACAATCATATGGGTAACCGCCATACCAAATTTGGTTGAAACCCACCCACTGTTTGGGAGGAGATAGCATGATGGACGGACAGATGAGTGGATGGAGGCAATTATATTACCATTTTTCAAAACATGGGGATAATGAATGGACTCAAGGAGACAAGGCAGGTAGATATAATTAATTCAGTCATCGTACTAAAATGTAATTTTCTTTTGAATTGAGAAATTAGGCTACAACCATCACTTGCCATGCCCCATTGTTTTCAGGACTTGTCATGAAAGGGTTAAACATAGCAAAATCTGGAATTGACAAAAGGAAGGACAAAGCAGAAATTTTGATTTTCTAATGGATGGATCTACTTTTAGCTATGCCCCACCCATCTCTACGTAGACTCTGTCGATGCTTTGCACATGTTGGGATCAATTTATATACTTTGAATCCTGAATTCCAAATTTCATGGTAACCATAGATACAGCTAACCTGTTGAATATTTTAAAACCAATTTCAAGTACTTTGATCTGACTGAAAGCTGTTGCCACCCAACTCACCAGGGCAGCAAAGGCAAACTAATTCTAAAATATTCACCAGCTTTCCTTTATGGTAACATTAAAATGAGATATGGGCAATTCATCTCTTACCTTGATCTTGTGCACATTACATTGTGTAGATCTCACTTTGCTGTCGCCTCTACTCATAACAAATTCAGTTGACGGTTTGAGCCCCCACCTCCCCCCGCCCCCTTAAGCCCCAAGCAGTGACACAGCTTAATGTATTCGGTTGTCTCGCATTCTACAACCATAGGGCCATGACATGGTAAATCAACAGATTTGGTTATATTCCTTTAACATTGACAGTCTTCCATCACACACCCCCACCTCCGCTGCGGATGGAGCCTAGTGTAAACGGTGTCTCCCAATCCACAGGTATATCGATAATTTACACAATAATTTTGATTGAATTCTACCAAAAGCTTTCTGAGGAAATGGATGGACAGAAAGATAGATGGAGGTGACTGTAATATCCATGCAGTTTTTTCGAAACGTGTAGGTATGATTAAGAGATTAAATGAAATTTATTGATATTTGATTGAAATCCCACCTAATCTCAAATTGTACATAGAGCTTATGTGAGATGTACATTAGCTGAGCCCTCAGGAATTTGGTTTGATAACAGTCAGTAGTCCACCCAGAACAGCCACCGGCATAGCTATGTCAGCGACTGATGTGTGTAGTAGCTGATCATGTTTCGAACGTACATCATCATGTTTTACTTAAAATATACTGTTTCCCTATAGAAATTAGATTATACACTAACACATGTCACCAAATTTTTATTTTTATACAATCTAAGTTAGTAAATTCATTAGCCGTAGCAGGAAAAACTGAGTCCATTTAGAAGCCATCGCCCATCAGTTATCTGCAAAAAATAGGAAGGATAAGTTAGAAATATCCAAATTCTAGAAGAGTTATATTAAGAATTTAACACTCAAATTTGTTCATGAAAATTTCAGACTTCTGATAGACAATGTCCATTTTCAGACCACAAGCCAGTCATTCCAGTGATACATTTTCAAAAATAGTCTTCTCTTGGTCTGCAAATGGATATTTTGAACCTTGGTGGAGAGGAAAACAAACCCTCTGATGATGTGCTGTCCTTTTCAATCATAGATAGATAACTGTGGACACAAACACAAAGAGAGATTAGTATTTCATAGCGCCATATAGAAATAAACCAGTTTTATGTACGCT
Source organism: Chaetoderma sp. LZ-2023a (assembly GCA_034401795.1). Lineage (NCBI taxonomy): Eukaryota > Metazoa > Mollusca > Caudofoveata > Chaetodermatida > Chaetodermatidae > Chaetoderma > Chaetoderma sp. LZ-2023a. Next base: position 143,016,691 of record CM067369.1, read on the forward strand.
TATCACGTCTAATCACGAGTCCCGGAAACACATTACATCGGAACTAAAACGCTAAATTAGACAAATATGTATTAGAAACCACTGATGACTTGGTCCTGGGCCCTCCTCTGGCGACTACCCACGCTCAGACATGATTTTCAGATGATTAATATGTTTAGAAAGTGATTTGAAACAGCAGAAAACTCTTAGAAAAAAGTATGCATGTGACTCTTTTGCCAATAAATTTTAAAAGAGAAAGTTCTAGTCGGCGCATGCGAGAGGTTGGGGCTGGCATCCGCCGGACTGTCATCCGACTACCTGCCCAGTAGGGGCACCTAACTTTTTTAATCTGAGTGTTTATTGAGTGAGTCGATATTTGGAAATATTAAAGACTGTTAGGGAGGTAAGTATACTCTTGAAGTGAAATAGGCTATTTTTCAACTTATTTACACTCATTCTAGCCCTTGAAACCGGTATTTTCACTAAGGCTGTTTGATTAGTGAGACCGTCACCGGTTTTCACCAGTTTTCAGGCCAAACCACCCAGCCCTACCTTTAACGTCAGCTAGCAAGTGACGTATTTTAGTCAAGACATCAGATACTTGAGTGATAGACAAGATCCCTCAATGACTGACAAGAGTTTAACTTGATATTGAATCCTTATAACTATCTATGACTAAACTGAATAAATAAGAAAAGACCATACAAAGTCCTGCTGATGCAAAATGAGTATGCGGATTAAGAATATAATACCATCTAGCACGTCTTGTTGTTGTGTACATTGTTTTTCTCTGAGCAGGTAACGAGTTATGTCAGGTGTCAATGAAAGCAGGCTTTGTGTATCGCAAGGCAGCTGATTTTGTCGCAACAAACTGTTGATTATAAACTGCGCATAACTGTCAATTATATCCAGTCCTCGCTTGTACTCATCTGGATATGAAAACACATACAATAATCTGAATTATAAATTACAATAAGCTTTAAAAGGTCAAAGTCTAACTTCTGTGATAGGCATATCGCTTATATATAGATGGTTGTTTTACAAGAACATGGAATTTCATCAGATTTATGACAGTAATGTAGAGTACATGCATATAATCAGCTACATATAACTTGTAATAAGAATGTGCAGGCAATGACACAGCATCGTAAATCACTAAACTTTCAGAAACTTTGACCTTTTGATCCTATACCTTAGAGTGGATCCCAATATAAATATCATCTGACAATCCGCAATCATACGGGTAAGTCACATAACAAATTTGGTCGAATTCCACTAAACAGCTTAACGTAATAGCATTACAGACTAGATTTTATGATATTTGACATTTTGAGCCCTCTCCTAGGGGCACATTTCCATGGAGATATAGGTAAACTCTGATAAAAATGGTAACACACAATCAGCAATCATATGGGTAATACACATAATGTATACCATTTGGCTGATTCTGCCATAACATCTTTAGAGACAGATGCATTAAATGAAATCACTGATTTCTGTTTTCACAAGAGAGTAGTTATACTTACCTCCCTAACACTCTATGATATTTCCTAAATATCGACCTAGACTCAATAACCCCAGATTTAAAAAGAAAGGTGCCTCTACTGGGCAGGGAGCCGGCTGTCAGTCTGCCGGATGCCAGCCCCAACCTCGCGCATGTGCAGAGTGACATTGGCTCGGCTTGTACTATTGGCTGACACATGCAACTAACAAGCCTGAAGACCGAGACTCTGTGGGGCGGAGAGGATGGCTCCGTGTTAGGTAAATATAACTACTCTCTCATGAAAAAAGAAATCTGTGATTTTGTTTATCTCACTTCAAGAGATATACTTACCTCCCTAACACTCTATGATAATGCCAGAATTTGTCAGTGAATTCGGCGGGAGGGAGGCGAGGTCAGAAGACCAGCTCATTCATTGCGCTGCGCATCAAGCATTAACATCTAAAATTGTGTTAACCACAATCAAGAAATGATTTGAACATCGGATAACACCACTGATGGTTGAGAGTAATGACTGCATGCCAAATGCGCTTCCCCCCCCCCCCCTCCCTTCCTTTTGGGAAAGGAGAAGCTATGACTTAAATGTCCCATACGCTCTCTAAGTACTGGTACTATAGGACACGAGACGAAAGGCTTCATTTTCATATACTCTCAGTAAATAAACCACATAATAAACACGTACCATCACCATTTTAGAAATAACGGGTAAAAACGTGACAATAATATTATGTAACAAGATGCAAGACTGACCGTAAGCATAAAAGCCGTGTCGACCAGTTCCCTTTGGTGAAGAACAATGACATACATTTATGCGGTTGTTACCCCAATTAAAATGTGCTGTCGGAAGACAGTGAGCGCCTTATCTACACTATATACAACTGATCATCGTTTGAGAATCGACACGGCAAGAGGATTAGTGGTGTCACGGAGGTAATGGTTGGTAAAACTTGACTCACAGTGCCACTGGGCTACTGTTAAACAGGGCGGTGGACGCCACTATGCCACCATCGTACTAACATATGCCATCTCACATAGCTACACTGTTCGAGGCCGTGCTTGCAGACCTGTGATTTCTCGCTATGTGTAGTAACATTACACTAGTGGGCTGTAGGTAGCCAATCAGATTTCTGCCTACTTCACGCGATAGGCGAGACTTCGTCTGGTGACCTAATTTACAATCACAAAAACAACTGCGATCACGACGCACTTGAAGTGGAGAGACATTTGCAAAAGTTTGCGACAGTTTTTCTTTAAACAAGTTATCTGAGGAACAGAAAATGTGTAGACTGGTTCTCGGTAACAAAAAACGCTAGTTTGGTTTATGCATATGTGTAAATTTGTCTACTTCCTGATTTCTTATCGAGCAATCTCATTGGTGCAGGTTGACTGACCTCAGCTCATTAGTATGTATGAAGCTTCGTGAACTTAGCATAAACATTAAAGGCATGCAAGCATGGTACTCGATACGGGAACATAGTGGGAGGGCGAGGATCGTGCAATAGGACAATGCTATACCATGGACACTGTGAACCTTGGCTAAGCCAACTTGTTTACCAGTGGCGGATTTGTGGCAAAACTGGATACATTCCACAATCCACCTAGATATAGTGTCTATTGAAGCCCTGCCATGGGGTTCAATATATGACAACCATACCAAAGATTAAACAAAATCACGGATTTTCTTTTTCACGAGTGTTGATACTTACAACCCTGATACTCAATGATATTTCCCAAATATCGACCTAGCTTCAATAAGACTCAGAATTAAAAGGAAATCGCCCTCATTGGGCAGGTTACTCAACAGACAGTCTAGCTGATGCGCCGCCTAAACTCGCGCGTGCGCAGGGCAGTCTCGTCCTATTTCAAATTATTGGCTGACAAATTGCAACAAAAAACGCCAAAAAGACCGAGCCTCTGTGGGGCAGAGAGGCCGGGATCGTATCAGGGTGGTAAGTATCAACTCTCTCGTGAAAAAAGAAATCTGTGATTTTGTTTATTTCACATCAAGAGGATACTTACCACCGTGATACTCTATGATATAGCCAGAATCCGTAGGTGAATTCGGCGGGAGGGAGGCGACGTCAAAAGACCAGCTCGTCCCTGGAAGAGAAAGCTCTTTTATGTTTGGAACACAAACATCTGAAATTGCGTATGAAACACAACCAGGATTTGACATGGACATCGGCTAACACGACCGATGTTGAGAGTAATGACCATTTAACATGCGCTCCCCCATTCCATCTTTTGTGAAAAGGGGAGCGCAATGTCCTACATGCTCTCTATGTACTCGTGCTAACATATTATAGGACATCGGATGAAAAGCTTCATTTTGTATACTCTCTGTTGGAACCACATCAAAAACTCGTACCATCACCATACTAGTAATAAAAGGTGAAAAAAAATATTTTGACGTGATTTCCTCTTCACCACTGGTGATGAGAGATTCGTACGGAACAGTAGGGAAATCACTCACTCAAATGCACTGTGTGTGAGACTTAGGCCGTATGAGCAATATTTACAAATATTTACAGTCTAGCGTTTATGTAAAATCGATAAGGCAAGCGGATTTGATGTGTCACGGAGATAATAGTCGGTAAAACTAGACTCATAGTGCTACAGTGCTACTGACATAATGTCATCCACTGACACTCCATTAAACAGAGCTGTGGAAGCCACTACATCACGGGCACTGAGCCTTGGCCATGTCAATTTGTTTGCCCATGGCGGCTTTGTGGCAGTGCTGGATGCATTCCACAATCCACCTAGATATGGTATCTTTTGAGGTTCTCCCGTGAGGTTCAATGTAAGATAGTCATAAAGCACTAGCGTCCATCCGCCATTCTTCTGTACGTTGTTTATAACGTGATAACGCACGGAAAGGACACTTGAAGCCTATGAATTAGGATCAAACCTAGTCAAAGCGGGCAAAATTATAGGTTGACCAGGATATTTTAAAGACTGGTTCCTGGCAATAAAGTTAACTGTAGGTAGAAGCCTGAGGCCTTCCCCTGTAACCAAAAAATGGTCTGGCTCGGCTGACAAAGCATGTATTTCACTTCTTCGTCTAACCGAAGCTGCAGCAATCAGAAAAACTGTTTTACGTGTCAACATTTTCATGGAAATTGAGCTTAGTGGTACAAAGGGTTTATCTGCTAGTACTTGAAGTACTAACGACAAACTCCAAGACAGAATCATTGGTGGATTCCTAGGTTTTAGATTACCCATGCCGTTGATTAAAGTATTTAGATCACATACGTCATCACATACCCTATTAGACAAGCACGGGATAACTGACATTAAAGCTGACTTATAGCCAGCAATAGAGTTAGTCTTCAGGCTTATAGGCATCAACAATTTGACAGAGGAAATCAGCTACTACCTGAATAGATGCATCCATTGGATTAATACATCTTTTGGAGCACCATTCAGCAAATGTGTTGATTTTATAATTATATGCTCTGGAGGGTGATCACCTTCTGGCGCTTGCCAGAAAGATGGCTGCTTGCTCAGAAAAGCCCTCCTTAACTGCTGATTCCTTGACAACATCCACGCAGTCAATTGGACCATTGACGGGTTGTTGTGCAATGTCATCCATCAGAGGCAGAGGAATGGGATTGCAGACCAGAAGGTCCAGCAGATCTTATACCATGATCGGCTTGGCCAATTTGGGGCGATCAGAAGCACTTGGCATTTCTGGTGCCTGATTTTCTGGAAATTTTGGAATCGGGATTGTTGGCGGGACTGCGTATGCATAAATTCCCCTCCCAGCTGATAGCTTGCGCATCTATTGCGATAGCGCTTGGATCTGGAATCGGAGAGAAGTACGTTGTCATCTTCGCATTCTTGTTCGTTGCGAATAAATCTTTGATGGGCTTGAACAGACGGTCCGCCGCACATTGATTTAACTGCCATTCCTTGGGTAAAACACTCATTCTTCAGAGACTGGGCGACTTCATTCCGCCATGGCGGTTTATGTAAGTCACTACTGTTGAGTTGTCTGATCGAACTAGAACTATCACAAACTTTCTCCAAGAAATGTTCCAGGCCCAGAACTACTGCTTGTAGTTCCAGTAGATTGATATGTTCTTTTGACTGATCCAGATTCCAAAGCCCTGACACTGTGGCTTCTTCCAGGCAAGCTCCCCATCCCTCCTTTGATGCATCTGTATACATCGTTATCTGAGGGTGGGGAGGGGTGAGCATCACCCCCGCCAGGAGATTCTCTCTTTACATCCACCATCGTAGGTGGTGAATAAGAGGCTCCAATACTGGCACATTTGAGTCCGGTGATCCTGTACTCTGGGGCCATTGAGTCGTGAGAAATAACTGGATAGGTCGCCTGCGTAAGGCCGCCTGAGGAATGACTGGTTCCTGAGAAACCATCAACCCCAGCATTCTCAAGTAAACCCGTGCTAGGACATGACGACTGTTGCACACTGACTGTATCAATGAGATGAGTACTTGTACTCTCTCCTGAGTAGGATACACGTATCCTATCTCTAGATCGAAGAACATTCCCAGGTAAACAAACTTCTGGGATAGTGTCAGCTCTGATTTTTGAAAGTTGATTATCCAGCCTAAGTCTGTGAGAGTTTTCAAAACTATCTCCAGATTTGCTGATAGGCTTTCCTGATTGGGTGTTTTTAACAGCCAGTCATCTATGTACGTGCGGATTGCTATGTTTCTTCTGCGAAGGTATGTTGTTATCGCAAGAACCACCCTGGTGAAAACCCGAGGAGCCGTTGAAATTCCAAAGGGTAAAACCCTGAATTCCCACTGTCTGCCCTGGAATGCGAACCTCAGGAACCAACGAAAACTCCTCGCTATTGGAATGTGGAAATAAGCATCCTTTAAGTCTATTGACGCCGTCTACATTCCCTTATACAACCCTGCCAACACCATTTTCACTGTCTCTATTTTGAAACTGGGTGTGTCTATGAACTTGTTCAATGGCTTGAGGTTGAGAATTGGTCTCCACCCTCCAGTGCTCTTTGTTACTAGGAACACGGTTGAATAGAAGCCCGGGCAACTTTCCTCCTCTATACACAACCGTTGATCTGGATCGTTTGGTATTTGAGTCCAGACTGGCACATGAGACAGCCGCGATGGTGGGCCTGTTATCCAATCGGGATGATACCCGACTGAAAGCCATCGCCAGACTAAACGGTCCTGTGTCAACCGTTCCCACTCTTGCTTGTGGAGGGCCAGGCGGCCTCCCACTGGACCACCTAGGAAGAGGTGGACATACAAAGTGCAAGAGTGGCACTGTCTCCTGGGCCATAAGCACTGGAGTGGTTCTCACCATGATAACCGACCCTTCAGGTACGATTACCATGACTAGATCCTCGCGTGCCATGACCAGCGCCACGCGCACCTCGGTGCATGAGCGGCTGTCTGGCTGGCTGCGCCGGAGCCTGCACCCCCCCTCACTGCTGGCCGAAAGCGTGCATGGCCATGGCCGGCGCTGCACTGGTGGCTGACCTCTGACCTGGCCACAGCCACCTCAAGCTTGCAGGGGATGATACACAGGGGGAGCTGCGCGAATGCACTCTCTGCGGAGCACTTCAAATTGCTCGTGCAATGCCCTCTGGTTATTGACCAGGGTGACCATCTCCTGGAGGTGCTTACATCCCTCACCTCCAAAATGACCAGGACCTGTCATAGGCATATGCAGCAGCCTATTATACAGGTCCTGGGATGGGCACAAGTTGTCCAGGGCAAACGTGCGCCACGCCCGGACACTCCTGGTCACAGACCGGGTTAAACAGTCCAGAGTCAGGTTGATTCCATCCTGGATGGCTCTCTGGATAGTCACCGGACAAGGCTTGCGCGATGTGGATGCTGTCAATAGCCCCTGTAACAGCTGGCAGACGTGCGAAAGCGCTGCAATAGACCCTCTCCCACTCTCCTCCGCATCGCGGTGTTTGGCGAGTGCAAAGCGCTCGAGCAGTGCTCCCGTGTCAGACCGGGAGCCTGGCCGCGTCTTCGCCTAGCGCAGCATGGTCATCCGGGCTAGGCTTAGGCACTACACCGTACTTCTGATATTGATCAGGTACAATGCGGCAATGTTTAGCCACCTCGCGAGGGGCCTTCGCGAGACGTCCATGCGCCTTGATGGATGTCTCTGCCGCTGTAAACTTATCTACAATATGTTCCGCCACCGGCAGAGATGGCATAACGTTAACAGTCGACTTACCTGCTAGCCACGGGCGCTGGTCCCGTTGGCTAGCCGACTGTTCCACAGCAAGATCTGGCCTGATGTTTATTAGCCAATGACTGCGAATGCTCTACAAGACGTGGGCCTTTGTCATCCTCCTGAGCAATCGCAGGTATGTATGTGGCTGGAGAAACTGATACGCCTAGCAAGCCAGAGAAAACATGCAGGCCTGAAAGAACAGGCATGCTAAACTGGCTGGCTTGACCAGGAGCAGGCGCTGTGGTATTGCGTGGGGAAATATTCGCCACACCATGGCCCTGGCCAGCAAATGCTACACCATCGGCAAGCCGAGGTATGCGGTAAAACTGGGCATCAGGTCCAGCCCTGGCTACCTTCTGCGCTGTGAATGCTACTCCTGCGTGAGTAGTTCCATGGACAATGTCACCCATATTCCCCACGAGGGGTGCACGTACATCAATGTCCATGGCCACAGCGGCAGAAGGAGAACCCAACAGATAATCCTCTTCTTCCTGGCCAGAAAGATTAGACTCCAGGTCAGCGAAGAGTGCTAGCTCGGACTGGCCAGGAAAGGTACCATAGGTGGAAATGGTACCTGCAGGGTGTGGATACGCCTAGCCTGATAAGCAGGCACCAGGCTCCAGCGACACCTGTCTATGAACAACCGGCGCGGCAAGCCTGCTGCCAGTGTTCTCATCGTGGAACGACCCCTCTAATGGGGCCACCTGTGAATCTTGATCGATAACTGGTAGGTCCCTACAGAATAATGATTCAGAGGCGGGGATTATCTGCTCCGGAGCAGAGGAAGACGACAATGAAGGATTTGTTCCAGGAAGCATGCCACGAAGCAACTCTGGTACCAAATCCTTAATTGTCCTCTTCATCGCTTCCATCATTACAACTCGGAAGGCCTCCATATCCATGGTGGACAAGGCCTTCCTCTTACCCTTCTTAGTCGGAACCTCCTTCTTGGTTCTTCTCTCCTCCTCACACGCCCTTTCTCTCGCCTGCAATGACAAAAATTCAGTCATTAGCTCACCCCCACCCCACCCCCTACTGTTTACATACATCACAATTAAGCAGAGGTCCACAAGGACTGCAATCAAAACATAAGTGTGAGGCAAACCGCTCTTTAAGAAACCTTCTACAGGAAGGACAACCAGGCTTCTGCAATAGGCCAGAAGATGAAAACAAACAACATAAAGACCACTAACAGATAAGAAAACCAGCGTTGGAAAAAAAAAATTAATAATGTGCAAGGCTAATTATGATGTCATAAATTCAAAAACCTAGAAGTTAATCCAACTGAAGAAATTTTCCAGGTGTAAGGACAAATTGTATTCATATCCAGAACATTTTACTGGAAACAGACAGTTAGACAGACTTTGCAAACATCAGATAAACAATGATACAATGGCAGCAGATTTCCGAAATATTAAAAAAAATAAATGAAGTGCCTAATATCATAACTAGAATACCTGCGTCTTTAGCATAGACAAACCATCCGATCTGATGCACTGGAAGCTCCACCAATTTCTATGATCCACCAATTTCTATGACCTCTTAACTCTCTCCACCATAAGGGGAAGGAAGTGGACCAAGAGGGCAAAGTGAGAAGACCGTATTACGAGGCCTCCAACTCACTGGACATAGACTTTTGGCTGAATATTCTAACAATGTTAGTAGGAAATGGAACCTTGGTGGAGATAAACAAACCCTCTGATGATGTGCTGTCCTTTTTAATCATAGGTAGATACCAGTGGACATAAACACAAAGAGAGATTAGTATTTCATAGAGCCATTTTGAAATAAACCAGGGTATTTTTTTAGGCACTTTTCACGTCTAATCGCGAGTCCTGGAAACACATTACATCAGAAATAAAACGCTAAATTAGACAAACATTTAATAGAAATCACCTGATGACTAGGTCCTGGACCTTCCTCTGGAGCCTTGACACGCTCAGACATTATCTTCAGGTCAAAATTGAGTCAGAAATTTGGAAAAAACACTGCAGAAACTCTAAGCAAAAAATGTGCATTTGCACTCTCAGCCAATAAATTAGCAAAGAGGAAGTACTAGTCTGTGCATGTGCCAGGTTGGGGCTGGCATCCGCCGGACTGTCATCTGATTACCTGCCTAATAGGGGCACCTAACCTTTTTAATCTGAGTATTTATTGAGTAAAAGCCGATATTTAGCAATATCAAAGAGTATTAGGGAGGTAAGTATACTCTTGATGTGAAAATTCATTATTACGTCAGAAACCTAGCCAGACATAATCAAATGTGAAGGAAAGCCCAGACAATGTATCTGAGTCCATACAAACAACGAATCAATTGAAGTTTGCCATGGAATCATTGACGAGAACCGCTAAATCTGATGATGTTGATTTCAATAGCATGTGTCTCTTTAGCCAATAAATTGGAAAAGAGGAAGTGCTAGTCTGCTGTAGTTCACATCGACCAGTCAGGTGCCGGCCGTACCAGCTAAGCTAGGTACGCGCCGCCCGTCTTGGATTCGTTCCCTGAACACGCCCCCCTGGGTAGAGCTATAAGCGTATATGAGCCTATGAGAGATCGTTAAAGAGGGCGCTTTTAGTGTACCGAGTAGGTACATTGTAATCCTTTCTAATTACTTGTTCCCACCGAATCTGACATCATCAAGACCAGAATTCGACGGGTTTTCCAAATCTGTAAACCATTTCAAAATTGGTTAAAAAATGGCTGAGTTATCCATGGAAACCCCTTTTTGTTTATCTTCAAAATATTGCTGTGACGTCATAACCACGTGTACGCAGAAATTCTAGAATGTTCTAGAACATTCGACTGCGTCATTATTAGCTATGTGCCGATTGGCTAGTGCTCGACCGATAATTGGTTGAAACCTGCGCCTATGACATCACGGGTGGTATAAAAGGAGATGAAATCCAGAACTCGAGAGCGTCCTCGGTCAGGGGACGAATAGGTTGGATCTGTATGCAGTTACTATCAGCTAGACAGGCATTAAGCAGATCACTTCTGTCTCGGGAGGTTTCTCTTCCATAGTTGAACTTTTGAACATTGTTCACTAATACATCAAGAACTAACTCGGAACACAAACTTGCGGTGAGTTCTTTCCCGGCCTGAATATATGATTCTACAGATGTAGAGGCAGCGATGTTCTTTGGTGGATGACTCGCCGGATCTGCCGGCCACGCCAAAAAGTGGTTATCCAACCTTCCCAGCACTGATGTCGTGCAGGTTTATTTTAACTTTTTGACCGCAGCAAGTAAACTTTGCCCGGTACGTCTTCAGAGCTAACTGACGTACCCCGCCCCGTTAAGCTTAGTTATGTATAATCATCCGTATTCAACAACCCCCGCTTATGAACCGGTTGTTATCAACTTCCATCCGTACCATAGGTGTATGGAAACTTTCGTCTTAGCAGTAATGTTATTGTATCTCTTACTGACTACTCATTAGCCATTCTATATTGTGATTACAGTCCTGAGTTCGATCCGCTCCCATCCTGGACTGCATGCAGAAATCCTGTTTGCAGGAACCGACATGCGGGAACTTTCCAGCTTCCAGAGAATGCGTCAACTCATGTCACACCAAGGATGACGTATCAATTTCAGTAACATGATAGCCCATGCTTAAGAATGGCTACCGATTATTCAAGTAACTATACTTAACATTTTAATTATTCAGTTAGTTACATTTTTAATCTTTATACTTTGTTTGTATAAACGGTCCCGATGACTAAATGGTACCGTAACGGTCTTAGGACCGCTAGTTATAATTTCTGTATCTGTTTATAGTTATTCTTATTTTCTGTAATGTGTTTTTTACTAACCGCACCATAGTAGATTTCTCAACCTGTACTTTATATATTATTCTGATCATTTCACATTGTATTGCTTGTTCTGGTTAGTTTTATATATGGCAAATAGCCATCAGTTCATATGTTTTGTTTATTTATAGAAAAATAGGACTGCAGTGCACGTAGGAAACACTATACAGCAACATTTATATATACAGCACATTCTCCCGTCACCAACAATTTTTCACTGAGGTCGCTGTTTATGCTATAAATCTGTTTATCCCGGCATGCTACCGACTAAAAGCCTTTCTATTCAGCTCGATAGGATAGGTTTAATATGATTAGAGACAATTTCTTCATCAAGAGACACATAGTGTACGCCTCTTTTCCGGTAGTTGCGATAATTTTGCCCGGCACTCCGGCAAGGTTGTGAAAAATTGGCCAACATACCTATTGGGCCTCATATTTATAAGTTATTGTCTCTCTTCATGTTCCACTAAGCCTTATGGCTTCTTAATTGTTTGGATATCCCTATCCGCACCGCTGACTGATCCGACCCTGGGAAACTATTGGGGTTTCCGAGCGGTGATGGCCAGGGTGTGGTATCACACACATTTCCCGTGTATCTTCGGATAACTAGTAGTTAGTTATCCTTGCCAAGGTAGGAAGCACTGCGAAAACATATCTTAATCATTATTTTCTTTTATCTGCTGGACAATCCTCCCGCACCGCAGTGCATAACCGGGCAACTTGCGTTTAAACCTAACGTCAGGTTAAAAAGATAGCCCCGTAGGACCTGGTGACGGGCGAGATGCACATCCCCACCGAATCCCGTAAGAATGTCTGGGCATGATATTAAGATCTGCCACGCACTCACGGGCCTCTCTTACCCCCACCTTAATGATAGATCAGTTGCCTAAACTTGCTTTTGTGAAAAGTAACCAATGTCCTGTGACGTTTTGTGTGGTTACTGAGCAAGATGTCCGGATTGTTACCCCGTTCGGAGATCTTGCGAGGTAACATGTATGCATGCTGTCTTCAGCATTGATGTCTTAGGGCATCCGTTCTCAATGACAGCCGTATCTAAAAGCTAGGTAGACGCCAGCCAATTGAGGCCTAAAATAATTCTTGTCTCTAAAAACTAAATGTTTATTAGGAAGTATGCCCCTAATTCTATTTAGCGAGGTTAGGCATATAAGAAGGCTCGCATAAATAAAAGCATTTATTAAAAAAAACTAATTCAGCATATTGGAAACTACATAAGACGGTGACATGGGAATCCTTCGGGAATCGCTCGTCCCGTCTTCAGTCTTCACGTAAAACAGCACGCAACCTTATAGTCATAATTTCACTAGGTATGGTCTTTCTTTATAGCATTTTGGTTGAATATTAGAGTAGGCCCCGTTTTTGGCCAGTACTCTTCTCCTTTAAGCGATGGCAACATTTTTCTGTAACGGAGGCACTTGCCGCTCACAAGAATTCAGTGCCGACGGCCCACGAGAGTATAATACTCTTCACCCAAACTAGCACTAAGAGTAGTGCCCGCGTGAGGCACTTGACTTTTCGACACTATAAAAGAAAATTTTCTTTCCTTTCAGCTTAGAGGTATAATAGCTTATATTAAGTTAATTAGTTATCTCGTGTACGGGAACCTCCCTTGAGTGGATACCTCTGCGGACCTACGAGTCTGTGTGGTAGGAGACCCACGTTTAAAAGTTCATCAGGCTGTCTCTATGTCTTGTATTTTGTCACAAACTCTTGGGATGAGACTGTAGTGTTTAATGTTTGCGATGATGGCCGCATGGCCCCACTGGACTGATTGAGTTCCACCAGCCTTAGGAGCCGGTCTGTAGGGCAGTATCGCATGGGTTCCATAACCCCAAGACCGGAAGCTAACCAGCGTCATCACTCATCATGCACATGCGGTGCACCGAGTCGACACCAGACACCGGAACGGCCCGACACTACCCCGCGAGCTACATGTGGCGCCCGAATGAGGCTCAAAGAACATCATTATTAACGCGCAGCGAACTCATGCCCACACCGTATAGCGAGCTTAGTTCTATACCATCTCCATTTACCGACGACTCCCTCGACCAAGAGGTGGCATCATATGATGGATACCCAGCTCACATGCTCACCGACTATGCCAGAAATTCACAAGCAGGATCAACAACTCCGCAGTACAACCTGTTTTCGCCTATCAATGAAGGCACCTTCCGGGATGCCTCACAGGCGGGAACAGAGTTTAGAACTATATCGGACGTCCGCAATAGGCCAACTCCATCTGGGCAATCACGACAAAGACCCGATTACGGGCACACCTACAATCATTTCAGACTACTATTGTTCACCCGTGTCATCTACGGAAGCTGTATGGCAGGGTGACAATCCATATCCTAGACAACCTCCCGCGCCGCCACCATCAAATACATCACTATATTCTAGGGGAACACCACAGCATCATCGGGAGGAATCAGCACCACCTTATCACTGATACATCAGTCATGCTACACACCACGAATGTCAGCCGACCGCACCACCACCATATGAGGAATATCAGCCCTCACCACGAGAAGAATGACCGCATAACCATCACAATATTCCGCCTCCCGTCCAGACTCATGCCGGTTTATGGATCTACAACGGGGCGGGATTCACTGGATTGGAGTACGCGCGTTCTCGCTCCTCGGCATCGACGGGAAACACCAACACCACTGCCACCACCACCAACACAACCACTTCATTCTTCCCGTGGTCTTGGCCGAGTCATTCTCCCTCCCGTCCCGAATTTAGCGGGGAGAGCGACTGGACCAATTATAAAATACAGTTCGAGATTATAAGTCAAACTATCCACTGGAACAATCAGCAGATGGGTGAATATCTCGCCGCAAAGCTTTCCGGAAAAGCCCTTCAAGTTCTTGCGGATCTCTGGACTGATTATACGCCCACTTACACCCAATTGGAATGAGCACTAACAGAACGATTTGGCGATATGGCTCTCGGAGAAACAAGCCACTTGCAACTTAAAAATCTCCGACGATGTGCAGGAGAAACTCTATCTGAGCTTGCTAGTCGAATCAGGAGCCTAGTCACCCGCGCGTACCCTAGCACGAAGTAGAAGACGTAACGCATCTCCATTTGGACACTCATCGATGCGTTAAGTGGTGAACCAGCTCTGAAAGAAAAACTTTCTTGCCGACCATGGGAGTTTAGCCTAATTGACGGCCACCACAGTCCGCATAGAAAACTTTCTGCAGCGGGAGAAAAATAACCGATGCCAATTTCACCCTATCAATGAGGTAGAAGGTGCAGCTATCACCACATCAACCAACGCTCCCACCACATCATCAACACCTACAGCACAATCACCACCGCAGACCACTTCCCAGAATTCCAATCAGAACCAAGCGCCTGGAGGAAGGGGCGTGGCCGCAGAGCGATTAGGAGAGGAAGATTATCAAGAGGCACTAGAATTGGGAATTCTACAAGAGGAGATAGAGATCTATGGGGAACGTGAGGAGTCGATGCAGATAAAGAATCTGAGACAGAAGAAAACTGATCAGTCAGAATGGGATCAACATTCTGCTGACCAGAAGCCAAGGAAAACTGATTCATACCACTAGCTGAAAAGCGAGAGAATTGAAAGCTGAGCCGAAACAAAGGAACGGTTAAGGGAGGGATCCCTAATGACAGAGAACAATGAGAAATCCAAACCAGAGGCTACGATCTGAAAATCTAATTCAGAGGAAAGAACAACAGAGATGATAGGGTCTGAATGATCAAAAGAGGAAGAAGCAGTGGAAGAGGAAGGAGGAAGAGAAGAATTAGAAGGGACAGAAGAAGATGAATCCAAAGAACCTGAAAAAGAATTGCTAGCAGAAGAAGGTGGGAAAACCCTGGAGGAGGAAGAATAGAGGAAGACTGAGAGAGGAAGAATTAGAGACATGATGAGATGAAAAATCTCTAGCCGATAAAGAAGATGAAGAAGAAGGAAGAAAAAACCTATCTCCCTGAATCTGAGAGGATGAACGAGAAGGAAGAGCAGAACCTGAAGAATCTGAACCAGTCCCATCTCGAAAAGAGGAAGAGAAGGAACATAAAGAAGCATCTACATTAACTGGCAACATAACAGATGAAGTTCCCAAAAACATGAAAATTACCATATCTAGCAATATTCTGATCCGAATGATCACGAAAATAATACGAGTCTGAACTATCATTAACGCGAGACGGAAAATTACCATTAGGGACTAAGTTTTTCTCACTAGAAAGAAGACCGTTACTGAAAAAATGCTAATCCAAATTTAAAGTCATGTTAGAGGAGGAACCTGAATGATCAGGAAACTCGTGACCGGATGCGCAAAACCTAGCCGCAGGAGAACCAGAAAGCGGAAGCGGAAGTTGGCACTGAGATAAAGCCTTAACCAGATCCTGCAGACCCTGATAATTGGCCAAACCGGAAGTCACAGATAATCCAGAAGCGGAAACTGAATGCTTAGCCAGATCTTGAAGACTCGGAAGAGCACCCCTCAAAGCGGAGATAGCACCGGAAACGGAAGAGGAAATGTGTCTACCCGAAATCAGAAAATTAACAGGGTTCTGAGGACCCGGATATCCGGCCAGACTAGAAGTCAGACAGAAACAGAAGCGCTAGCACTGGAAGCAAAAACAGAAGTGGAAAGACGCCTACCGGAACTCAGAAAATTAACAGGGTCCTGGGGACCCGGATATCTGGCAAGACCGGAAGCCATACCGGAAACGGAAGAGAGAGAACAGGAAATGGAAACCGGAAGTAGAACAGAATCTACCGAGCACCGACCGGAAGTGCTTGCCAGACTGGAAGCTACTGAGTTTCCTGACGGAACTAGGTTAAGGACTGGCAATCTCTGGACGTTCCTAGCTATCGGAATCACGGAAAATTGAACCTTGGCATAATGAGATGAATCGGGGACTTCCGTCGCCAACACCACAGCTTGAGGGTAATGCCCTTCCTCAAGATTTAGGTGGGTTTTGTCCAGTGACTTACACGAAGACACCTTTGTGGACTTCTTCTTGGGAGTCTTTTGGTTTCGGTTTAGGCGACCAAACCTCCTGTCTGGACATGAGGGAAGCCGGTTTCCCCCATTTGAGGACATGTCCGCTAACCTTCCGGTTATCGTCCAACTCTGAAGACTCACCTTTTGCCACGCGAAATGTGTTCATCCACAGACTTTGTCAAAACTGTCGTGAAGGATTTGAATCTCATAAATAATGTCATAATAGCCTCTGAATTAGAGGGGGGACCACCACCACCCACCCACCTCCATTGCTGGTGGAGTGGATACATAAGTATTAGAAAACAAAACGGCTTTAGGCTTAGAAGCAACGGAGGGGAAGTGATCAGAAGACAACAAAGTCTTGGCCGTAAAATCCTTAAAAAATAATTTTTAAACCATCGGAGACCAACCCTTGCAAATCCCGCACATAGATATCGGTGTACACGATGTACATTTGAGACAAACATGGCCAGAGAACTCCGCAGAGTAAACATGATCAGACTTCGCCGAAGTGCACTTTACTTTCTCGGCCGCTTTAACTGACTCCTAAAAATGAAAATAAAATAGAAAATGGAGCAAACATCTTCGAAGAACTTAAAAAATAACTTTTCTAAAATTTTGGAGACCCAAATAAAAAGCACAACACATGCTTAGAAAGAGTGGGAAATTTCTAATTCAAATATCCCAAAAGTAGAAAGACTAACAGAGAAAACTCTTAAAGATATAGGATGAAAAGGCTGAAGCATGGGATATTAGGGACGGTGATAGATAATATAAGGAGTCTTTAGATGAAAAAAGATGGAAGGCATGATTGACTACCACGAAACTGGACTAGCACGAAATCAAGTAATGCAGACATATAAGAATAAAAAAGGCAATAGCAAACCACAAAACATTCAATAAATGTAACTTGGGTAGAATAGATTTCATGTTAGGCATATTCACTTCAAGATAATACTTTCAAGATATAAAATTGAACACAGTGCAAAGTATAAAAACTTAAACTGGTATATGGCTGAATGAACTGTTCTGCTTGCAGAATATTTGAAAAGTGAATCTGTTTCCTATTTGGGCTCCATTGCGCATGCGTGGTTATGCGCAGTGACAGGTGTCACAGAGGAGTGAGTTCAGACTGGTGCCAGTCTCTATCAAGGCATATGCTGGGGGTGCACGCTACCAGTAGCCTGGTTGAGGGTGTGATGAAGTGGAATAGGCATATGGGGCCATGTAAGCAAGCATAAAAATCTTATTCTGGTGGCTAAATGCAGAGTAGTTGATTTAGCAAGTAGTGATTGAACAATATAGATGTATTTGTGGTGTAATAACAACTGGGGTTATTGAGTCTAGGTCGATATTTAGGAAATATCAGTGTTAGGGAGGTAAGTTTATCTCTTGAAGTGAAATATCATGACATTTTGCAAGATGTATGGAGATAATAATAAGATTATATAAGTATTCAAATCAGTTGCATATTATGAAACAAAGAGCATATTAACCCTTTCATCAATGAATTCCCCATATCTTAACTTCAAGACAACAATACAGGAAAGCTGTTGAATATTTTGAAATTAATTTGACTGAAAGCTGTTGCTGCCCTTAGGCAGGAACTGTTTCCAGATATATTAACTTAAAAATATTCAACAGCATATGCTTTGCAACGGAAAGAATTTACTTTTTCAGGGATTTGTTGGTGAATGGGTTAAATTAAATACCTGTAATTTTAACAGGAACTTTCTTGCATTTTGATTTTAGATTGCTTTCTACTAATTTCCCTTTTGGCTGGATTAATGGTAGTCTTTTATTCAGATCTGATGATTCAGGTAGGGCTGAAATAAATTTCATGTCTAAGATTACATTAAAGCGCTTATGAGGGGTTGAATCTAATGATATGCTTCAGCTACTTTTGTTATCATGACAAATTATTTAATATACAATCATCAGCCTACAGTATAAAAATCTTTCACACTGCCCAAAAATTAGTGCATGGGTGATTGCCACTTCATCATATCATTTATTGTTTACACTTAGATCTAACAAAATTTAATGTTAGAATACATTCATATTGTTGAAATAGTCAAGCCTTGGTTCCTTTGGGTGAATTGTCTATAACATAAATAAATCCAAAAAACAGACCCATTTGACATTTTTATTAGTTGCAACTCACAACCAGTAAACCAGTATAAGCGGCTCTGTCTGTGTCCGTCGCTCTGTTAAATTTCTTACATTTCTGACAAAGTCGCCTAAATCACAAAATTCATAGTCATCCATTTATTGTGATAGTAGATAAGATAGATTCATTGTTGAGCTTCACAATTTAAAATAGATGTTAATTTTACAATTGTACACAACATAAGCCTACAATACATCCACACACCAAGTTTGGTCACTGTATACAAAAAACCTCTGATGCATCCATATAGAAAGTTTGGTGACTATACATGAAAAACTCTCCGGATAAAAAATAGTGGATGGACAAATAAAATTTTCTATGATGTTCAGTGAATGGTGACCTACCTTGGATATTCGAAACAATATTCGCGTACCATGTATCCATATCACACGCTTGGATATTGTATACAAACAAAAATTCTGCGGAATTAAATGTCTCGCCTGTCTCCATTTTGTCAGTGACCTGGAATTTTGACCTTGTGATCGCAATGTCATCATGCTGCATCATCATCTAACATTATAGCTAGGCATGTATCAACGTTTAGTTTCAATAGGGTAGACCAATCCTGATGTATAAGCTGAGAAGTATTGCTAAATGCCAAAACGTAACAATTGAAAAAACAGAGTTTTGCATCAAGGTCACAGTGATCTTGACCTTTGACCTCATTATCATCATGCTGCTTCCTAAGCGTATAGTCAACGACATAGCCAAGTTTAGTTGCAAAGGATTCAATGATCCCAAAATATAACTTGCAAAGTTTTGCTAAACGCAAAAACTTAACATTGTTGACGCCGTCTTGAAACTACAGCCCAGACAAGAATAAGCTTTGATGTTCAGTGAACCATGAAAAGTAGTTACGCTGACCTACTTTTGATACATGACACACCTTCAGGCTATGATGTTCAATGAACTGTGACAAGTAGGTCACGCTGACATACTTTTGATACACGACACACCTTCCGGCTATGATATTCAATGAACTGTGACAAGTAGGTCATGCTGACATAATTTTGATACAAGACACACCTTCAGGCTATGATGCATCCATATACCAAGTTTGGTGACTATACGCGACTCTTGAAAATATGGTCCAGACCAAAAATCAGGAACAGACAAATACAGTTCTATATAATGTTTAGTGGCCCATGCAATGTAGGTAGTGGTGACGTACTTTTGATATGCAATATAACATTAACCTACAATGCATTCATATACCAAGTATGGCTACTGTATAGAAAATACTGCTGAAACTACATCATGGACAAGAATAATATGATGTTCAGTGAACCATGAAAAGCAGGTCGCGGTGACTTACCTTTGATATCCGACACAACATTAGCATACAATGCATACATTTGTTATTGTATACAAAAAACTCCTGAATATTAAGGTATGATGTTCAGTGAACCTACTTGTTATAGATGACAGACCTAGTCCGTTATATGCGGCTATGTACCAAGTTTGGTGACTATACGCGAAACTCTTGAAACTATCATCCAGACAAAAAAAAATCAGGGACGGACAAATACAATTTTCACCTTTGGATACTGTATGTAAACAAGAGGCTCAAGGCCCTAAGGATGCTTCACTCCAAATACACTTGAAATCAGCCTAGTGGGTCTCAAGAAGACATTTTAAATTTCCCATTGCTTTATAGTATGAGTTTTTAGCGGGAAAACGCTCCAAGATGGTCACGAAGCCATTTATCCGACAGTTTCAAAAATGGGAAATTTGATATCAGAATATCCCAAAAGCCTAAACCACTTCCATTTTCAAAATCCATCAAATAAAAATATCCAATATGGCCACAAACACACTACATTTTGATTGGTCCATGGTGGGCATGTTTTTTTTACATATCTACTTCCCTTGAACAACCTTTAATGGCTCTTAGTCCCTAATCATTTTTGACAAATTTTGACCCAATGCGTTCAGCAGTTGTGGAGGTTGTTTTCGTTAAAACTAGGTCATCCAAGATGACCGCCAAACTATTTGGCCAATCAAGCTCCCTTGAGCAAACTTGGTTCAGCTGTTTTCCTGGATCATATTTCATGAGCATTGAATGGATGCCCGAGATTTTAAAACATATTTCCAAAAATCAGCCAAAATCCAAGATGGCCACCAGCCAAATTGGTCAATCGGCTTCGTTTCAACAAACTTGAAGCTCAATGCCCTAAGGATCATTCCTGGCAAATATAAGTGAAATCGACCCACTGGGTTTCGAGAAGACATTTTAAATTTCCCATTGCTTTAGCATGGGAGCTTTTGGCGGGAAAATGATTCCAGCTGGCCACCAAACCGTTTATCCGACAGTTTAAAAAATGGCAAATTTGAGATCAGAATACCCAAAAAAATATATATAAACAATTTCGGCCTCAAAATCCATCAAATAAAAAAATCCAATATGGATGTCAAACATGCTACATTTTGATTGGCTCATGGCGGCGATGTTTTTTGACGTGTCAACTACCGTTGAACAAAGTTGAATGGCCCTTAAGCTATTAATCACATCTGCCACATTTCAGGCAGATCCGTTCAGAGGTTCTGGAGAAGTAATTTTCGTGAAAACAAGGTCATCCAATATGTCCGCCGAACCATTTGGCCAATCAAGTTCCCTTGAGCAAACTTAGTTCAGTTCTTGCCCTGATTCATACTTCATGAGGTTTGAATCGATCCGCCAAGTCGTTTCGGAGAATATTTTTAAAGCTGTTTCCAAAAATTGGTCAAAATCCAAGATGGCCACTGGCCGATCAACTTTCTTTGAACAAACTTGGATCCGAATGGCCTAAGGATGCCTCCTGTCAAATATACTTGAAGCCGGCCCAGTGGTTCTCGAGAAGACATTTTAAATTTTCCATTGCTTTATTATGGAAGTTTTTGGTGGAACATGATCCAAGATCGTCAAACTGTTTATCCGACCTTTTCGAAAATGGCAAATTTGAAATCATAATAACCAAAAACCTATATAAAACCAATTTCAGCTCCAAAATCAATCAAATAAAAATATCCAATATGGCCGCTAAACACGCTACACTTTGATTGGGTCATGGCAGCCATTATTTTTTACGCATCATCTTCCCTTGAACAAATTTTAATGGCCCTTAGTCCCATAATCATATCTGCCAAATTTTGTCCCGATCAGTTCAACGGCTCTGAAGAAGTAATTCTCACTAAAACGAGGTCAACCAAGATGGCCGCCGAACCATTTGACTAATCAACTTCCCTTGAACAGACTTGGTTCCGTTCTTGCCCAAATCATATTTCATGATAGTCCAGGCTCTGGCCAATAGTCGCGATATAAAATACATGTACCCTAAATGTTATTGATTGTATATGTTGCTGGACCAAATAGATACAAAATTATCTTGGGTAGACATTTCAACACCTGAACCTAAATTTTGTAGCCGCCATTTTCCAAGCTAGGCATCAATTTTGTCTATTTATTATATATCTCTGGAACTAAAGCATGTATCAAGCTAATTCTGGTGCTAAATATAGATTTTCGAGGTCAAGGAATTCACTAAATACGGTATCTTAATGCTAGGAGTAGCCATTCATGGATTTTCAACATGGTGAGCAAAAATAATTGAAGAAAACCACAATTTTTCAAAATAACGGACGCTTCAATATACATTTTTGTACATATTCGCTATCTCTGGAACTAGAGCATGTATCTGACTAATTCTGGTGCCAAAGTATAGGTTTTCGAGGTCAAGGAATTCACTAAATACATTTTGTTAATGCTCGGAGCAATCATTTCTGCATTTGTCTGTCTGAAAAATCTTTGACATCTTTGACAAAGCTGACATGGTCGTAACCATAGCGCATCACACTTGTGTACATTTTTTTGACTGGGATCTATTGTTGCTCTTGCCACATGGCATTCAAATTAATTAAAAAAATATTCAACAAAACAGTTATGAAATGCAATTGGTGTATCTATTCTGTAGGTCTTAAATTTGTAATGGTCAAAATTGAATAGGAAAATCTAAATTGTCTTGTCTTGAATGACCATTTTCATACTAAAAGGAGAAACTTTTAAATTTTCCAACTGAATCAGTAAATCCAGTTGAAATTTTCCAAAATATTGTTTTCTTGGTCTGTAAAGAAGTATGTTAAGAAGACTACAAATCCTGTTCTTGGCTGACTTGAACATTAAAGGGTTAAAGGCATAGCTTACTTATTACTGTAAAAATAATCCATAAACACCGAAAAACTGTAGCAGAAAGTTAGATCGTCTTCTTACATGTGGATAGATTCTAGTAATTACTTTTAGGAAACAATTTACATTAACCAAAGGGGTGGACATGGACTTATGAGACAGAAAGACATAATAAAGACCTAGTCACTGCTCTAGGAAATTGAGTTCAGCTTTTCCTTGCTTAGTTTTCATGGCAATCTCGGCCACTTCTCCAGCGCGAACTGACAGTCAATGTCACGTCAGGTCAGCTGTGGTGGTTTCATGTGACAGTAGTCTGTGGAAGTTAAATTCAACCTCCAAGACCAGTTCTTTATTATGGATTTTCCAGATCTATATGCCCATAAGAAATGCATCAATGGTTACATAATAAAATATGAACGCGAGACTGAAGCCAGAGAAGCCTAGGGAACGATCTCCATCAAGCAAGTTACAGGTGTTTCAACAGGCAGAACTGCTGGACCTGCTTTTAGATAAAGGATATGGTTTCACACTCAGCGAGATTAGAGAACTAATGAACAACATTGACGATAATGTTATAATCCATAGCAACGAGGTGGAAGTATTTCTTGTGAGGATATATAAAGACAAAACACCATTTTGTCAATCCCACCACAAAAACGACCCATTGCTAGTGTGTTCATCAAATCTAAGCTCGGAAGATCTCACTGCAAAGATAAGATCACACAATATTATCAAAAGGTTGATTTCAAACTTCTGGATAAATTTTGTGATGCTACCGAGCTGCGCCAGTCATTGGAGACCACCAGAATTTTGGACTAACTGATAACATTCTTTTCATCTTTATTCAATATCAGCGAGTCATGTATGTTGCAAATTGAAACAGTGCAGCTCGGTAATGAAAATGATTGCTCACGTGATATAAATGATGATAGTAACTCTGATCAGAACAGCAATATAAAACGTCAAGCGGTTCAGCTTTTGTGTCTTCCAAATTATGTTTTACAATATGCATAATGGCTCAAACTTCCTTTTCATGTGATGACTGCACACAATATATATGATAAGAGCATAACAGAAAGTTGATCAAATCTATGAATTAAAGTGGTGTATCCACAAGCTATGCCGATATGTTGAGAAATCAGAACGTGTTGTCTGCTTATACCATACAGACATGTGAAGCCAACAGTACACACATTCCGAGTCAGCTAATAGTTTCCAATTGCATTAGCAAGATGTAGACTGCCAGTGGAAGATAAAAGCCAAGCACCTCCATGGGGTGCATTACATGCTTTAATCTCTTCTTTAGTACCACTTATGCGGGTAGGATTCCATCCAGTGATTCCATCGCCGGTCACGGACTATGCCACCATATACTCAACCATGAAAAACTTTCAGAATGTGCAAACTCTGGTATTCCAACCTACCATGCCAATCTTCTGTGATGAAGGTGTTTTTCACACTGATTGTCCTTGGAAACCCTGAACAATTTGTGGACATTTACCCCATGATGGGAATGTTGCATTTAGTAAAGGTAGCTCTTCGCTGTGCAGAGAAGTACCTCAGTGGTAGTGGTATAGATGATGCCCTAATAAAGTGGAGAAAAGCCTGGCCAGACAGTCCTAAATGTCCCACACGATTATCGTTCGATGAAAGGTCATGTCAGAAGCAATCGATCTGTGATGTGGGACGCCTTCTGGAAGATGAATAAATCTGATGAATCTGAAGAAGCCCTGCAATCAAATGATGACCCGAAATGTAAGCAGCAGTTTCATAGTTTGTTAAAGACTGAATGCCTTAAACAAAGAGTTTATTAACAAGTGTTGTGCAAAATCCGAACTTTGCCATTACTGTGGTATTTTCTTACATCTCATGGGTCTAGTGAAAAACATAGTGATATCTGATCATGAAAGAAATTGGCAGCTACACATGGAAACATGTGGCTCACTGATCAGCGTGTCTTTTGAGAATTTGCCTGTAGCGGTTACTTGTGGTATGGTTGATGGTACCTGGTGATAATCGCAAAACTAGAAGCGAACAACACATTCATGTACTACAAATTTACACATGGGCACTTTTTAGTCAACAGGTAAGGAAAGTTAAATGCTTTTGCCGCAGACATGAAATTGGAACAGACAATCTAAAGGTCTCAGACATGCTCAAAAGGCATTGTTGGTCAAACGAGGTGTGTATTTTGGTAAATGGCAGCTGATCTACTATGAAGTTCTTACAATCCACAATGTATTTCAGGAACTAACAAATGCAAATGTGATGGATCGCCGGGGGTCATGCCATCATGAACTGACAGGAAAGAAAGGACAGCTGTTCGCTACCAATGTCATTATGCTTCTGCAGTTCATGCAAGAAAAAGGAAATCCCTTATGATGTAGATGAACACAATTTCATCTACATAACTTTGTCACCAAACAGTATGTTGATGAAGGTATCAAAGTACATTTGGTTGACATCATGCAGAATGGTTTAGAAGGATACAAGCAACTACGAAATGCACAATTTATTTTGAAAACTAAAAACTATCAGACACCATTTCCAGAATGAACTCCCTGGTTTTAGTGATTCAGAAAAACATGACACACAATCTGCTGCACCAGGAATGACAGCAAAGGAATTGACAGTTTATCTTGCGATCTACCAACAAACCATCCCAGACGTATATACCGGTCTGGCGTTTTGTTAGCTTGACAGGATTTCTCGAGTTTGAACAGAAAAGGAGCTCTGAGAGAGAAGATTATGGAGAGTTTCCAGACGCACAGATTGAACATTTGAGGATTTGGGTGAAGCCACCTTCCACTGATCTAAGACAGAAGAGCCGGATAAAAAGAGAGAATCCGAGGAGTTTCTACTAAGTTCAGAAGATCCACTGACCAGCTTCGATTGGGCCAGAAAGGAGCGATTAGGAGGACAATACAATCCTCTTGGCGGAGGGATCCATGTCTCCACACAAAGGTAAGATGACCTTGTACCCCCCTGCTTGTTGATATAAGCTACCACTGTGGAGTTGTCTGTTCTAATGCAAACTGACTGGGAAGATAGTTGAGGATGCCAGTGAAGCAGAGCTCTCTTCACTGCCCATAGTTCTAGTATGTTGATGCGAGAGGTCTTCTCTTCTTGAGTCCATAGACCTGCGACCGAGAGTGAATCCCAGATCGCCCCCATCCTTCCCGAGATGCATCGGTGAATAGAGTCGCTCTTGGAGAAAGCGTCTTTAGAAGAACTCCCTTTAGAAGAGAACGATTTGTCCAGAAAGCTACATGCTCCAGAAGATGATGACGGATCGGGATTCTGGATGAAAGGGAATCCCTGGATTGTTTCCATAGAGACATAAGATATAGTTGGAAAGGCCTCCTCATAAGAGGAGCCTAGGGGATCACCTTCTCTATACTTACCATCAGACCGAGAACTCGGAGGAAGAACCTTGCGGAAACCGAGGTATTCTTTAGAAGAATGGACATTGTGCATGCTATAGAAACCATCATTTGGTCTGATGGAAAGATTAGACCCTGGAAGAGATCCTTGATGACCTGGATGACGCGGACAAGGTTGTCCTGTAGCATCTGAGAAGTTGCTTTTAGAAACCAGTCGTCTATGTAGACATGAAGGTTTATGGACTGATGATGGAGAATTGATGCTATGGCTGACACTAAGCGGGTGAACACACAGAGAGCTGTGTTCAGACCGAAGGGCAAAGCTCTGAATTGTCACACTCGGCCCTGGTAAGTGAATCTGAGGAACTTCTTGAAGGACTGATGCATCGGCACGTGAAAGTAGGTGCCCTTTAAATCTATAGATACCGTCCACATACCCGAGTCGAGACTGGCAATGACTGATGCAATCGTCTCCATCTTGAACTGTGGAAACATGATGAAAGAATTCAGACCCTTTAGATTGATGAACGGACGCCAACCCCTGTCTTTTTTGTAACTAGAAAAACTGTCGAGTAAAACCCTGGATTTTCCTGCCAATCTAAAACTTCTTCTACTGCCTCTTTCAGGATAAGAGCTGAAATCTCTTCTTCTAAGGCTAGGAGTTGAGATCGGTCGAAAGGCACAGGAATCCAATGAGGGGTGCACGTGAGAAGAGGAGGAATTGGAGACCAAGTCGGGCTGTAACCCCATCGTATTAAATCCACTACCCAGGAGTCCTTGATCAGGGCCTTCCAAAACTTCCAAAAGAGAGAGACGGCCACCTACTGGGATATGAGGCAGAAGGCATAAAGTAGATGATGGGTTCTGAGGAAAAAGAACAGGAATCGCTGGATCTAATACTTGAGACAAAATTACAGGGCCTGCCTGTGGGCGACTTGAACTGTCCAAATTTTGAAGGTTTCCACCCTCTGAAAGATGAACCTCGACTTCTTGAACGACCATGACTAGAAGAACCTCTAGAAGATTGATTTAAAGAATGGACTGAAGAGACCCTTTGATGGTTAGCTGGAATCGACTCATATATGTTTGTAGATGAACAAGGTGAAGCCGGATTGGGAGTTCTATCCTTAGACCTAGAATGTTCGCGACCTCGGTTTGAATTAACAAAGACTCTTGAAGGAAAAAAGGGTTCATCGGGCCATGATGATTTCCTTGGAGGGGAAGAAGCTGGATTACTTACCGATTGGACAGGACGCTTAGGATTATGAGTCTTAATATTGGAGATCTGCGCCTTGATCTCCTTAGCCACCTTTAGACGATTGGATTCATTAAGGATAATTGAAGAACCAGAAGAACCAAAAACATCTTGACCAAAGGGCTGGGCTGAAATAAGATCCTGTTTAAGGCGAACAGAAACATCACGACCCGAAAGAGCATTCAGCCTATGCTGATTAGTGATGGAGACCATAGTCCTACACGAAAGGTTAAGAAATGCTCTAGAACAATCATTAAGAGTCCGAAATAGGTGAAGAGGAACATCTTCTCCTGCCTTTTGAGCCTCGAGAATAGCTTCAGAAAGGAGCGCTACAAAATTAGAAGATTTAATATGAGACCTAGTGATCCTCTCAAACTTCTTCAGCAAAATTTCAGATTTAAAAGAACTCGGATTAGTAGAACTGGACGGCTTTAAAAGGTCCCAGGTAGGGCCTGAAATGTCCTGAACATTTCCAATTTTAACATAATCAGATTTTGGAATGCGAACTACATTAAGAGAAGAGGGCACTCTTGAACATCCTTTTGAGCAGATTCCCCCGTAAAGTAGTCAACCATATCCACTACTAAATCATTGATAGGAAGAACATAGGAAGGTTGAAAACTAGAAGATTGGACAAGAGAAGTGTAAGAATCATCCTTCTCTGGACAGTCGATACCAAGATCTAAATTAAGATGATCTGCAATCCATGAATGAGCCAAATTCCAATCATCCTGATCAGCTCGAAGTTGAAGAAACTTACCAATATCCTTAGCAGAACGATTAGAAGGAACAGAAACAGAAGGATTATCTGATTGAGAAAGAACAGAGATATTGTCATTAGACGGTCCAGAATTAGAAAAACAAGATGGATGGTCAGAAACAAGAGAGGACCGAACTTCCTCTGGAGGAAGAGTTGTAAAAATCAAAACCAGAACTAGATGGACCGCCAACTGTCCTATGATTAGAAGAGACTGAATCGGAATGAATAATGCTAATAGGAAGATACTAGACCACTATCTACAAAATGAAACAGTAGGGATTGATGAGCAGAGACCAACCTTCCGTTAAAGGAATCATCAAGGGAAATATGAAATAAATTGTGAGCTAAACCAGAAGATAAAATAGCTGCTTCCAACTGCTTAGACAAGATAACTGAAATAATAGGGTCCTG
Organism: Chaetoderma sp. LZ-2023a; assembly: GCA_034401795.1. Lineage (NCBI taxonomy): Eukaryota > Metazoa > Mollusca > Caudofoveata > Chaetodermatida > Chaetodermatidae > Chaetoderma > Chaetoderma sp. LZ-2023a. Next base: position 143,045,326 of record CM067369.1, read on the forward strand.
TGACTGAAAAGACTAATCCGAAGAGCTTAGCAAATGAGAAGAATCAGAATCAAGAGCTAACTCCGGAGAATTAGGAGCTGCAAAGCGAACTCGGAGATCATTAGAAGTAGAGAGGTGATTAGTAGAAGGCATAGGAGGAAATCTTGGAGGAGGGGGAGATACCGAGCCATCAGACTGAGGAAGAGGAGGCAGGACAAAAGGTTCCTTAGGTAGAGGAGGATAGGCCGACGTAGACATACCGCTAGATTTGATTGACAAGGAGTTTAACTTGTCAGAGGAAAGACGACCACCTCTAGCTAACTGAGAAATAAAATCTCTCATATAGGAATTATTATTCTCTGAAGAAAAATCTGTAGCCGAAAGTTGAGAACCAGAACTGACATGGGAGGAAGTTCGACTATGGGAATGAGAAGAACAGGGAGGAGGATGGTAAATGTTGGACGAAGCAGTTGAGAGATGACCTTTGAGGACAAGAGCTTTGAACTGAGGAACGATAAGTGGGAACATTTACCTCCAAAGAACCATTATTGGAGGAAAAAAAAGGAATCGAGTTCTCAAGACTTGGAGCAAAATTAACATTATTATTAGTAAAGGAAGGAATAGCTTGACCAGACGATTCATGATTGGAAGACCTACTACAGTCTATTGCTACAGGAATAACTGAGTAAGTATTAAATTTGTCGGCCATCAGAAACTTAGAACCCGAAACATCATACGAATCATTAGTAACACTCATCTCAGAGCCAAAATTAGGATCAAATGTAGATGAAGCAGATTTCAATGGCAAAATTGAAGAAAGATAATTCTTCGAATGATGTTTCTTGGGTTTCAAGCTAGTCTGCATTGTTGTCAACAAAATCGGTTTGCCCCATTCTTTTCTTCGGATTAAGAGGCGAAACATTCACATTCGACTTAGTCTCAGGAGAGTGTGAACCGTCTCGCTTCTTAACCTGGATCAAAGATTCATTTATAATAGTTTTAATTTTTGTGTCCAGACTAGAAGTCAGTGCCAACGCAAAACTCTCAAATTTCAGAAACATCCTATTGATATGTGTGGAAATCCCCTCCTCTGCTGATCCGGATGGATTAATATTAGATCCAATTGAAACATCTCCTTTAACAGAAGAAACAGAGGAGGGGGGATCAGAGGCCAACGCGGAAGGAGAAATCCTACTAAAACAATCATTTGCCACTCTTTCTGACCAGTTCTCGCAAACATTACACCTCTTGCCAAGCGAACATGAAGCACAGCAAATACAAGGATGGCCCTTGAACATAGGATCATGCCTCCATACACACATCTTAACCGTGCACTTAACATTTGCAACCGCCTATAAAAAAGAATATGAAATCAAATGAAGGCGGTAACAAACAAAAAAGAAAAAATTATTCAAATTTTTTTTCAAATAACCATATACACTTCCCAACCGGTATGTAGTATACCCTTGTGGGAAGGAATTTCCAAACCAGTATGTAGTATACCTTGCATAGGAAAGAGCATCGTTGCTATTAAAATATTGATCTACCTTACGAACAAGGAAAATATTTTCAAATATTTTGACAAAACAGCAAAATATTGATAAAACTGTTGATAATTGTATTAAATATAAGATAGAAACTCGCGGAATCCGGGCTTTGTACACACAGGACGCTCTAAAACGTCTCCATATTGAACACAAAGCTGATAATTCATATTACAAACCGGAACATGAACCTGGAAGTAGAAAAAATAAACAAACAACTCTTGTGATCCGAGAACTTCCCAACCGGTATGTAAGTGAATGTAGGATACCTTACGTAGATGTTCCAAACCGGTATATAGTATACCTTACATAGGAACTAGCCTCTGTGGCTAAAATAGGATCAGAGTTATAGGTTTTACCTGGCTTGTTATACAGCGAAAACCGAAGAATGCATCCATTTTTCATATTATTATAACTACGAAAATATAACCACAAAGATACATAAAAAATCGGTAAATGAGATAACCTGTACTTAAAATACGTAACTTTGACGGTACCGCCTTGCTATTCTGTGACATCTTAGATGATTTGAGATACAGATGGCTAGAACTAAGTTAATTTTAACTTGGGATTCAAACAGAATGATTAATGAAGGCTAGGATTCGTTTGCGTTCATACTAGCATTCCACGTATGAACTAGGACTCGTTTATGTTTTACGCAATATAAATGTATAGGAACCGGTTCCCATGGGCAGTAAGCCTCTCCAAAGCAATAGAGAGATGCAAGTATTGATATCCAATGATGGAATGCATCTGAATGCGTTGAAATTATCAGGAATCTAACGAGTCGTTGAAATGGAAAGGTTATTTTTTTTCTGGGATTAATAGACAGGTGGTCATATTAAGCAAACAGTGAATTGAGCGGCTTAGTATTTTTGTTGTGTTACAAAACTGTTGTTTGAATATTGCAACTAAATCAGCCAAACACACTCTAATTACAGAATTCGAAAACACCTTAATAATGATGAATATGGATTTGAGCCAGTGTCTCAATCCAGCATCTCGGTAATCATTGATTTCATTTCACAGATTCAAATGCTAAAGCTAGCAACTCTTAAGACAAGCAGTCAATATAGTGTTCCAAAGTTCACAGGCAGTCTGCACTGTGCAAGAGCTGCACGTCGTCTTTGATAGTTACCTTGAGTTGTCTGTAAAAGAATCAGAAAGGACTTAAGGAGCACCCAATTCTGGTAGCATCGAGTTTAAACTGATCCAGATGTACCATTTCCTGTTCACATAGATAAATTTTGGACATCATCCTCGAACAAAAACCAACTTGGAACTACTTGTCTACAGACAATTAGTTGACGAATCACTTCGGGCAACCATCGCATTCATTGCAAGCGGGATGGGCCTCGATGATGATGTTATTCCCTCAGTGATGTACTTAGATGGTCACAGAACTGAAGTTCAAGAATTAACTAGCAGGATTGCGCAGGCTGATAGCTGTATTGTATCAGATGTGAACCAGGCAGTCGCACCATGGTGCCAAACGTGTTGTCATCTTGTCAGATGACACAGACGTGGTAACCCCCCTGTTGAGATATGCAGCCGCCCTCAAAATCAAGGGGTTAGAAGAATTTTGGGTTCATTTTGGGACAGAAGCCAAATGTCGATTTATCCCACTTAACCACCTATTGAGCAAGCTTGGATCTGTATTGTGTAATGTTTCGGTGAAGCAAGCTTGGGACCAAACTTTGAGCACTGTTTGCCATAAACGGAGAATTTCCTAGCAGAATTTGGAGAGACCGATGACATGATCGAAGGAGACATTGGGAACATTGAATAGTATCTTGTAAGAGTTTGGTTACGTAACATAACAGGAAATACCTTTAACGACCTCAGCCACCTTGAATACAGAAAGTCAAACAGATATATCTCCCAGCTACCACCAACTTCCAAGTTCAATCCGAGGACACAGCCAAGGAGCATTCCTCGTTATCAGGGAATTGCTAACCATTTTGAACCATGACAATACAACATTAAGTCCCAAGGACTCTGGCTGTGCTGAGGTGGATGGGCTTTTGCACCCTCTTAAGTGTCTCAGTTTGTTACCAGATGGTTTGCTTACTTTATGTTGGTGTAAAACTTGCAGCACAGTGCAAATGTAAAATGTTCTGTTTTCTGCAAGTACGATAAACAGTGCCAGCATTGCAGTTGAACTACATGTGATTTTAGCTCGTAAGACATACTGAGTTTAATAACAAGAGATTATCTACAGAACAGACATTTAATAACTGTGAATAAAAGACCGTGATACTATAGATATTATATATGTAATTATAATTAGGATGGAAAATGAAACAATTAATTTGACTATACGTATCTTAGTCCAGGCTTTATCTTATTGTCCAGCATATCCTAAATGTTGTGGTTTATTGTTGAAATAAATAGATATAAAACGATCTTTGGGAGAAATTCCTAGTCTTGGACATAAATTATATGGCAACGATTTCTCAAAACACATCTATATGAAAAGTGAAATTACTTTAATATTTAAAAAAGGAATCTTCTACCTACACCCACGCGACCTCTAATACATATTTCTCTATATTTAATTATAGACATTTTAGAAATGTGATGATTACTGCTCAAAATCTTATGCTTTGCTGCCAGAATTAGTTTGATACATGCTCTAGTTCCACAGATATATACAATATGCAAACGGATATGTCCGCCATTTTGGAAAATTGCGGTTATTTTTAACTATTTTTGTTCGCCATGTTGAAATCTGAGAATGGCTACTCAGATCAGATGTCTCGCCTGTCTCACGTTTGTCACAGTGGCATTGACCTTGTGACCTCACTGTTATCATGCCGCTTCCTAGCATTATAGGTAACCATGTATTTAAGTTTAGTTCCAATATGATTAACCAAACCTGAAATATAAATGATTTGTGGAATGGAAAAACTTAAGGTTGAAAAAGCAGAGGTCAAATATCAATATTAGAATGGCCTTGACCTTTGATCTGGTGATCTCCATGTCACAATCCTTATCCTCTTGGCATATGCAATCATGTACCAAAGTTCTGCTCCATTAGGGATAAGCAGTCCCGAAATATAACCAGATAAGATTTGCTATGCCTAAAAACTTAACATTGAAGAATAACTAAGTTTTGTAGAGGGCAGAATAACCTTGACCTTCGACATTGTGATTTCAGTGTTAGCATGTTGCTTCCTAACATTATAGGTAACAATGTACCCAAGTTTAGTTGCAATAGGCTTAACCAATCCTGAAATATAAGCTGAGAAGTTTTGCTAAACGCAAAAACTTAATGTTGAAAAAGCAGAGTTCTGTATCAAGATCACAGTGACCTTGACCTTTGACCCCAACATCACCAATTCACCATGCTGTTTCCTAACATTATAGGTAACTATCTATCCAGGTTTAGTTGCAATAGGCTTAACCAATCCTGAAATATAAGCTGAAAAGTTTTGCTAAACGCAAAAACTTAATGTTGAAAAAGCAGTTATGTATCAAGGTCAGTGACCTTGACCTTTGACCTTGTGACCCCAACATCATCATGTCGCTTCCTATAATTATAGGTAACCATTGGAAAAGTGATACCTATGTCTCACTTTCTGCTTCGCAGGTGAGACAAAAACTCTTGCAACTACAGCAAGGACAAGAATAATTTAAAATGTTCAATGAACTATGAAAAGTAGGTCACACTCCTTGATGCATTAATATAACAAGTTTGGTGACTCTATCTGAAAAAATTCTTGAAAATATGCTCGGGACAAAAAGATTGGGGACAGAGGCATGGATGGACACATGCATGCCCAGACAGCCACGCGGACAAAGCGATTACTATATATATATATATACACCTGTGCAAAAGTTAAGCACCACCCTATTTTTACGCACATGCGAGGGTATATTCATGTGCTATGAAGAAAGCAATAGCATAAACATTTATGTACCCATCCATCTTAGTGCAAGAGGTAATAATGCAACTAGAGGAATGCTGATTATGATGGTGTGGAAACACTGTATGTTTTTGTTTGAACTTGAAAACGAGGCCTGAATATGGTTACGTTGACACAACTGACAACTATTGCCCTACAGTTGACACACGTGGCTAGATTGTCATTAATGGTGTCTGAAAACGAAGTTTAACATCTGTGCACGAGTTTGAGACTGTCATTATTAATACCGGGTATATCCACCTTGTGCCTGGATGACGGCCTGGACACGACGTCTCATGCTGGTCACCAACCGACTGATACGCCATTGTGGTATTCGTTGCCATTCAAGATGGAGTGCGTCTGTTAATTCCTGTAGGTTCTGCACAGGAGGATCCCTCCTTCTCACCATGTTTCCCAGAATGTCCCAGATATGCTCAATAGGGTTCATGTCAGGGCTCCTTGCTGGCCATGGTAGGGTTTCGATGGCATTCTGGCGGAGGTATTCATGCACAGCTCTAGCACGATGTGGTCGGGCGTTGTCATCCATGAATATAGGGTGGGTTCCAGGTGCATGATTTACAAAATGAGGGACCACAACTCTATCCAGTATGGAATCTTGATATCTTTGTCCATTTAGTGTTCCAGGTACAGTCAACAGATCCAGCTTACAATCAAATGAGATGCACCCCCATATCATAACGGAACCTCCACCAAATGGAACTTCTTCCATGATGTTACGTTGATCGTACGCCGTGCGTCTGGACCTCCATACACGAGTTCGACCATCTGTGGCATGAAGCAGGAACCGACTTTCATCGGACCAGTGTACCCGTCTCCAGGATCTCATGTTCCAGTGTCTTCTTTCGTTGCACCACCTCAGACGCTCCTCTTTGTGGTGTGCAGTGAGGAGAGGACGTCTGACAGGTCTCCTAGCTTTCATGCCAGCAGCATACAGTCTCCTTTTGACGGTAGACATTGACACTCTATTGCGCGTTTCCCATTGCTGGCTGAGCACTCTGCTGTTGGTGAATGGAGATCTCCTAACAAGGCGTACTAGGGCTCGATCATCACGGGCAGTAGTCTTCTTCGGTCTTCCAGATCTAGGCCTGTCCTTCACCTCATTAGTTTTCCCATGTTTTGCAATCAAACGACTGATTACAGTATGGTTAATGTTCAGCTGTCTGCCAATCTCTCTGCATGACATACCAGTGGTATGCATGCCTATGATTTGCCATTTCACACGATCACTTACCCTTCGTCTTGCCATAGCGGTTCACAATCAAGAGCTAATTCTCTCTGTACAAATAAACCACGGTCATGAACACAAAATTCCTAATCTTATCGCCTAAATCTGTATGTAATGTTCTACAGCTCAAACTGGACTTTTACATAACTGAACACGTGTGCTGTTTCCCGCCACGCACGGACATCAAGCGGCGTGAAGTCATGCATGCATGTGCATTTCGTACTTGGAATTATGTCAGCTAACGCGGGGACAAAAAGTATGGCAGCCTAGTTGTATCATAATGTTTCTACGTTCTATTGTTTTTGCTGGTGCTTAACTTTTGCACAGGTGTATATATAAAAGTATATGCATATATATACTTTACAGCACAAGTGTCTTAGGTGACACCCACATGGCACACACCATGACCTTTTCAGTACCTATCCATGATACATGTAGAGCCTCGTCAATAAGGGAACATCCATATATTGACATATGAATCCCTAATTACCATTGAGATTTGCCTTATGCAATCTATTTTATTGCTTTCAGATGATTATGTGGGTATCTGCCCAATGTTATTATCCATCAGGAGTGAATTTGTTTGAATTAAATTGTTTGTCAAGGAATATCACTTGCTTTGTTTACCAAACTTATAACATGTGTCAAGCCACACATATGACTAGACAATGGTAAACATTTCATTGATAAAATGGTTGCTATGAGCTTATTTTGGCTTTGAACTGATCAATGTTGAACATTTCAGTTGCATTAATTTTTCTTACTTTATGTTACTAAGGGTAAACAAATAAATAAATAATATACACATGTCGATCATTACTAGCTCACCTTTAACAAAGCTAGTTTTATTGATTTGTGACCTCATAACCAGAAAGTCATCTAATGCATTGCTGGAACTACAGCAGTCCTGAAAATCTAAAACATGAAGATAAAATTAAGCCTTATTTTGTCTATCCTTTAAAATCAACAGCCCAAAAAAACTTCAAATACATAAGTTAATAGAATTTGGAAATTTGTGCGCAAAATACTGATTAATCAATTGGTCTATGATTGAATTTATAATTCCAAAACAAATAGAAATCCTTAATTTGGAGCGAGCAAATACTTATACTGATAACAGAATGCTTTATAATTCATTTATTCAGTTTGATAATTCTTAACATGGACAATGTCACAACAGCTTCCAGAAAAGTGTACAAAATATGAAATGCTGGAACTCTGAAGAATGTAATGTCCCGCCTTTGGGAAAGGGTTTATCTAATTTGGAAGAACTTGTACCCAATCCCATTGTACATTTTTGTGCAATAAAATTTTTTTAAATTTAAAATCCCACCTGTAAAGGTGTGGATTTTCAAAACAAATAGGCATGGTTTGTAACACATATATTCAGTAAGGCCCCAAAAAACAACAGTTTACTGTACCCCCAACACATGAAAAAGTTTGCTAAAAGTATGAGCAATGGCTATGACAAGCAACAGCTCAAGTCATAACCACATTGATTAACATTGACGTTCCAATAATCTGATCTTGAAAAGATCCTGATGCTATTGCCCAATATGGAATCCCCAAGAATATTGCTTCAAAACTGAACCGTAAAGCCTAACTGCTTGCTGTACCGGCAGTACAAGCACTACCAGCCTAGGTAAGACTAACAGATACACATATGGGGTGGATTTCATAAAGCTTTCTAATTTGCTAACATCATATTTGCTTAAGTAAACTTTTCATTGGAGAAATTTTCTTAAAACAGAGTTAGTGGATTTTGCAAAGTATATTTGCTTAGATTAGAAATTTTCTCAACTGAGCAAATATTTTTCTATGCTATAAGTGGCTTTTCGAATGTAGGTTGCATTCTGATTGGTAAAAAATTTACGACAGACCTTTGACTCAGTCTACCATCTCAATGATATTTGTCTGACTATTTCTCAAGGGAGGAAATTCAATTAAAATCAATGTTTATCATTTTAATTTTTAACTTAAATTCACTATGTTTGTAATGCTTAGAAACAGACCGTACATATTTAAAGTACCTATAAGGTGAGGCAAATTTTTATTATTTTGTGTTAATATTTTCACCGCCGTTGGTGACACATTGTTGTTCAAAACTACATTCGATGATGGGTAGATTGGGCAGATAAAGAAGATTCTTATCGCTGTAGCTTTGTCACATAATTCAGTAAAATTGACAGCTTTACTCTTCCATGTCAAATCTAAGACGCTATATGGGTCTATAAATACCATTTTCATGGATAAAGCACATCATTTTACATGTTTATTGATGAAAGTTGTAGTTTAATTCATGCTTGAGAAATTTGTTAACTTTTCTAAGCCACTTAAAAGTTGGCTTAGAAAAGTTAGCAAATTTCTTGGAAATCTAAGCAATTTCTTTGGAAGAATCCTAACCAAATGTTTTGTGAAATTCGCTTAGGCTGTTTCTGAGCAAATTTCTCAGAAGTTAGCTTAAGCAAATTTCTAAGCTTTATGAAATCCTCCCCTGGTCTACATTCAATATGCTTGCATTGCATACAGATGAAAACTGTCATTGTCCAACCCCCTAAAAAATCTAACTATTACTTATGCAGTTAGCATGGTATAGAACACTTTTTAACAGTTTAATTGAAATTCAAACAGCCACTGTTGAATAATAAGGCATCTTAAAAACTTTAACCATAAAAACATGAAAAATATTCCAAAACCATGAAAAATAGTTCTCAAATTTAAACCATTATTGATGCAGATTGACTACATTCTTGCATAGCATAAAACTTTTGACCTGTACTCTTAACAAGTGGTTTCAGAGATCTTTAAATGTCTTTCTAAAAATAGTAAATAACGACTCAAACAATTAGGTTCTCTTGAAAAAACTTGGTTCAGCTTTTGCTCTAGATGAAGTGTCTTGAGTTTCAGATCAAGCTGCTAAGCAGTTTCTAAGATTTTTAAACATGCTTCTAAAAATAGAGCGAAAATACAAAAATACTGATCCAGTGTCCATTACAATACTGACCAATGCGAAATGTGCCATTGGTCAATTGGGCAGCCATCCCAAACACTATTGAGCAACAGATGACTTTTACCAAATGGACAATTGTCACAAAACAAATTTTGGATGAGGAAAAGCAAAAATATTGGTGTCCTTGACAAAATTACCCAACATGAAAAGTACCATTGATCGATGGGGCATCGATCCCTGACACTATTTCAAATGCCTCAAGTGTACAGAGATGACATTTACCAATGGAGCAATGGTCACAAGCAGATTTGAGCAGGAAATGCAAAAATATTGGTGTCCTTGACACTATCGACCAATTGGAAAGTATCAGTCATCAACGGGGCAGCCATTCTTGACATTGTTATGGTTCAAGTATCCAAAAACTGACATCTACCAAAGGGGCAATGGCCAGTCAAAAACTTGGATTAGGAAATGCAAGAACATTGGCATCCTTGACATTATTGACCAACAGGAAAAATGCCATTGATCAATGGGGCAGCCATGGCTGACACTTGTCAAATGGTTAGTGTACTAAAGGAACTTTTTAGCCAAAGCCTGTTTTAATCGATTAACAATTGACGAATGGTGCCAGAGATGTATTTCTCCTATAGGGTTCAATAATTAAACATGTCTTAAAGAACCAGAGTTATGGCCCTTGTTGCAGGTTGTGGCCTCTTCATATGCATAGTGCAAATAGATGTTTGACTGAAGGACTATTATCTGCTAAATTTGCTTTTAATCCATAAACAACTGACGAAACAAATGTGTTTTCTGCATAGGGGTCACTAGATTTACGTCTTAATGAACCAGAGTTACAGCCCTTGTCTAAAGACTCTTTATAGCCTCTTGCTAGCCCCTTTATAATTTGGTTTTAAACCATCAACAATTGACAAAACAAATGTATTTTCCGCATAGGGTTCAATAGTTAAAACGCCTTAATGAATCAGAGTTATGGCCCTTCTTTAAAGGGGTGACCACTTTTTTATAGTTCAAAAAGGATTATATCTGAGAAATTTGGTTTTAATCCATTGCTAAATGACAAAATGTGTCACAAACATATTTTCCCCATTGGCTTCAATACTTTGAAAATATAGCAAGAGCCATAACTCTTGGCTATTTATCCGATGCAATATTTTTGCTATTTGGTATTTTTCCGTCGGCAGAAAGTTGTGCACGGGGCGGCAATAGGAGCAATTCGCATCCTGATCGTCTGACGAGTATCACGCTATCCGTCGCTTGAGAGGCGGGTAGGCCTGTGCAGCGGGGACTGTCTCTCGAGAGGGTCATAAGTGAGAGACAAGGGGTTCCTCGGAGCGGGGGGAGAGAGACAGCGAGCGGGCTTATCTGTCCATCCCGGGGCTGTCAGTATGTCGCTAGCGGTCACCATTCATTCTGTCGGTCTATAACTCTATATATCTACAGTTAGTTCGTCGTAAGAGTCATTTGGCGCTGAAAGCTAACTATTTCCTAGTGGCCTGCTTAAGGCTGAGCGGAGAAAGGAGAAGGATCCTACTTTGGTGTCCTGAGGGGTAGGAATACATGGGGGAAGCTTAGAAGTTGTCTCAGCAGACATCCAGAGGTGGGCCTTCTGTGTGTGGCTAACTCAAGGCAGTAGTTTTGTTACCTAAGATGTTTTGCGGTTTAAGGCCTCAGGCAGCCACGATTGGTTAGATTAAGCGAGGACCACTAAAATCGCACGGTCGGGTGAATCTTTGGCTCAGAGCCTAGACCGACTTGAGCGACATCAAAAAGATTTTGATGCGGTTCAAGGCACGGTCCTTCTGAGTTGCAGACGTACAAACTGGCCTGTGTAATCAAAAAAGGAGAGAGTTTAATGGAACCTCTGTTGAGTCAGGGCGCCGCTGCGGTCTAATGCGATGACAGACTGAAAAGGTGCGGCAAACTTGAAAAAGATTCCGGGTGGTGCGCCGGTTATCTGGTTCGGTCGATAGGAACCAGTGTTAACCGCAGTATCGCTTAACTATACGCTGCGTTTATCCTGAACACTGGCAAAGCAGTCTAATAAGGAAAAATTGTTCGCTAATCAACGGAGAAGATTAAGTCGCAGTGTTTGTTCTTTCCTAGGGGATACGCCTAATACAGGGAATAATTTGACCGGTATCGCATTCACAACTTCACTTAGCTATTTGCTGCGATACATAATTTTCACTTAATTTTGAAATATTTTTTATAAAAAGTCGCTAAAAGTTGCAAAACGCTTGTCAAATTTAGTAAGGAAGTGAGATGCACATGCGTTGGAGACTGATTTCCGATATAGCCCATAGACATATATAGCTATAGAGCGCATATCTTCATACCTTCCTTCACTATGGGACAAATGATCGCTGGTGAAGCGAGTTCAGTAAGCGCTCTATAGATCAAAATTCTAAAAGCTAGCGATGCGCGCATGCGTTAGCGGCTTCATTCTTCTAGTATAATAATAAACTGTTACATACTTCAGTTTTGAGTTTGGACACCAGTCGGAAATTCGCAATATGTATCACGGGGTATTCATGGTCGTCGACATATTGCTCATAAGAGACTCTCTTGTAAATCTAAATTCTCCTATAGGGGGGTATGGCTATGATCATTGCGTTGTCATTAGTTAGCGTTATGATAAACTTTAAAAATACAAGTTTATCTACGCTGGTTCTGGTCGATTTAGACGTTTGTCTCGGAAACTGAGTTATATCATCGCGAATGCTAAACTCCTGTTAGCGTATCCCCAAATCAAGGCCGACACAGTATAGTTAGCCATGCTACGGCGGCGTATCGCACTTGATTCGCGTAAGCGACATATTTAGAATGGCATGTCGCCAAGATCAACGCATGCGCAAGAGTGTTCTCGAGTACTCTTCTCCAAAGTCGGGAACATACTTTCTCGTAAGATTATTGGTTAATAGATATAACTATATAGACAGCAACCAATGAATCGCAAGGAAACTACCGACAGTAAAGAAAATAGACAATGTTTTACGTGGTAATTTTAAGAATGACGTAGTAGTATATATATATATATATATATAGCATTCGTAGTATTCGCAGTAAAACTAGTAACACGTGGGCCATTTGATACAAGCTGATCACAGTAAAACCGTTTATCATTCACTATTTAAGCCAGAGAAAACAACCATTAGTAATTTTTAAATAAAAATTGTTAACTCTTTCAACTGAAGTCATAGTATCGCAAAAACTCAATTTCATCTTAATAAGCTGTTGAATATGTTGCAAGTTTTTAAGGGGGACCTGTTGCTCATAGCTGCCATAGCCTGCAACAGCTTCCAGTTAAGCACTAACACTATTCAGCCTTATTACATTGTATTGAATGATGTGTACTTTGTTTAGCCTACCAGTTGAAAGGGATATGTGATGTAGGTTGGTAAGTTACAAAATATATGTTAACCCTAGTCAATGAAATCACAGTATTTATGGGAGGTACATTATTGATTTTTTTTAAAATAATTTGACTGAGATGTGTTGGTGCCTTAGGCTTTCTATACTCCTTGACCTTGGCCAGAGCCAGTACATGCATATTCTGAATCTGACATGTTATACTGACAAATGACAATACTAGCTACTGTAGACCTGAAGAGTGATACACTATCCTCAATAACATTCTCAGAAGTCCAATATTAATTATTCAACCATCTGTTCATGTCACATTTGTGCAATTTGTGTAAACTACGTGTCACATATTACACGCCTTACGGACTACTAATTTTTTAGATGGACTACTGATTTGCCAAGTCTGGTAGTCCTTTGGACTACCCTCAACTTTTCGCTAATTTCGAACCCTGGTTATATTACACATTTTAATACTAATCTCCATCTAGATTATTTCAAAACAATATTAGAAAAGACTACATTCCATATTTATTTTGTTCGTGGCTTGAACAACATGATGGAAGCACCAATACATGATAAAAATCATGAATTCTCTCGGCTTGAAAATATTGACTAGCTCCCGGTATGGTATATGTATCAATGACTGCTACATTGGAACCAGTCCTGCATTGCATAGGGAAAACGTTTTGCGAAATCGGAAAATTATGCTTTTCGGTTGTTTTCGGATTCACTTGCGAAAGAAGTTGTTTTTGATCATGCAAACATGTTTTGAAACGTTTCACCGTTGGAACACCAACCAGTTTCAACACAGTTTGTTTGCTATGCAAGTGCTATGAACTGCTATGCATTATTCGATTTGTTTAGCAGTTACTGCTACGCAATTTTTTTCCAACAAAATATTCCCTGTAATATGTCCTAGTGAGCTGTGTGGAATTTAGGCGGCAAAATTTCTATTAGAAAAAAAAGAGATGCAAGGGTCGCAGGACCCGTAGGAGCGGTCGAAAGGATGACAGAGGTTATCAAAGCATTAGAAAGAATGCATCCATGGGGAGTGGTCTCATGTGGCACAATGTCATATCGCGCCATCGAAACCATTCGCTACGGCACGGGGCGTTGGTGACAAGGTTTTCAGGCATAAGAAAGGCTAGCTGAGAACCGTGGCGAACCGAGGGACTAAACGAAATCATGGATTTCTTTTTTCATGAGAGAGCAGTTATACTTACCTCCCTAACACACCTAGACTCAATATTCCAAGATTAAAAAAGAAAGGTGCTCCTACTGGGCAGGGAGTCAGCTGTCAGTCTGCCAGATGCCAGTCCCAACCTCGCGCATATGCAGATTGACACTGCCTCAACTTGTACTATTGGCTGACACATGCAACTAACAAGCCTGAAGACCGAGCCTCTGTGGGGTGGAGAGGTTGGGTCCGTGTTAGGGAGTTAAGTATAAGTACACTCTCGTGAAAAAGGAAATCTGTGATTTCGTTTATTTCACTTCAAGAGATATCCTTACCTCCCTAACACTATGATATTGCCAGAATTTGTCAGTGAATTCGGCAGGAGGTAGACGAGGTCAGAAGACCAGCTCATCCCTTGCACATTTTTGCGCATGAAGCACTAACATCTGAAATTGTGTTAAACACAATCATGAAATTATTGGAACATCGGATAATACCACTGATGGTTGAGAGTAATGACGGTGTGTCAAATGCGCTCCCCCCACCTCCTTTTGGGAAAGAAGAAGCCATGACTTCTATGTCCCATACGCTCTCTAAGTACTGGTGCAAAGTACCATAGGACATGAGACGAAAGGCTTAATTTTTGCATACTCTCAGTAAATGAACCACATAATAAACAAGTACCATCACCATTTTAGAAATAACGGGTAAAGACGTGACAATAATATTAATTTGTAACTAGATGATATAAATCAAATAATACCCGCGCAATGGCAACCATGTTCGTGGGATGACATAATCCCACTGATTTGGATAGACATATGGATGGATACACAGACAAATGGGAGCTAATAATTATAAACTAGCCACATGAGATTACTAACCTATTCAATAACACATTCAAGAAGAACGTTTAGTTATTGAATGATAATAACCAAAGATAATGGACACAATCTTGTTTGACCATCTCAAAACAAGTGACATGACATTTATTATAGCATTTAATTAATCTATATTAAATAATGTACATTACCCTAGAAACATAGGCAATGTTCCCATGACGTTTCGTCACAATAATCCAAGAAAAAATAAAGCCATTGAACGAAAGCCCAAAACTTGCACGGACGGATGGACACAAATTCAGAGACAAAGGGATGGATGGATGTAGGGATGGGCTGCCTGACCCAAAAAATAATGTACACTTCACTAGTACCATAGCCAATGTTCCCATGAAGTTTCGTCACAATACTCCAAGCAAAGACTTGAACGAAAACCCCAAATTTGTATGGACAGACAGACACAAATTCAGAGACAAAGGGATGGACGGATGGAGGGAGGAACTGACTGACCCACAAAATAATGTACATTTCCCTAGTACCATAGCCAATGTTCCCATGAAGTTTCCTCACAATACTCCAAGCAAAGATAAAGTTATTGTACAAAAACCCAAAATTTGCACCGACGGACGGACACACATTCAGAGACAAAGGGATGGACGGACTGAGGAACGGGCTGACTGACCCTCAAACTAAGGTGCATTTGCCTACTACCATAGCCAACCTTCCCATGAAGTGTTGTCACAATATTCTAAGCAAAAGTAGTTATTGAAAGAAAACATGTGTGTGTGTGTGTGACGGATGCACGCACGGACGGACGGACATACCCACAGACGGATGGAAGCGAAAACATAATCCCCCCCACCCGCTTTTCGTTAAAGTGGGGGGATAACAACAAGATGCAAGACTGACCGTAAGCATATAAGTCGTGTTCATCCAGTTCCCTTTGGTGAAGAACAATGATACACATTTATGTATTTGAAACTTATTTCAATTAGATTTATTTATCTGAAGACAGTGAGCGCAACTTATACACCCGATCATCCTTTGACAATTGATAAGGCAAGAGGATGTGTGGTGTCACGAAGGTAATGGTCGGTAAAACTTGACTCACAGTGCCACTGGAATACAGACATAATGCCATCCACCGGCACCCCATTAAACAGGGCGGTGGACGCCACTACGCCACGGACACTGTGAGCCTTGGCTAAGTCAACTTGTTTACCAGTGGTGGATTTGTGGCAAAACTGGATACATTCCACAATCCACCTAGATATAGTGTCCTTTGAAGCTCTGCCATGGGGTTCAATATATGACAACCATAACAAAGATGGGTCCATCCGCCATACTTGTGAACGTTGTTCGTATCTATTTAATGCGCGGACTGGACACCAAGCCTTTGGATTACGATCAAATCTAGTCAAAGCTGGTAAAATAATTAGTTGACCTGTATATTTCAATGACTGGTCCTTAGCCATGAAATTAATCCTAGGTAGAAGCCTAAGGCCTTCCCCTGTAACCACATAACGGTCTGCCTTAGCGGACAAAACATGAATTTAGCTTGCAGAGACCGGAGCAATTAAAAATAGTTTTAAGTGACAACATTTTCATTGAAATGGAACTTAGTGGTTCAAAGGGTTTATCAGCTGGAACTTGAAGCACTAGAGATAAACTCCAAGACAGAATCGCTGGTGGATTTGTCAGTCTTAGATTATACCATGTCTTTTATTAAAGTGTTCAATGAACATAATTTGTCACTTTCCCTATCAGCCAAACAAGGGATAAATAACATTAAAACTGACTTGTAGCCAGCAACAGAGTTAGGCTTGTAGTGGGGCAGCTAAGCTCCAAAAAAATGTGGAATTGTGCACTTTTTCATAAAAGCACCAAAGTTGGTGTCAAGTTAGAATATCACTAGACAATCATTTTAAGATCGGGAGGCATCCTAAAAACATGCACGTATGGCAGCCATCTTTGATTTAAAAAGGGCCGCCATTCAAGATACAGTTTCCTCCATATCTCCAAAAGAATACAAGCTAGGAACAAAATTCCATCGGCTATACATACATTTATTTTTGGGGTCTAGGAATCTGATGATACCAATTTCTAAAGGCTGCGGCATTGGCAGCCATATTGGATTACAAGATGGCTGCTGTTCAATAAACGAAATCACGGATTTCTTTTTTCACGAGAGAGTTGATACTTACCACCCTGATACTCTATGATATTTCCTAAATATCGACCTAGCTTCAATAATACTCAGAATTAAAAAGAAACCGCTCCCACTGGGCAGGTTACACAACTGTCAGTCCAGTGGATGTGCAGCCCAAACTCACACATGCGCGGGGGGCTGACTCATTCTATTCCAAAATATTGGCTGACATAATTGCAACATAAAACGCTGATAGGCTGTGGGGCGGAGAGGCCGGGATCGTATCAGTGTGGTAAGTATCAACTCTCGCGTAAAAAAGAAATCCGTGATTTGGTTTATTTCACATCAAGAGTATACTTACCACACTGATATAGCCAGAATTCGTAAGAGAATTCGGCGGGAGGGAGGCGAAGGTCAGAAGACCGGCTCATCCCTGGAAGAGCAAGCTTTTGCTTTTGCAGCAAAAAACCCTCTGAAATTGCGTATGTAAACACAATCAGGAAATGATTTTGACATCCAATAACATGACCGATGTTGAGAGTAATGACTGTTTAACATTCGCTCCCCTCCCCTTTTAAAGAGTGAGCGATGACCTCAATGTCCTATACACTCTCTATGTACTCGTGCTAAAGTACTATAAGACATCGGACGAAAGCTTCATTTCGTATACTCTCAGATGGAACCACAAAGAACACAAACCATCACCATTTTAGTAAGTAACAAAGAACGTGACAAAAAATAACAAGCACCAAATATAGGACTAACCTATTTTGATGAGATTCCCTTTAATCACCGCTGGAGATGATAGGCACAGTATGGAAAAGCGGGGATTCCCCCACTAAATTGCACTGTGTGTGAGTCAACAGCCTTATATACAATATTTACAAATATATACAGATTTAACGATTATGTAAAATCGATAAGGCAAGTGGATTTGACATGTCACGGAGCTAATGATCTGTAAAACTAGACTCACAGTGCCATTGTGCTACGGAGATAATGTCATCCACCGGCACTCAGTCAAACAGAGCCGTGGATGTCACTACGCCACGGACACTGAGCCTTGGCCATGACAACTTGTTTTCCCGTGGCGACTTTGTGACAATGCTGGATGCATTCCACAATCCACCTAGAAATGGTATCTTTAGAAGTTGGGGTTTAATGTAAGATAGCCATAAAGCACTAGGGTCAGTCCGCCATTCCTGTGTACGTTGTTTATACCATGTTAATGCATGGACAGGACACCAAGCCTTTGAACTAAGATCAAACCTAGTCAAAGCGGGTAAAACTATAGGCTGACCAGGATATTCTAAAGTAAAAACTGTTTTTTTGCCATAAAGTTAACTCTAGTTAGAAGGCCTTCCCCTGTCACCACAAAACGGTCTGGCTCTGCTGACAAAGCATGTATTTCACTTCTTCGTCTGGCTGAAGCTGCAGCAATCAGAAAAACTGTTTTAAGCATCAACATATTCATAGAAATGGAGCTTAGTGGTTCAAAGGGTTTATCTGCTAATACTTGAAGTACTAACGATAAACTCCAAGACGGGATCACTGGAGGATTCCTTGGTCTTAGATTACCCATGCATTTGATTAAAATATTTAGATTACATACTTCATCACTTCCCCTAATAGCCAAGCAAGGGATAACTGACATTAAAGCTGACTTGTAGCCAGCAATAGAGTTAGGCTTGAGGCTATAGGCATCAAAAAGGTGACAGTGGAAATCGGCTACTACCTGAATAGATGCTTCCATTGGATTAATACATCTTTATGAGCACCATTCAACAAATCCGTTGATTTTATAATTATATGCTCTGGAGGTTGACCCCCTTCTGGCTTTTGCCATAAACATAGCTGCTTGCTCAGAAAAACCCCTCCTTAACTGCTGATTCCTTGACAACATCCACGCAGTCAATTGGAACATTGACGGGTTGTTGTGCAAGGCCTTGCCCTGGAAGATTATGTTGTCCATCAGAGGCAGAGGAACAGAATTGCAGACCAAAGGTCCAGCAGATCCGTATACCATGATCGGCTTGGCCAATTTGGGGTGATCAGAAGCAGTTGGTATTCCTGCTGCCTGATTTTCTGGAGAACTTTTGGAATCAGGATTGCTGGCAGGAATGCGTATGCATACATTCCCTCCCAACTGATAGCTAACGCATCTATTACGATAGCGCTCGGATCTGGAATCGGAGAGACATACATCGTCATCTTCGCATTCTTGTTCATTGCGAATAAATCTATGTTGGGCTTGCCACAGTGGTTGAACAGGTGATCTGCCACACATTGATTTAGTTGCCATTCCGTGGGAAGAATGCTCATTCTTCGGCTCAATGAGTCTGCTAATAGATTTAGCCTTCCCGGAATATGAACTGCTTTCAGGGAAATCCCATGATCTAGGCACCAGCAAAGCAGTTTCCACGTCATCATACAGAGACCGGGCGACTTCGTTCCACCCTGGCGGTTTATGTAAGTCACTACTGTTGTATTATCTGATCGAACCAGAACACTCTTGCCCTTGACCTTCTCTAGGAAGTGTTCCATGGCTAAGACTACTGCTCGCATTTCCAGCAGATTGATATGATCTTTTGACTGATCCCGATTCCAAAGCCCTGACACTGGTTTATTCCAGGCAAGCTCATCATCCCTCCATTGATGCATCCGTGTACATCGTTAACTGAGGGTGGGGAGGTGACAATGTCACCCCCGCCAGGAGATCTTCTCACTTCATCCACCATTGAAGGTGGTGAATAAGAGGTTCCAACACTGACACCCTTGAGTCCAGGAAACTCTGGGTCCACTGTGTCATGAGAAATAACTGGATTGGCCGCCAGCATAAGCCTGCCTGAGGAATGACTGCTTCCAAAGAAACCATCAACTCCAACATTCTCAAGTAGGCCTGTGCCAGGACATGACGACTGTTGCACACTGACTGTATGACTGAGATGAGTATTTCTACTCTCTCTTGAGATGGATAAACATATCCTATCTCTAGATCGAAGAACATGCCCAGGTACACAAACTTCTGGGATGGAGTCAGCTCTGACTTTTGAAAGTTGATTATCCAGCCTAGATCTGTAGGAGATTTCAAAACTATCCCCAGATTTGCTGATAGACTTTTTTGAGTGTGTGACTTTAACAGCCAGTCGTCTATGTACATGTGGATTGCTATGTGTCTCCTGCGGAGGTATGACGTTATAGCTTGGACCACTCGAGTGAAGACCAGAGGAGCCGTCGATATACCAAATGGGAGAACCCTGAATTCCCATTGGCGGCCCTGAAATGCAAATCTCAGGAACCGACGAAAGCTCTTCGCAATGGGAATGTGAAAATTGGCATCTTTTAGATCTATTGATGCTGTCCACATTCCCTTCCTCAATCCTGCTAACACCGCTCACAGTTTTCATTTTGAAACTTGGTGTGAGGATAAACCTGTTGAGAGGTTTGAGGTTGAGAATTGGTCTCCACCCTCCAGTGCTTTTTGTCACTAGGAACACGGTTGAATAATAACCCGGACATTTTTGTGCCAGTTGAATAGCATGTTTTAGTATGAGGGATTGAATTTCTTCCTCTATACACAACCGTTGATCTGAATCTCTTGGATTTTGAGTCCAGATCGGAACCAGAGACAGGCGCGATGGCTGATTTGAAATCGAGTCAGGATGGTAACCGATTGAAAGCCATCGCAAGACTGACACGGCTCCCACGACCAGAACCCCGCACTCCTCTACCAGCGCTACGCACACCTCGGTACGTAGGCTGTCTGGCTGGTTGCGCTGGAGCCTGCACTCCCCCCTAGCTGGCTTACGCTGTCGTTGCCGTGGCCGACGCTGTGTACGTGGTTGGCCTCTGACAAGGCCACCACCACCTCTAGCCTGCTGAGGGTGGAAGGCAGGGGGTGCTGCTCGAACACGCTCCCTGCAGAGCACTTCAAACTGCTCTCGCAGCGCCCTCTGGTTGTTCACCAGGTTTACGGGTTGTTGGAGGTACAGACATCCTTCATCTCCAAACAACCCTGGACCTGCCATCGGCGTCTGAAGAAGCCGATTGTACAGCTCATGTGAGGGGCACAAATTGTCAAGGGCAAATGTGTGCCTGGCCCGTAAACTCATGGTTACGGATCTCGTCATGCGTCATGAGAAGTTTGGCGGGCCACGGATGCTGCTACTAACCCCTGTAGCAGCTGGGAAACGTGCGAGAGAGCCGAGATGGCTCCCCTCATACTTTCCTCCGTGTCCCGCAGCGCGGAATTAGCGTTACGCAGGGCGCTACCGCACAAGGGTCCTGTGTCAGACTGGGACCCAGGCCGCGTGTCTTCACCCAAAGCCGCACGGTCATCCGTGCAAGGCTTTGGAATGACGCCATACCTCTGATATAGATCAGAACTTATACGGCAGCGCCGTGCCACCTCGCGAGGGGCCTTCGCAAGGCGTCCTTTCGGCAGAATGGACGTCTCAGCCGCAGCGAATATATCAACGATATGCTCCGCATACGGCAGAGATGGCATGGTGCTCGTCACCGGTTTCTCTCCCAACCACGGGCGCTGGTCCCGATGGGAAGCCGGTGGATCCAGCTGGAGTTCTGGCGTGATGTTCACCAGCCATTGGCAAGCATCCAGCCAGTCTTCCTCGGTGGCCACCTGTGAATGTTCGACGAGCCTAGGGCCTTCGTCGTCCTCAACCACATTCACTGGTGGGGTAATGGCCGGAGCTCAAGATACTCCTGGAAAGCCAGGGAAGCCATATGGATCCGCAAGGGATGGCATGGCTTGCACCATGGCTATTCCAGGAGCCGGATCTACGGCGTCATGGGAGGCTAGAATAAACGAAATCACGGATTTCTTTTTTCACGAGAGTTGATACTTACCTCCCTAATACTCTTTGATATTGCTAAATATCGGCTTTCACTTAATAAAACACTCAGATTTAAAAAGAAAGGTGCCCCTTATGGGCAGGTAGTCAGAAGTCAGTCAGGCGGATGCCAGCCCCACCACCGCGTATGCGCCGACTAGTACTTCCTCTGACTAATTTATTGGCTGACACACATGCAACATAATAAGAGCCTGAAGACCGAGCCTCAGTGGGGCGGAGAGGCCGGGTCCGTATTAGGGAGGTAAGTATCAACTTTCTCGTGAAAAAAGAAATCCGTGATTTCGTTTATTTCACTTCAAGATTATACTTACCTCCCTAATACTCTTTGATATTGCCAGAATTCGTCAGTGAATTCGGCGGGAGGGAGGCGAGGTCTGCGATTAAGGCACTTAAACTTCTGAAATTGTGTGGAAACACAATCAGGAACAGACAGGGAAAAACATCGGCTAACACAAACCGATGGCTGAGAGATGACCAAAAGTCATAAGCGCTCCCCTCCTCTTGGGAGGAAGACTGAATGACCTCAATGTCCCATACGCTCTCTACCAGTCAGGGTCAGTGTAAAAAATATTTTTTTCGTTCAGAATTTTTGGGGATTTGTAAAACTATATATTTTCGGAAAGCTTTTAATGTGTCAATTTCAAAAACCAATGTTTGCATTTGCACAAAAGTCTTCATGGCGGCCATTTTTAAATTCAAAAATCTTTGAAATCCAATATATCTGCAACCATATGACCTAGATTAATAATTTTGATGTCTATATCTATGTTTTCTGGGTCAGTGAATGCATTGGTAACATTTATAATAAACTTCAAATTTGTAACTTTTTGTGATAATGGTGCAATGATGAATTTATTTGGCATATAACAGAGTTATCTCACCAATTTAATCAAAGTATTCAAGCAACAATCAATGTGCTGCATCAGTTGCTGTCTACCTAGCAACATTGGCATCATGTTCATCATCTGATATAGAGACATCAACGATTGAGTCATCATCATTTTCACACTCTGCGCTGCATTGACAAAGCTCAGTGCATGGTAAGTCTTTGGATTTGCACGAGCATCGATGAGAGGAACAATTCGATTTGCATTGACACCTAACCATCTCAATGAGATACTTTGGAGCTGGTAAAACATCTGTTGTTTTTGCCTTTAGTTGGCCACCTGTCTCCTTGTAGTATCCATTCTGTAGTGGATCCAGAAACACATGATGTGAAATGTCTGCCTGACCCCACACATTTGCCTGGACTTGTACTCTAAGGACATGCTGTTTCAAAGCACCAATAGTAGGCGGTATACTTTCACTATCAGCAAGCTGCTTACAGAATAAATGCCAATGTAACTCTGGGATGTTCTCAATTCTAACAGACTTTGGACAGTATGCAGCACACACAAATTTTGCCAGAGTTGAAAGTAGCTCATCTGTGACCTCAGTGCTTCCCGATAAATTTATCAGAGCGTCTTGTCGATTGTGGTGTATTCGTGTTTAACAGCACTTGCTCCAATGCCATGGTGATCTCTGATCTTGTCTTCTTGCAAATCAAATTGACACTTGAATTCCCGGGATAACCGTGAAAGTTCTGGAGCAGCGAGGAAAAATCGCTGTCTCGCATTTGCATTGTTAGATATTCCAATTAGTCCTGAGTGCACTTTCATCATTTTGTTCAGATGCTCACATGCATGATCCGCACAAATTGAAGTGAATGGAATGTCATTCTTAGTCACTGCAATGTTTTCAGTTTCAAATTCTTGCCATGTGTCTGGATGATTCTGCTTGAGTGCATACATATCTGCTATGTATCTTGGCCAAAGATGTTTGTATTTGATTCTATCAAAAGCAAAGAATAACTTGCTCAGTGCTTCTCCAGCTTCAAGATGAAGGGTCAGATCAGTATTTTGGGATGCTGCGACAAAGAAAAGGATTGTTTCCACACGGTGCAGATAGTTCATTAATGACTTGAACATCGCATGTTGGGACCTCTTTGTCACCCATGTCTGAAAGAGATTCAGCATATCAGTATTAGACAGCACTTGGAGAAGATTGCTATGAGCCGGCATCACTGATTCTGCCCAGCTGGCTTGGTTTGATTTACTGCATGCCTCTTCTATGTCATCTGTAGCTGATATGCATGCTTAGATTTGGATACTCTTTGAAGAATTCGTCAAAGACCAGTTCATACAATGCGATGTAAGAGTAGATATGAGCATGAAGAGAACGTGAGTAGTGCTTGCATTTCAGGATTTGTGTCGTTGTGGTAGAGCTAAAGACATCAGCCTCGATCCATGCATCGTCTATTCCGGAATTCTCAATAGAAGTACCGAGAGCTCTCAATGCAGCCATGACGACATGGAGTTCACCAAGTCTTGGGATAACACCACTCTTTAAATTGGCATTGACATCTACAAGCTGCACTGCTTTCTCATACAGGGCCATGTCAAAAGTAATGACTGTTAGATGGTCTTTACCAACAGCCATCTCCTTCAATGTTTGTGCTTGTTTAATTACAGTCATTAGCGTTGACCATTCATGAGCCAGCTCTGGGAGAAGAGGCAATGCACCAACATTGGTTAGAGATCTACTTGATGACAGGAGTGAATTACACCCAGCCCACCCAGGAACCAAACACATCTCTTTCCTTTCATCCATCCTCGCAACAACAGATGCTATGACCCAACCCATATGGGTCAGCTGATAAGAGTCTGCAACACTGGTTTTACTCAACACAAAATTACTTTGTATTCCAGGTTGAGCCTTTGGTTTGACGCATGGCAACATAGATGTGTGTTGTGGTGTAATGGATAAGCTCTTTGCATCACCAATGTTTAAAGGTGGTGCAATGGATTCCCCGGGTGCAGAAGCTTTTTGATAGACCACAACAATTGTTCCATGTGTAGTACCTTTACCATCAATGGTATCCTCAGCAAAATCGGTGTTGTCCACAGCAAAGAAAACAAATGTCCCTTTAGAAATGGTGGTACATACAGATTATTGAATTGTCTCATGTTTTCGACAACCAAGTTAGCTATTGCTGTTTCTAGAAGCATGGTACGGTGGTAGGGTATGCAACAGTTCTGTGCATGAAGAAGATTCACAATCTTCTTATTCCTGGTGTCGTGATGCACAGATAATGCCAATCCTAGAACCTGAGAATTTTCTCTTCTTTCCTGGGATCTGAATTTTTCAGAAGAGGCAGCTTTAGGTTTATGCATCACTTGCCTATCCGATTTAAGTCCAAACATGAGGGTTTAACAAGATGTAAGCACTGCTCTATCAACGAGACACTCTCTGGTTTTGCTATCCAAACTATCTACAGGTCCAACCATTATCCATCGTATCAGTGTGTATAGTTCATATGGGATGTCATCCATATTGCTGGAAACAAGGACTGAACCAGGTTCACCATCATTCTTAGTGAATGTTGTGATGCTTTTTCGAACAATCTGTGCTGCCCTATAGATTGCCTTCATGCCTTCCATACTATCATCTACACACATCGCAGAATGAACCATTTCTTCCTCACATGCTTCTAGCGAGTACAGAACGGCACACTTGCGCCTGTCCTTGTGAAGGACAGATCTTACATGATTTAGCTCAGAAAGGATTTTCTCTTTCAGCCACTGCCTACTAAATGTAGGTGAATGATTGTCCAAGGATTTACGGTCAAACATGTTTATATATGTTATTTCTATGTCAGCCATAGACAGATAAGCCCCATTTCAGGTGTGTGTATCAACAATATGGATAATTTCAATCAGACATGCCATTTGCCGGGAGAGATCATTCTCAGCATTTCTTGTAGTATCTGAATCTCGTAAAATGTGGAAAACATGCTTCCTCCAGCATGGCTTGTGATACCGGACATCAATTGCATGTGCATCACACAGGGAAAGCGAGGTATTTAATCTAGTAAGTAATGCTGTATCTTGTGCTATTTCCAATGCATCTCTTAGGGCTTTACCAGCATTATGAGTTCGTAATTTTACCAACTGCTGATTATGATCATGTGTCTGGCAGAAGAAACACAGTTCCTTACACAGTGGAATTGTCGAGGAACGTGTAAATACTGAAGTTGATGTCGATGCCTCATCAATAGCACTTTTCGTCTTTATCCCACGTTTCTTAGTAATGTAAGACCCACTAGATAGTGCATCCTCGATGCGGTTTCGTGCACGTCGTATTTCTTCTTTGTTAGTGGCAGTAGAGTAACAACTGCGATGCCAACCCGCTTTATGTGAAGATAGGTCACCATATGTGCAAAGTCTAAGTCTTTTCTGAATTTCAATGTATGAACCATCTTTCAATGTTGTTCTCTCTTCGACTACTTGCAACAAATTGGTAAATGAGTCTATTCTTGGATGCTGCACCATTGGTCCTTTAACAGTAGCATCTGTCTGGCATAAAATGCATAGCTTCCAGTTTGTTAACTCCTGTGTTGCATTAAACTGTACATCGGTCATGATTCACTCAAATTTGATGACAAAATATATTTGATTAATGCTTATTGCAAGATTACAAATGATAATCCTGAAGATTATTGCTGTCTGATTATGCTTATTGCAAATCTATGAGCAGACGATCATTTGAACAACTTTTCTGCAAAAATTTGCTTTCAGTTTACTTTTACTGGTGAATTTGAAAATTACCCTGGTCCATCCATTATTGTAAAATTGTGACACGCCGCTCACCATATACATACTCTGTCATAATATGTTTATTAATAAACATGATGACAATGTGATTACGTAGATAACAGGCCATTGGGCTATATCGTCATTCTATCCCCTCTATAGGATTACTATGGGCTACTGTTACCGTTAAATATTGTAACAAATATTGATTTAGAAAAAAGGTGCGACATTTGCAGATGTTGTGTGAGAATTGCTTATTATTTTGGGAATTATCAACCAAAACATTATTTCTGGCACTTGAAGTTTATTATAAATGTTACCAATGCATTCGTTGACCCAGAAAACCTAGATATAGACATCAAAATTGTGAATTTAGGGTACATGATCGCAGATATATTGGATTTCAAAGGATTTAGATGCCGGCCATTTTGAAAATTCAAGATGTCCGCCATGAAGACATTTATGCAAATGCAAACATTGGTTTTTGAAATTGGCATATAAAATGCTTTCCAAAAATATATAGTGTTACAAATCCCCAAAAATTCTGAACGAAAATACGTAGTGAACCCTACTATACGTACAAGTGCCATGTACTATAGGACATTAAATGAAAAGGCTACATTTTCGTATACTCTCAATAATGAACCACATAAAACACGTACCATCACCATATTAATAACGAAGGGTCACGTGACACTACAAAAAAACATGGACAACACATACAAGACTGACCTTGTGGAAGATTGGCGCTGTCATCATCTCCCCCATTGGTGAAGACTGATGCAGCCCATAAAGTAGATGTTTCCATTGATTAAATGTGAAATATAAAAAATGAGGATACCTCTTCAAAATATGTACACCTAGATTAGCTTTTCAAAATCGATAAGGTGAGAGGATTCGAGGTGCTACGGAGATAATGGTCGGTAAAACTTGACTCACAGTGCCACTGAGCTACTGACATAATGTCATCCACAGGTACCCCATTAAATAGGGCAGTGGTAGCCACTACACCCCGGACACTGTGAGCCTTGGCCATGTCAACTTGTTTACCTGTGGCGGATTTATGGCAAAATTGAATACACTCTACAATCCACCTGGAAATGGTGTCCTTTGACGCCCTGCCATGGGGCTCAATATATGACAACCATAAAGCTGTTGGGTCCGTCCGCCAATCTTGAGTACGTTGTTTGTACCGGATTAATGCTCGGACTGGACACCATAGTTTTGAATTAGGATCAAACCTAGTCAAAGCTGGTAAAATTATCGGGTGAACCGGATATTTCAAAGACTGGTTTTTCGCCATGAAATTTATCCTGGGTAGAAGCCTAAGGCCTTCCCCTGTAACCACAAAACGGTCTGCCTCGGCTGACAAGGACCGAATCTCACTCCTACACCTAGCCGAGGCCGCAGAAATTAAAAATACAGTTTTAAGCGTCAACATTTTCATAGAAATGGAGCTTAGTGGTTCAAATGGCCTATCAGCTAGCACCTGAAGCACTAGTGATAAACTCCAAGACGGAATCACTGGGGGATTCCTTGGTCTTAGATGGCCCATGCCTGTGATTAAAGTATTTAATGTATTTACTTCATCACTTCCCCTATTAGCCAAGCAAGGGATAACTGTCATTAAAGCTGATTTATAGCCAGCAATAGAGTTAGGCTTGAGGCTATAGGCATCATACAGGTGACAGAGGAAATCGGCTACTACCTGAATAGATGAATCCATTGGATTAATACATCTTTTTGAGCACCATTCTGCAAATCTGTTGATTTTATAATTATATGCTCCAGAGGTTCACCCCCTCCTGGCTTTAGCCATGAACATGGCTGCTTGCTCAGAAAAGCCCTCCTTAATTCTAGAATCCTTGACAACATCCACGCAGTCAATTGGAACATTGATGGATTGTTGTGAAGGTTCTTGCCCTGGAAGATAATATTGTCCATCAGAGGCAGAGGAACCAGATTGCAGACCAGACGGTCCAGCAGATCCGTATACCATGATCGGCTTGGCCAATTTGGGGTGATCAGAAGCACTTGGCACTCCTCCTGTCTGATTTTCTGAAGAATTTTTTGAATCAGGATTGCTGGAGGGAATGCGTATGCATACATTCCCACCCAGCTGATAGCTAACGCATCTGTTGCGAAAGCGCTCGGATCTGGAATCGGAGAGACGTACATCGTCATCTTCGCATTCTTCTTCGTTGTGAATAAATCTATGTTGGGTTTCCCCCAGTGGTCGAACAGATGATCCGTCACACATTGATTTAGTTGCCATTCCGTAGGTAAAACACTCATCCTTCGGCTCAATGATCCTGCTAACAGATTTAACCTTCCCGGAATATGAACTGTCTTCAAGGTAATCCTGTGATCCAGGCACCAACAAAGGAGTTTCCAAGTCATCATACAGAGACTGGGCGACTTCGTTCCGCCCTAGCGGTTTATGTAAGTCACTACTGTTGAGTTGTCTGATCGAATTAGAACACTCTTGCCCTGAACTTTCTGTAAGAAATGTTCCAGGCCCAGGACTACTGCCCGTAATTCCAGTAGATTGATATGTTCCTTTGACTGTTCCAGATTCCAAAGCCCTGATCTCATGGATTCTTCCAGGCAAGCTCCCCACCCCTCCATCGATGCATCTGTATACATCGTTAACTGAGGGTGAGGAGGGGTTAACATCATCCCCACCAGGAGATTCTCTGTCTTCAACCACCATTGAAGGTGATGAACTAGAGGCCCCAACACTGACACGCTCGAGCCAAGTGAACCTGTACTCTGGGTCCATTGTGTCATGCCGCCTGAGGAATGACTGGTTCCAAAGAAACCATCAATCCCAGCATTCTCAGATAAACCCGTGCCAGGACATGACGACTGTTGCACACTGACTGTATTACTGAGATGAGTATCTGTACCCTCTCCTGAGTAGGATAAACATATCCTATCTCCAGATCGAAGAACATTCCCAGGTAAACAAACTTCTGGGATGGAGTCAGCTCTGATTTTTGAAAATTTATTATCCAGCCTAAATCTGTGAGAGTTTTCAAAACTATCTCCAGATTTGCTGATAAACTTTCCTGGTTGTGTGCTTTTAACAGCCAGTCGTCTATGTATGTGTGGACTGCTATGCTTCTCCTGCGGAGGTATGCTGTTATCGCAAGAACCACCCTGGTGAAGACCTGGGGAGCCGTAGAAATTCCGAAGGGTAACACCCTGAATTCCCACTGTCTGCCCTGGAATGCAAATCTCAGGAAGCGACGGAAACTCCTCGCTATTGGAATGTGGAAATAAGCATCCTTCAAATCCATTGAAGCTGTCCACATTCCCTTCTCCAACCCTGCCAACACCGATCTCACAGTTTCCATCTTGAAACTTGGTGTGTCTATGAACTTGTTCAATGGCTTGAGGCTGAGAATTTGTCTCCACCCTCCAGTGCTTTTTGTTACCAAGAACACGGTTGAATAGAAGCCCGGGGCAACTTTGCGCCGGCTGAATTGCTTCCTTGAGTATGAGGGAATTTATTTCCTCCTCTATACACAACTGCTGATCTGGATCTCTTGGAATTTGAGTCCAGACCGACACCAGAGACAGTCGTGACGGTGGGCCTGTTATCCAGTCGGGATGATACCCGACTGAAAGCCATCGCAAGACTAAATGGTCCTGAGTCAACCGTTCCCACTCTTGCATGTGGTTGACCAATCGGCCTCCCACTGGTCCACCTAGGGAGAGAGGTGGACATAAGAAGCGCAAGAGTGGCACTGTCTCCTGGTGCAGATGCACTGGGGTAGCTCTTACTGTGGTATTACCACGACTAGATCCTCGCGCACCACGGCCCGCTCCACGGTGCGCGGGCAGCTGCCTGGTTGGCTGCGCCGGAGGAGCCTGCACCCCCCTCGCTGCTGGCCGAAGCGCACGCGGACGTGGCCGCAGCTGCGCTGGTGGCTCGCCTCTGACCTGGCCACCGCCACCTCGAGCCTGCAGGGGATGATACGCAGGGGGAGCTGCGCGAACGCGCTCTCTACGGAGCTCTTCAAATTGCTCACGTAATGCCCTCTGGTTATTGACCAGGGTAACCGTCTCCTGGAGATGCTTACATCCCTCACCTCCAAAAAGACCAGGACCTGTCATAGGCATACGCAGCAGCCTATTATACAAATCCTGGGACGGGCACAAGTTGTCAAGAGCAAACGTGCGCCTCGCCCGGACACTCCTGGTTACAGACCTGGTTAAACAGTCCAAAGCCAAGTCAATTCCATCTTGGATGGCTCTCTGGACAGTCACTGGACTAGGCTGACGTAATGCGGATGCCGTTACTACCCCTTGTAACAACTGTGAGACATGCGAAAGCGCTGAAATAGACGCCCTCGAACTCTCTTCCGCATCACGTAATGCGGTGTTAGCCGAACGCAAAATGTTCGAACACAGTGCTCCCGTGTCAGACCGGGAACCGGGCCGCGTATCTTCACCCAACGCAGCACGGTCATCCGTGCTTGGCTTCGGTACTACACCGTATAGCTGATATTGATCAGCTGTAATACGGCAGCGCTTTGCCACTTCGCAGGGGGCCTTCGCTAAACGTCCATGTGCACTAATCAACGTCTCCGCCGCAGTGAACATATCAACAATATGATCAGCTAATGGCAAAGATGGCATAGCGGTAACAGTCGGTTTACATGCCAGCCACGGGCGCTGGTCACGTTGACTGGCCGACTGATCCACGGCAAGATCTGGCCTGACGTTGATTAGCCACTGACAAGCGTCAGACCAGTCTTCCTCCGTGGCCACCCATGAATGCTCTACAAGATGAGGGCCTTCGTCATCCTCCTGAGCAATCACAGGTGTGTATGTGGCTGGTGGAACTGATACGCCTGGCAAGCCAGAGAAAGCATGCGGGCCTGAAAGAACAGGCATGCTAAACTGACTGGCTTGACCAGGAGCAGGCGCCGTGGTATTGCGTGGGGAAAATTTTGCCACACCACGGCCCTGGCCAGCACCTGCTACACCATCGGCAAGCCGAGGTATGCGGTAAAACTGGCCATCAGAACCAGCCCGGGCTACCTTCTGCGCCGTGAACGCTACTTCTGCGCGAGTAGTACGGTGGACAATGTCGCCCGTGTTCGCCGCGAGGGATGCACGTACATCAATGTCCATGGCCACGGCACCAGAAGGAAAACCCAGCAGATAATCCTCTTCTTCCTGGCCAGAAAGATTAGACTCCAGGTTAGCAAAGAATGCTAACCCTGACTGGCCAGGAGAGGTAACATAGGAGGAACTGGTACCTTCAGGGTGCGGATAATCCTGGCCTGATAAGCAGGCAGGTTCCAGCGACACCAGACCATGAACAACCGGCGCGGCAAGCCTGCTGCCAGTGTTCTTACCGTGGATTTCACCCTCTATTAGGGCCACCTCTGAATCATGGTCGAGAACTGATAGGTACCTAAACAGTACCGATTCAGAGGCGGGGATTATCTGCTCCGGAGCAGATGAAGAGGACAACGAAAGATTTGGACCAGGAAGCATGCCACGAAGCAATTCTGGGACCAAATCTTTAATTGTCCTCTTCATTTCTCCCATCATCTCAATACGGAAGGCCTCCATATCCATAGCGGACGAGGCCTTCCTCTTACCCTTCTTACCAGAAGCCTCTTTCTTAAGTTTCCTCTCCTCCTCTGGAGCCTTCCCCCTGGTCTACAATGATAGAAATTCAGACATTAGCTCCCCCCCACTTTTTACAGATCTCACATTTAAGCAATGGCCCACATGGGCTGCACTGGAAGCATAAATGGGGGAAGAATTTATCCATCCTACCGCATGAAGGACAACCAGGCCTCTGAAACACACCAGAAGATGAAGACAATGAGTATTACAGATATTGAATTAAAACTCAACACGAAATAAACAAGGAGGAAGGGGCCATAAAGACCCAAGCTAATAATAATAAATCAGCGTTGGACAAAACTTATAACTGATAGTAAGGCGCAAGGCTGATCATGACGTCATAACTTCAAGAATAAGAAGTTAAATCGATCCGAACCTCCAGGTGTAAGGATGAATTGTAATCATATCCAGAAAATCCTAACTAGACAGGATAGTTTATACAGACTATACAAACATCAGATAAACAGTGCTAAATGGCAGTAAGATTTTATAAATATTTTCAAATATAATTGAAAAGCCTCATATCATAACTAGAGTACCTGAGTCTTTAGCATAGACAAACCATCTGATCTGATGAACCGGACACTCCACCAACATTATGACCTCTTAACTCTCTCTACCTTAGGGGGAAGGAAGCGGACCAAGAGGGCAAAGTGAGACCTTCATCCGAGGCCTCCAACTCACTGGGAATAATTTTTGGTTAGAAAACCTAACAATGTTAGTAGGAAATGGAACCTTGGTGGAGAGAAAAACCAACCCTCTGATAATGTGATGTCCTAAACAACCGAAGATAGATACCTGTGGACATAAACACAAAGAGAGATTAGCATTTCATAGCGCCATTTTGAAATAAACTAATTATTTTAGGCGCTTATCATGATAAATGTGAGTCCCAGAAACACACTACAACGGGATAAACTTGCTAAAATATACCTGATGGCTAGGTCCTGGGCGCTCCTCCGGCAAAATAATCCGATCTGCCATCACTCCAGGTTAATAACACACTTCTAATATATTAATTAAACGATTAAACAGCTCAGAAAAGCCTTAAGCATGAAACATGTGTGACCCCTCTGCCAATAAATTAGCAAAGAGGTATTACTAGTCGGCGCATGCGTGGTGGTGGGGCTGGCATCCGCCTGACTGACTTCTGACTACCTGCCCATAAGGGGCACCTTTCTTTTTAAATCTGAGTGTTTTATTAAGTGAAAGCCGATATTTAGCAATATCAAAGAGTATTAGGGAGGTAAGTATACTCTTGAAGTGAAAACATGACATCACCGTCCGGGCCTTCCTCACGGTAACTCTCGGCAAGCCGAGGGATACGGTATGGATGGCCATCGGCTCCTAGCCGGCCTAGCCGTTGAGCCGTGAAACCCACTCCCGAAGAAGTAGTTCCATGGAAAAGGTCACCCACGGGCCCCCGTGGGGTGCCCATGGGAATCCATTTCCATGGCCATCGACTCATTGGTAGGCCATAACAGAGTGTCCTCTTCTTCCTGCCCAGAAAGATTAGATGCCAAGCTTGAAAAGGGATCAAGCTCGGCCTGGGCAGGAGGGATATCGCGTGAGGCGCTGATACCCTTAGCCTTAGGCTGCTCTAGAGCACTTGATAAGCGAGCGCCCGAGGCCATGGCTTTCACTCCCGGGTTCACGGGCGAGGCAAGCCTCAGCGCCGGACCAACGGGAGCCGTCTCTGCGTCTATAACAAAAACTGGTTTGCTATGAGAACCAGACCCAGAGACGGGAACACTCTGTCCCGGAGCAAATGAAGAAGACAATGATGAACCTGACCCGGGAAGCAAGCTGCGAAGCAACTCTGAGACAAGATCCGTGATCGTCTTCTTCATTTCTCCCATCATTTCAAGATGGAAGGCCTCCATGTCTGGCATGGATGCCTTTCTCTTCTTACCACACTCTTTTTCCAGACGCCTGTTCTCGTCTGCCGCCCAGTCTTTTACCTGCTGATTTACAAAATCAGTTAACACCTCCACCGGCCACGACTCACACACATGGCAATTTAGAAGAGGCCCGCATGTACTGCACCTAGTGCAGTCATGAGGGAAAAAGTGGGCCTTCACAAAACGGTGGCAGGAAGGGCATTTGTTCTCAATAACCCTCTGAAAAGACCCAAACGGAAACAATTAGTTTTTAGTTATGACGAACCAAAAAAACAATTGCAGAAGGCTAATAAGATCCATAAGGAAAACTTTTGACCATCAAATGAAAGATAAGTCAGGCCCATAGAAAAAACTATAGGCCTGACAAAAAGTAAACAAATCCTAAAACCTTGTTATACTTCTTTAAGAAGACAAGGGAGACATAAGAATTCGAACTTGAATACTTGAGAGGCAAACTTTTTTAATCTTCACAGCTCAAAACAAAGATTCATTAGTAATTGAACTTTATAAACACAATGAACCTATGCAAAGCATCAAGAGAGATAAATAACTCAACACTCAGTCAAAAAACTTCTAAAATATTTAGAAATAAAATGACTGAAATTTTTTCTCTCTCCTAAATAACCTCATAAGATGACTTCTGAGGATGAGTGAAGTCTGATAAACAACACAGGAATACCTGATCCTGAGTCCAAAATGCTGTGGTGGGGGGAGAATGTGGAGAATTACTTCTTATGGTAATAACTCCCTCACCAAACTCATAAAAAAATAGAAGGACCCATAGAAATAGCCCATAAAACTGTTCATGAGCCGTTTAATTTTGGAGATATGAAAGCAGTTAGTTATTGAACGGCTGCCATCTTGAAATCCAATATGGTGCCTAACGCAAAGTTTTTTAATTGGTACTAACAGAAAGAAAGCAGCACTCGGTACACTCAAGTCAAGAATGGACCTAAGGAAGATAAGGATTTTGGGTGAGGACAAGACAGTGGCCAAACGCAAACAAGGACTGATTGCAGCTGTAGGATGTTTCTACTACAGCCACAGAATGCAGTAATCATACATACTAACATATTTCTTGACTGCCAAAATGTGCGTCTAGCCACTGAAATTTTGTTCCTACTGTGTTTAGTTTTTGAGATATGAAGGAAATTAGATCTTGAGAGGCGGCCATCTTGAAATCCAATATGGCGGCCAAAGTAGCATTTTGAAATTGGCATCATTGATTCCTGGACCCAAAAAATGCATGTATAGCCGATGGAATTGTGTTCCTAACTTGTATATTTTGGGAGATATAGAGGAAACTGTGTCTTGAACAGCGGCCATTTTGAAATCCAAGATGGCCACCATACGCGTACATATTTTGGATGCCTCCCGATATCGTCTTATCATAATGTTCATTTGAGCCAACTTTGGTGCTTTTATGAAAAAGTGCACAATTGAAATGCTAAGCTGCCCCACTATTGAGGCTATAGGCATCATACAGATGGCAGAGGAAACCAGCTACCACCTGAATTGATGCATCCATTGGATTAACATCTCTCTTTGAGCACCATTCTGCAAATCTATTGATTTTATAGTTATATGCTCTGGAGGTTGACCCCTTCAGGCTTTTGCCATAAACATGGCTGCTTGCTCAGAAAAAACCTCCTTAACTGCAGATTCCTTGACAATATCCATGCAGTCAATTGGAACATTGACGGATTGTTGTGAAGGGACTTGCCCTGGAAAATAATATTGTCCATCAGAGGCAGAGGAACCGGATTGCAGACCAGAATGTCCAGCAGATCCGTATACCATAAAATTCTGTAGATATTGAGCATGTTTTTGCTCATATTACATGTTATAAAAAGCTACTGCGCACTATATACAAGAATAAATATTTGTCACATTTTTGTCCTCAGAATTTGTTGTTAGAATCACAAAATTCAGAACTGAAAATATCATTTTATGGATCAAGAATCAGTCGGGAATAACGATCGCATTCTATCATATCAATAATGCTACTACCTCAACTGGATCATTGAAATGTCTTACTACTGTCTAAATATTGTGTTATACCTTTATTAAATACGATATTGTGTTGTAAAATGATCAAATAAAACATCATTCAACTTTTTTACAATGCCATTGTTTCCTGTAATTTGTTCTAATTTATTCAGAGTTGGACATAGAGATGTTTAAAATCCATAGATTGCTATCCAGACACGGACGTAAATGAGTTGAAATAAGTACAATATAGACGATGTTTTCCAAGGCAATCTAGCATCTATATCAATAAAGGGACATTACTCTTGTCTTCCCAAGTTCGACATAGAGATGTTTAAAATCCAGATTGCTACCCAGATACGGACAATGAGTTAAAAAAAGAATGATAGAGCCGATGTTTTCCAAGGCGATCTAGCATTTACATAGATATAGAAAGGAGTGTTTTCTATGTGCTAAACGGCACAATGTTTTGACCAATCGGCGGGCATGATGATGATTATGATTGACAGGTTACGCTCTGCTCAAATCAAATTCGGATTCTAACCTATCATGATGGAAATTATATTTGTATTTTTATATCGTTCAATAAAGTTTAACACAAAATATTTGCTAAAAGTGTAGGCAAATGATATTCATGTGATTAAACAACAGATTAATGCACGCCACAAACTGGATTTTATAAGGAAATCATATTCGACACGCACTAAGTCAGTGATTTTTTGTTACCTGTCTCTCAGTCATACCGCGCGGAATACACAAAAATAAGGGTTTTTCAAGCCGATTTTGGGCAACTTTATGGGTGAGCACTATGCAGGATAGCACAGCATATATCAAATTTTACGGTACCATGATCGGAATCAGGATTGCTAGCGGGAATGCGTATGCACACATTCCCTCCCAACTGATAGCTAGCACATCTGTTGCGATAGCGCTCGGATCGGGAATCAGAGAAACGTACGTCATCATCATCGCATTATTCTTCATTGCGAATAAATCTATATTGGATTTCCCCCAGTGGTCGAACAGAGGATCCGCCACATATTGATTTAGTTGCCATTCCGTGGGCAAAACACTCATCCTTCAGCTCAATGGGTCTGCATGCAGATTTAGCCCTCCCGGAATGTGAACTGCCTTCAAGGTGATCATATGATCTAGGCACCAGCAAAGCAGCTTCCAAGTTATCATAGAGAGACTGGGCCACGCTGGAGATTTATGTAAGTCACTACTGTTGAGTTGTCTGATCGAACTAGAACTATCTTGCCACAAACTTTCTCTAAGACATGTTCAAGGCCCAGAACTACTGCTCGTAATTCCAGTAGATTGATATGTTCTTGTGACTGATCCCGATTCCAAATCCCTGATACTGAGGCTTCTTCCAGGCAAGCTCCCCATCCCTCCATTGATGCATCCGTATACATCATTATATGAGGGTGGGGAGGGATGAGCATAAACCCCGCCAGGAGATTTTCTCTCTTCATCCACCACTGAAGGTGGTGAATAAGAGGTTCCCACACTGAGACATTTAAGTCCAGTGATCCTGTCCTCTGGGTCCACTGTGTCATGAGAAATAACTGGATAGGCCGTCTGTGCAAGGCCGCCTGTGGAATGACTGGGTCCAGAGAAACCATCAACACCAGCATTCTCAGGTAAACCCATGCCAGAGCATGACGACTGTTGCACGCTGACTGTATTACTGAGATGAGTATTTCTATTCCCGCCTGAGTAGAATAAACATATCCTAGCTCTAGATCGAAGAACATGCCCAATTAAACAAACTCCTGGGATGGAGTCAGCTCTGATTTTTAAAAGTTGATTATCCAGCCTAAGTCTGTGAGAGTTTTCAAAATTATCTCCAGATTTGCTGATAGACTTTCCTGATTATGTGCTTTTAAGAGCCAGTCTTCTATGCAAGTGTGGACCGCTATGCTCCTCCTGCGGAGGTATGCTGTTATTGCAAGGACCACACTGGTGAAAACCTGAGGAGCCGTTGAAATTCCAATAGGCAAAACCTTGAATTCCCATTGTCGGCCCTGGAATGCGAATCTCAGGTACCAATGAAAACTCCTCGCAATTGGATGTGGAAATAAGCATCCTTCAGATCTATTGATGCCGTCCACATTCCTTTCACCAACCCTGCCAACACCGTTTTTATCATTTCCATCTTGAAACTCAGTGTGTCTATGAACTTGTTCAATGGCTTGAGGTTGAGATTTGGTCTCCGCCTCCAATGCTCTTAGTTACTAGAAACAAGGTTGAGTAGAAGCCTAGGCAATTTTGTGCCGGTTGAATTGCTCCTTTTTGTATGAGGGAATTTATTTCTTCCTCTATACACAACCGTTGATCTGGATCTCTTGGAATTTGAGTCCAGATCGGGACTGGAGACAGGTGCGATGATGGGCCTATCGACCAGTTGAGCTGGTACCAGGCTGAAAGCCACGGCAAGACTAAGCGGTCCTGGGTTAACCACTCCCACTCTTGCTTGTGGAGGGTCAATCGACCTCCCACAGGTCCATCTAGGGAGAGAGGTGGACATAAGCAATGCAAGAGTGGAACTGTCTCTGGTTCTAGAGGCACTAGACTGGATCCTCGCGCATTACTGCCCGCGCCGTGCGCACCTCGGTGCACAGGCCGACTGCCTGCGCTTGAGGAGCCTGTGACCCCAACCCCTTGGACCTTTGAAGCCATGGCCTACGCTGCACCGGTGGATGGCCTCTGACTTGACCAGCGCAACCGCGGGTCTGCTGTGGACGGTACACAGGGGGGGGGGGGCTGCACGAATGCACTCCCTACGGAGCACCTCAAATTGCTCGCATAGTGCCCTCTGATTACTGACCAGGGTGGCTGTCTCTGGAGGTGTAGGCGTCCGCAGCAGCTTATTAAACAAATCCCCCCACAGACCCCCCTTGCGGGTTGGTCTGTTGTTTTATTAACCACTATAAAAACATACTTACCGTTCAATCACTACTTGCTAAATCAATTATTTGCATTTTGCTATCAGAATAAGATTTTTATGCCTGCATACACACCTCCCCATGCCTAATCCTATTCCTATGGACCCTCAACCAGGCTACTGGTTGAGTCCCACCTCCAGCCTACCATCAGGTATAGACTGGCACCAGTCTATGCTCACCTCATAGTGACGCTTGTCGCTACGCGCGCTCACGCATGCGCATCAGAGCCCGAATAGGAAACAGATTCACTTTTCTAAATTTAAGTGCAAAATATTTAAAGTCTGATTCTCAAATCTTACCACGCGGGGTGGTTGAGGCCGGGTCGTAGTGATTGAATGGTAAGTATGTTTTTATAGTGGTTAATAAAACAACAGACCAACCCGCAAGGGGGGGGGGGGTCTGTGGGGGGGTTGTTATTACACCACAAAAACATCCATTACCGTTCAATCACTACTGGCTAAACCCGTAGATTTGGTCAGTGCCCCCTGTCCACATAAGGTGGGAGGAGATTTGAGAATCATTAAACCAGGATAAAAATCAAACCAATCTTATCCCTATGTTATTAACATAACATATTAGTGTATTTAGCTCAATCACAACGTGATTTAGCAAATAAGAACAAGTTGAACTTAAAGAAATAACTAAAAACCAAAAGAAGACTCACCATTTCTCACCGACGCAGTCTTTTAACGAAAATGGTGGAAAGTGATTGGTAAATAGTCTTCGGCTTTTTTTTTTTTTGGTTAACAAACAAGGATAAATTAAATCAATCTTATCCAAATGTTAACAACATAACCTAATATAGCATTTAGCTCAATCACACCGTGATTAGCAAATACGAACAACTTGAACTTAAAGAAATAACTAAAAACCAAAAGAAGACTCTCCCCCTATCTCACAGACGCATAGTCCTAACGAAAATGGTGGGAAGTACTTGGTAAATAGTCTTGGGCTTTTTTTTTTTTTAGTTAGCAAACAAGGATAAAATTAAATCAATCTTATCCAAATGCTAATAACGTAACCTAATAGTGCATTTAGCTCAATCACACCATGGTTAGCCTGCACTCTGGTCTTTGAGCTAAAAGGATGTAAGGTGGATTCACATTTCCCTCCTGCTACCTGCAGGATCTCATCTAAAGACGATCCCTCAAAAAGAGCGAAAGAAGTAGCCATACCTCTAACGTCATCGGCTTTAATAAGGGAGAGATTAATTTGATCCGGTGAGGCTATCTCATAACAAGGATTAAGTATTCTCTCAAAATCCATCTGACAATCGAAGAATTTGAGACCGGCTTAGATAAATTTCCTCGTAAATGAGATGGATCGATTCTTATAACATCTGATCGCTGATTGAAGGTTCCTAATGCCCTAATAGGACACCCAAATTTTTCGGATGGCGACAGACAAAAAAGATTTTAAAATGATCGGACTAGCAGGATAGCGGTTAGTGCGAGTTATAGATAAAAAATTCCTTCCGGGATATCAAAGCCATCTCCTGAAACTATAAATCTCTCCTTTTCAGCAGAAAGAGCATGAATCTCTTGAAATAAGACTAATTCTTAGACAAGAAGATGACTAGATTCTAGGAATGCGGATATGGAAAAAGGGAAACGGAAATGCATAAACCCGGAAGTATACTACCGGAAACTGATCAAAATCCTACAACCCGGATGTACAGAATTACCGGAAGAGGAAGCTGAAAACCCGGAAATGGATGAACATGTAATGCCGGGTAAAAACCGGAAATGACCCTATCCCCGGCTGTACGAAATCCGGATGTGGAAAAAAGGAAAAAGAAACGGATAAAACCGGAAGTAGACTACCGGAACTGATCAAGATCCTACAATCCGGATGTACAGACTAACCGGAAGAGGGAACTGAAAAAACGGAACCGGAAATTGATGAACAATGCAATGCCGGGTCCAACAGACCCGGATATGCATTCTTCCAGCTCTCATGAAACCGGAAACGGAAATCGGAATTACATCCAGGTCTGACCGACCCGGAAGTACACTTCTAATACCGGAAGCGGAAGTAAACTGACTAGTGTCCACCCCGGAACCGGAAACGCCTCTACCAGAATTCGGAAAATAAAAAGAGTCCTCAGACTCCCGATATCCGGAATGGCCGGAAGCGCTAAAAGACCCGGAAACGGAAGTAGACACTAGACCTCTAGGACCCGGATGTCCTACATAACCGGAAGCTACCGAAACGGAAGTGGTAACCGGATCTTGCCGACCCGGATCAACCCCCCCCCCCCCCCCCCCCCCAAACCGGAAGTCCTTCCGGAAACGGAAGCTACCGAAGCCGGAACCGGATCTTGACGACCCGGATGTCTCGCTAAACCGGAAGTCCGGCCGGAAAAAGAAATGAGAATCGTAAAACGGAAGTAAACCCGAGTTCAAATGACCCGAGTCTACCACACCTGAACTGGAATTAGCAAGACTAGGTAACGACCTCTCAACAATGGGCCCTTTCGAGACCACTTTA
This sequence comes from Chaetoderma sp. LZ-2023a, assembly GCA_034401795.1. NCBI lineage: Eukaryota > Metazoa > Mollusca > Caudofoveata > Chaetodermatida > Chaetodermatidae > Chaetoderma > Chaetoderma sp. LZ-2023a. The sequence continues at coordinate 143,086,987 of CM067369.1, forward strand.
ACCACCGGAACCACCGTTACATTGGCATTTTCATAAGTACTAGCCTTATGGACGCCAGCTTCCGCCGACGCCACCACGGCTTGAAGGTTATGCCCATCACCTTCTAGTCTAATGTGGATTTTCTGTGGTGCACCCTCCGAGCACACCTTCAAGAGCTTAGATGCTCTTGTCTTCTGCTTTTTCGGCGATTCCATCACCTGTCTAGAGGTCAGGGGGACCGGCTTCCCCCATTTGCGGGAACGCCCGCTAGCCTTCGGGCTATCCTCGGAGCTTGACGAGCTCTCCTTCCTTTTTGCCTCTTTTATTGCAGAAGAGATCCTTTCATCAAGTGATTTCGTAAAAACGGTGGCAAACGACTCAAACCTAGCAAAGAGCGCCATCACGGCGTCCAAATTTCCCGATGAATTTCCCCCCTCCGTTGCTACCGATAACGGAACAGAGGTTGAAGCAAAGGACACCGCCCTTGTCTTGCTAGCAACGGAGGAAGGGGAAGGACGACCAGAGGCAGCGATTGTTAGACGGACAAATCTTTAAAGAACGCTTTCGCTACCGAAAACCGGCCACCATTTACAAATTACACACATAGCATTAGTAGTACAGGACACTTCACACAAACGTGCCCGGCGAACTCGATCGAGTGATGATGATCACATTTTGCCGACGAACATTTAGTCTTATCTGACCTTTCGCTAACTCCTACAAACGAAAAAACGTAACAATGAAGCATACCGCTCAAATTCTCACACAAGAGACACCCTCAACTCAGTTCTAACGGCGGGAAATTCAAATTTCCTTACCAGAAACTTTCAAGGGATTTTAATATAATCCTTATAATGCACTAGAAATAACTTCGTTACAGGCTCTATATATGGACTGGACATTATCAATGATGATGATGATTTAGGATAGGCATAACAATCAAGATACCACGAAGCAAAAACGATCTTCGCGAAAACCGGTAATATATAAATTCGTCTATAAGATACCATATAAACACAATTATACTCTTAGACGTAACTTAGGGAGGATTGACTTCATATTGGGCATATTGTTCCGAGATATAAAGTCAAAAGGTATCACTGCCACAGCGCAAAACACAAAAACTTATATAAATATTTTTAGACAACTATTCTGCATGCAGAATAATTGAAAAGTGCATCTGTTTCCTATTCTGGCTCTGATGCGCATGCGTGAGTGCGCGTAGCGACAAGCGTCACTATGAGGTGAGTATAGACTGGTGCCAGTCTATACCTGATGGTAGGCTGGAGGTGGGACTCAACCAGTAGCCTGGTTGAGGGTCCATAGGAATAGGATTAGGCATGGGGAGGTGTGTATGCAGGCATAAAAATCTTATTCTGATAGCAAAATGCAAATAATTGATTTAGCAAGTAGTGATTGAACGGTAATGGATGTTTTTGTGGTGTAATAACAACCTGAGATGGGCACAGATTGTCTAAGGCAAAGGTGCGGCTCGCCCGGACACTCGCATTCATGCAGTCTAGAGCCAGGTTAATACCATCAAGACTGGCTCTCTGAAATGAAATGGGCCTTGCCTGGCGTGAAGCAGATGCCGTTACTACACCCTTTACCAGCTGGGAGACATGCGAGAGCGTCGCTGTGGATGCTCTATAGCTCTCCTCTGCATCGCACAACATGGTGTTTGCTGAGCGCTGTGCTCTCGTATCAGAACGGGAGCCTGGCCGCATGTCTTCACCAAGCGCTGCACGATCATCCGCGCTCGGCTTTGGCACTACACCATACTTCTGGTATTGACCAGCGATGATGCGACATTAAATAGATGTCTCTGCCGCTGTGAACATATCCACGATCGATATGCTCTGCTAGTGGCAGAGATGTCATAGTGGCAACTGTCGGCTTTCCAGCCAAGCACGGGTGCTGATCCCGCTGGCTAGATGACTGATCCACGTTGAGCTCTGGCTTGCCGCTTACCAGCCATTGGCACGCATCAGGCCAGTCCTCCTTCATGGCTCGACTAGGTGCGGGCCTTCATCATCTTCTACAGCACTCACAGGTGTGAACGTGGCGGAGCCGTGGACACTCCTGGAAAGCCGGTGAAAGCATGCGGGCCAGAGAGAGCAGGCATGTTTTGCGCTGTTGCTAAGCCAGGAGCTGGCGCCATGTAAGCGTGTGGGGTGTAATTCACCACGCCATGGCCCGGGAGCTGCCGTCATACCATTGCCAAGCCGAGGTATGCAGTACGAGTGGCCATCCGCTCCAACCTGGACCACCCTTTGAGCCATGAAGCCTATCCCTGTGGGAGTAGTACCATGGAAAAGTTTGCCCGTACTCCCCGCAAGGGTGCACGTTCGTCCATTTTCATGTCCAAGGCATCAATTGATGAACCCAGCAAAAAATCCTCTTCATCCTGGTCATGATAGATAGCGCTAACCCGGGTTGGTACCGTAAGATGTAGCGGTACAACAGAAGTGTGGCTCACGGTCCATCACTCCTGCCCCAAGATCTACCGATGAGGGAAGCCTCCAGCCGGGATCATTTAGGACTGCTCCTGGATCCATCGTCAAGGTGGCGGGCCGTTTGAGATCTACTGGAGCTGCCACCGATTCTCGTACAATTTCGGACCACGGACCATGACGGACACTAGAATCAGTGGTGGGAATTTTCTGCTTGGGGGCAGATGAAGAAGACAATAAAACACCTGGCCCATGGAGCATGCCACGAAGCAACTCTAGAACCAGGTCTTTGATTGTCTTTTTCATCTTCCCCATCATTTCCAACCTGAATGTCTACATTTCCGAAGAAACGGAGGCCTTTCTCTTACCCTTACCGCTCACACTCTTTTTCACATGCTTCTCCTCCTCCGATGCCTTATCCTTAGCCTGTAATAAGAAGAATTCAGAGAATAAGTCGCACCCCCACTGTTTACAGACATCACATTTTAACAATGTACCACACGGTGATCATTTCACACACAGATGGGGTGCAAACTTCAACTTAATAGAGCGGTTACAAACCACACAAGGTTTCTGAAAAAAAGGGCATAAGACGAAGTCAATGAGTTTATAGTTAATAACTAAATAAACCAACCCATATAATGAGGAGCAATAACAACAGGTCATTAAAGAGACGGTTGTAAGAAAGATGACCAGCCTACACTCAAGGTGGTTTTTAATAATAACATGGCTGATTGTGACGTCAAAAGATTTCCATAAAATGGAAACAGATAGACTAGAAACATCATCCAGGTGTAAAGATGAATTGTATTTAAAATACAAGAGCATGATCAACAGTAAATGAACATAGCAACAGCCCATGATAATGATACAGATAAACAGCATGACAAAAATATTGGCAGCAAATAATCATAAATATTTTCAAATATATTAGTGCCATATAGCATAACTAGAGTAACTGCGTCTTTAGCAAAAGCATACTACCGTGTCCAATGCTCTTGATAACTCCACGATAAGAAGCACGCCTCCCCACCATAATTAAGGTGGGGTGGGGGTGTAAGGGTGTGTGTGGGGGAAGACCAGCGGGAAGAACGACAAGCTCTTTCTTAAGAGAGCCTATATCATTCTGGACATTTTTAGGGAAAAGCTGGAGACAAACCCTCCTAGATGTGCACAAATCTCCTGACAGGAACCTGTGGACACAAACATAGAGATTATTTCATGGCACCACATAATAATAAACCTGTTTTCTGGGTGCATATCATGTCTATACGACGTCACGGAAACAGGTGACACCGCATAATTAAGATGAAAATAAACAAAATTATAAGAGATCACCTGGTAACTTGGCCCTGGTGAAGCCTCATGCATTCTACAAGGGTCAGACATATCGTGTCAGTCTGTGCATGAACGAGGTTGGGGCTGGCATCTGGCAGACTGACAGCTGACTCCCTGCCCAGTAGGGCCACCTTTCTTTTTTAATCAGGGGATTTGAGTCTAGGTCGATATTTAGGAAATATCATAGTGTTAGGGAGGTAAGTATATCTCTTGAAGTGAAAGTAGGTGATCACAATATCATGACATTTTGCAAAATGTATGGCGATAATAATAATAATAATATTAATAATAATAAGATTATATAAATATTCAAATCAGCTGTATATTATGAAACAAAGAGTATATTAACTCTTTCATCAATGAGTTCCCCATATCTTAACTCAGCTTTCCAAGTCCTAACGGCATTTCCTACTCTAAGTGGCTCGCGGCCAAGTGTCGAAAGACACGCGTCGATTGTGAGTTTCAAAAGGAAGCTAAATGTAAGAAAATGTGGCAGAAACGTCCGCTAGCGACTTTACACTATTTAAGGGAGGTCCAAGTGAAGTGCGGGGGGATCTACAGAACAAGTGAAAAAAAAAAGCTTTTTTGGCGGTGGGATAACCTGTCTCCGATCACAGCGTTGTTTTAATTTCATTTCGAAGCTCGTCACCCGCTTAGAAAAGCAGCAAAAAGGTAAACGTCCTCATTTACATTTACACGTGTTCGAGTTTGCTACAATGCTAGTATTTGTCTTTGTGTTGAACGTGGTGTGAGATCGTCATCTGCAGGTGATGGCAAAGACGGATGATCTCCTTTTGAAAGTTTCCTAAGCGAAAATGAAACAGCCGCTAAAAGAGCAAGAGAAAAATATACTGCACTTAAGGATTATCTAGGAATTTGTACAGAATAGAAAACTAGATTAGTAAGTACATTTAAGATTTAACATGCACAGTTCAAGTCCTAGAAGCACGGTAGAAAGTTCACAGTCACAGAAAAGTCCCGCGGTCGCGGGGTCTGGGCTTTGCTATTGCTGGTGTCACTGGCTTTGAACCAGCCTTGGTAGGTATATTTTGGGTTGGCTAGTCCTTCCTGTATATCCCCAAGGCACAACGTCGTGCGCTGATTTAATCCTAGACGGCCAGAGATCACAAAAGCTGGGCAGGCAGAACATCTTAAGTGGATGAAAGTTCAGGTGGATCCTCGCGGAGAAGCAGTCACAAGGGCAATGCAGTGGAAGTCAATTTTCACAAGGGGTTCCTGTCGTGAGAGTGATGTGGGTGGAAGTTAACTTTCACAAGATGTTCCTCAGTTGCGGGAGAAGTGTCCTTCAGAATGAGACGATACGATGCGGCAGAAGCAGAACTCGGTCAGAGACTAGTACCGAGCTTAAAGGTTTCTGAGTTCCTTCGCCACAAGCAGTGGGCGGCAGTGGTGCTTCTCGACGATGTTTCAGTATGGGAAGCATTTGCAGGTTCAGCCGTGGTGGTATTGGTGTTGATTTCTCTTTCGTATCAGAAGACGGCGTGAATATTTCATACAAAGTTTCTTGAGTAGCACAAGAACGGTGGAAGTTTCTGAAGGTGGATGAAGTTAGGCTGTTATTTGGCTGCTTTTACTTAGCAGCCTTTCAAAAAGGTTTTCGCACTGTCGACTATGTAAATGACATCCCTCTCCGAGCGGTTTATCTCAGAAGCTCTGCGGTGCAGAAAAGCGGAACAAGTACTGTCTACCAGGGTCGTTGGCGAGGCGTCAGCGTGAATACCTAGCTGGGTTTCGCGGTATCTTAAGTCGCAGAGTGAACAGCTTTTATACTCTGCTCTGCATCTCATTATCTTTTGACGACTGGTCGGCTTCCTTACGATATCTTCAACCAATCGATGATCATCCGTACAGGAGTGAAAGCCTCAGCATTGTCCAGCAGGAGTCAGCCGCCCAATGGCGAGGTCGTGTACTTCACTATCCTTTTCTGAGTGTATTCAGGGATTCATGAATTTGGGGGTCGCTTTCTTCTTGATTAGACTCACCGTTGTCGTCCTAAGGAAGCATAATCTTCATGCTCTCTAATGGTACCACACACTCCCGGGAACTTTTGTGATCATGGCCATTATTTCGAGGGAGAAGTCAGGCAAAGAGTATACATACAACCTAAAAGTGTCCACTCAGTCATCAGCATCACATGAATGTGGCCATGTCCTACCCTATGAAAGAAAACCTGTCTATTATGGGAGTACTCCCAGTGGCACGGAGCATGCGCAAAGGGGGCAAATCGTGTCTTAGACATTCTTGCCTCCGTGCGTGCATTGGGTATAGCCATCCATAGGGGCAGCCATGACATAGACCAGGGTGGCATTTTACTGGTTCCGGGTTGGCTAGTCCTTCCCATTACCCGACTATAGCGACAACAGATAGACTCCTGACAGAAGCAGAAACATGCAACTCCATACTTTAGCAACAGTTGGAGATAATAAAACATGGTCATGCTCACAGTGATGAACCTTTTCTGTGTTGTCGTGTGGTGTGGGCTGTACTCTGCCTTGTGGCATCACAATCATCAGTTTCTTGTCCAAGTCATGTTGACCAGTGCTGCTCAGTACCATCTCCTTGTTTGAAGCAAAGTCAATGTCATCATTAGGAATCTGATCACTGTTGCAAACATCCTTCAACTGACTAGGTACAAGCCCTAAGTTGTAATCAGGACTGATATCATTTAGTGAGCCAATGGCTGTGTTCATAGTTTCAGAAACACTTATTTTGTCACCATCACATCTTGTACAAGATGAGTGACTTCCATATCCTTGAATTAGACGTTTGCTTGCTGAAACAATATAACAATATTCAAGACAGAATTACAGGTTTAAATTAAAAACATTTAAATTAAACATCCTAAAAGAATTGGTCAATTTATTGGAACTCCAAATAATAAAACTATGTTTATTTATCTTTTACACACATACTCTGATTGTAATATACAGATTCATGCAGGGAAATAAACAAAATCACGGATTTCTTTTTTCACGAGAGTTGATACTTACCACCCTAATACTTTATGATATTTCCTAAATATCGACCCAGCTTCAATAATACTCAGAATTAAAAAGAAACCGGTTACACAACTTACAGACCAGCGAATGTGCAGCCCAAACTCGCACATGTGCAGGGCCGACTCATTCTATTCCAAAATATTGGCTGACCTAATTGCAACATAAAACGCTGATAGACAGAGCCTCCGTGGGGTGGAGAGGCCGGGATCATATCAGGGTGGTAAGGATCAACTCTCTCGTGAAAAAAGAAATCCGTGATTTTGTTTCTTTCACATTAAGAGTATACTTACCACCCTGATACTTTATGATATAGCCAGAATTCGTAAGAGAATTCTGCGGGAGGGAGGCGAAGGTCAGAAAACAGGCTCATCCCTGGAAGAGCAAGCTTTTGCTTTTGGAGCACAAGAAACATCTGAAATTGCGTATGTAAACACAATCAGGAAATGATTTGGACATCGGATAACACGACCGATGTTGACAGTAATGACCGTTTCACATCCGCTCCCCCCCCCCCCCTCTTTCAAAGAGGGAGCGATGACCTCAATGTCCTATACGCTCTCTATGTACTCGTGCTAAAGTACTATAAAACATCGGATGAAAGCGTCATTTTGTATACTTTCAGATGGAACCACAAAGAACACAAAACCATCACCATTTTAGTAAGTAATATAAAACGTGACAAAAAATAACCATCACCAAATATAGGACTAACCTAAAAGATTCCCCTTTGATCACCACTGGCGATGATAGGTACAGTAGTACGGAAAAGCGGGGATTCCCCCCCCCCCCACTAAATTGCACTGTGTGTGAGTCAACGGCCGTATGTACAATATTTACAAATTTATATACAGATTTAACGTTTATGTAAAATCGAAAAGGCAAGTGGATTTGATGTGTCACGTAGGTAATGATCTGTAAAACTAGACTCACAGTGCCATTGTGCTACTGACATAAGGTCATCCACTGGCACTCCATTAAACAGAGCCGTGGATGTCACTATGCCATGGACACTGTGAGCCTTAGCCATGTCAACTTGTTTACCCGTGGCGGCTTTGTGGCAATGCTGGATGCATTCCACAATCCACCTAGAAATGGTATCTTTAGAAGCTCTTCCATCGGGTTCAATGTAAGATAGCCATAAAGCACTAGGGTCCGTCCGCCATTCCTGTGCACGTTGTTTATAACACGTTAATGCACAGACTGGACACCAAGCTTTTGAATTAGGATCAAATCTAGACAAAGCGGGTAAAACTAGAGGCTGACCAGGATATTTTAAAGACTGGTTCTTCGCCATAAAGTTAACTCTAGGTAGAAGCCTAAGGCCTTCTCCTGTCACCACAAAATTGTCTGGCTCTGCTGACAAAGCATGTATTTCACTTCTTCGTCTGGCTGAAGCTGCAACAATCAGAAAAAGTGTTTTAAGCGTCAACATTTTCATGGAAATGGAGCTTAGTGGTTCAAAGGGTTTATCTGCTAATACTTGAAGTACTAACGATAAACTCCAAGACGGAATCACTGGAGGATTCCTTGGTCAAAGATTATCCATGCCTTTGATTAAAGTATTTAGATTACATACTTCATCACTTCCCCTAATAGCCAAGCAAGGGATAACTGACATTAAAGCTGACTTGTAGCCAGCAATAGAGTTAGGCTTGAGGCTATAGGCATCAAAAATGTGACCGAGGAAATCGGCTACTACCTGAATAGATGCTTCCATTGGATTAATACATCTTTTTGAGCACCATTCAGCAAATCTGTTGATTTTATAATTATATGCTCTGGAGGTTAACCCCTTCTGGCTTTTGCCATAAACATGGCTGCTTGCTCAGAAAAACGCTCCTTAACTGCTGATTCCTTAACAACATCCACGCAGTCAATTGAAACATTGACGGGTTGTTGTGCAAGGCCTTGCCCTGGAAGATTATGTTGTCCATCAGAGGCAGAGGAACAGGATTGCAGACCAGAAGGTCCAGCAGATCCGTATACCATGATCGGCTTGGCCAGTTTGGGGCGATCAGAAGCACTTGGCATTCCTGCTGCCTGATTTTCTGGAGAACTTTTGGAATCAGGATTGCTGGCGGGAATGCGTATGCATACATTCCCTCCCAGCTGATAGCTAACACATCTATTGCGATAGCGCCCGGATCTGGAATCGGAGAGACATACGCCGTCATCTTTGCATTCTTGTTCGTTGCGAATAAATCTATGTTGGGCTTGCCTCAGTGGTTGAACAGGTGATCCGCCACACATTGATTTAGTTGCCATTCCGTGGGAAGAATGCTCATTCTTCGGCTCAATGAGTCTGCTAATAGATTTAGCCTTCCCGGAATATGAACTGCTTTCAGGGAAATCCCATGATCTAGGCACCAGCAAAGCAGTTTCCATGTCATCATACAGAGACTGGACGACTTCGTTCCACCCTGGCGGTTTATGTAAGTCACTACTGTTGTATTGTCTGATCGAACCAGAACACTCTTGCCCTTGACCTTCTCTAGGAAGTATTCCATGGCTAAGACCACTGCTCGCATTTCCAGCAGATTGATATGTTCTCTTGACTGATCAAAATTCCAAAGCCCTGATACTTTGTTTTCTTCCAGGCAAGCTCCCCATCCCTCCATTGATGCATCTGTGTACATCGTTAACTGAGGGTGGGGAGGTGACAACATCACCCCCCCTGCCAGGAGATTTTCTCTCTTCATCCACCATTGAAGGTGGTGTATAAGAGGTTCCAACACTGACACCTTTGAGTCTAGGAAACCCGTACACTGTATCATGAGAAATAACTGGACTGGCCACCGGCGTAAGGCTGCCTGAGGAATGACTGGTTCCAAAGAAACCATCAACCCCAACATTCTCAAGTAGACCCGTGCCAGGACATGACGACTGTTGCACACTGACTGTATGACTGAGATGAGTATTTCTACTCTCTCTTGAGATGGATAAACATATCCTATCTCTAGATCGAAGAACATGCCCAGGTAAACAAACTTCTGGGATGGAGTCAGCTCCGACTTTTGAAAGTTGATTATCCCGCCTAGATATGTAAGAGTTTTCAAAACTATCTCCAGATTTGCTGATAGACTTTTTTGAGTATGTGCTTTTAACAGCCAGTCGTCTATGTACGTGTGGATTGCAATGTGTCTCCTGCGGAGGTATGATGTCATAGCTTGGACCACTCAAGTGAAGACCCGAGGAACCATCGATATACCAAATGGGAGAACCCTGAATTCCCATTGGCGGCCCTGAAATGCAAACCTCAGGAACCGATGAAAGCTCTTCGCAATGGGAATGTGAAAATAGGCATCTTTTAGATCTATTGATGCTGTCCACATTCCGTTCCTCAATCCTGCTAACACCGTTCTCAGTTTCAACTTGGTGTGAGGATAAACCTGTTGAGAGGTTTGAGGTTGAGAATTGGTCTCCACCCTCCAGTGCTTTTTGACACTAGGTACACGGTTGAATACTAACCCGGACATTTTTGTGCCGGTTGAATAGCTTGTTTTAGTATGAGGGATTGAATTTCCTCCTCTATACACAACCGTTGATCTGGACCTCTTGGATTTTGAGTCCAGATCGGAACCAGAGACAGGCGCGATGACTGATTTGAAATCCAGTCGGGATGGTAACCGACTGAAAGCCATTGCAAGACTGAGCGGTCCTGAGTAACCCGCTCCCACTCTTGCATGTGGAAGGTCAGACGGCCTCCCACAGGTGCACCTAAGGATTGAGGCAGACCCGAGAAGTGCAAGAGAAGCACTGTCTCTGGTGGCTGTCCTAGCAGCAATGGTGTGGTCTTTTTGAGAGGCAACCCATCAGGTTCGGCTCCTATGACCAGAACCCCGTGCTCCTCTACCAGCGCCACGCGCACCTCGGTATGCAGGCTGTCTGGCGGGTTGCACTGGAGGAGCCTGGGCTTCTCCCCTAGCTGGCTTATGCTGTCATTGCCGTGGCCGACGATGCGTAGGTGGTTGGCCTCTGACAAGGCCACCACCACCTCTAGCCTGCTGAGGGTGGAAGGCAGGGGGCGCTGCTCAAACACGCTCACTGAGGAGCACTTCAAACTGCTCTCGCAGCGCCCTCTCGCTGTTCACTAGCTTTACGGTTTGTTGGAGGTGCAGGCATCCTTCACCTCCAAACAACCCTGGACCTGCCATTGTACAGGTCCTGCGAGGGGCACAAATTGTCAAGGGCAAATGTGCACCTCGCCTGTAAACTCCTGGTTACGGATCTCGTCATGCAGTCCAGAGCCAGGTCAATGCCGTCCTGGATTGCTCGCTGGACTGCAAGAGGAGAAGTTTGGCGGGCCACGGATACTGCTACTACCCCTTGTAGCAGCTGGGAAACGTGTGAGAGAGCCGAGATGGCTCCTCTCACACTTTCCTTCGTGTCCCGCAACGCGGAATTAGCGTTGCGCAGGGCGCTAGCGCACAAGGGTCCCGTGTCAGACTGGGACCCAGGCTGCGTGTCTTCACCCAAAGCCGCACGGTCATCCGTGCAAGGCTTTGGAACGATGCCATACTTCTGATATAGATCAGAACTTATACGGCAGCGCCGTACCACCTTGCGAGGGGTCTTTGCAAGGCATCCTTTCGGCAGGATGGATGTCTCTGCTGCAGCGAACATATCAACGATATGCTCCGCATACGGCAGAGATGGCATGGTGCTCGTCACCGGGTTCCCTCCCAAACACGGACGTTGGTCCCGCTGGGAAGCCGGTGGATCCACCTGGAGTTCTGGCCTGATGTTCACCAGCCATTGGCAAGCATCCAACCAGTCTTCCTCAGTGGCCACCTGTGAATGTTCGACGAGCCTAGGACCGTTGTCGTCCTCAACCAAATTCACTGGTGGGGTAATGGCCGTAGCTGAAGATACTCCTGGATAGCCAGGGAAGCCATACGGACCCGCAAGGGATGGCATGGCTTGCAACGTGGCTATTCCAGGAGCCGGATCTACGGCGCCATGGGAGGCTAAAAACATGACGACACAGTCCGGGCCTTCCTCACGGTAACTCTCGGCAAGCCGAGAGATACGGTATGGACGGCCATCGGCTCCTAGCCATTGAGCCGTGAAACCCACTCCCGAAGAAGTAGTTCCATGTTAAAGGTCACCCATGGGAATCCATTTCCATGGACATCGACTCATTGGTAGGCCATAACAGAGTGTCCTCTTCTTCCTTCCCAGAACGATTAGATGCCAAGCTTGAAAAGGGATCAAGCTCGGCCTGGGCAGGAGGGGTATCGCGTGAGGCGCTGATACCCTTAGCCTTAGGCTGCTCTAGAGCACTTGATAAACGAGCGCCCGAGGCCATGGCTTTCGCTCCCGGGTCCACGAGCGAGGCAAGCCTCGGCGCCAGACCAACGGAAGCCGTCTCTGGGTCTATAACGAAAACTGGTTTGCTAAGAGAACCAGACCCACAGACGGGAACACTCTGTACCGGAGCAAATGAAGAAGACAATGACGAACCTGACCCGGGAAGCAAGCTGTGAAGCAACTCTGGGAGACGATCCGTGATCGTCTTCTTCATTTCTCCCATCCTTTTAAGGCGGAAGCCTTCCTCTTCTTAGCACACTCTTTTTCCAGACGCCTCTTCTCGTCTGCCGCCCGGTCTTTTACCTGCTGATTTAAAAAAATCAGTTAACACCTCCCCCGTCCACGACTCACACACATGGCAATTTAGAAGAGGCCCGCATGAACTGCAACTAGTGCAGTAATGAGGGAAAAAGCGAGCCTTCACAAAACGGTGGCAGGAAGGGCATTTGTTCTCAATAACCCTCTGAAAAGACACAAACGGAAACAATTAGTTTTTAGTTATGACGAACCAATTGGTCAAGGCTAATAAGATCCATAAGGAAAACTTTTGACCATCAAATGAAAGATAATCTAGGCCCATAGAAAAAACTATAGGCCTGACAAAAAGTAAACAAATCCTAAAACCTTGTTATACTTCTTTAAGAAGACAAGGGAGACATAAGAATTTGAACTTGAATACTTGAGAGGCGAACTTTTTTAGACTTCACAGCTCAAAACAAAGATTAATTAGTAATTGAACTTTATAAACTCAATGAACCTATGCAAACCATCAAGAGAGATAAATAACTCAACTCCGTCAAAAAACTTCTAAAATATTTAGAAATACAATGACTGACATTTTTTCTCTCTCCTAAATAACCTCATAAGATGACTTCTGAGGATGAGTGAAGACTGATAAACAACACAGGAATACCTTATCATGAGTCCAAAACCCTGTGGTGGGGGGAGAATGTGGAAAAATTACGTCTTATGGTAATAATTCCCTTCAGCAAACTCATAATAAATTAGAAGGACCCAGAAACCAAGTATAAATATTGTTTAAAATAAAAGGATACCCTTCAAATATCAGCTCATGTGTCTGAATAAAGCATAACATGCATTAGTTAATATATAGGCCTCCCCCATAAAAGAGCTAGCCTAATAAAGATGTATCCACGAGATAGCGCGAATCCCGGAAATACCATCCGAGTCAACACGCACATTTTTTATCAATAAATTACATCTGATGGCTTGGACTGGGAGCATCCTCTGGCGACTTGGCAGCGTCAGACATACTAATAATAAGTCAAAGCAAGTTGCAAAACAACTCAAAGCTTCAAAAAGAATGAAAGCAAAAGCAAGGCTAGAAAGCGTGTTGCAATGGCAGGTCAATATTTTAAGAGAATGAGTCAGCCCCGCGCATGTGCGAGTTTGGGCTGCACATCCGCTGGTCTGTCAGTTGTGTAACCTGCCAAGTGGGGGGCGGTTTCTTTTTAATTCTGAGTATTACTGAAGTTAGGTCGATATTTAGGAAATATCATAAAGTATCAGGGTGGTAAGTATACTCTTGATGTGAAAACACTGTTGCCTTAAAACAAAACACAGCGAATGTGACCAATGTGAGGGGACATACATAGGTGAAACCAAAAGGCCTCTCAGCACCAGAGTCAAAGAACATCTTAAAATCAATAGCAACTCAGCTGTGGCAGAACATACAGAATCCACTGGCCACGTCATCCCTGCCAGCAGCGCCTCGGTCATCAACATTGAAACCAACTTATTCAAACGGAAGGTTAAAGAGGCCATAGAAATCTACACGCATCAACCAACCATGAACAGAGACGAGGGCTACCGTATACCAGCAGTCTACCAGTCCATGCTGTCACGTGACTCCACAAGATCTGACCAGTGACGTTGCCAGCGACCGTCAGTGCTGAAGAAGTGACCGAGATGGTCACGAAAGCTACACTCAAACAATTTCTACATCCCGGAGAGGTAACTAATTTTTCCTTATTATATTATTGAATGTTTTTAACATAATTGGATTGGAAAACATTGGTGCCTAAGGTCGCCATTCCAATTATGTTCAAAACATTCACCAGAACATTTCTTATTAACTTACATGTTTCTGTTTTTGTTTTCAAAACATGTTAACTTATATCTGAGCTGTACCGTAGCAGCTCATTTTTTTCAAAATGACACCAGTTGTCACAAAATAAGAAAATTAATAATACAAACAAAGTAACTATTGTTTTCAAAATTGTTTTGTCACTAACCCTGCTGAGAACTGTCACAACCTGTTTAAAGTCAAGCCCTGGTCTGAATAGATACTTACTTGGGCGAATGGCAGACACACATGTTGGTTGTACCAATTTCGGTTTCAATGCCTGAATAGGATAGTGCAAGACATCATCATCAACTCCATCTGTGGACAAGAACAAAATTAACAGCGCTAATTATATTCTGATGAAAAGGTCCACAGGCTTGTATCACTTACACCATCAGTATTTAAATCAGAAACAGAAACCAGAAATGTGGTTGCAGTGCAACCATGCAGTTCTAACTAAACTGTATTACCCTAATGACATGAATGCAGCAATAAAGCGATATATGAAGTTTGGATAAGCTTGATAGATTAGCTGTGGCAGAGCTAAACAGAAAAATTATCCTGTATGGACTGAGCCAATCTAACACATTTGAAACTTAACCAGAAATAACAAGTCCCTGAATATAGATAGGAATGGAATAAATGCATTGCACCATTGACAGAAATGCAGTAATAAAGCTATAGATGAAGTTTTGTTACTATAACCCTGACAGTTTAGCTGTAGCTGAAATAAACAGAAAAGTTAACCAGTATGGATTAAGTCAAGCTAAGCACAGAAATAACAACGCCCCTGGGCTGAAAATAAAGGTAGGAATGAGACAATTTTGCTAAGGCGAGACCATTTCCATTAAAGATTTTTTAACTAGAGGCCCAATGTTCTGTAACGCTCACCTGGACCATTAGCATTTGAATAGACATGATGGATAATTAAAAAAAAATCCAAGATGTTGACCCAAAAAATTGACCAATCAAGATTCTCGTTTATATGTTGAAGCCTACCATCATAGGATCATTCCACCCAAGTTCTGGCGAAAGTGGCCCATTGATTAAGGAGTACTGTTTTTAAATGGTTCCAGAAATTGGCTGCCAAAACATTAACCTATCAAAATTCTGAATAGATTTACTAGAGGCTACCACTATAGGATCTTTCCAGCCAAATTTGGTTGAAATCGCTCAGAATGGGCATTTCAACAAACCTGGACACTCACGAACGGACATGCAGTTCAGAATCATACAGGTTCTCTCATCAGATCCCGATGATGAAAACTCCACACCATGGAGGAGACAAAAGGAATGCCATTGGATACACCAGCTCCACACAATGGAGCCCATAGGCATCAATCTAGTGGGTTAGGGAACACCCTTCACCTGGACCAACACACTCACCATAGGCGGACATGCCCAGTACGTTGTTATTAAACTTCTTACAATAGGTGCTTCCCCCAGCTCATCTTTTAAATCAGAGAAAGCAAATCACAAAATTTATGCCGACGTCACCACTTTCGCCGCTTACATAAACCCATGACATCATACCCATTGTCATCACTAAGCATCTTTTAAAGATACCTTAAAAAAAATGGCATCCCCGTATGGACACAAGCGCAAATGCTTTGTCTCCCTCTAATTATATGAAATAAAAACAAAGAGAGATACTCACCAGGTTTCGTGTCATCCTCTTTATTTTTCATTTACTTTATTTATTTTATTTTTTCATACATTGTTGGAAATATAAATTATACATAATAATACATAATTATATATCGATTCTGTGGAAACTTGATATTTATCTTAGGATCTCCCAAGACCAATAGAGGACAACCAACATAACTTCTATTTAGATACCAAACACTACCAAAATAGATGCCATATCAGAAAAATGTGGAGCCCAAAAATGCCCACTCCCAGATGACAAAACTTAACCTGAGTTCCGCTCAAGGAACGAAATGCCATGAAGTCTGAATCAAAAACAGTGATGACTACACATGATCATTACCCATACAAACAGCCAAAAACTCTCCACTAAAGGAGCAATACCCATATGAAATTGACCTACAGAAACCTGTATCACCAAAATGACCTACAACCAGTCAAAATAACCACAACCGCCAAAAAAGTTGCCCAACCGCCAAAAATGGCAAAAATGGCAAAATACTTACAACCGGCACAAAATTTCACAACCACCAAAAAACTGTCACAACCACCAAAAAAGGCACAACCAGTAAGTCATAACCGGTAAACTTGGCCCCAACCAGTAAAATGCCGGTCAACTGGTAAAAATGTTTGACCATACCGCCAAACCTACAAAAATTTCAAATGAGGGAACCGGCAATCTGGTTTTTTTCTAACCCTATATGGTCAAGATCGACTCACTCCACAGGCTCGCTCGCCCTGGAAGTGTATAAAAGGGACGAAAATTTGAGTCCAGATCATTCAGACTTTTGGTCTCACATCATGACCAAGCGTCACGCTAAAATACCTACTACATTGGTTTACCAATCTGATTACGTAGTTATCATCCGAATGATAAGAAGCAATTTGACAATTTCCGGTACATTTTTCATAAAGTCTAAGATTTTCACCCAATAAATTGATGACACAGAATTCTGAATGGAAATTCTAGAGCCTATCAGGATCCTTTCAGCCAAATTTGGTTAAAACTGGTCAAGATGGTGAGAAGCAATTTGACAATTTCCAGTACATTTAAAATAAAATGTAAGATTTCACCCCAAAAATTGACGTTTCTGGTACATTTTATTCATAAAAATTAAACAAAATCACAGATTTCTTTTTTCACGAGAGAGTTGATACTTACCTCCCTACCACTCTTTGATTTTCCAAATATCGACTTTCACTCAATAAACACTCAGATTAAAAAAGTTAGGTGTCCTACTGGGCAGGTAGTTAGATGACAGTCCAGCGGATGCCAGCCCCAACCTCGCGCATGCGCAGACTAGCACTTCCTCCGACTAATACATTGGCTGACACTATGCAACTTTAAGAACGCCTGAAGACCGAGCCTCTGTGGGGCGGAGAGGATGGGTCCGTGTTAGGGAGGTAAGTATCAACTCTCTCGTGAAAAAAGAAATCTGTGTATAATTACCTCCATAACACTCTTTGATATTGCCAGAATTTGTCAAAGAATTCGGCGGGAGGGAGGCGAGGTCAAAAGACCATCTCTTTCCTATGTCCTTTTCTATGTTTAAGGCACTTGAACTTCTGAAATTGTGTAAAAACACAACCAGGGATAGATTTGAACATCGGATAACACAACCGATGGCTGAGAAAAGACCATATGTCATATGCACTCCCACCCCACCCCCATTTTCTTGGGAGGAAGACAGAATGACTTCAATGTCCCATATGCTCTCTATGTACACGTGCCATGTACTATAGGACATTGAACGAAAAGGCTCCATTTTCATATACTCTCAAGAATGAACCACATAAAACATGTACCATCACCATATTAATAACGAAGGGTCGCGTGACAACACAATTAACAATGAACAACACATAAACAAGACTGACCTTGTGAAAACGTTAGCTGCTGTCATCTTCTTCCCATTGGTGAAGACGGTAAGAGGTTGTTGCCATTGATAAATTATGAAATATGTAAAAAATGAGAGAACCTCATCAAAATATGTACACCTAAATAATTATTTTTTAAATCGATAAGGCGAGAGGATTCGAGGTGACACTATGCCGCGAACATTGTGAGCCTTAGCTAAGTCAACTTGTCGGATTTATGACAAAACTGAATACATTCTACAATCCACCGGGAATGGTGTCCTTAGACGCCCTGCCATGGGGTTCAATATATGACAACCATAACGCTGTTGGGTCCGTCCACCATTCCTGAGCACGCTGTTTGTACCAGTTCAATGCCCGGACTATCCACCATGCTTTTGAATTAGGATCATATCTAGTCAAAGCAGGGTTGACCTGGATATTTCACACTGGTTTTTAGCCATGAAATTTATCCTAGGTAAAAGCTTAAGGCCTTCCCCTGTAACCACATAACGGTCTGCCTCGGCTGATAAGGCATGAATTTCGCTTCTTATGCCTTGCCGAGGCCATAGCAATTAAAATTACAGTTTTAAGTGTCAACATTTTCATAGAAATGGAACTAAATGGTTCAAAAGGCTCATCACCTAGTACCTGAAGCCCTAGAGATAAACTCCAAGCCGGAATCACTGGGGGATTCCTAGGTCTTAGATTGCCGATGCCTTTAATTAAAGTATTTAATGAACTTACTTCATCACTTCCCATATTAGCCAAGCAAGGGACAACTGTTATTAAAGCTGACTTATAGCCAGCAATAAAGTTAGGCTTGAGGCTATAGGCATTATACAGGTGAGAGGAAATCGGCTATAACCTGAATAGATGAATCCATTGGATTAACATCTCTGTTTGAGCACCATTCTGCAAACCTGTTGATTTTATAATTATATGCTCTGGCATACCCCCTTTGCCATAAACATGGCTGCTTGCGCAGAAAAGTCCTCCTTAAATGCGGATTCCTTGACAACATCCATGCAGTCAATTGGAACATTGACAGATTGTTGTAAAGGGCCTTGCCTGGAAGATAATACTGTCCATCAGAGGCAGAGGAACTGGATTGCAGACCAAAAGGTCCACCAAATCCGTATACCATGATCGGCTTGGCCAATCTGGGGTGATCAAAAGCACTTGGCACCCCTGTCTGATTTTCTGAAGAATTTTTGGAATCAGGATTGCTACAAGGAATGCGTATGCATACATTCCCACCCAGCTGATAGTTAATGCATCTTTTGCGATAGCGCTCTGATCTGGAATCGGAGAGACGTACGTCGTCATCTTCACATTCTTGTTCGCTGCGAATAAATCTATGTTGGGTTTCCCCCAGTGGTTGAACAGACGATCCGCCACACAATGATTTAGTTGTCATTCCGTAGGTAAAACACTCATCCTTCAGCTCAATGAGTCTGCTAGCAGATTTAGTGGAGTGGCTTAGGGGAATGATCGTGACCTGCTGGAACAAAGCACCAAATTTGGCACAGATGTACTTAAGGGAAATACGAAACTTTTTGGCAAGGGCTGCCAAATTTTAAAGGTCAAGGTCATGCAGAGGTCAAGGTCAAATGTCAAATTATGTGGGTTTTTTTTTCACATTTTCCCAATGGAATGACCGTGACACACTGTAATAAAGCACCAAATTTGGCACAGATGTACTAGCCGACAATACAAACATTTTTAGAGTGGGCTGCCAAAGTCTAAACATCAAGGTCACACATAACTCAAGGTCAAAGGTCAAATTATGCATTTTCTCCATATTTTCTCAATGGCATGACCGCGACACACTATAACAAAGCACCAAATTTGGCACAGATGTATTAGAGGACAACACAAACATTTTTAGAGTGGGCTGCCAGTCTAAATGTCACGGTCATGCAGAGGTCAAGGTCAAAGGTGAAATTATGTGGGATTTTTTATATTTCTTCCCAGGGAATGTGTGTAACATGCTTCAAAAAGCACAGGTTTTGACACAGATGTACCATAGTACAATGCATAACTTTTCAGATGGGTCTGCTAAGTTTTAATGGTCAGGGTCACGTCTAGGGGCAAGGTCAAAGATCAAATCATGTGTTGTTTTCATATTTTACATAGAATTACTATGACATGCTGTATCAAAGCCAGTTTTTTGTACTGATGTACCTTAGTCAGTGCTGTTCTTGGGTTCATTGTTCAAAAGGATAATTTGAGGTCTTGGCCCGTCCCATTATAAATAAATGCGGGAAATGTTAATTTAAATGGTACATTTGTATTCCGAGGTTGGAAAATGTGCACAACACAGTTTAGCATAATGCAAATCTGTCTAGAGGGGTTGCCAAACTAAGGTCAATGTCAAAATGTAAAATTGTGGTGGGGTTTCATTTCCAAAATAGAAACATAAACGTGCTGTCTAAACCAACAGTTTTATGTTCAATTGTGTAATTCCAATCATGGCAATTACACTGAGACTACATGCATGGTTTCAAAGTCAGTCGATCAAAGTCAAATTGTCTAACAACTGTCATGACAAAGGCACAATGCTGTGTGTGCGAGACCTGCATTCCTGCACTTGCAATTCTTTGAACAACTAGGCATCGCCTTGCATCCACACTTGATTTATTCTCTGCAGCTAACAGCGGCAGCTGGTAGAGTTGTCCACAATGGACACCACCCAGTGTCTCCTTTGGGCCACCCAAAGCCTTCAGGAGTAGGTGCAGACATCTTGGATTCAAACTTCCTCTCCAAATACTGGCTTGGTATAGACATCGATTAACATGTTGGAGCAGTGCATTTTGAGTGGGAGGAAGCTTCTCCATCATCTTCACTCTCCTTGTGAATAGCTCCTGTCGAAGCTCATTCACATCAACATGTGGAGTAGTGTTGTCATACATGATACAGGCAAATCTTTCTATTATTCTGAATACTGGAGATGTAAGTCTAGTGGAACAAATGCAGACAGTGGTGTGATGATGAATGCTTCTGTGGCAGTGGGATATGCTTTCCATGTCTTCCAAACAGATTTCTTGCCTTTACCGCTAAACTGTGATGTTGTATCAGAACCAGAGAAGGCATGTAAAAATGGTAGAGCACAAGCTTTGTCCTCACCAAGTTCCTGGCAGATTGAATTAACATCATAATATCGGTACTGTTTTCCGGTACCAAAGACAACCCATAGCTGCATATCTGGATGACACTGTATAAGATCATGGAAAACTCCCACCAGAATCATAATCACATCAGTATCTACACTTCTAATGAGGATAAAAGTTGCACCCTCTAAGAGCATCATTCAAATGGAGGCATATTCTACTACTCTCACATTGTGATATTGGAGTGATTTGACTGGACTGTCGGGCCAGAGGTAATGAATACCAGTATGTTATGTGGATATTCATGATTCACTACATCTTCTGTCAGCAGAGCAAATAGCTCATCCTTGTTTCTAGGATCCTGAAGGAAACCAGCAAAACAAGGTGGTAACTTACCATTGCGGGACACCTTTCTCCGAACCCCTTTACCTCGTTTTTCTCTAGTTTTTGTTTTCAGGCTGTCACAGTTATAAGTGTCCTAAACTATGTCAATTCTGGAACAGTTTGTAAGTTGTCTCTCTGTCTATGGGATGAAAACTTTGTCACTATATTCACCGAAAGTAGATACACTTTCCTGTGACAAGGCATGTACTATGGCAGCACCATCAAATACTTTGGCATCAAAGTGAGATGATGCTTCTGCTTGGACAGCTGGATCAATGCAATGCAGTAGCTCTGCTTTGTTGCTTGGTAGACGAAGTCTTCCATGTAGAGACAATGCTGGTGGCCATGGGTGAGTGTGGACTTGTGCAGCGATGAATAGCTGACTGAATAGATTGCAGTCATTTTTTTATTTCTTGGAGTTGTTGTTTTGCCTTTGAGTTCCCGCTAGTGTCATGAGGACGCCTAAAGAGCGGAAGATGATTCTTTTTTTATGGCCCTATGGATTGATTCTTTCCTTTCAACAAGCACATCCTTGACATAGTTTGAATATTGCTCATTACCGAATGTCTCCATCGTGTGCAATGCCTGTACAACTGTGCCATCCATACAATCGTGTGTGTCCAGAGTCATGAGTTCATTTGACTTATCCATAAATGGGTTACCCATTGCCAATATGGTGTTGCACATATTGTTAACCTGATTCTGGAATGTTTCTTGTGTTGAATGCCCCTGTTCATGGCTGGTGGATGGTTGATCAGTCACGTGATACAGTTCATCAAACTCTGTGAGGATCCTGGCCTGTTCAGGTCCTGCTATCATCCATCATTTTAGAGCAGCAGGATTTTCAGTCAGGCCAATGGCACCACCGGATCCTTTCACTCTTTCATTATTTTGTTCATGTGCTTGGTCGAGAGGCATGCTTGAGAACTTTCGCTTACCCTTCATGAACACCCAATTACGCCTCAAACTCATTTCGTATGTCTTGTTGGAGAGCCTTCATATCTCTGATGTGAACTTGTAGCCATCTGGCATAATTTGTGTGGTCAAGCACAAAAAACCATGGTGCTAGTGCTTCAAGCACTTGTATATATAGGGCAGTTTCTTTCTCTGTGCGATCGAACAAAAACTAGCACTAGTTCAAGATGCAAGACTTTATCCCAGAACTCAAAGGTTGGTCTGTTACGTATCATTTCAACTTTCCAGTCCTCAAAAGGCACATCTCCTGGATTGCACATTGTGTTGAAAGCATCATGTTGTAATTTTGCAAGAGCCATGACAGTTACTTGATGCGCATGCCGTGTCCTAGTGAGGTGCGCCACCTTGAGGAAGGAGTCTGCAGTTCCGGCAATGGCAAAACCAGCTTCCCTCAGTGCTACACACCATCCTGATCCTTCCAAGAGGTCTGCTACTACCCTCCACAATGCCATCTCTGTGTGTAGACCACCCATTACGACTATATATCTAGATTCACCTATGGTTTGTGGCCAATTCCGCTGTGCATACTTTGCCAGAGCGTAAATTGGTTGATCACAAACCAGTACAGGTATTTGCCCAGGTTTCGTTTTTGGATGACAAGTTTAACCATTTCCATCCCATGTTTAACCATGGCCATCGTAGCTGCTTTCTCATAGAACAGAGGCAACAGAACACTTACCCCAGGTGGATCTGGGTTATCTGGCTGACGATCAACATGATGAGCAGTCCATGCAATGAAGTCATCTTTCTCAAGTTTGTCTTTATCTAGCAGTGATATTCTCTGTCCTAACCAGTGGTTCTCTTGTTCAATTGCTGTATTTAACATGTCAGTGGTGTCATCTACAACATGTGCCTCTGGAACAGTTAAAAGATTGGTGTTACATGCTACAGCTGGAACTATGCGGTAGCTGTCTGGGAGGGAAGGGTTTTTGGTGCACACTGAAAGTGGAACTGTGATGGGTGGTCTAGATATTACAGGATTAGACTGTGTAGGGAGCTGGAACAAGCTAATACTAGTTCCATGAAAAGACCCTTCAGCTGTTTGTGATGTAGGATTGTGGTCTAAATTATCAAGGGCTCCTGTTATATACACACCCTCATGGATTTGTGCAGGACATACTACGTCTTCCTCATTAAACCGTTGACAAACTGCATTTGTGAGCCAGTCTTCCAGTTCTAATACACGCTCATAACTCACACTGACACCAAGTTCATGAAGTTGATTCACAATTTTTTTACTTCGGGTTTGCGTGTGTACATTCAGACCTATATATAATGGCAATGGGGGCTCTTTATCCTTGCGATGATGTGGCCTTTCTGCTCGCTTAGCCTTTTGCTTAGAGTTGAACCTGATTAGTTGGCTTATAGTCAGGCATGCATGCGAGTTGCCAGCATTCTGCTCTGTGATATTTGACCCATACAGCAGCATCGAAACCAGGACTTTGAGGGAATTCGGCACTGAACTGTCTTGACAATCTGTAGTAAAACTACCTGAGAATTTGGGAAATTCTGTTTCAAACATTTCCTTCCATATGATTTTAGCTACATGTGCCATTGACAGAGCATCTTTATCGAAATTACACATTTCAAGTGTTTCTTTCAGCAGCACTTGGAGACCTTCGTTAAAGACTAGAAGTGTGTTCTTGCCATCTGTTTGTTCCTGGCAGTCATTGGGATAGTGCAACATAAGTCTGTTCTTTAACCGCGTTTGGTTTATTGATTTTTGAAGCCCTAATGATGTAAGCCGATTTTCATACATTTTATGCAAGTCTGCTAATCTGAATATAAAAACACCGTCTTCCAAACTGTTTTCAATGAATGATACAAGTTCAGCAAATATCCTCGATTCGGTCATTTTTTGCTCAGTAAGAGTTAATGGGACTGATTGGAATCTTTGTATACTTCTGTAGCAATTTCTATACATATTCATACAATGCTTGTGATATTTTGCATCAATGCATGGCAACCAAATCACCACCTGCAAGTGTGGCTAACAGACCTGTGTCTTGCATTTCCATTGCCTGTTCTCTAAGCGAGGTGTACAGTTCTAATGTACTACACAAATCGCTACAGAAGTATACAAAGAGTCCAATCATTGTTGTCTGCTATCATGTCTTATACAGTTGTATAAATTGATGGGAATTTTCGCCTGTCAGTTGCTGGTGATTAAATTCTGCGCTAGCAATACAATAGACTGTCTGAACCTTATATATTAGACCTTCCAGACAGAATTGACTGGATAAATTGCATAATATGTGGAACGGACGATGACATATTAAAATGTCCCACATCCAGACAAGACGGTAAAGGTCTACAGTCATATGATGACTTTATGAAAAACGTAAAAGGTTTCAGAAAGTTACATTTAATGCCTGTTGATGTATGTTTTCCTGAAAGGGTTAATGCAAATGACCTCCATGCCAACAAGGCAAAGTGGCACCTTAATTGTCAGCTTAAATTTGCTAGTTCAAAACTGCAGCGAGCTCAAGAAATACATGACAAAAATAGAAATATTGAACGGTGTGGGGATGATATCGTACAAAGAAAATCAAAACGCACCGCCCCCTCTGATGAGTCTAAACATTCAGATAGGTGTATCTTCTGTAAGCAAACACATTGCATTGCTAGCGCAGAATTTAGTCACCAGCAACAGACAGGCGAAAATTCCCATCAATTTATACAACTGTATAAGACATGATAGCAGACAACAATGAGAGAATTGTAATCTAAGCGATAACGCGTTTTCATTTTAAATTGAATAACAGTTTATAAAATTACCCCCGGGCCGTGTATTATTATAAAAATCAAATGAATACCGATACTATTGTATGCTTATACATCTCGCAATTGATGTTTAAATTAAATCTGATTCCATGGCAATCTTAGAAGTGTCTGTAGATCGTTCTTATGTGGAATGACTGCATTAATGTTTTGCTATTTATTTTAATTGCTTGTTTAAAAGTTTTCACTCTATTAGAATATCACAGCCGTTATGAATTTAATTGTGTTATGCAGTGCGCTACACTGTGGTTTATTTTCAGACACTTGTTCTTTTCAAACTATAGATAGCTATGTATATCAATAAACACATTTTTAAATTTTATATTGTCCCAATGTACATCTGTACCGAATTTTAATGGTATGTTACAGCATATTACGACCATTCCATGAAAAAAACTGTAACCTCCACACAGTTTGACCTTTGACTTTGACTGTATTGTAACCGTGCCTTTTAATATTTGGCAACTACATCTAATTTTTTTTATATTATACTAAAATACTATACTATGCTAAAATGATGCTTTATTCCCTGGTAAAAGATTAAAAAATTCCACATAATTTTATGTTTGACCTTGACCCCCAGCATGGCTTTGACCTTTAAAAATTGGCATCCCTCTCTAAAAGTATTTCTTATTATTCTAAAGTACTTTTGTGCCATGATTGGTGCTTTGTTACATAATATCACAGTCATTCCCTGGGAAAATATGAAAACCCCATAATTTCACATTTGACCGTGACTGCAGCGTGACCTTGACCTTTAAAATTTGGCAGCCCCCATCCCCACCCTCTAAAAGGTTCCGTATTAACCTAAACTACATCTGTGCCAAAGTTGGTGCTTTGTTTCAGCAGGTCACGATATCACTTAAATTTGGACTTAAGCCACTCCACTAATTTAACCTTCCTGGAATATGAACTGCTTTCAAGGTGATCCTCAGATCCAGCCACCAGCAAAGCAATTTCCAAGTCATCATACAGAGACTTGGTGACTTCGTTCCGCCATGGCGGTTTATGTAAGTCACTACTGTCGAGTTGTCTGATCGAACTAGAACAATCTTGCCCTGAACTTTCTCTATGAAATATTCCAGGCCCAGGACTATTGCTCATAATTCCAGTAAATTGATATGTTCTTGTGACTGATCCAGATTCCAAAGCCCTGATGCTGTGGCTTCTTCCAGGCAAACTCCCCAACCCTCCATCGATGCATCTGTATACATCGCTAACAGAGGGTGGAGAGGGGGTAGCATCAACCCCGCCAAGAGATTCTCTGTCTTCATCCACCACTGAAGGTGATGAATAAGAGGCTTCAACACTGACATGTTCGAGTCCAGTGATCCTGTACTCTGGGTCCACTGAAACATGAGAAATAACTGGATAGACCGCCTGCATAAGGCTGCCTGAGGAATGACCGGTTCCAGAGAAACCATCAACCCCAGCATTCTCAGGTAAACCCGTGCCAGGACATGACGACTGTTGCACACTGACTGTATTAATGAGATGAGTACTTGTACCCTCTCCTGAGTAGGATACACATATCATATCTCTAGATAGAACATTCCCAGGTAAACAAACTTCTGGGATGGCGTCAGCTCTGATTTTTGAAAGTTGATTATCCAGCCTAAGTCTGTGAGAGTTTTCCAACACTCCTTGCCATTGGAATAACAAAAACTCCTTGCCATTGGAATGTGGAAATAAGCATCCTTCAGGTCTATTGATGCCGTCCACATTCCTTTCTCCAACCCTGCCAACACTGTTTTCACTGTCTCCATTTTGAAACTTGGTGTGTCTATCAACTTGTTCAATGGTTTGAGGTTGAGAATTGGTCTCCACCCTCCAGTGCACTTGTTCCTAAGAACATGGTTGAATAGAAGCCCGGGCATTTTTGTGGCAGTTAAATTGCTCCTTTTAGTATCAGGGAATTTATTTCCTCCTCTATACACAACCGTTGATCTGGATCTCTTGGATTTTGTGTCCAGATCGGTACCAGAGACAGCTGCGGGCCTGCTATCCAGTCGGGATGATACCTGACTGAAAGCCATCCCAAGACTAAGCGTCCTTAGTCAACCTCTCTCACTCTTGCTTGTGGTGGGCCAATCGGTCCCCCACTGGACCACCTAGGGAGAAAAGCGGACATAAGTAATGCAAGAGTGGCACTGTCTCCTGGTCCAGAAGCAATGGAGTGTTTTTACCGTGGCAACTGACCCTTTAGGTACGGTTACCACGACCAAATCCTCGCGCGCCACGCGGGCGGCTGCGCTGGAAGAGCCTGCGACCCCACCCCCCCATCCTCGCTGTTGGCCGAAGCATGCACGGCCGTGGCCGGCGCTGCGCTGGTGGCTGGCCTCTGACCTGGCCACCTCGGGCCTGCAAGGGATGGTACGCAGGGGGAGCTGCGCGAACGCGCTCTCTGTAGATCACTTCAAATTGCTTGTGCAACGCCCTCTGGTTATTGACCAGGGTGACCATCTCCTGGAGGTGCTTACATCCCTCCCCTCCAAAGAGACCAGGACCTGTCATAGGCCTACGCAGCAGCCTATTATACAGGTTTCTGGGACGGTAATAAGTTGTCCAAGGAAAACGTGGAGAAAAATTTGCCACACCACGGCCCTGGCCAGAACCAGCCACACCATCGGTAAGCCGAGGTATGCGGTAGTGTTGGCCATCGGATCCAGCCTGGGCTACCTTCTGCGCCGCACGCAGCCACTCCTGGTCACAGACCGGGTTAAACAATCCAGAGCCAGGTTAATACCATCCTGGGCCTATGTTCCCGAAGCTATCGTTAGCTAGCGATATCGTTACACCTATTGCTTTAGTATGGTGTAACGATATCGCTAACATAACGAGAGCTTCGGGAACATGGGTGCTCGATGGCTCTCTGGACTGTTACCGGACTAGGCTGATGCAATGCGGATGCTGTCACTACCCTGTGTAACAGCTGGGAGACGTGCGAAAGCGCTGCAATAGATGCCCTCGAACTCTCCTCCGTATCGCGCAATACGGTATTAGCCGAACGCAAAGCCCTCATGCACAGCGCTCCCGGATCAGACCGGGAGCCTGGCTGTGTATCCTCGCCTAGCGCAGCGCGGTCATTCACACTCGGCTTAGGCATGACACCGTACCTCTGATACTCCTCAGGTACAATGTGACATCGTTTCGCCACCTCGCGAGGGGCCTTCACGAGACATCCATGCACCTTAATGGACGTCTCTGCTGCTATAAACATATCTACAATATGTTCCACCAGCAGCAGAGATGGCATAACAGTAGCAGTCGGCTTACCTGCCAGCCACGGGCGCTGGTCCCGTTGGCTGGCCAACTGATCCACAGCAAGACCTGGCCTGACGTTTATTAGCCAACGACAAGTGTCAGACCAGTCTTCCTCTGTGGCTACCTGCGAATGCTCGACAAGGCGCGGGCCTTCGTCATCCTCTTGAGAAATCGCAGGTGTATACATGGCTGAAAGAACTGATACTCCTGGCAGGCCGAGAAAGCATATGGCCCCGAGAGAGCAGGCATGCTAAACTGCCTGGCTTGACCAGGAGCAGGCGCCGTGGCATTGTGTGGAGAAAGATTTGCCACACCACGGCCCTGGCCAGAACCAGCTACACCATCGGTAAGCTGAGGTATGCGGTAGTGTTGGCCATCAGATCCAGCCTGGGCTACCTTCTGCGCCGTGAATGCTACTTCTGCATGAGTAGTCCCATCGAAAATGTTTCCCGTGCTCCCCGCGAGGGGTGCACATACGTCAATCTCCATGGCCACAGCGCCAGAAGGAGAACCCAACAGATAATCCTCATCTTCCTGGCCAGAAAGGCTAGACTCCAGGTCGGCGAAGAATGCCAACTCAGACTGGCCAGGAAAGGTACCATAAGAGGTAGTGTGCGGATAATCCTGGGAAGGAGATCCCAGGCTCCAGCGACACCTGTCCATGAACAATCGGCGCGGCAAGCCTGCTGCCAGTGTCCTCATAGTGGACTGCCCCCTCTAATGGGGCCACCTCTGAATCTTGGATGAAAACTGGTAAGTCCCTAAAGAGCACGGATTCAGAGGTGGGGATTACCTGCTCCGGAGCAGATGACAATAAAGGATTTTGTCCAGGAAGCATGCCACGAAGCAACTCTGGTACCAAATCCTTTATTGTCCTCTTCATCTCTGCCATCATCTCAAGACAGAAGACCTCCATATCCATGATGGATGAGGCCTTCCTCTTACCCTTCTTACCAAGACCCTCGTCTTTACTCACTCGTCTCTCTTCCTCTAATGCCTTCTCCTTGGCCTGCAATGATAGAAATTCAGACATTAGCTCATCCCACTCCCCACTGTTTACAGATGTCACAGTTTAGCAATGGACCACAAGGACTGCATTGAAAATATAGAAGGGGGCAAATCTCTCTTTCAGAAACCTTCCACAAGGACAACCAGGCTTCTGAAAAAAGGCCAGAAGACGAAGACAATGAGAATTTTAGTTAATGAATTAATAACTCAAAACCAAAATAAGAAAGAGGACTGGTGGCCATAAAGACCACTAACTAACAGATAAACCAGCATTGGATAAAACTTTATAATTGATAATAAAGGAGCAAGGATGATTATGACATCATAACTTCAAAAATAAGAAGTTACTCCGACTCGAAAACAACATCCAGGTGTAAGGGCGAATTGTATTCATATGCAGAACATACTAACTGGAAAGGATAGTAAAGGCAGACTATGCAAACATCAGATAATAAATGATGAATTGGCAGCCGATTTTAGAAATATTTAAAAATAAATGAAGTGCCTAATATCATAACTAGAATACCTGCGTCTTTTAGCATATACAAATTATCCGATCGGATGAACTGGAAGTTCCACCAATCTCTATGACCTCTTAACTCTCTCCACCACTAAGGGAGGGAAGTGGGCCAGGGCAGTGAGAAATCTTCTTATGAGACCTCCAACTCACTGGGCATAGATTTTGAGATTTTGATTAGATCCCTAACATGTTAGTAGGAAATGGAACCTTGGTGGAGAGAAAAACAAACCCTCTGATGATGTGTTGTCCTTTTCAATCATAGATAGATACCTGTGGACACAAACACAGAGAGATTAGCATTTCATAGCACCATATAGAAATAAGCCAGTTTTTAGGTGCTTATCACGTCTAATTGTGAGTCCCAGAAACACATTACATCAAGACTAAAATGCTAAATTAGATAAATATGTAGTTGAAATCACCTGCTGAGTTGGTCCTGGTCCCTCCTCTGGCGATTTCCCATGCTCAGACATAATCTCAGGTGATAATAATTTCAGAAAGTGTCGACAACAAGCAGAAAACTTTTAGGAAAAATTAACGCATGTTGCTCTTTGCCAATAAATTAGTCAGAGGAAGTGCTAGTCTGCGCATGCGCGAGGTTGGGGCTGGCAATCAAATTCTGAATGGAAGTTCTAGAACCTATGGCCATAGGATCCTTTCAGTCAAATTTGTTTGAAACCGGTCAAGATGGTAAGGAGAAGCAATCTGACAATTTCCAGTACATTTTAAATAAAATCTAATATTTGAGCCAAAAAAATTTGACGAATCAAAATTCTCTATGGAGGTTCTAGAGCCTATCACCACAGGATCCTTTCAGCCAAATATGGTTGAAATTGCTCAGAATTGTAAGAAGCAATTTGACAATTTCAGGTAAATTTTCTGAATGGAAGTTCTAGAGCCTATGACCATCGGATCCTTTCAGGCAAATTTGTTTAAAACCGGTCAAGATGGTAAGGAGAAGCAATCTGACAATTTCCAGTACATTTAAAATAAAATCTAATATTTGATCCAAAAAAATTTGACGAATCAAAATTCTCTATGGAGGTTCTAGAGCCTATCACCACAGGATCCTTTCAGCCAAATATGGTTGAAATTGCTCAGAATTGTAAGAAGCAATTTGACAATTTCAGGTAAATTTTCTGAATGGAAGTTCTAGAGCCTACAACCATGGGGGTCCTTCCAGCCAAATTTGGTTGAAAACGGCCACGTGGTTAATGAGTAGTGTTTTAAAGCAAAAGTTGACGGACGGATGATGGATGGATGGACAGTCACCCGAAGGGCCATGTGAGCTAAAAATGTGAGTCCAAAATGCAACCATTTGTGTCCGACAAAGAAATTTAGGATGACCACTAATATTATTGACCAAACAAATTGAAGTGTCAAAATCCTAAATTCATCATTCCCTAAAGCCAATACATGAATAATATCACTGACAAAATCCCCCAACTAACAAAACTCAATTTTGATTGGTTGATGACAAACAGGTTTTTTCAAGCATCCACCTTCCTTGAACAAACTTGAAATTAATTATATTTCCCATATTTCGATCTGATCACTTCAGCGCATCTGAAGTAGTCATCATTGTGAAAAACAAGTCATTCAAGATGGTCACCAAACAAACTTAGTCCAGCTCCTGTCCTAGATGGTATTTCTTGAGATTCATGTCAATCTGTCAAGAGTGTTCGGAGTGGAACACCTTTAAAGATTTTGAAAAAATAACCAAAAATCCAAGAGGGTGGCCGACCAGATAAACCAATCAGCTGCATTTGAACATTCATTCATCAGCCACCAAAACGAATCAATCAATGGAGGAATCCAGTTTTATCTATGCCCCGCAATCTCCAACTAAGCTTCCCCAACCCTTCCCCTGTGTTGGGATCATCGATTGATCCCTGCACTCTCTGAATTTGAACATTTTAAAACTAATTTGACTGGCTGTTTTTGCTAAACAGCTCCCAGTCAAATTAGTTTCAAAATATTTAACAGAATGTTTATTACATTAAGTAAAGACACAATTCGTACAACTTGAGACTATAGAGTTTATAATGGACTAAATTGTGTCATTCATGACATAATTGATTATAAAGTCAGCCTACATGTGACATAGTTGATTATGACATCATCTGATTGACTGAGATACTAGATTCCTCCATTAGGTTCTTTTGAACAAAGTTGCTTCACCTGTTATTTCTTGATTAAAAGATGTGTTAGACATGTCAGTCTGCTGATAATGATAACATAATTCAAAAGGTGATACCTTGTAAGACTAACTAACAACTACTATTTTTCAGTTTCTTTCGCTCAAGGGCTTTGGACATGTGTTTTTAAAAATAGCACAAAATCCAAGATCCTTAAACTAACAAAACTCAACTGGCCAAATAGACTCATCAGCTTCATTTGAACCATCTTGAATCTCTGTCATAAGGATGCTTCCTATTACATTTAATTGAAGTGCTCTTAAAATGGCTGCTGGTGTGGTGCTTACCATGTAAAGTTTAATGGAGGCAATTGGAAATTACATAGTTACCTGGTCCTAGAAACTAAAAGGAAGAAACTATCCAAGGTCTAATTTTATATATAGTCTTATAGCAATTGATGACACAAATTTCCACATTGAATGTGGAAAACATGAATCTGTTATGCATTAAAATTGTTATCCATCTTTCTGCTTTTGGAGGGGGCGAGGGGTAGGGTGGCAGGATGCTGAACTAGGAGTCTTGACTGCACATTGAGCACATGGGATGTTTTTTAAACAATAACATTTTAGCTAATTCTCAAATTGGTTGCCACATGCTACACACCATTTGGATAGTTATGTACATGAAGCCATCCTCAATTTGGAGCATAGCCTGATGAAAGTCAAGGAATCTAACCCCTCGAGGTTCTAGAATAACGCCACTGTATTTTTAATTATCTGTGGATGTCTACTGAGAGTATTCATAGTGATATGCTCCCAGTTAAGAGGGACAGCATACAATACAACATGTACACTCATACTTGTCTTAAACGATCACTCTCTAGCGAGCACTAAAACCTGCTTAACAAAAGACCTCTTAGTGCAGGAAATTGGGCATAGAAAATCACTGTTGCGGCCACAAGATGTGTTAGCTTAGACAGCTGCTTGAAATCCACCCTGTCCTACAGAACTACATGTGAAAATTTTTGCAACCAGAGACGAGTGGTTTCTCAAGCAGCTCTGATATTTGACATGCACTCACCATAGAATTGGACATCAAAATATTTATCAAACAGCTCTACTGATGTCGCTTCATACGCCAAATGTAACTGCGGTGCAGCATCAGAAATGAAATATGACTCGATTCTGCTCAATTCCACAGCAGATAAACTGACTTTAGAAAGTATGTCCCAGCTCAAACGCAACACAGCATCAGCAAGATCACTGTCCACCATCATATTAAGCCAGACTAATGTTTCACAGATGTCAATGTAATCTGGCAGTCCTTCAGAGCCATTGATGATTGGTTCTGTGCAAAAAAAAATCAATGTACAAATCTTCCAAATGAATGCAATTAATGTTTTATTATCTAGCTTGAATTCCACAATGAATAGAATAAAATTTGTGTTCAAATTTTTTTCTACTAAAGGACATCCATATCCTGCTAATGCTAAGTGTAAGCAATTCCATCTTGAACCTAAATTTAACAGTCCATAAACCCATCATGTTCTAGCTGTTAGAAAACTGGGAACTGAGAATGGTATCTTCAATTTTTATAATAATTATTTTTACGCTGTAAATAAGCAATGGCTCTATGCTACACAGTTTGTAGAGTACTGCATTTGATGTTAAGATGTATGGCCATAGATGATTTGAAATGGCTTGTAGATGTTTGTGGTGACTTGCATCAAGTTTGCTCAATAGGGATTTTGGAGCTGCCCAGCTGTTGCAATTGCATAGTACTATGGAAACATATGTAGCATCATATAGTTGGATCTTGACATTCATGGGGATTTTAGAGTCATGAATCCATACCTTCTTAAAGGAGGGGAAGGTCATATTTCCTATTGCACAGCAAGTTTCAATGTTGGTAGAGATGTAGAGGAAACCTAAAATTCTGCTCTTCCATCACTTCTCAGTGCCTCGATGGTGAGTGGAGTGAGTGAGTGAGTGAGTGAGTGAGTGAGTGAGTGAGTGAGTGAGTGAGTGAGTGAGTGAGTGAGTGAGTGAGTGAGTGAGTGAGTGAGTGAGCGAGCGAGCGAGCGAAAAGCTCATAAGTGGACTGCAAAAACAGTAAATAATCAACCATAGCTGCATAGCTGTACCAGGTAAAACATCAACCATAGGTAGACTAAAAAATATAGCAAAACTTAGAATATTTTGTGTATGTTGGTATGAAAATCATGTTTTCAATTTACTAAGGATGCCAAATATTTCTACCCACATCGCTAAACACAAGGCTTAACGCGAGTATGGTCAGTAAAGCTAATCCCTATTTTTTCCTCAGTACAGCTATGCCACAATAAGTACTAATATATAAAATATACATACGTGTATATGTTCAAGTTTTTGTAATCAGGCGCATGTGATTAAAACATAATCATGCTTTATTATAGGGTGGATTGTCAATTCTACGCAGGCAATTTTGGTTTGAGTAATATTGATAATAAAGAAATATATTTCCTATTTATTGATCGGTACAGTTATAAGCTAGTTTTCCGGCAGCAGCTATACATACAAACATATATTCAAAGATTTGACCTGTCAATAAGAAATTCCCTTCATTCACAATTAACGCAATTTTATCTGTGACTAGGGTACTGGCGTGGCTACTGAACACACACCATTGAATTTGTGTTTAATTGCTAGGATCTCTCAAAAAAAGGCCTGGGGGCAGAGGTATATAAATTTGTTAAGAATATATACACATACATATAATTTGGTTCAAAATAAGGTCAAATGATAAAATAAATGGCTCAAGAGCCATTAAATTTCTTAACTACATCGAACTGAAATCATGTGAATGTACATAATATAATACTATCTCAATGTATGCAACCTCCCCATTATACCATATGCTAAATTAATTTACAGTGCTGAATTAATTCTTCACAGTTACAATATGTTTCCATCACTAAGAAACAGGTTCCTATTAAATGGTACCCAGGTCTGCTCTGCAGTGTTAATGGATGAATCCAGTTTTAGTTATGCCCCACCCATCTCTAGCTAAGCTCTGCCCATTATGAGTGTGTTGGGATCAAGCGAACACTGAACTCCTTGAATCTCAATTTCCAGAAAACTAGTCAGGTAAGCTGTTGAAATATTTTTAAACTAATTTAACTGGGGACTGTTGCTGCCTATGGTGCCAGTCTCAAAATATTCAACACAAGAACACTGACGCATACAATGTCTCGTCTGTAAAGGCATGGATAGTGTTGATTGGCAAAGCAAACTTAGCATGGTTTGTAATAGACATATTCAGTAATTCACCAACAAACAAGTGTAACAAATCAAACATGGAGAATTTTACCAAACAGCAGATAGTCTGATCTTGAAATTTTTTCCCAAATGAAACTAGTAATGATGCAGATACAGATGGTACTCTTACATAGTATATAACTCTGCTGTAAAATTTTGTTGATAACTTGTGAGCTATGGTTGAAAATGAGTGGTCCATAAAAAACAAATATGAACAAATTTCAAAGTACAAAACCGTGAAAAAAGTAGTAAAAATTGCCAAAAATCTTATCAGTAGTGATACAGATCGCATCTCTGTATTGCATAGAACACTTCTGTAAAGTTTCAGTGAAATCGGAATGGCCATAGTTCAGTTACATGGGTCATAGACAACCTTAACACAAAAACCATAAAAAAAAAAATTAAATGGCCAATGATGCGAATAGTACCCCTGCATAGTATATAACACTGCAGTAAGATTTTGTTGATATCCGTTGTTGAAAAAGGATGGTTCATATAAAACCTTAGCCAGAAAAACATGAAAAGTTTGAAGTCCAAGACCATGAAAAAATAATTTAAATGCTGAAAATTAAATCTATTGTTATGTAGATCACATCCCTGTATAGTATAGATGGCTTCTGAAAAGTTTCATTGAGATCAGATGAGGCATTGTTGAAAAATAAGTTGATTAAAAAACCTTAACCAAAAGTACACAAATGACAGCCGCCGCCGCCACCAACGGCGCCGCCGATATTAGTGATCCCGATGTCTCGCTTTCTGCTTCACAGGCGAAACAAAATAAATGAAATCAATGATTTCTTTTTTCACGAGAGAGTTGATACTTACCATCCTGATACTCTAGGATATTTCCTAAATATCGACCTAGCTTCAATAATACTCAGAACTAAAAAGAAGCCACCCCTACTGGGCAGGTTACTGAACTGAAAGTCCAGTGGATGTGCGGCCCAAACTCGCCCATGCGCGGGGCTGTCTCTTTCTATTCCAAAATATTGGCTGACCTAATTGCAATATAAAACGCCGATAGACCAAGCCTCTGTGGGGGGAGAGGCCGGGATCATATCAGGGTGGTAAGTATCAACTCTCTCGTGAAAGAAATCTGTGATTTTGTTTATTTCACATCAGGAGTATACTTACCACCCTGATACTCTATGATATAGCCAGAATTCGTAAGAGAATTTGGTGGGAGGGAGGCAAAGGTCAGAAGACCGGCTCATCCCTGGAATGAAATTGCGTATTTAAACACAATCAGGAAATGATTTTGACATCGGATAACACGACCGATGTTGAGAGTAATGACCGGTTAACATTCGCTCCCACCCACCTAACATCCCCCCACCCCCGCACCACCCCTCTTTTAAAAAGGGAGCGATGACCTCAATGTCCTATACGCTCTCTATGTACTCATGCTAAAGTACTATAAGACATCGGATGAAAGCTTCATTTCGTATACTCTCAGATGGAACCACAAAGAACACAAACCATCACCATTTTTGTAAGTCGTGACAAAAAATAACCATCACCAAATATAGGATTACCTATATTGACGAGCTTCCCTTTAATCACCTCTGGCGATGACAGGTACAGTAAGGAAAAGCGGGGATTCCCCCACTAAATTGCACTGTGTGCGAGTCAAAGGCCTTATGAACAATATTTACACATATATACAGTTTAAGCTTTATGTAAAATCGATAAGGCAAGCGGATTTGACGTGTCACGGAGGTAATGATCTGGCAAACTAGACTTACAGTGCCATTGTGCTACAGACATAATGTCATCCACCGGCACTCCGTTAAACAGAGCCGCGGATGTCACTACGCCACGGACACTGTGAGCCTTGGCCATGTTAACTTGTTTTCCCGCGGCGGCTTTGTGGCAATGCTGGATGCATTCCACAATCCACCTAGATATGGTATCTTTAGAAGCTCTCCCATGGGGTTCAATATAAGATAGCCATAAAGCATAAAGGGCCAGTCCGCCATTCCTGTGTACGTTGTTTATAACGTGTTAATGCATGGACAGGACACCAAGCCTTTGAATTAGGATCATACCTAGTCAAAGCGGGTAAAACTATAGGCTGACCAAGATATTTTAAAGACTGTTTTTTCGCCATAAAGTTAACTCTAGCTAGAAGCCCAAGGCCTTCCCCTGTAACCACAAAACGGTCTGGCTGTGCTGACAAAGCAGGTATTTCACTTCTTCATATGGCAGAAGCTGCAGCAATCAGAAAAACTGTTTTAAGCATCAACATTTTCATGGAAATGGAGCTAAGTGGTTCAAAGGGTTTATCTGCTAATACTTGAAGTATCAACGATAAACTCCAAGACGGCATCGCTGGAGGATTCCTTGGTCTTAGATTACCTATACCTTGATTAAAGTATTTAGATTACATACTTCATCACATCCCCTATTAGCCAAGCAAGTGATAACTGACATTAAAGCTGACTTGTAGCCAGCAATAGAGCTAGGCTTGAGGCTATAGGCATCAAAAAGGTGACAGAGGAAATCGGCTACTACCTGAATAGATGCATCCATTGGATTAATACATCTTTTTGAGCACCATTCAGCAAATCTGTTGATTTTATAATTATATGCTCTGGAGGTTGATCCCTTCTGGCTTTTGCCATAAACATGGCTGCTTGCTCAGAAAAGCCCTCCTTAACTGCTGATTCCTTGACATCATCCACGCAGTCAATTGGAACATTAACAAGTTGTTGTGCAAGGCCTTGCCCTGGAAGATTATGTTGTTCATCAGAGGCAGAGGAACAGAATTGCAGACCAAAGGTCCAGCAGATCCATATACCATGACCGGCTTGGCCACTTTGGGGCGATCAGAATGGCATTACTGCTGCCTGATTTTCTGGAGAACTTATGGAATCAGGATTGCTGGAGGGAATGCGTATGCATACATTCCCTCCCAGCTGATAGCTAACGCATCTATTGCGATAGCGCTCGGATCTGGAATCGGAAAGACGTACGTCATCATCTTCACATTTTTGTTCGTTGCGAATAAATCTATGTTGGCCTTGCCCCAGTGGTTGAACAGACGGTCCGCCACACATTGATTTAGTTGCCATTCCATGGGAAGAATGCCCATTCTTTGGCTCAACGAGTCTGCAAATAGATTTAGCCTTCCCGGAATATGAACTGCTTTCAGGGAAATCCTATGATCTAGGCACCAGCAAAGCAGTTTCCATGTCATCATACAGAGACTGGGCAACTTCGTTCCGCCCTGGCAGTTTATGTAAGTCACTACTGTTGTATTATCTGATCGAACCAGAACACTCTTGCCCTTGCCCTTCTCTAGGAAGTGTTCCATGGCTAAGACTACTGCTCGCATTTCCAGCAGATTGATATGTTATTTTGACTGATCCAGATTCCAAAGCCCTGACACTTTGGTTTATTCCAGGCAAGCTCCTCATCCCTCCATTGATGCATCTGTGTACATCGTTAACTGAGGGTGGGGAGGTGACAACGTCACCACCGTCAGGAGATTCTCTCTCTTCATCCACCATTGAAGGTGGTGAATAAGAGGTTCAAACACTGACACCTTCGAGTCCAGGAACCCGTACTCTGGGTCTACTGTGCCATGAGAAATAACTGGATCAGCCGCCGTTGTAAGGCTGCCTGTGGAATGACTGGTTCCACAGAAACCATCAACCCCAACATTCTCAAGTAGACCCGTGCCAGGACATGACGACTGTTGCACACTGACTGTATGACTGAGATGAGTATTTCGACTCTTGAGCTGGGTAAACATACCCTATCTCTAGATCGAAGAACATGCCCAGGTAAACAAACTTCTGGGATGGAGTCAGCTCTGATTTTTGAAAGTTGATTATCCAGCCTAGATATGTAAGAGTTTTCAAAATTATCTCCCAGATTCGCTTATAGACTTTCTTAATTGTGTGCTTTTAACAGCCAGTCGGCTATGTATGTGTGGATTGCTGTGTCTCCTGAGGAGGTATGACATCATAGCTTGGACCACTCGAGTGAAGACCCGAGGAACCGTCGATATACCAAATGGGAGAACCCTGAATTCCCATTGGCAGCCATGAAATGCAAATCTCAGGAACCGACGAAAGCTCTTCGCAGTGGGAATGTGAAAATAGGCATCTTTTAGACATATTGATGCTGTCCACATTCCGTTCCTCAATCCTGCTAACACCGTTCTCAGTTTCTATTTTGAAACTTGGTGTGAGGATAAACCTGTTGAGAGGTTTGAGGTTGAGAATTGGTCTCCACCCTCCAGTGCTTTTTGTCACTATGAACCACGATTGAATAATAACCCGGACATTTTTGTGCAGGTTGAATTGCATGTTTTAGTATGAGGGATTGAATT
The DNA here is from genome assembly GCA_034401795.1 of Chaetoderma sp. LZ-2023a. Classification (NCBI taxonomy): domain Eukaryota; kingdom Metazoa; phylum Mollusca; class Caudofoveata; order Chaetodermatida; family Chaetodermatidae; genus Chaetoderma; species Chaetoderma sp. LZ-2023a. The sequence continues at coordinate 143,126,498 of CM067369.1, forward strand.
TCTTCCTCAATACACAACGTTGATCTGGATCTCTCGGATTTTGAGTCCAGATCGGAAACAGAGACAGGCGAGATGGCTGGTTTGAAATTCAGTCTGGATGGTAACCAACTGAATGCCATGGCAAGAATGAGCGGTCCTGAGTAACACGCTCCCACTCTTTCATGTGGAAGGCCAGACAGCCTCCCACGGGTGCACCTAAGGATTGAGGTGGACCCGAGAAGTGCAAGAGAAGCCCTGTCTCTGGCAGAGGGTGCTACTCGAACACGCTCCCTGCGGAGTACTTCAAACTGCTCTTGCAGCGCCGAGTGTATAGGTTCTGCGAGGGTCACATATTGTCAAGGACAAAAGTGCGCCCCATGTAAACTCCTGGTTACGGATCTCATCATGCAGTGAGTTGTCTGATCGAACTAGAACAATCTTGCCCTGCCCAAGGGAAGGTACCGTAAGAGGAGGCAGTACCTTTCGGGCGAGAACACTCTAGGCGCGAGCCTGTGTCCAGCGGCCCTCGTCCAAGATCTAATGGCGCGACAAGCCTGCTGCCATGATCATATAGACCTGCTTCAGGATCCATTGGCAAGACGGCGGGCCTTCCAAGATCTACTGAGCCACCACTGATTCTGAAACCACGACGGACACCAGAATCAGCGGTGGGGATTTTCTGCTTGGGAGAAGAAGACAATAAATCACTGCGAAGCAGCTCTGGTACCAAATGTTCTATTGTCTTTTTCATCTTCCCCCCATCATTTCCAACCTGAAAGTCTCAATTTCCGAAGAAAAAGAGTCCTTTCTCTTACCCTTGCCACTTACACTCTTCTTCGCACCCTTCTCTTCCTCCGACGTCTTATCCTTTGCCTGTAAAGACAAGAATTCAGAGAATAAGTTGCCTCCCGCCCCCTCCACCACTGTTTACAGACATAACATTTTAATAATGGACCACAAGGTGAACATTTGACACAGAGGTGAAATACTGGGTAGTTCATATCTCATGAAAATATATTTCGTGAAACTTCTACAGGATGACAGATAGATTCTATGTTTTAATACGGATTAATTTTCGAAATAAGATCTTAGTAAATCTACCATGACAATTTTACCGAAGAATCATGTTTGTACTCCAATTTTGAATCCAAATATTTTACAATTTTTCAAGAACTCTAGTGAATAAATCTGACAATTCCTTTCAAGAATTCAAGTGCATAACTGCAGCTGTATTTTAGCCAAACTGAATGCCAGTCAAGGTCTCATCTCTCATGTTCAAAATATGAAGTGAATTGTCAAGTTTTCGAGTGGAAACAGAATTACACGCATGAAAACGATTTCTATAATCACTGCCGATAATGATTTAGAGTAAAATCTCATGACTTGATAATTCCAATTATAGTGTTCACTAGGTGTATAAATTTGATAATAGACTGAATTTATAACTTTGTTAGGTGCCAATTTTTGTATCTGATTTGGCAAAAAATGTTAATGGAATAACAAAATTAACAGTCTTAGATAAATGTCTGTCGACTCGTATGACAGTCATGTTTGGACGTTAATGACATGGTGTTAGGGTCAACTGAATTTCATGCTCATCCATGGGCAATTTTATGCTGGTAAGAGATGATGGACACATGAAGTACAGTTGAATTCTGGAATGATGGTTCGGATGAAGTATATGAAATGTGACATAGAGGTGGCACTATACGTTGTACTTACTATACAACAACAGATGACATTGCTAAGTTACAGACAGCATTTACTTTTAAGTAATTACTGACCATGTATTACAAATTCTAACTGATATCATGATGCATGTCATTGTAAAATCTTGTCATTCCGTCTCCACTACCTCTCACTATGTGCATGCTGTGAGTAAAGGGTTAGCAAACATGAACAAGAATATTGTATAACACGTAACGTTATGTAATAGCAGCATTTTATGCAACACAAAATTTACAATGACATTAGTGACAGAAATAAATGTATGGAAATCTTGAAAAACACTTCTCAAACGTGGTCACTAGATCAACTTAGTCAATGAATTACTGGTAAAGACAGGAGAGTTCAACTTGTCATATGCTTTTTGGATTTAAAATAAGGCGATTCATTAAGACATCTGGTCGGAAGATTACTAGCATTAAATAAGGAACGTAATTTGGACTCATATTAGTACCAATTCAACGTTATTAAAAATGCAATTTTTTCATGTCTACAATTAGCTATTTAAGAGACACTATCTTCATTACCTACTGCATGTGGTAAGCAACGGATTAACAAACATGTACAATAATACTGTATATATGGTACCTATGTGTAATTGTAGAACTTTATGTAACTAAGAATTATTAGCATCATATAAAAATATATGATTACAGAAACTATTTTTAAAACCTAGAACATCGCTTCTAAAACAGCGTCAGTAGCGATAGGCATCACAGGACTGCACTAGACTACATAGTCCATGAATTACAAAAAGAACACTTTAACCTGTCAAGAAAGATCATCTGCCTTTTAGGTTTAAAAGTCCTTTCATTAACCCTTTAAGACTCGAGACGTCATAAACGGCTTCTGCAGGTGCAGACCAAGAAGACTATTTTTGAAAATGCAATACAAGAATGACTGACTCGATAATCAAGCCCGTTTTTTCAGTGATACATTTTCAAGAATAGTCTTCTGCAGGTTTGCAAATGGACATTTTTTATGAGAAAATTGAAATTTTATTAAACAAAGTTGAGGGTTAAAGGTTTAAGACATTTCGTCGGAATATTACCATTAATATGTAGCTCAATCTTGTATACTTATCTGGTTTCATAGAAAAATTGTTTGGGCAAATTAATAGTTGCACAGTTTAGCCAATGAGAACTCACTTTAAAATGATAGGCAAATTAAAACTTGCTGCCTAGCATTCAATGTAGATGGAAGAGTTCTCCAAGAACGAATCAGTTGAAATGATGTATTAGATGTCCGGGCCATGGTACGGCCTTAATTAAAAAATTAAGTTAGCATACCTTAAGGGGCATTAGCGCTGATGTATAAATCAATTTCAGTACTAAATATTTTTATGTAATATGCCTTTCTGCATTTGTGCCACTACTTGTGTATCGGTTAGAAATTGTACACAAGCATTCTATAGTCGAGACAAATTTCAGAGAACTGAAATTATTGGTAATATTTCTGGGCAGTCAAACTGCTTCAGATATACTCGCAGCGTTCTGGTCAACTTAAAAATTTAGCAGCTAGAGGACAGCTGCTACAATGTATGTACATTGAAACACTTGTTGGATCAACTGTTGATTAATCTGTCTTCTTAGATATTTTAACTAAATTGTTTCTCAGAGTGCTTCATAAAACATCTACTTTTCAAAGATCTCTTCAGGAGATATGATACAGTATACCTAATTATAAAGGGATCTGTGAAAAACGTACAACTATTTGCATTTACAGGTTTAGACACATGTAGCGATAGATAAAACAAACCATAGCAAGTTCCATCAGAAGATGCATGTACATGTAGAAAATAAAAAAGAATGCACTAATACATTGTATTTGCTCAAAAATATTGAAATATAATATATAAACAATACTGATTTAAGTCTCCAAACTGCACAATATGTAAGTTTGTGGTCGGTCCAACTACATTCAACAACACTTGAAATTACATCTTCTATATTCATAAAAATGAGGTCAAGTTTAGATTTGTAGTCAGTTGTAACTGAAGAAACTACTTGGTTGCATACAAAGAACTCTTCCATCCAGTCCAAAAATGTATTATTTGTAGCTATATCGATATTAAAATCTCCAATTATTATAAAGTTCTGATCTGTCAAAAATTTGCGTTTGATTTGCATTTCGATAGCCTTTTTTAATTATGCATAAGAACATTGAGGTGATTTGTATATAACTGCAACTTGCAAATTTATGTCATCTTTCTTCAGAGTGGTAACCATGTATTCAAAGTCAAATGAACTAAATGATTCTAGATGAAGTACTTGAATGTCATTTCTGTAATACATTGCAAGTCCATGATGAGGGTTTGTCGCATTAAGTTCATCATTCCGTTCAAGTTGAAAACCATCCAGACTAAAATCTCCATCATTGTCAGTGCCTTTCAGCTTTGTTTCACCAAATGCAATCACATCTGTTGATGTGATATTGTAGTCGTTCTTAATGTCATCATAATGTAATGGTAGAGATCTTGTATTCAAAAATGCTAATTTCAGCTTGTCTGCTGAAATAATGTAGGGTGGGCTATAGGACAATTGCAGCTTTGCTTCTTTATTGAGCCGTTCCAGTTCAAAATTAACAGCAGCGTCTACAGAAATCTTCTCTTCATTCAGATTCAAAATATACAAATTGTCCAAATTTCTAACACGACTAAATGCCACATAATGCATGTGCGGTTGTTTCCTTTTACAACTCATATCTACAGCGACCACGTTCAATGTACTACCTTGTGATTTGTGTATGGTTTTAGCAGCTGCAAGCCTGAGTGGAAATTGAATTCTGATAAATGACTTTCTATTGTACAAAAATGTACGCTGTGTATCAAATATTGGAGTCCCAGTCTCTGGCATATTTTGTGCTCGTAGATGTGTGTAGATTCTCCTCCTTTCTTTTCCAATTGAGTCTTCATCAAACTGTACCCAAAGAATACTTGGTCTATTAGTCTCTTTTTGTCGATAGTCTATCATCTTAACATAACAAGATGATCCATTAACAAGTCCATCCAATATGTCCAAATTGACGGTAATATCATAAGCCATATCAACAGCAACTGGAAGCTGAATGAGTAGCCCACCCATTTTAGTTATCGTTTGTGGAAGTGCTTTCGCTAGTCTATCTTTGACATCTGGTTGTAGATCACCAACAGCAGTATCTAGTGATGGTATCTTTACTTTTTCCATTCGAGCATTGTTAAACATGTTATAGTTAAACGTGTCTACTTGATCATTTGTTGTATACAAATGTGGTGCTGATAATGGATAATTTGTGTCATCTGGCTTTACAACACGTGACTGAAGACATTTCAGATCAGCATCACATAGTTTATCATTTTCTAAACAACGTAATCGATTCAGAAGTTCAGCAAAATCTTTATCATCTTTTTGGCACATGATTTCTGTCAATTCGTGCATTGTAAACAATGATTTCCATAAGTTTGTTGCCAAAGGTCCCATTTGCTCACTCAAATCTTCAAATATCCATTTGTCCATCACAGGTTTTAACTGATAAAGATCTCCAATTAGAATGATGCTGACACCACCAAACAGTTGATTTTGATTGCCTTTTATTCTTGGCAAACATTCAATGACTAGTAACAGCATTTTATTGCCAACCATTGACATTTCATCTATAATGACAACAGAAAGGTTTTTATACTTCACTCGCAGTGTATTCAGTGTATCACAATCAACAGTGTAGTTGCCATATGAGTGATTTGGCCTAATTTTAAAAGCAGCATGTATTGTAGTACCACGAATGCTATATGCAGCTTTTCCTGTAGGAGCACATAAGAGTATTTTACAATCATCAGGGATTTTCTCCCTCAAATGAACACAGATATCTATGTAATGCCTGATAGTGCTGTGATTACAAGAGATTTGCCAACACCGCGCCTCCAGTTAAAAATGCATAAATGGGTTCATCATTAGTTTTGATCCAATGGAGAACATGTATGAAAAATTATCTTTGTTTGACATTTAGTTTCCTCACAAATTGTAAATATTCATCATTTGACAAAATGCTTGATGTGGATTCAATGTGTGGAATGCTGTGTGATAGACCAAGATCTATACCAATACCATAATCTTTGTGTTGTCCACTAACTGGCTTATAGTAAACAAATACTTTCATGCGAGCCTTCATTGTAATCCTCTTCTTCATTGTGTTGTGTCATTGGTGCAACATTATCAAATTGTTCACTTAAGTCATCTTCAGCTTGACGAAGAGCCAAGTCAAGTTCATTTGAATGATGTTCATAAAGTGAGATTTTGCAGTCAACAGTTTGTTTAACATGATTATAATGATCTTCATATGTGCTAAATAGATCTCTTTCTTCATTTCTCCATGGCAGAAATAGTAACAGTTTTTCTCTGAAGTGGTTTTCACTATCCGTTTTGATATTATATCGTACATAACGTATAATATTTTGAACTTTCCTGCATTTTATAACCATGCCATTTTTCAATGTGATCTTAGTCCTGTTTTCTGACAGATTTGTCTCTTCACCCTCATCCTCAGATTCTGACAATGCAAGGTCATCTTCATTAACTTCCTCCGCTTGCGGTTTCTCTCTAGGATATTTAATATCAAGTTCTGAAACATAATCTGCAAGGCACATGTTCGAGAGCTGTTTTGGTCGTTTTGCATACCGTTTAGTAACATTATCAGCTTCAATATCAGTAGACTCTGGAGGCAATTCTTCTAATGCTTCCCTCTGTTTAAGGAGAAATATTCTCTCTGCTGGTGCTGAAGTATTGATAAATACAACCTCTCTAGATGCCTTGGTAAGGGGCATTTGTAGAACAAGGTAGGCAGCTTCTTGTGCACTGACTTCCACACTATTCAAAAACTTATTTCCCATATGTCTTACTTGATGCTTGATATTCATGTTGGCTTTCCTTGCCTCTTTGCATGCTTCATCAAGTAATGTACTCATTCCTCTTTGAGATTTACTAATATAAGCCACAATATACACAGCACATTCATATGGATCAAGCACAAATTGCAGATCGTGGTTGGCTTTCCAAGTAGTTAGTAGAGCGGTCATGTAAGGATTAATCCTGACTTCACATGGTTTTCTTTTTGAGACATAAGTGATGACCTTATACATTTAATATATTCTTCCTCTGATGTTTGTACTACATCCTTTAGAAACTCATCATAGGTCATCTTATCCAAATCTGTACAATTATTTAGTCTGACTTGAATTTCAACATATTTCTGTTTGTAAGTAGGACTATCAGCATCAAGTGGTTCCAGAATCATCGTCTTTGCCATTGGTGGTAATGGAAAGCCAAATCTACAAACAGGTTTCCCTTTTTTTCTACATATTTTTAATGACTGTGAGTTTGTATATCAACAAGTGATGACACACTGTCATCTACATTCACGTGGCATGATGTATGTTTATCAACATACTCTGCTATTTCTTCATTTGTGTTAACTTTGTATTTTGGCGCATCTTGTATCTAAATAAGCATGTGTATGTGAGGAGAGCCTCTGTGCTGAAATTCAACCCGATAGACATAATCTTTCAACTTTCCCAGAGGATCATGCTCAGATTTCAAGATAATGTTGATAAACTACTGAACTCTGTGATCAAAGTACCGTGCACAAGTCACTGGATCTTTTTGAACAAGACGGGTTTTATCATTCCAACTCATTTGTTCAATTTCCTCATCAGTGTAAGACTTGTTGTCATTTAATTCACCAAGCATTCTTAAGAGGTCATGCCACCTTGTATCACCAGCGGACAAAGAAGCAAATCAAGTTGGAAGTCCAAGTTGTCTGAGCATGGCAAAGACATCTTTCTTTCGTTTTTCCAAATATGAAGGTGAATTCCTCAAAGTTCTAAATATATAAAATCCTTCATCAAGGTTAACTATCTTGTTCATCTGGATCGGATTTAATGCTTCTGCAGCTGTTACTTTCTTTTCAGTGCTTTTACATCGTCTTAGAGACAAGCTTACTTTGTCAGATATTTGCTTCATCTGAATCTTCTTCATTTTATAGAAGATATTTGGCACACAATTAGCTGCTCTTCTATCAACATTTCTCAGCTCCCATTTAGCAATATCACTGTAGTGAACATGAACTTCTCTCTCCGAATTATCTGCTCGTCTTTGGCCACAAAAAATGGTAGGAAATGATAAATATTCGGAATCTGTATCTGAATACAAACTAAGTGGATGTTGACCTTCACCAGGAGCAAATGTGTAAATTGAGTCATTTTGAGGACATGCCTCTACTATAAGTGTATCTGCATTTCCAATCATCATCTCCTTATCAACTATTTCGCTGAAAGTGTCAGATTCATTTCCTTCATCATTAGCGTCATCATGAATTTCATCATATGACGTATCTGTAAATGATTTTATCACATCATTTGTATTATTACTCATTTCAGAAAACCAGTCTTCATCATTCTCACTACCAGAGGTTTTGAACAAGTCAGTTTCTAAGTAACCAGTGTAAGGCCGAAATAACATGAGCTGGTTGCACATTTTGGGTAAATTCACATCTGTTGTAAACCATCTTTCGTTTTAAGCAGACGGGTACTGTCGTTTCTTCAAGCTGACGTAGTAATGCTTTTATTGTTGGCTGTATATCAACAGGTACATTAACCACATTTCCTCGTATGTTTAGCGGACCACCTCTAGGGAGTTCTCGTACTTGCATGAATGGTATTCGCAATGCTACTAATCGCTCTTCAAGCTAATGTAAATTTAATTCAGGAGGCTTGTCCGGAAATGATATTTTATTTGCAATGCACAATGATGGCATTTTTCCCTTGTTGATAAGCATGTTTTACATATCCACTACTTTCCATCTTTTGAAATGTATGAAGTTAAATAATGCTTAAAATTGTGATTACTTAAGGAACTCATTACTTGAGTCTTTGATGCTTCTACTACTGAATGTCTGAACCAGGTTTGATGACAGCATGTGCATACATAAATGGGCCCATTAGCAATTGCTTTATGAAACTGATTTGTTGCATATTTTAATCCACACAATCTTTCATGTTCAGTACATTACAACAATGATGCCTGCTGTCGATGCTTCCATTTACTATCCATATCTCGAAGTCTTTCTTTATGTCTATGCGTTTTATTCTGTCTTGAAGCTTGTTTGGCTGTTCTTTCCTTTTCCTGGAAATATTGACTTTCTAGCCTTATGTTTACTTAACACATTTCGCATGCATTCTTTCTGTCTGAAAATCTCATCTGTTCTAGATTTCCTCTTATTCTGAAGTTCATTAACTCGTTCCTTTTGCCTGTAGATCTCATCTGCTCTAGATTTCTTCTTACACTGAAGTTCATTAACTCGTTCCTTTTGCCTGTAGATCTCATCTGCTCTAGATTTCTTCTTACACTGAAGTTTGGTAACTCGTTCCTTTTGCCTGTAGATCTCATCTGCTCTGGATTTCTTCTTATTCTGAAGTTCATTAACTCGTTCCTTTTGCCTGTAGATCTCATCTGCTCTAGATTTCTTCTTACACTGAAGTTTGGTAACTCGTTCCTTTTGCCTGTAGATCTCATCTGCTCTAGATTTCTTCTTATTCTGAAGTTCATTAACTCGTTCCTTTTGCCTGTAGATCTCATCTGCTCTAGATTTCTTCTTACACTGAAGTTTGGTAACTCGTTCCTTTTGCCTGTAGATCTCATCTGCTCTAGATTTCTTCTTACACTGAAGTTCATTAACTGGTTCATTTTGCCTGTAGATCTCATCTGCTCTAGATTTCTTCTTACTCCGAAGTTCGTTAACTCGTTCCTTTTGCCTGTATATCTCATGTGTTCTAGATTTCTTCTTATTCTGAAGTTCATTAACTCGTTCCTTTTGCCTGTAGATCTCATCTGCTCTAGATTTCTTCTTACACTGAAGTTTGGTAACTCGTTCCTTTTGCCTGTAGATCTCATCTGCTCTAGATTTCTTCTTACACTGAAGTTCATTAACTCGTTCATTTTGCCTGTAGATCTCATCTGCTCTAGATTTCTTCTTACTCCGAGGTTCGTTAACTCGTTCCTTTTGCCTGTATATCTCATGTGTTCTAGATTTCTTCTTATTCTGAAGTTCATTAATTCGTTCCTTTTGTCTGTAGGTCTCATCTGTTCTTGATCTTCTCTTTGTCTGAAGTTCATTAACTCGTTCCTTTTTCCTGTAGATCGCATCTGCTCTAGATCTTCTCTTTGTCTGAATTTCTTTAACGCGTTCCTTTTGCTTGTAGCATTCATTAAGTCTAGCCCTTTTCTTTCCAATAGCTTCATTTTGTCGCCAAATCTCATCTGTTCTAGATTTCCTCTTAGTCAGAAGTTTGTTAACTCGTTCCTTTTGTCTGTAGCATTCATCAATCTAACCTTTTTCTTTCCCACAGCTTCATTTTGTCAGAAAATCTCATCTGTTCTAGATTTTCTCTTTGACTGAAGTTCATTAAGTCTTTCCTTTTGCTTGTAGGTCTCATCTGTTCTAGATTTCCGTTTAGTATAAATTTCCATTTTTCCCTGTTTTCTAAATGCTGAATGCAATCTCTGTTTATGTTTGTATTCTCTATTATAATCCCGCTTCTGTTGTTTGCCACTCTGACACATTTCCGATATCTCATCACTATGCATACTACTCTTCTTAGCTATCATCTCATTTTGATATTTGAAGTATGCAGAAAGTCTTTCAAAACTTTCATGATCTTCATGATGCAACTGTTCTAGCAGTTGTGGATCAGTTACCTGAACTGTAAGAGATTAAACTTCAAATTGATAGTCAAGTTCTATACCTAGACTGCCATAGAATGCATACAGATAAGTGAGTAAATCATCAATGCTATTAAAAAACTTTAGCAGAGCTGGTCCATTTGATGAAGAAAGATTATCTCGGCCATGTGAATGTGTCGAAAAATGCTAAATGTCCTTCAACATCTCTAAATATGGCTGAACAAATAGCACCTGCTATGATTAAACCCATACCTGTTTGTTGCAGCATCAAATTAACTGCTGTATGTAATGTTTGTGAAAATGGAAGATTTGGCATTTCAATAATTGTACCAACTATCACATTTTTCTTACAAATCATGTAAGTCTGTGAATTCAATTGTACTGTTAATGGAAGCTCCTCAAATTGCAAAAGATATGACTGAAGTTTTCCACTTTTTGTCAAGTCGTATAAAACACTATGATACAGTTCATCCCCTTTTGTCAAAACTTCATCCAAAGTATTTGTACTGAAATAAACGAAATCAAGGATTTCTTTTTTCACGAGAGAGTTGATACTTACCTCCCTAATACTTTTGATATTGCTAAATATTGGCTTTCACTCAATAAACACTCAGATTAAAACAGTTAGGTGCCCCTACTGGGCAGGGAGTCAGAGCGTAGTCTGGCGGATGCCAGCCCCACCACCGCGCATGCGCAGACTAGCACTTCCTCTGACTAATTTATTGGCTGATACACATGCAACTATAAAGAGCCTGAAGACCGAGCCTCTGTGGGGTGGAGAGGCCGGGTCCGTATCTAGGGAGGTAAGTATCAACTCTCTCGTGAAAAAAGAAATCCTTGATTTCGTTTATTTCACATCAAGAGTATACTTACCTCCCTAATACTTTTGATATTGCCAGAATTCGACAGTGAATTCGGCGGGAGGGAGGCGAGGTCAAAAGACCAGCTCATCCCTATACGCTTTTCTGCGTTTAAGGCACTTAAACTTCTGAAACTGTATGAAAAAACAGTCAGGATTTGACTAACCATCGGATAACACCCCCGATGTATGAGAGATGACCGAATGTCATATGCGCTCCCCCCCCTCCTTCCTGGGAGGAAGAGACGAATGACCTCAATGTCCTATACGCTCTCTACGTACAAGTGCCATGTACTACAGGACAGAGACGAAAAAACTCCATTTTCGTATACTCTCAACAATGAACCACATAAATACACAAAACCATCATCATATTAATAACGGGTAACGTGACAAGACAATCAACAATGGACAACACATACACAGGACTGACCTTGTTGAAATGGCTGCTGACATCCTCTTCCCATTGGTGAAGAACGATGTAATCCCAAATTAGTGGTTGTTTCCATAAATTAATTGTGAAATATATAAGCAATGAGGAAACCCCATCAAAAATATATGCCTAGTTATTTTTTCAAAATCGACAAGGCGAGAGGATTAGAAGTGTCACGGAGATAATGGTCTGTAAAACTTGACTCACAGTGCCACTGAGCCACCGACATAATATCATCCACTGGGACCCCATTAAATAGGGCAGTGGATGTCACTACGCCGCGGACACTGTGAGCCTTGGCCACGTCAACCTGCTTCCCGGTGGCGGATTTATGGCAAAACTGAATGCATTCTACAATCCACCTGGAAATGGTGTCCTTAGAAGCCCTGCCATGGGGTTCAATATAAGACAACCATAACGCTGACTGGTCGGTGCGCCACTCCGCCGTACGTTGTTTGTACCGGCGAAGCGCCCGGACGGGACACCATGCTTTAGAATTAGGATCATATCTAGTTAAAGCAGGCAAAACAATAGGTTGACCTGGATATTTCAACGACTGATTTTTAGCCAAGAAATTAATCCTAGGTAGCAGCTTAAGGCCTTCCCCTGAAACCACAAAACGGTCATCCTCGGCTGATAAGGCATGAATTTCACTCCTACGCCTAGCCGAGGCCGCAGCAATTAAAAACACAGTCTTCAGTGTTAATAGTTTCATAGAAATGGAACTAAGTGGTCCAAACGGTTTATCACCTAGTACTTGAAGCACTAGCGATAAACTCCAAGACGGAATCACAGGTGGATTCCTTGGTCTTAGATTGCCCATGCCTTTAATTAATACATTTAATGTATTTACTTCATCACTTCCCCTCTTAGCCAAGCAAGGAATAACAGACATTAAAGCTGACTTATAACCAGCAATAGAGTTAGGCTTGAGGCTATAGGCATCATAGAGGTGACAGAGGAAATCAGCAACTACCTGAATAGATGAATCCATTGGATCAATACATCTTTTTGAGCACCATTCTGCAAATCTGTTGATTTTATAATTATATGCTCTGGAGGTTGACCCCCTCCTCGCTTTGGCCATAAACATGGCTGCTTGCTCAGAAAAGCCCTCCTTAATTTTAGATTCCTTGACAACATCCACGCAGTCAATCTGAACATTGACGGATTGTTGTGAAGGGCCTTGCCCTGGAAGATAATATCGTCCATCAGAGGCAGAGGAACCGGATTGCAGACCAGAAGGTCCAGCAGATCCGTATACCATGATCGGCTTGGCCAATCCGGGGTGATCAGAAGCACTTGGCATTCCTCTTGTCTGATTTTCTGAAGAATTTTTGGAATCAGGATTGCTGGAGGGAATGCGTATGCATACATTCTCCCCCAGCTGATAGCTAACGCATCTGTTGCGAAAGCGCTTGGATCCGGAATCGGAGAGACGTACGTCGTCATCTTCGCATTCTTCTTCGTTGCGAACAAATCGATGTTGGGTTTCCCCCAATGGTCGAACAGACGATCCGCCACACATTGATTTAGTTGCCATTCCGTGGGTAAAACACTCATCCTTCGGCTCAATGAGTCTGCTAGCAGATTTAACCTTCCCGGAATATGAACTGCTTTCAAGGTAATCTGGTGATCCAGACACCAACAAAGCAGTCTCCATGTCATCATACAGAGACTGGGCGACTTCGTTCCGCCCTGGCGGTTTATGTAAGTCACAACTGTTGAGTTGTCTGAACGAATAAGAACAATCTTGCCCTGAACTTTCTGTAAGAAATGTTCCAGGCCCAGGACTACTGCTCTTAGCTCCAGTAGATTTATATGTTCCTTTGACTGTTCCAGATTCCAAAGCCCTGATATCGTGGACTCTTCCAGGCAAGCTCCCCAGCCCTCCATCGATGCATCTGTATACACAGTCACCTGAGGGTGGGGAGGGGTTAGCATAACCCCCACCAAGAGATTCTCTGTGTCCAACCACCATTGCAGGTGATGAATCAGAGGCGCCAACACTGACACATTCGAGTCCAGGGAACCTGTACTCTGGGTCCATTGTGTCATGAGAAATAACTGGATCGGCCGCCTGCGTAAGGCGGCCTGAGGAATGACTGGTTCCAATGAAACCATCAACCCCAGCATTCTCAAGTAAACCCGTGCCAGGACATGACGACTGTCGCACACTGACTGAATTAATGAGATGAGTTTCTGAACTCTCTCCTGAGTAGGATAAACATATCCTGTCTCTAGATCGAAGAACATCCCCAGGTAAACAAACTTCTGGGATGGAATCAGCTCTGATTTTGGGAAATTGATCATCCAGCCTAAGTCTGTGAGAGTTTTCAAAACAATCTCCAGACTGGCCGATAAACTTTCCCGGGTGTGTGCTTTCAACAGCCAGTCGTCTATGTACGTGTGGACTGCTATGCTTCTCCTGCGGAGGTATGCGGTGATCGCAAGAACCACACGGGTGAAAACCCGAGGAGCCGTGGAAATTCCGAAGGGTAACACCCTGAATTCCCACTGTCTGCCCTGGAATGCAAATCTCAGGAAGCAACGGAAACTCCTGTGTATGGGGATGTGGAAATAAGCGTCCTTCAAATCTATCGACGCTGTCCACATTCCCCTCTCTAACCCCGCCAACACCGAGCGCACAGTCTCCATCTTGAAACTGGGCGTCTCTATGAACTTGTTCAATGGCTTGAGGTTGAGAATTGGTCTCCACCCTCCGGTGTTCTTTGTTACTAAGAACAGGGTTGAATAGAAGCCCGGACACCTCTGTGCCGGCTGAATAGCTCCTTTTTGTATGAGGGAATTTATTTCCTCCTCGATACACAACCTTTGATCTGGATCTCTCGGATTTGGAGTCCAGATCGGCACTAGAGACAGTCGCGATGGCGGGCCTGTCATCCAATCGGGATGATACCCGACTGAAAGCCATCGCAAGACTAAACGGTCCTGAGTTAACCGTTCCCACTCTTGCATGTGGTCGGCTAGCCGGCCTCCCACCGGTCCACCTAGGGATAGAGGTGGACATAAGGAGTGCAAGAGCGGCACTGTCTCCTTTGCCAGAAACACCGGCGTGGTTCTCACCGTGGTAACCGTCCCATCAGGAACGATTACCCCGCCCAGATCCTCGCGCGCCACGACCAGCACCGTGCGCACCTCGGTGCGCGGGCGGCTGCCTGGCTGACTGCACCTGAGGAGCCTGCGCCCCCCTCGCTGCTGGCCGAATCGCACGCGGCCGAGGCCGGCGCTGCGATGGTGGTTGGCCTCTGACCTGGCCACTACCACCTCGAGCCTGCAGGGGACGATACGCAGGGGGTGCGGCGCGAACGTTGGCACGACGAAGCACCTCAAACTGCTCGCGCAGCGCCCTCTGGTTATTGACCAGAGTAACCGTCTCCTGGAGGTGCCTACATCCCTCACCTCCAAAGAGACCAGGACCTGTCATAGGCGTACGTAGTAGCCTATTGTATAGGTCCTGGGACGGGCACAGATTATCCAAGGCAAAAGTGCGCCTTGCCCGGACACTCCTGGTCACCGCCCGAGTCATACAGTCCAGCGCCAGGTTGATACCATCCTGGATGGCTCGCTGGACTGTGACCGGACTTGGCTGGCGCGATGCGGATGCTGTTACTACCCCTTGTAACAGCTGGGAGACGTGGGACAGAGCGGCAATCGAAGCCCTCCCACTCTCCTCCGCATCACGCAACGCGGTATTTGCCGAACAACGCGTTCGAACACAAGACTCCCGTGTCAGAACGGGAGCCTGGCCGCGCATCCTCACCCAAAGCCGCGCGGTCATCCACGCTCGGCTTAGGTACCACACCGTACCGCTGGTAGTCCAGGGGCACGATGCGACAACGCCTGGCCACCTCGCGCGGGGCCTTAGCGAGACGTCCACTCGACTTAATGGACGTCTCCGCCGCCTCGAACATGTCAACGACATGCTCTGCCAGCGGCAGAGAAGGCATAGCGTTAGCAGTAGGCTTACCAGCTAACCACGGCCTGTGATCACGCTGGCTAGCCGACTGCTCCACGGGCAGATCTGGTCTAACACTCACCAACCACTGGCAAGCGTCAGACCAATCCTCCTCCGTGGCTAGCTGCGAGCGCTCTACAAGACGGGGGCCTTCGTCTTCCTCCTGAGCGCAAGCAACAGAGCTTGACGGCGGGTACGCTGATATCCCTGGCAAGCCAGGGAGAGCATGCGGGCCTGACAATACCGGCATGCTAATATCACTGGTTTGACCAGGAGCAGGCGCCGTGGTAGAGCGCGGGGCATATACCGCCCCACCACGGCCCCGGCCAGCACCAGCAACACTCTCGGCAAGCCGAGGTATGCGGTAACGCTGGCCTTCAGCGCCCAGGGCCACAGTCTGAACCGTGGATTCTACCCCTGGGAGAGTAGAACCGTGGAATAAGGCGCCCGTATTCCCCGCGAGGGGTGCACAGACGTCATAATCCATGTCCACGTCCCCAGACGGCGACCCCAACAGGTAATCCTCATCCTCCTGGCCAGACAGATTAGACTCCGGGTCAGCAAAGAGAGCTAACCCGGACTGGCCAGGGAAGGTGCCATACGAGGTACTGGCACCCGCGGTGTGCGGATAGCCCTGGACTGATAAGCAGCCCGCGGGTTCCAGCGACAACCGTCCACGGTCCCTATCGGGCGCGGCAATAAGCCTGCTGCCAGGGTCGTGGAATGCCCCCTCTAATGGGGCCACCTCTGAATCTTCAAACAACGGAAGCGTACTAAGGAACGGTGATTCAGAGGCGGGGATTACCTGCTCCGAAGCAGATGATGAGGCCAACAAAGGATTTGGTCCAGGAAGCATGCCACGAAGCAACTCTGGAACCAAATCCTTTATTGTCCTCCTCACTCTCCCAACATCTCGGTCCGGAAGGCCTCCATGTCCACCGCGGACGAGGCCTTCCTCTTACCCTTCTTACTTACAACCTCTTTTTTCAGCTTCCTCTTCTTCTCCTCCTCCACCACCTTGTCCTTCGCCTGCAAGCACAAGAATTCGGACATTAGCTCGCCCCCCCAGTGCTTACATATCTCGCAATTAAGCAAGGGACCACAGGGGCTACACTGAAAACAGAGATGAGGACCAAACTTGTCCCTCAAAAATCGTCCACAGGACGCACAACCAGGTCTCTGAAAAAAGCCAAAGGACGAGGAGTATGAGCAATCTAGTTAAGCTTAGAAACTCACCAACTCAAGAGAAGGAAAAATGATCATAAAGATCATAATTTATCAGAAAACCAGCTTCGGACAACTTTAATTGTTAATAAAGAGCAAGGCTGATTATGACGTCATTAATCCTATGACAGGAAAAAATCGATCCCCAACAAACATCCCAGTGCAAGGACGAATTGTATCTCTAACCAGAACATGTGCAGAATGGACATTTCGACTACACAAGCATCAGATATATACTGATAACAATGGCAAATAGTGTTAATTATCTCCCTTTCCTCTAAATAATTAACATCACCTCATATCAATAATTAGATACCTGACACCTTGTCTAGACAAACCATCCAACCTGATGAACTGGAGCACTCCACCACTGAACGCCTCTTAACTCTCTCCACCTCTAGGGGAAGGAATTGGATCAAGAGGGCAAAGTGAGAAGACCTTTATAATAGGCCTCCAACTCACTGGACATAGAATTTTTGGTTAGATAACCTAACAGTATTAGTAGGAAATGGAACCATGGTGGAGAGACACAAACCCTCTGCTGATGTCATGTCCATTATATTTCTTCACCCAGACCTGTGGACATAAACACAAAGAGAGATTAGTCTTATATAGCACCTAGTTGAAATAAACCAACTAATCAAGGCGCTTATCACGTTTAGCGCGAGTCCCGGAAACACATTACAACGGGACAAAACTCGCTAATTTTACTAGAAGTCACCTGATTTAAAGGTCCAAGGCCCTCCTGTGGCGAAGTCACTCTCTCTGCCATCTTTATCAGGGATAAACTTCTACCAAACCGTCTCAAAAAGCTTCGAAAAGAGTATAGAAAGTTTCTAACACAAAAGCATGTGTACACTCTCAGCCAATAAATTAGCAAAGAGGAAGTGCTAGTCTGCGCATGCGCGGTGGTGGGGCTGGCATCCGCCAGACTACGCTCTGACTCCCTGCCCAGTAGGGGCACCTAACTGTTTTAATCTGAGTGTTTATTGAGTGAAAGCCAATATTTAGCAATATCAAAAGTATTAGGGAGGTAAGTATACTCTTGATGTGAAATTACTTTTTTGTTGCAAATACAACATCATAATGGCATTGCAAGTGCATTCGCGACCTCTTGAAAGACTTGAAAATCTTACATCAGATTGGGAAAATGTGGCATAGACCGTTCCTTCTATGTTAAAGGTTCTCTGGGTAGTAGGCTCAGTATCTTTATTGTGACTGATTCGTTTATTCCTGTGGTTTCTTCACCAAGTTGCTTGCTTGGTGGAAGATGTTTAGATGGGAAACTTTCATTGACCCTAACATTAGAGTGATTATTTCTGATTCTGAATCAAAATTCTGTAACCTTTCTAGCAACTCAACCTCAAACTCAACTGTGTACCGGTTTCAACATTACATCTGATATCCGTAGCATGTGTAACAGGTTGTTCGTCAATAATATCTGCAGAAGCAAAGTTTCCACCTGATTTGCTACCCCATCTGTTTATAAGTGAAATTGCTTTTTTACTTTTTTTAGGCATATTGATTTTTATCTTAGATTAATTAAAACACTGTAAACAGTGAAACTGATATAATGTACAGAAATGATTTAGCAGTTTTTAGTGGTTTTTAGCATATATTTTTTGCATTTTAAGTTGTCCTGTTATTAGGGAGTGGACACTCCACAGAACCTATTTATGAAGGAGTGGTCAACTCCTACTCCTTTTTTGGAAAGGAGAATACGTACCTCGTCTACAACTAGAATAGGGATGTCAATATCAACAGTTCTTCAGCAAAGAACCTGCAACATATAAAATTTAAAAATATTTTAAACAATGAGAGCATCCTTCCACTACAATGGCATAGTGATGGGGGTAGGGGGGGGGGGTGGAGATGGGGAGGGGGTACAGTTACACCCGGGCACCAAGTTCTATGTAGTGTTGGGCTATGGGAGAGGGCCACCAAAAGCGCCATTGGTGCTGGTTTTGCATCCGGGCGCCAAAAAAGCTGGTTTTCCCCCGAACACCACATACCCACTCTACGCCACTGTTCCCCTAACAAAGTATAAATCTTTTATGACCTGATCGCTAATAAGAATCAGACATCAATTAGGTCATTAACCCTGACCGTGTGACCTCAATGCCATCATGCAGATTCCTAACATCATAGACATCCATGTATCTAAGTTTAGTTTCAGTAGGGTCAGCTAATCGTGGAACATCAACAAGTTTTGCTAAAAAGAGATGTGTACCAAGAACAGGGTGACCTTTGACCTTATGACCTCAATGTCATCCTCCAGATTTCTAACGTCATAGCCAACCATGTATCCAAGTTTAGTTTCAATAGAGTAAACCAATCCTGAAATATAGGCTGAGGAGTTTTGCTATATGCAAATACAGAGCTGTGCGCCAAGGTCGAAATGACCGTGACATTTGACATGGTGACCTTCCTATCATCATCCTGCATCATCGTGGTATAGGCACCCATGCTCCAAAGATTTGTTAAATAAGCTTTAACCATTCCAGAAACAATAAGCTGAAAACCTTTACTTACGACAAAACTAAACAAATTTTGTAAACAGGACCCAAATGATCTTGACCTTTGACCTTGAGACCAAACATCATCAGGATGATACCTAATAGTATAGGCAACCAGGTATCAAGTTATGTTCCGATAGGCTTAACAAATCCTTAAATCTAAGCAGAGTTCTGTGCCAAGGTGGCGTTGACCTTGTAATCCCAACATCATCATCAAGATGATTCTTAGCAACATAGGCAACCATGAATTCAAGTTATATTCGATAGGCTTAACTAATGCTGAAATATAAGCAGAAGACTTTTGCTTAGGTCAACAGAAAAAAATTAATATTGTTTACACTTCTGCCGTCATTGACACCTGTGTCTCGCAAACACAAGAATTTTCTACAATGTTCAGTGAACCATGAACAGTACGTCATTTTGAACTATTTTTGATATGTGACCCATTATTAGCCAAAAAGTGCTGCCATACATCAAATTTATTAACTGCAAACAAAAAACTTCAAACTATAGCCCAGACAGGAATTTTCTATGGTGTTGTATGTAATCAGCATCATAGAAAAAGTAATACCCATGTTTCCCGCTTTGCATGAGAAACCAGGTTATATTGATGACAGCTGTCTTAAGACAGGCTTTAATAACCATACATTTGAAAACCAAATAATATAATCATAGGAACAATGAAGAATATATTCTAATTTTATAAATTAAACCTGTTTGAAATGACAACAAAACACAGTTATGAATATGTAGAAAGATGCTTCTTTATTCTTTTTCTGGATCATATGTACTGAAAACTTAAATAAAACTCAACATGTTTAAAATGTGATAATTTATTTATTTACAACAAAGAAAAAAATGACAATGAGATGGCTAGTAATTTGACCCCTCCACACCCCACCATCCCTGTCCTGGAAACATTAATTTAACATGTAAAGACTCATAATTTTGTACACTAGCTTCCAAGTAGGTCAGACTATAATAAATTAGAGAGATCCATTTTTAGTCATGCCCCACATACTTCTAATCCCGACCACACTTTGCACTTTATACTTTGAACCCTGAATTCTCAGAATCCTTTTTTCAAGGTAATTATATATGCAAGCCATTGAATATTTTGAAACCAATTTGACTGGGTAACACCGTAAAATTAATTTCAAAATACATGATGTATACAACTCGTACACTTCACAGACTTTTAAATGTTCGTGAATAAGCCGGATACAACATTTATTATGCATTTTTATTGTGACGTCAGCCTACATATGATGCAATTGATTATGTTGTATACTTGAGTGGCAGATTGAATCCATCCATATGCGATGTTTATAAATTACGTCTTTGTTCTCTGGAATTGATAAACGCCGACCTAATAATTACATACTACATTGAATATTGAGACATAAACAAGAGCAATCAGAGATTTGCAAACCCTCACCATCCCGTTTTTGTTACATTGTATAGTTTTTGGATTTTCCAGATTTTTTGAATTTTTTTAGATAGTTTGGGTTACGCCCAATGTTGGGGAATCCTAGTGTATGTCCACACCCTTTCTTGTGTTAACATTTGAGCTAAATCAGACCAGTCATTTCTTACATATCCATAGATCCAGATCTTATCTGGATCTGGATTCCTTTATCCTGATCAAGGCTAATCTTGGGAAATCCTCTTGAATCGTAAGTTCCTTCATTGTACTAAAATTTTAGACAAATCGGATCAGTACTGTTTGAGATATAGCTCCAGAGACACAACACACATGCACGCACATAGACAGACAGGCACGATTAATCATTAATCACCACCTGGGTAATCATCTTAAATTGACGCATTTCCTAAAGAACTTGTACTCAGAAATAGTTGCTTGAGAAACAAATTTTCATTCTCTTTATGTTAGTGCTGGAATTACATGACCACCCAAATAGGCATTAGTTTGTGTTAACACAAATTTGCTTGTTTGCTAGGAGTTTCCCTCATTCACATGCAAAAGAGCTAGGTTTTAAGAAAGTTATCATTTTATATCTGCATCACTATATACATGTATTTTCAGCTTCTTTTTAAAATGATGATGGTGAAACTGAATTGAGCGGTAATCCACTGTAGACCAAAAAAATGTGTACTTTTTAGGGTATATTTTTGTGAGTTTTTTCAAGTTGTCCAGTTATTAGGGAGTGGACACTCTACAGGCTTTACAAGTTGTCCAGTTAGTAGGGAGTGGACACTCCACAGGTTTTTCAAGTTGTCCAGTTATTAAGGAGTGGACACTCCACAGAACCTATTTATGAAGGAGTGGTAAACTCCTACTCCTATTTGGAAAGGAGAATACTTACTTGGTCTACAGCCAGAATAGCAACCTCGGTATCAACAGTTCTTCAGCAAAGAATCTGCAACATATAAAATTGTCAAAAATATTAACTTAAAACCAGAGAATATTTACACCAAAATATGGCTAAAATTGATATAGGAGGAGATACGTTTTAAAAGATTTGTAGAAAATTTAGGAAAATCCAAGATGGGCAAAAAAAAAATTGATCAATCAAAATTCTCATTAGAAGTGTTGAAGCTGACAATTATAGTATTCTGCCCACCACCAGCCGAAGATTTCTCCAACAAAATGAGTTTAAAATCCGCCAAGCGGTATAGGATGTAGATATGTTTTAAAGCAACAGTTGACAGATGATTGAAGGATGGATGACGGATGAATTAACAGATTATGGATGGTCACCATGGCATCTAAAATGGCCACCAATAGGGTCCTAGGTAAATTTGTTTGAATGAAATCCATCAAGTGGAGGAGGAGTTGCGTTTTGCAATTTTGGTTAAGTTTTTCATAAAATCTAAGATTTTGACCAAAATTTGACAAACCAAAATTCTGAATAGATGTTCTAGAAGCTACAGCCATATGGTCCTTCTAGCCGAATTTCGTTGAAATCCATCAAGTGGCTAACGAGGCGGTGGTTCGACAACTTACAGTAAATCTAAGATTTTCACGCAAAAACATTGACCAATCAAAAATGTGAATAGTAGTTCTAGAGTCTACCTCTATAGAATCCTTAAAGGCAAATTTGGTTGAAATCTGTCAAGAAGCTAAGGAGGAGATGCATTTTGACAATTTCTGGAAATGGTTTTTTTACAAGCCTAAGATTTTCACCCCAAAAATTGACCAATCAAAATTCTAAACAGGAGTTCTAAAGCCCACCACTATAGGATCCTTCCAGGAAAATTTAGTTGAAATATGTCAATAAGCTAAGGAGATATGTGACACTTTCCGGTAAATTTTTTACAAAATCTCAGATTTTCACCCCAAAGAATTTACCAGTCAAAATTTTGAATAGAAATTCTAGAGCATACCACTGTAGAATTCTTCCACACAAATTTAGTTAAAATCTATCAAGAAGCTAAGGAGGAGATACGTTTTGACACTTTCCAGTAAATTTTTTACAAAATCAAATATTTTAAGCAAAAAAAATTGACCAATCAAAAAATTGAATAGAGGTTCCAGAGCCTACCTCCATAGGATCCTTCAAGACAAATTTGGCTGAAATCTCTCTAGAGGTTAAGGAGGAGATATGTTCCGACACTTTCCGGTACATTTTTTTTACAAAATCTAAGACTTTCACCCAAAAAATATACCAATCAAAATTCTGAATAGAAGTTCTAGAGCCTACCACTATAGGATCATTCCAGCCAAATTTAGTTGAAATCTGTCAAGAAGCTGAGGAGGAGATGCATTTTGACACTTTCCAGTACATTTTTTACAAAATCTAAGATTTTTACCCAAAAAATTTACGAATCAAAAATCTGAATAGAGGTTTTTGAGCCTACCTTCATAGGATCGTTCTAGCCAAATTTGATTAAAATCTGCCAAGCGGTATAAGAGATACATTTTAAAGCAAAAGTTGGCGGACAGACAGACGGACAGATGACGGACGGTCGCCATGGCATAAGCTCACTTGGCCATTCTGGCTAGGTGCGCTAATAAATTAAACAACTCAAAGGAGAAAGAAATCACCTATAGGCCTATAAAGGACGGTGAAAAAAGATGAACAACTAGCCTCAAAGAGGATATTAAAAAATAACATGCATTCTGTAAGTATTGCTTTGCAATACATGTCCCCTACCTGTTGATATAAATCTTTAGAGATTGACAGTTAAAAATTTCATTAAAAATTGTCAAAAGCAGCTGAAACTCGAACTTGATCTGTAATTTCGCATAACATAGCAATAAACCAAGTCTCAGTTATATATGGTGAAGGAGAAGGAAAAGGTCTTGAAAGCTGATATGTTTGTATTTCATAAGTCGAAAGGGGACATAACCCCATGAAAAATTTACGGAAATGTCTGAAACTCGAACTTGCTCCCTTATACCAAAGCGATATACCGATTTTCCCTTAAATATCTTGAAGGAGTGCGAAAAAGTGCAATGAGCTGATATTTTTTACATTTCCTAAGTCGAAAGGGGGCATAACTCCATCAACAATTATTTAGTACGCTAAATGCAGGGCTTGTAGAATATTAAGTGCTAAGACATATGTTGGTGATCACGATCTAACATTATAATAGTAAATACGCAAGAATTTCATTTGAACCAAGCACTAAATCTAAACCAACATCTCGGCAAATTAGAAAAATGGCGGATGAACAGCAGATCGCCGATGACGAGAATCGCGTCCGTATGCGTAAAATAACAGAGGAGTCAACAGACATTGTTATTGGATTGGGTTTTAACTCAATGGAGGCACTGGCGTAGAGAGGCAGAGGACATCCATAAGTCTAAAGTACCGATAGGACAGCAGAAACTATTATTGAAATGTATCGCAAAAACATATATCCAGGAGCCCGTGATTGATACCGGAAGTGCAGCGCATGCGCAAACACTGGATGATGCGACACTACTGGATCGTTCATTGACTTGAGATGGCGTAGCAGGGTCGCAACATCCCATTCCCAGTAGATCCGATGGTTTAAGTGAGAAGACGCGTTAGTACAACAGTTGATGTCACGGCTTCGTATAAACGAAATCTAGGATTTCTTTTTTCACGAGAGAGTTGATACTTACCTCCCTAATACTTTTGATATTGCTAAATATTGGCTTTCACTCAATAAACACTCAGATTTAAAACAGTTAGGTGCCCCTACTGGGCAGGGAGTCAGAGCGTAGTCTGGCGGATGCCAGCCCCACCACCGCGCATGCGCAGACTAGCACTTCCTCTGACTAGATTATTGGCTGACACACATGCAACTATTAAGAGCCTGAAGACCGAGCCTCTGTGGGGTGGAGAGGCCGGGTCCGTATCTAGGGAGGTAAGTATCAACTCTCTCGTGAAAAAAGAAATCCTAGATTTCGTTTATTTCACTTCAAGAGTATACTTACCTCCCTAATACTTTTGATATTGCCAGAATTCGAAAGTGAATCTGGCGGGAGGGAGGCGAGGTCAAAAGACCAGCTCATCCCTATACGCTTTTCTGCGTTTAAGGCACTTAAACTTCTGAAACTGTAAGAAAAAACAGTCAGGATTTGACTAACCATCGGATAACACCACCGATGTATGAGAGATGACCGAATGTCATATGCGCTCCCCCCCCTCCTTCCTGGGAGGAAGAGTCGACTGACCTCAATGTCCTATACGCTCTCTACGTACAAGTGCCATGTACTACAGGACAGAGACGAAAAAGCTCCATTTTCGTAACTCTCAACAATGAACCACACAAATACACAAACCATCACCATATTAATAACGGGTAATCGTGACAATACAATCAACAACGGACAACACATGAACAAGACTGACCTTGTTGAAAACGGCTGCTGACATCATCTTCCCATTGGCAAAGACTGATGCAGGCCCAAAAAAGTGGGTGTTTCCATAAATTAATTGTGAAATATATAAGTAATGAGGAAAAACCTCCTCAAAAAATATAAACCGAGTTATTTTTTCAAAACCGACAAGGCGAGAGGATTAGAGGTGTCACGGAGATAATGGTCTGTAAAACTTGACTCACAGTGCCACTGAGCCACCGACATAATATCATCCACAGGGACCCCATTAAATAGGGCCGTGGATGTTACTACGCCGCGGACACTGTGAGCCTTGGCCACGTCAACCTGCTTCCCGGTGGCGGATTTATGGCAAAACTGAATGCATTCCACAATCCACCTGGAAATGGTGTCCTTAGAAGCCCTGCCATGGGGTTCAATATATGACAACCATAACGCTGACTGGTCGGTGCGCCACTCCGCCGTACGTTGTTTGTACCGGCGCAGTGCCCGGACGGGACACCATGCTTTAGAATTAGGATCATATCTAGTTAAAGCAGGCAAAATAATAGGTTGACCTGGATATTTCAACGACTGATTTTTAGCCAAGAAATTAATCCTAGGTAGCAGCTTAAGGCCTTCCCCTGAAACCACAAAACGGTCATCCTCGGCTGATAAGGCATGAATTTCACTCCTACGCCTAGCCGAGGCCGCAGCAATTAAAAACACAGTCTTCAGTGTTAATAGTTTCATAGAAATGGAACTAAGTGGTTCAAAAGGCTTATCACCTAGTACTTGAAGCACTAGCGATAAACTCCAAGACGGAATCACAGGTGGATTCCTTGGTCTTAGATTGCCCATGCCTTTAATTAATACATTTAATGTATTTACTTCATCACTTCCCCTCTTAGCCAAGCAAGGAATAACAGACATTAATGCTGACTTATAACCAGCAATAGAGTTAGGCTTGAGGCTATAGGCATCATAGAGGTGACAGAGGAAATCAGCTACTACTTGAATAGATGAATCCATTGGATCAATACATCTTTTTGAGCACCATTCTGCAAATCTGTTGATTTTATAATTATATGCTCTGGAGGTTGACCCCCTCCTGGCTTTGGCCATAAACATGGCTGCTTGCTCAGAAAAGCCCTCCTTAATTCTAGATTCCTTGACAACATCCACGCAGTCAATCTGAACATTGACGGATTGTTGTGAAGGGCCTTGCCCTGGAAGATAATATCGTCCATCAGAGGCAGAGGAACCGGATTGCAGACCAGAAGGTCCAGCAGATCCGTATACCATGATCGGTTTGGCCAATCCGGGGCGATCAGAAGCACTTGGCATTCCTCTTGTCTGATTTTCTGAAGAATTTTTGGAATCAGGATTGCTGGAGGGAATGCGTATGCATACATTCTCCCCCAGCTGATAGCTAACGCATCTGTTGCGAAAGCGCTTGGATCCGGAATCGGAGAGACGTACGTCGTCATCTTCGCATTCTTCTTCGTTGCGAACAAATCGATGTTGGGTTTCCCCCAATGGTCGAACAGACGATCCGCCACACATTGATTTAGTTGCCATTCCGTGGGTAAAACACTCATCCTTCGGCTCAATGAGTCTGCTAGCAGGTTTAACCTTCCCGGAATATGAACTGCTTTCAAGGTAATCTGGTGATCCAGACACCAACAAAGCAGTTTCCATGTCATCATACAGAGACTGGGCGACTTCGTTCCGCCCTGGCGGTTTATGTAAGTCACAACTGTTGAGTTGTCTGAACGAATAAGAACAATCTTGCCCTGAACTTTCTGTAAGAAATGTTCCAGGGCCAGGACTACTGCTCTTAGCTCCAGTAGATTTATATGTTCCTTTGACTGTTCCAGATTCCAAAGCCCTGATATCGTGTACTCTTCCAGGCAAGCTCCCCAGCCCTCCATCGATGCATCTGTATACACAGTCACCTGAGGGTGGGGAGGGGTTAGCAAAACCCCCGGCAAGAGATTCTCTGTATTCAACCACCATTGCAGGTGGTGAATGAGAGGCGCCAACACTGACACATTCGAGTCCAGCGAACCTGTACTCTGGGTCCATTGTGTCATGAGAAATAACTGGATCGGCCGCCTGCGTAAGGCGGCCTGAGGAATGACTGGTTCCAATGAAACCATCAACCCCAGCATTCTCAAGTAAACCCGTGCCAGGACATGACGACTGTCGCACACTGACTGAATTAACGAGATGAATTTCTGAACTCTCTCCTGAGTAGGATACACATATCCTGTCTCTAGATCGAAGAACATCCCCAGGTAAACAAACTTCTGGGATGGAGTCAGCTCTGATTTTGGGAAATTGATCATCCAGCCTAAGTCTGTGAGAGTTTTCAAAACAATCTCCAGATTGGCCGACAAACTTTCCCGGGTGTGCGCTTTCAACAGCCAGTCGTCTATGTACGTGTGGACTGCTATGCTTCTCCTGCGGAGGTATGCTGTGATCGCAAGAACCACACGGGTGAAAACCCGAGGAGCCGTGGAAATTCCGAAGGGTAACACCCTGAATTCCCACTGTCTGCCCTGGAATGCAAATCTCAGGAAGCGACAGAAACTCCCGTGGATGGGGATGTGGAAATAAGCGTCCTTCAAATCTATCGACGCCGTCCACATCCCACTCTCCAACCCCGCCAACACCGAGCGCACCGTTTCCATCTTGAAACTGGGCGTCTCGATGAACTTGTTCAATGGCTTGAGGTTGAGAATCGGTCTCCACCCTCCGGTGCGTTTTGTTACTAAGAACAGGGTTGAATAGAAGCCCGGACACCTTTGTGCCGGCTGAATAGCTCCTTTTTGTACGAGGGAATTTATCTCCTCCTCGATACACAACCTTTGCTCTGGCTCTCTCGGAATGGGAGTCCAGACTGGCACTAGAGACAGTCGCGACGGCGGGCCTGTCATCCACTCTGGATGATACCCGACGGAAAGCCATCGCAAGACTAAACGGTCCTGAGTCAACCGTTCCCACTCTTGCATGTGGTCGGCTAGCCGGCCTCCCACCGGTCCACCTAGGGACCGCGGTGGACACAAGGCATGCAAGAGCGGCACTGTCTCCGTTGCCATACACACCGGAGTGGTTCTTACCACGGTAAGCGTCCTGTCAGGACCGATAACCACGCCCAGATCCTCGCGCGCCCCGCCCCGCCCCGCGCGCACCTCGGTGCGCGGGCGGCTGCCTGGCTGACGGCGCCTGAGGAACCTGCGCCCCCCTCGCTGCTGGCCGAATCGCACGCGGCCGAGGCCGACGCTGCGACGGTGGCTGGCCTCTGACTTGGCCAGCACCACCTCGAGCCTGCAGGGGACGATACGCAGGGGCCGCGGCGCGAACGTTAGCACGACGCAGCACTTCAAACTGCTCGCGCAGCGCCCTCTGGTTATTCACCAGGGTGACCGTCTCCTGGAGGTGGCGACATCCCTCACCTCCAAAAAGACCAGGACCCGTCATAGGCGTACGGAGTAGCCTATTGTACAGGTCCTGAGACGGGCACAGATTGTCCAGGGCAAACGTGCGTCTTGCCCGGACACTCCTGGTCACCGCCCGAGTCATACAGTCCAGCGCCAGGTTAATACCATCCTGGATGGCTCGCTGGACCGTGACCGGGCTTGGCTGGCGCGATGCGGATGCCGTTACTACCCCCTGTAACAGCTGGGAGACGTGGGACAGAGCGGCAATCGAAGCCCTCCCACTCTCCTCCGCATCACGCAACGCGGTATTCGCCGAACGCAACGCGTTCGAGCACAAGACCCCCGTGTCAGAACGGGAGCCTGGCCGCGCATCCTCACCCAAAGCCGCGCGGTCATCCACGCTGGGCTTGGGTACCACACCGTACCGTTGGTAATCCAGGGGCACGATGCGACAACGCCTGGCCACCTCGCGAGGGGCCTTCGCGAGACGTCCACTCGAGTTAATGGACGTCTCCGCCGCCTTGAACATGTCAACGACATGCTCCGCCAGCGGCAGAGAAGGCATAGCGTTAGCAGTCGGTTTCCCAGCTAACCACGGCGTGTGAACACGCTGGCTAGCCGACTGCTCCACGGGCAGATCAGGCCTAACGCTCACCAACCACTGGCAAGCGTCATACCAATCCTCCTCCGTGGCTAACTGCGAGCGCTCTACAAGACGGGGTCCTTCGTCTTCCTCCTGAGCGCAAGCAGTAGAGCTTGACGGCGGGTACGCTGATACACCTGGCAAGCCAGGGAAAACATGCGGGCCTGACAGCACCGGCATGAGAATATCACTGGTTTGACCAGGAGCAGGCACCGTGGCAGAGCGCCGGGGTATATATAGCCCCACCACGGGCCCGGCCAGCACCAGCAACACCCTCGGCAAGCCGAGGTATGCGGTACCGCTGGCCATCAGCAGCGCCCTGGGCCACCACCTGAGCCGCGGACTCTACTCCAGGGAGAGTAAAACCGTGGAATAAGCCGCCTGTATTCCCCGCGAGGGGTGCACAAACGTCTTCATCCATGTCCACGTCGTCAGACGGCGACCCTAGCAGGTAATCCTCATCACCCTGGTCAGAAAGATTAGACCCCGGGTCAGCAAAGAGAGCTAACCCGGGCTGACCAGAAACGGTGCCATAGGAGGTACTGGCCACCGCGGCGTGCGGATACCCCTGGACTGATAAGCAGCCCGCGGGTTCCAGCGACAACCGTCCACGGTCCCCTATCGGCGCGGCAATAAGCCTGCTGCCAGGGTCGTGGAACGCCCCCTCTAATGGGGCCACCTCTGAATCGTCGAACAACGGAAGCGGTCTAAGGAAAATCGATCCAGAGGCGGGGATTACCTGCTCCGAAGCCGATGATGAGGACAGTAAAGGATTTGGTCCAGGAAGCATGCCACGAAGCAACCCTGGAACCAAATCCTTTATTGTCCTCTTCATCTCTCCCAACATCTCGGTCCGGAAGGCCTCCATATCCACCGCGGACGAGACCTTCCCCTTACCCTTCCTACTTACAACCTCTCGTTTCTGCTTCTTCTTCTTCTCCTCCTCTACCACCTTGTCCGTTGCCTGTAAGCAGCACAAGAATTCGGACATTAACTCGCCCCCCCAGTGCTTACATATGTCACAATTAACCAAGGGACCACAAGGGCTACATTGATAGCACAGATGAGGCCAGAACTTTTCATGAAGAAAACGTCCACAGGACGCGCAACCCGGTCCCTGAAACAGGGCAAAGGACAAGGAGTATGAGCAACTAGTTAAGCTTAGAAACTCAATCCAACTCAAAGAGAAGGAAAACGATCATAAAGATCAATATACATCAGAAACCAGCATAGCGCTTGAATTGCTGATAAATACATAGCCAGGCTGATTATGACGTCATTAATCCCGTGACAGGAAAAATTCGATCCCAACAAAACATCCAAGTGCAAGGACGAATTGTATGCTGAATGGATAAGTCGACTACACAACCATCAGATACATATAGATAACTCTTTTCTGGCAAAAATGTTAATTATCTCCCTTTGTTTGTTTACAATAATTAACATCACCACATTATCAATAACTAGATACCTGACACTTTGTATAGACAAACCATCCAACGTGACGAACCGGAGAACTCCACCATCTGCACGCCTCTTAACTCTCTCCACCTCATGGGGAAGGAATTGGATCAAGAGGGCAAAGTGAGAAGACCTTTATACTAGGCCTCCAACTCACTGGACATAATTTTTCATTTGGTTAGATAACCTAACAGTGTTAGTAGGAAATGGAACCATGGTGGAGAGAAAACTAACTCTCTGCTACTGTGATGTCACCACCTAGCGTCATACAGACCTGTGGACATAAACAGAAAGAGAAATTAGCCCTAGGTAGCACCGAGTTGACATAAACCAACTAACCAAGGCGCTTATCACGGTAAACGCGAGTCCCGGAAACACAATACACCGGGAAGAAAACTCGCTAATTTTACTAGAAGTCACCTGATTTAAAGGTCCTAAGTCCTCCTGTGGCGAAGTGTACCCTCCTGCCATCCAAATCAGATACTATCACTCCAAAATATACACCAATTAACAGTTTAAGAGTAAGAAAAGCTTATGATTCAAAAAGACATGTGTGTTCTCTTTGCCAATAATCTAGCAAAGAGGAAGTGCTAGTCTGCGCATGCGCGGTGGTGGGGCTGGCATCCGCCAGACTACGCTCTGACTCCCTGCCCAGTAGGGGCACCTAACTGTTTTAAATCTGAGTGTTTATTGAGTGAAAGCCAATATTTAGCAATATCAAAAGTATTAGGGAGGTAAGTATACTCTTGAAGTGAAAATCAGCAAGCCTCATCCACGAGAGCTACGGATCGTACCCTGGAATCGGATGCAGCAGCTCAAACAGCAGTGCGCATGTTGGAACCGGAAGCGCCGGGTTCGTCTCAGATCCAAGGTATGGTGTCATGGCAGGATCCTCAAGTGTTCATTAAATCTATCGCAGCCCCAAAATCCAATCACTATGACATCTTGGACTTCTTGGATAGCTCTTCTCCCCAGGTAGACAGGGTGGTTTACTCGAACGATGAATTTGAGTTGATTTGTCGCACTGGCTCAAGAAGGTCCAAACTAGAAACATTGCCAATAAGTCAATGGTCTGTTGTCAACATTGCCATTTTACATAGATTGGTGCAGGATGGGACATTGATAATGGAACACATTTTCAACTATTTGTCTCACACTACACACATCTATAACTTAATGTCATCACACGAGGTTGCATCTGTGTATGTTTATGACAGAGAGTACAGAAAACTCCAAAATGTACATAAATTCCGTTGGGGTACATCAGTGGGTCATTTGTCATCACAGCATTTGCATCTGCGCCAGCCACCCTCTCAGCCCATTAGCACAAAACCAAAATCCTTTGGACGGGTGGACAAGCCAAAATTTAACCAAGCCTATGCATCACACACAGCTGAGCAAAAGTCCATTTGTAGGAAGTATAACGGGCGGGGTGGTTGTGACTTCGTGGGGTGCAAGTTCGCACATGTTTGTGGTAACCCAGGGTGTGGGAAAAATCACCCAAGCCACATGCACCCAGCTCCAAAAAACTATTAGAGCAGGGGCTGTCGGGGGGGGTCTAAATTTGACAGCCTGGGAGAGGGAATTAGTGGATGACTTTGATCGCGAGTTAATTTTGCATGGTGTAGAACATGGTTGCGATATCATAGATCCTGATTGTAGCCCTTCAGTTGCCCACCTGGATAACCACCCTTCTGCAAGCCCGGGCAGCACACTCTATTCTCAAGCATCTGATCAGGTTTTAGAGGAAATTTTGGCAGGCCATTATATCAAAGTGGATTCTCCCCCTTTGATTGTTAGTCCTCTAGGGGCTGTCCTAAAGACGGGGGGTGGGGTCCGCTTAATACATGACTGCAGCAGGCCATCTGGTCAAGCCGTTAATGATTATGCCGTGGACATGGAAAAACAGCGTTTTCAATCGATTGACTGTGCGACAAAATTGGCCACAAAAAATTGCCACATGGCAAAGGTGGATCTCAAATTTGCTTATTGCTCGGTTAAGATTAGCGATCAGTCAACTGGTAACTGGTTTGAAATGGAATTTTTCTGGCAAGTGGTATATTTTCAGAGATGCCAAGTTTCCCTTTGGTTCCAAATTAGCACCTGGTATCTTTCATAGGCTGACCCAGGCTGTGAGGCGCATCATATCAAGGAAAGGTTATCATAATGTGGTGGCTTACATTGATGACTTCTTCATTTGCGAGGATTCTGTCCAAATGTGCACAGGTAATGCAAGTTCTAATCAGTCTTCTGCGTAGTCTTGGCTTTCAGATTAATTGGAATAAGGTGGTTGACGCGTGCCAAACCCTAACCTTCCTAGGGATCGAAATTAGTTCAGTCCACATGCATGTGAGGCTCCCTTGGGAAAAAATACTACCTTTTCAGCAGGATTTGGAAAATTTTATTAGGCGTAAGAGAGCTAGTAAACGTCAACTTCAGTCATTAATTGGCAAGTTGAATTGGGCGGCTGCGGTTGTCTATGGCGGTAGAGTATTCATCCGCAGGCTGATAAACGTGGCTACATTACTGAAATGTCCGGCCCATAAGGCGTATATAAGCGACGATATCCATGCGGACATCGAATGGTGGCAAAACTTCATGTATACATTTAATGGGAAATCCATCCTCTTAGAGAATCGCCCCTTTTCGGCCAATTATACTGATGCCTGTCAGGAGGGAGGTGGGGTGTTTTGGGGCACGAATTGGTTCTATTGTAATTGGAAGATTGATTTCCCCAGGACCGTTCATCTCCACATTAATGAGAAGGAATTGTTGACTGTGGTTGTGGCCGCTTACAACTGGGGCCGCCTGTGGGAAAATCAACGCATCTATCTATTTTGTGATAACACAGTTACAGTAGCTGGGATTAATAAGGGTACACCGCAAAATCCAACTATTATGAAATGTCTACGTTACCTGTTCTGGTTGTTAGCCAAATTTGATTTCCACCTGTGTGCACGGCACATCCCTGGGGTGAATAATGGCCAAGCTGATGTGATTTCTAGACTGCATGAACCAGGAAAATTTCAGACATTTGTAGGATCGCTTCCCAAGCCAGTGTGTATAGCTGATTTGCTTCATCATATTACCACCTCTTCATTGTCTTTTCTCTTGGCTACGTAATTCTGCTGCATCCCTGGTGGCTGCCTTGGATGCTAGAATTCGGAATCTTCGTGGAAATTCATTCGCAGAGTCGACCAAGCGCACATAGTCTACCTATCTGAGCCTTTATCTGTCGTTTTGTAAGTCAGCATGCATCACTCCTGTGCCTATCTCAGGTAAGGACCTGGGTCAGTATGTGGCCTTTTTATCTAATCGTTTGAAGTTTAATTCTATTGCTAATTACCTCTCAGTGGTTAGGCTCCTTCACCTCGACTCAGGATTTGCTAACCGTGTCATTATATTTCATCCGTAATCCAGGGTGCACGTAGGACGTTATCTCATGGTCTAAACCAGAAGCTGCCTATTACCCCCTCCTTGCTGCTAGCAATCTTTTCCACAGTCGACTTAGCAGATGGGAAGGACATAGCATTTTGGGCTGTGTGTGTTGTGGCTTTCTTTTCGTTCTTTAGGAAATCTAACCTCCTGCCTCCATCAGCTTGCTCCTTTGACTCCTCCAAGCATCTGTGTCGTGCCCACGTGTCCTTCACTGGGTCAGGTGCGGTCCTTCAGGTCGAGTGGTCGAAGACCATCCAGTTCAAAGAATGGTCCCTTTTTGCCCCCCCTTCCTATCATCCATGACTGCCCCTTGTGTCCCAGTACATCTCTGTGGCTAGCTCTCAAGTCAACTCCAGGGGCAGGCCCTTTTTCCACGGTCTTCCAATATAAATGTGGCCCTAGCTTAATTCCTTTAACCTACCCAGTCTTCATCCACTGCCTGAAGTCTTGTTTACTTTCTCTAGGGGTTGACTCGGGTCATAGCTTCCGTAGGGGTGGGGCCTCATTTGCCATGAATTGTGGGGTCCCAGCCGACTTAATCCAGTCTCGGGGGGATTAGCGCAGTGACTCATACAAAAGATACATTGATCCATCCCGGCAGTGTCGGCAACGGACCGCTGCTTTATTGGACCAAGGTGTGGATAATTTCTTCACTTCTCTTTAGTATTCCCCTGCCACGTGGGATGGGGATCTGTCCACATGTGCAAGATGTCATAGTGATTGGATCCACAGGGGTAGGGTGGGGGTGGTTGTTGCCCTGCCAGGTCAACCTATTTTGTTTGTGAGCACTCAACCGGATGTTATTCGTGTGTGTGTGTGTGTGTGTGCGTGCGTGCGTGCGTGCGTGCGTGCGTACGTGCGTGCGTGCGTGCGTGCGTGCGTGCGTGCGTGTGTGTGTCATCATCAGTTCAATATCTGTGCATGCCGGGGGCCTGTATCCTTAGCAGGTCTCCTTACTTCCACCACGCTTGAGCAGCAGTGATTCAAACATGGAGCATGTATAAATGGTTTATAATATGTATGTGCAAGTATAGTTGTTCCATGCAGCATGCAGCTGTGTGCTCAGCTCGTGGGAATAATTCACATCATTGTGCATTATATAAGTGATTCATGCAGCTGTATGATCAGTTGTATGGATTCGATTAATCAGATTACGTGCAAAATGTTTCTTTATTATAACTGTTTCATGCATCATGCAGAGATGTGAATACATGGGTACATGCGTTATATACTTGAGTCATGCATTACAAAGTGAATGTGAATAGCTCAATCAGAATAAGCATGCGTTATTGATATTCTCATTACTCTCCTACCTGATGTTGGCGGAATAGTTCTGTAGTACAGTTTACGCGTCAGCATACAGTTCCCGTCATAAGTTGTCAGTCAGCTGTTAGTCGTCAATTAATGTGTTACATTGTGCCTGTCACATAGTCACGTAAGTTGTCACAGCAGGTAACTGGTTGCATATCATCTGTGCTGGCCATGACTGCTCAGAGTCTTGGTTATGGTGGAAATCAAACTGTGATCTTCATTGCAGTTCAGCATCATAATGGTTGACAGCGCAATAACTTTATTGGACAGCGTATCAATAACTTAATTAAGTTTATACAAGCAGCATAAACGAAATCACGGATTTCTTTTTTCACGAGAGAGTTGATACTTACCTCCCTAATACTCTTTGATATTGCTAAATATCGGCTTTCACTAAATAAACACTCAGATTAAAACAGTTAGGTGCCCCTACTGGGCAGGGAGTCAGAGGGCAGTCCGGCGGATGCCAGCCCCACCACCGCGCATGCGCAGACTAGCACTTCCTCTGACTAATTTATTGGCTGACACATGCAACTAACAAGAGCCTGAAGACCGAGCCTCTGTGGGGAGGAGAGGCCGGGTCCATATTAGGGAGGTAAGTATCAACTCTCTCGTGAAAAAAAGAAATCCGTGATTTCGTTTATTTCACTTCAAGAGTATACTTACCTCCCTAATACTCTTTGATATTACCAGAATTCGACAAGGAATTCGGCGGGAGGGAGGCGAGGTCAAAAGACCAGCTCTTCCCTATGTGCTTTTCTGCGTTTAAGGCACTTAAACTTCTGAAACTGTGTGAAAACACAGTCAGGATTTGATGAACATCGGCTAACACAAACCGATGGATGAGAGATGACCGAATGTCATATGCGCTCCCCCTCTTGGGAGGAAGATTTGAATGACCTCAAAGTCCCATACGCTCTCTATGTACAAGTGCCATGTACTATAGGACAAGAGACGAAAAGGCTCCATTTTCGCATACTCTCAATAATGAACCACATAAAAACACATACCATCACCATTTTAATAACAAAGGGTCACGTGACAATACAATTAACAATGAACAACACATAAACAAGACTGACCTTGTTGAACTTGGCTGCTGACATCATCTTCCCAGTGGTGAAGGCTGATGCAGTCCCAAAAAGTGGTTGTTCCCATTAATTAATTGTGATATATACAAGTAATGAGGAAGCCTCATCAAAAAAGTACACCTGATTATTTTTTCAAAATCGATAAGGCGAGAGGATTTGAGGTGTCACGGAGATAATGGTCTGTAAAACTTGACTCACAGTGCCACTGAGCTACTGACATAATGTCATCCACAGGGACCCCATTAAATAGGGCAGTGGAAGCCACTACGCTCCGGACACTGTGAGCCTTGGCCATGTCAACTTGTTTACCTGTGGCAGATTTATGACAAAATTAAATACATTCTACAATCCACCTGGAAATGGTGTCCTTAGACACCCTGCCATGGGGTTCAATATATGACAACCATAACGCTGACGGGTCCGTCCGCCACTCCTGAGTAAGTTGTTTGTACTGGACACCATGCTTTAGAATTAGGATCATATCTAGTTAAAGCTGGCAAAAAAATAGGTTGACCTGGATATTTCAGACTGATTTTTAGCCATGAAATTAATCCTAGGTAGAAGCTTAAGGCCTTCCCCCTGTAACCACGAAACGGTCTTCCTCGGCTGATAAGGCATTAATTTCACTCCTACGCCTAGCCGAGGCCGCAGCAATTAAAAATACAGTTTTAAGAGTCAACATTTTCATAGAAATGGAACTAAGTGGTTCAAAAGGCTTATCACCTAGTACCTGAAGCACTAGAGATAAACTCCAATATGGAATCACAGGGGGATTCTTTGGTCTTAGATTGCCCATGCCTTTAATTAATACATTTACTGTACTTACTTCATCACTTCCCCTATTAGCCAAGCAAGGGATAACTGTCATTAAAGCTGATTTATAACCAGCAATAGAGTTAGGCTTGAGGCTATAGGCATCATACAGGTGACAGAGGAAATCAGCTACCACCTGAATAGATGAATCCATTGGATCAATACATCTTTTTGAGCACAATTCTGCAAATCTGTTGATTTTATAATTATATGCTCTGGAGGTTGACCCCCTCCTGGCTTTAGCCATAAACATGTCTGCTTGCGCAGAAAAGCCCTCCTTAATTCTATATTCCTTGACAACATCCAAGCAGTCAATCTGAACATTGACGGATTGTTGTGAAGGGCCTTGCCCCGGAAGATAATGTCGTCCATCAGAGGCAGAGGAACCGGATTGCAGACCAGAAGGTCCAGCAGATCCGTATACCATGATCAGCTTGGCCAATTTGGGGCGATCAGAAGCACTTGGCACTCCTCCTGTCTGATTTTCTGAAGAATTTTTGGAATCAGGATTGCTGGCGGGAATGCGTATGCATACATTCCCACCCAGCTGATAGCTAACGCATCTGTTGCGAAAGCGCTTGGATCTGGAATCGGAGAGACGTACGTCGTCATCTTCGCATTCTTCTTCGTTGCGAATAAATCGATGTTGGGTTTCCCCCAATGGTCGAACAGATGATCCGCCACACATTGATTTAGTTGCCATTCCGTCGGTAAAACACTCATCTTTCGGCTCGGAATATGAACTGCTTTCAAGGTAATCCTGTGATCCAGGCACCAACAAAGCAGTCTCCATGTCATCATACAGCGACTGGGTGACTTCGTTCCGCCCTGGCGGTTTATGTAAGTCACTACTGTTGAGTTGTCTGATCGAATAAGAACACTCTTTCCCAGGACTACTGCTCTTAATTCCTTAGATTGATATGTTCCTTTGACTGTTCCAGATTCCAAAGCCCTGATATCATGGATTCTTCCAGGCAAGCTCCCCACCCTCCATCGATAGATCTGTATACATCGTTACTTGAGGGTGAGGAGGGGTTAGCATACCCCCCGCCAAGAGATTCTCTGTCTTCAACCACCATTGAAGGTGGTGAATTAGAGGCTCCAACACTGACACGTTTGAGTCCAGTGAACCTGTACTCTGGGTCCATTGCGTCATGAGAAATAACTGGATCGGCCGCCTGCATAAGGCCGCCTGAGGAATGACCGGTTCCAGAGAAACCATCAACCACAGCATTCTCAAGTAAACCCGTGCCAGGACATGACGACTGTTGCACACTGACTGTATTACTGAGATGAGTATCTGAACCCTCTCCTGAGTAGGATAAACATATCCTGTCTCTAGATCGAAGAACATTCCAAGGTAAACAAACTTCTGGGATGGAGTCAGCTCTGATTTTTGGAAATTGATTATCCAGCCTAAGTCTGTGAGAGTTTTCAAAACTATCTCCAGATTCGCCGATAAACTTTCCCGGTTGTGTGCTTTTAACAGCCAGTCGTCTATGTACGTGTGGACTGCTATGCTTCTCCTGCGGAGGTATGCTGTAATCGCAAGAACCACTCTGGTGAAAACCCGAGGAGCCGTGGAAATTCCGAAGGGTAACACCCTGAATTCCCACTGTCTGCCCTGGAATGCAAATCTCAGGAAGCGACAGAAACTCCTCGCTATAGGGATGTGGAAATAAGCATCCTTCAAATCTATTGAAGCTGTCCACATTCCCCTCTCCAACCCTGCCAACACCGACTTCACAGTCTCCATCTTGAAACTGGGTGTCTCTATGAACTTGTTCAATGGCTTGAGGTTGAGAATTGGTCTCCACCCTCCGGTGCTTTTTGTTACTAAGAACACGGTTGAATAGAAGCCCGGACACTTTTGTGCCGGCTGAATTGCTCCTTTTTGTATGAGGGAGTTTATTTCCTCCTCTATACACAACCTTTGATCTTGATCTCTCGGAATTTGAGTCCAGATTGCCACCAGAGACAGTCGCAATGGTGGGCCTGTCATCCAATCGGGATGATACCCGACTGAAAACCATTGCAAGACTAAACGGTCCTGAGTCAACCGTTCCCACTCTTGCTTGTGGTGGCCCAACCAGCCCCCCACTGGACCACCTAGGGAGAGAGGTGGACATAAGGAGTGCAAGAGTGGCACTGTCTCTTTTGCCAGAAACACCGGAGTGGTTCTCACCGTGGTAACCGGCCCATCAGGCACGATTACCACGACCAGATCCTCGCGCGCCATGACCAGCACAGCGCGCACCTCGGTGCGCGGGTGGCTGCCTGCGCTTGAGGAGCCTGCGCCCCCCCCCCCCACCCCACTGCTGGCCGAATCGCACGCGGCCGAGGCCGAGGCTGCGCTGGTGGCTGGCGTGACATGGCTACCTCCACCTCGAGCCTGCAGGGGATGGTACGCAGGGTGTGTGCAGCGCGAACACGCTCCCTACGGAGCACCTCAAACTGTTCGCGCAGCGCCCTCTGGTTGTTGACCAGAGTGACCGTCTCCTGGAGGTGCTTACATCCCTCACCTCCAAAGACACCAGGACCTGCCATAGGCGTATGCAGAAGCCTATTGTACAGATCCTGGGACGGGCACAGTTTATCCAACGCAAACGTGCGCCTCGCCCGGACACTTCTGGTCACAGCCCGAGTCATACAATCCAGAGCCAGGTTGATACCATCCTGGATGGCTCTCTGGACCGTTATCGGGCTCGGCTGGCATGATGCGGATGCTGTCACTACCCCTTGCAACAGCTGGGATACGTGAGAAAGCGCCGCAATAGACGCTCTCCCACTCTCCTCCGCATCACGCAACGCGGTGTTGGCCGAACACAGCGCGTTCGAACACAGCGCTCCAGTGTCAGAACGGGAGCCTGGCCGCGTATCTTCACCTAATGCTGCGCAGTCATCAACGCTCGGCTTAGGTACCACACCGTACCTCTGACACTCCACGGGTACGATGCGGCAGCACCTTGCAACCTCGCGAGGGGCCTTCGCGAGACGTTCATTTGCCTTGATGGACGTCTCCGTCGCCGAGAACATATCAACGATATGCTCTGCTAGCGGCAGAGATGGCATGGCGCTAACAGTCGACTTACCAGCTAACCACGGCCGGTGGTCTCGCTGGCTAGCCGACTGTTCCACGGGCAGGTCAGGCCTGACACTTATCAGCCATTGACAAGCTTCTGACTAATCCTCCTCCGTGGCTAACTGCGAAAGCTCTACAAGACGAGGGCCTTCGTCTTCCTCCTGAGCAAATGCAGTCGAGCTTGAAGTTGGATAGCCTGACACTCCTGGCAAGCCAGAGAAAGCATGCGGGCCCGAAAGAGCAGGCATGTTAATCTGACTGGCTTGTCCAGGAGCAGGCGCCGTGGTATTGCGTGGGGCGCTTACCACCACACCACGGCCCCGGCCAGAACCAGATATACTCTCAGCAAGCCGAGGTATGCGGAACAACTGGCCGTCAGAACCAACCAGGGCCACCTTCTGAGCCGTGAATTCTACTCCTGCGTGAGTAGAACCGTGGACAATGTCGCCTGTATTCCCCACGAGGGGGTGCACAGACATCAAAATCCATGGCCATGGCATCAGAAGGGGAACCCAGCAGATAATCCTCTTCTTCCTGGCCAGAAAGATTAGACTCCGGGTCAGCAAAGAGAGCTAACCCGGACTGGCCAGGAAAGGTGCCATAGGAGGTACTAGCACCTGCGGCGTGCGGATACCCCTGGGCTGATAAGCAGCCAGCAGGTTCCAGCGACAACCGTCTACGGACCACCGGCGCGGCAAGCCTGCTGCCAATGTCGTGGAACGCACCCTTTAATGGGGCCACCTCTGAATCATCGAAAACTGGTAGCGGCCTAAGGAAACCAGATTCAGAGGCGGGGATTATCTGCTCTGAAGCAGACGAAGAGGACAACAAAGGATTTGATCCAGGAAGCATGCTACGGAGCAACTCTGGATCCAAATCCTTGATTGTCCTCTTCATCTCTCCCAACATCTCACTACAGAAGGCCTCCCATGTCCACTGAGGACGAGGCCTTCCTCTTACCATTTTTACCTGCTACCTCTCGTTTCATCTTCCTCTCCTCCTCCCCGACCTTATCCTTCGCCTGTAAAGATAAGAACTCATTCATTAGTTCGCCCCCCCCCCCCTCCCCCCATTGCTTGCATACATCACATTTAAGCAATGGGCCACAAGGACTACATTGGAAGCA
This sequence comes from Chaetoderma sp. LZ-2023a, assembly GCA_034401795.1. Classification (NCBI taxonomy): domain Eukaryota; kingdom Metazoa; phylum Mollusca; class Caudofoveata; order Chaetodermatida; family Chaetodermatidae; genus Chaetoderma; species Chaetoderma sp. LZ-2023a. Next base: position 143,168,090 of record CM067369.1, read on the forward strand.
CAAGTGAGGGATGAACTTCTCCTTTAAGAAGCGACCACAGGACGGACAACCAGGTCTCTGAAACAGGGCAGAAGACGAGGACAATGAGTATTTTAGTTAAGGTTAGAAAACTCAAAACCAAAATAAAAGAGAGGAAGAAATGATCATAAAGATCACTTATCAATCTGAGAAACCAGCGTTGGGCAAAACTTTAATTGTTAATAAAGTGCAAGGCTGATTATGACGTCATAATTTCAAGAAAGAAATTAAATCGATCCAAAACAAACATCCAGGTGTAAGGACGAATTGTGTTCATATCCAGAACATCTAACTAGGAAGGATAGATATTCAGGCTACACAAACATCAGATAAACAATGATAATACTGGCAAAAGTTTACATAATTATTTTCAAAAATAAGAGAAGTGCCTCATATCATTAACTAGAATACCTGATTCTTTGTATAGACAAACCATCCAATCTGGTGAACTGGAACACTCCACCAAGACTATGACCTCTTAACTCTCCAAGAGGGCAAAGTGAGAAGACCTTCTTACGAGGCCTCCGAATCACTGGACATAGACTTTCTGGTTAGATAACCTAACAATATTAGTAGGAAATGGAACCTTGGTGGAGAGAAAACAAACCCTCTGTTGATGTGATGTCCCATACATATCCTAGACAGATACCTGTGGACATAAATACAAAGAGAGATTAGTATTATATAGCGCCATTTTGAAATAAAACAACTATATTAGGCGCTTATCACGATAAACGCGAGTCCCGGAAACACATTACACTGGGAAAAACTCGCTAAAATATAATAGAAGTCACCTGATGGATAGAACCTGGGCTCTCCTCTGGTGAAGTAATTCTATCTGCCATCTTTACAGGTGTTCTAGACTTCTAATAAACGCTTAAAAAGACTTGGAAAAGCTTTGAGCACAAAAGCATGTGTACACCCTCTACCAATAAATTAGCAAAGAGGAAGTGCTAGTCTGCGCATGCGCGGTGGTGGGGCTGGCATCCGCCGGACTTCCCTCTGACTCCCTGCCCAGTAGGGGCACCTAACTGTTTTAATCTGAGTGTTTATTGAGTGAAAGCCTATATTTAGCAATATCAAAGAGTATTAGGGAGGTAAGTATACTCTTGAAGTGAAATTGACACAACTGACATCGAATGATGTTGCATATCTCATTGGTTTCCACATGATTGTACATGACCATCACATTTAGCATTAAAACTTAACATGGCTGGTAAAGGAGTTAGCACATACCAGCAACACGGTCATTACCTGAACTTAAACTGACTGTATACCAGCCCATGAGCATTGTCTGGGCATTGACTTTAGTGCATATCTAGCTTTACAACTCGCTACCTGGTAATAACTAGCATGAATTAGTATGTATGGATGAATTCATGAGTGTCTGGCTTCCTACCCCTACAACCTTTAGTGTTGGAGTTTTGTGGTTATTAAACATGTATATAGATATGTAATTTATCATAGGCCAGTGTGCCAAGCAATAGTATTAAATAACAATGATTACTGCCCAACTCTGAATCATTTGTCTTATCACCATCTTGTCATCTGTCCCGGATTCCTTCTGGCCTCTCACCACCTGGGTCACCATGTGGTGAGTCAGCAGTGCCTCTCCACTGACTCTTATGATAATGTGATCATTATGTTTATAATATAATATTAACATGGTGAAGGGGACCTGCATTTGCCACCATTAGCTGTCCACTCTAAGAATTCAATACCTCTTGTTCTACCAGTCCCCTGCGTTGCGTCTTTTGCACCAAATTTGAGCGAACCAATCACAGGCTAGCTCTGACCATCGGTTCAAAATCCCTTTGTTAGCATTCATTCTGTTTCGCCCCCTCAGCAATTGAACATCAATTTAGAGTAGAATCTCAACAGCCCATTTTCAATTTTACATAGCTATTTCTCCCTCCCACGAGCGATTGTCTGTATGTATGGGGTGTGTATGGTTAGTATTAGTTTTGTGGTTATTAAACAACTATATAGATAGGTAATTTATCATAGGCCAGTATGCCAAGCAATAGTATTAAATAACCATGATTACTGCCCAACTCTGAATCATTTGTCTTATCACCATCTTGTCATCTGTCCCGGATTCCTTCTGGCCTCTCACCACCTGGGTCACCATGTGGTGAGTCAGCGGTGCCTCTCCACTGACTCTTATGTTAATTCATAACACTAGAATACCTGCATCTTGAGCATAGACATACTACCTGATTTGATGAACTGGATAATCCACCATTCCCTATGACCTCTTAAATCTCTCCACCGTAAAGGGAAGGGAAATGGACCAAGAGGGAAAAGTGAAAAGTTCTTCTTCCGAGAACTCCAACTCACTTTAGGCAGACCTTTTTCCTAACATTTTATGGGAAATGGAACCTTGGTGGAGAAAAAACAAACCCTTTAAAGCTGTGGTGTCCTTTTCAATCATAGATATGTACCTGTGGACACAAACACAAAGAGAGATTAGTATTTCATAACACCAGATATAAATCGTGAATCCCAGAAACACATTACACAAAAATGTATTAGAAGTCACCTGATAACTCGGTCCCTGTCCATCCTCTGGCATCTGCCGGTTTGTCATCTGACTACCTGCCCAGTAGGGGCACCTTACTTTTTTAATCTGAGTGTTTATTGAGTGAAAGTTGATATTTGGAGATATCAAAGTGTTAGGGAGGGAAGTATACTACTAATGTGAAAACATGGATATCTACACTACAGCTCACCACACCCACTCTACGAAAAACTCAAACCCATACAGACAATTCCTCCGTCTACGCAGAACTTGTAGCAAGGAAATAGACCTCCACACACATGCTCACTAGTTGATAAAGTATTACCAACAACGGGACTACCCACCTAATCTTCTTCTCCAGAATTATCAGAAAGCTTGCTCTTGTAATCGAAAATTGACCTTCTGTTGCCAAAAACTAAGAACAACATTACCAACAAACTTATTCCATGCATCATGATTTCAACACTCATAGCCATAAAGCACGGAATATCATCAACAAACACTGGGATATACTCAACAGTAGCCCAAAATGTAGACAAACGTTCTCTGACTTACCAATGTCCGGATATAGGAAAAATCTTACTTTTAAAGACACACTGGTTCGCGCCACATTTGAATACCCTGCCAGCACAGGATACCATGGAAAAACTGTCCAAAATCTTATCGATCAATGCACACAAAAAACTTTTTTCTGCCAGGTTAAGGACAACAGCCGTAACTTCACAAGCATAAACACAGGTCTTACTTATAAATGTAAGGTTAAAACATATTGCAACACACGCAATATCATCTATTTACTTACATGCACATACTGCCACAAACAATATGTGGAAGAAACCAAACATGAATTCCAGATACCACTTAAAGACCATTTAAGGGATATCAAAAAACATAAAGACACACCTGTAGCACAACAATTTAATCTGCCAAATCACAGTGGACCTAATTTAAGTTACAAGATCATGAAAGTTCTACCTCACGACCCTGAGGATCCTGATAAAAGCAATACTAAAAAGATGCTAACCACTCTGTCAAATCATAACCTTTACCAACTGGTAAATGAACCAACACATCGACTGGGTCACACCCTTGATTGGGCAATTTGTCGTGACTCTGAGGATTGTGTTCAAAGTGTGACAGTAACTGACCTGTAAATGTCTGATAACTACTTAATAACATTACGTCTCAATGCACACAGGCCCTCCCCTCCTAAGGTATCAGTGCTCTGCAGGAATATCAAGAAAATCGACACTAGTGCTTTCCGTGATCTTGAGAACTCAAATGTAAAGCAACACCCTCCATCTAACTGCGATGACCTAGTAAAACTTCTATAATTCCGAGTTATTAGAAATTCTGGATAAACATGCTCCAGAACGCCTAAAAACAATCTCACAGAGGCAGGTATCGACGTGGCTCTTCACACCAGAGGTAGCCAAAGCCAAAGCAGGTAGGAGAATAGCCGAGCGCAGATGGAGAAAGACTCGTCTAGAGATACACCGACAAATCTATTGCGCTGCTAGAAACTGCATTTCCAGTACTATCGCCAGAGCTAAATGTGTATCCCTCAATGATAAAATAATATCCAGTGAATCCAACTCAAAGGCTCTATACAAACTAATGTTTGATCTGATGGGCAAGAAGACTCATCGCTTCCCAATATTAGTGATCCTATGCAACTTGTCCAGTCGTTTTCACACTTCTTCACTGACAAAATCGAAGTTATTCGTAATGAACTATATAGTCTGTCAGATTCTGTTAAACTAAGCTGCGTCTCATCTACACCATGCCATGAGTATCTTGATCGTCTCGAGCCATTCTCCGAATGCGACGTGTTGCTATTACTACGTAGCTCCAAGTCAACATATTGTGCACTTGATCCAATTCCCACGAAATTGCTACTAGAGAACATTGATATACTACTACCTACCATTACTTCAATCATAAACTCCAGTTTAGAATCGGGTATTGTGCCGACAACTTTTAAGCGTGCCTTAGTCATTCCGCTGTTGAAAAAAGCTGGCCTTGACAAAGATAACCTAAAGAACTACAGGCCTGTATCCAATTTATCATTTATGTCAAAGCTGGTTGAAAGGGCTGCATGTGAACGACTTTCTGATCATGTCAACAGTAACAATCTCTATGAACCTTTCCAATCTGCCTATCGACATGGTCACAGCACAGAGACTGCCCTACTTAGAGTCTTAAATGATCTCCGCTGTTCTGTTGATAACGGCAATGTAGCATTACTGCTACTTCTCGATCTTATTGCAGCCTTTGACACTATTGACCACCAGAATCTCTTGTCACGGCTTCAAAACGAATTCGGAATAAGAGGAAGTGCGTCAAACCTTACCTAGCAGATAGATACCAAACGGTCTATGTAAATGGTAACTACTCCGATTCGGTTGAACTTAAGTGTGGCGTGCCTCAGGGCTTAGTACTGGGCCCTGTGCTATTTACTCTGTACACTAAACCGCTTGGCTCAATCATCGACCGTCATGGTCTTCTCCACCACTTCTACGCGGACGACACACAACTGATAAATAGCTCCCTACCATCCGCAGGTGATGCGGGCGTAGCCGCTGAACAACTATCACACTGTTGCAGTGACATAAAAGAGTGGATGACATCAAATATGTTAAAATTGAATGACGATAAGACAGAAGCTCTCCTAATAGGTCCTGCAAATAGGCGTGTGAAGTCTCAAATAGATAGCGTAACTATCGGCTGCAGCTCAATTCAGGTGTCTAACTCTGTCAAAGATTTGGGTGTATGGCTAGACAGTGAGCTAACCATGGAAAACCATGTAAATTACCTATGTAAATTATGCCACTTGCAATTACGAAACATACCGTAAAAATTTGACTAAAGGACGCAGTTTTTTTTGGTCAAAATACATCTACTAGAAACGGGGGTGCGTCCTATAATCGAGAACATTCCTTCCCCACATTTTTGGGTCAAAATTATTTTTAAAAATTCACAGATTATACCACGGAAATTGAACTAAATGTTACCCTAGACAATTCGCGCCGCCTGACGACTATGTTTAATGTATACTAAAAAAACACCAAGCGGAAGTGAAATTATTAAATTGGGGCGCCTAAATATTGCTTATTCTTTAATACATATCACTCATCACATCAAAATTAATCCAGAATTGGACATAAAATGGCATCGAGAAAAGATACGTGTATAAATCACGTGATTCGCCTCCAATCGCAAAAGATCTTTATTCTAATTAGAGCGAGTACTCGGATCTAAATATTCTGGACTCGGAAATTGCTATATATCATCATTGCACAATAGGAACTGAATGTTCCCGTACCCGTTTGATAACCAACTCCCGTTAGCGCATAAGATTACACAGCGCCTCCAATCACAAAAGAGCCAGATAACCAACTCCTGTTAGCGCATAAGGTCACACAGCGCCTCCAAACGCAAAAGAGTCATTACAACTAGTGACCATCTGAATATTCCCATACCCGTTTTAGAACCAACTCCCACTAACGCTTAAGATTACACAGCGCCTCCAATCACAAAAGAGCCAGATAACCAACTCCTGTTAGCGCATAACATCACACAGCGCCGCCAAATGCAAAAGAGCCATTACAATCTGTTTCTATTACGCGATTTGTATGTTTTCAAGGAGACATTTTATGCCAAAATTAGATTGATTTTGATGTAATAAACAATCTTTATTGAAGATACACAATATTTAGGCGGTCCTATTTAATAATTTCTCTTCCAGCATGATAATTTTAATCATGCATTAAACAAAGCGCTGAGTGATGGTTATTTTTTATACCAATTTTCGATTTTTTAAAGGTACGTTTTTTCTAAATTTAACAGCGTCTTATACTTGATTATAAGTTTTTGGGGCGGATTTTGGTCAAATTTGGGACAGCGTCCTATATTCGAGGGCGGCCTTTAGTCGAGAAATTACGGTAAGTAGAATCAGGAAATTCCTAACCAAAGAGGCCACCATCAAACTTGTGTTAGCCACTGTAACATCTCGTTTAGACTACTGCAACAGTTTATTGATGGGTGCCCCAAAGGTGCTCATCAATAAACTGCAGGCAATTCAAAACACTGCTGCCAGGATTATTTCTCGCTGTCCCAAATACGCACGAATCTCTCCTATTTTGAAAGCTTTACACTGGTTACCGATCGAACAAAGAATTCGCTTCAAAATTCTTTGTCTGACGTACCAGTGTAGAGCGGGAACTGCTCCTTCATACCTTTCCGAACTAACAGTGCCATACATTCCTGGACGATCACTAAGATCTGAGAACAAATTAATGAATTAAAGGTTCCCCCAACCCGTATGACATCCTATGGGCCTAAAACATTTTCATACGCAGCTGCAATCGAATGGAACTTGCTTCCACTCGATGTTAAATCCTGTCCTACATTGGCCTCGTTTAAGCGCAGACTGAAAACCATCCTTTTTAGCCAATGTCATCAGAACTGTTAACTTAAAATTTACGTTTTTCGTCATTTTGTAAGCGCATAAAGCACGCCTTTCGCGTGGAGTTTTGCGCCATATAAGTGTACTATTATTATAAAACTCATATCCGAAAAGAACAAGAACAGTACTGGATACATCAATTACATATGCTGGATCCCATTGGGATTAATTATGCGGACTGGTGATTCCTTTAAATTAGTTTTTTCTCAAATTTGTTATGTTAATTACTCATTTAATGGCGGGTTATAAGACAATGTTTGCATTAGGCTCCGCCCCCAGAGTTGGGGTGGGGGTAAGGCGGAGTCACAGTGGTTGGGCAGAATGTCATAGTTGGCGAAATCATGGGGATTTGCAATGACATGCCATTGACTCTAGCTTTTTTTTATTCATTAGCTTAGTTAGCATCTACTTGGAGTATTTTGATGACACTTCATGGGTAGGTTAGCCATAGTGCTAGGAACAAGTTGATTAGTTTTGGGGTCAGTCCAGTCAATCTGCTTGACATTAGACAAATATTCCAAAAACCTAAGTGGTGAGTACATCGTTTACTCTAATGTTGTCAATCAGTCATTCACATTTACAACCCATCCTATCAGAGCTTTGGGTCTACTGCTGTAAGTACCCTTTAACCCTTGCAGAAAAAACATATTATCTACAATATATGCTGTTGAATATTCCATTCAGTTTTTTGTCCCTCAGGGAAACCATTTACCAACCCCACTTATATTGAGGTAGCCCTGCCACCCACACCCCCACACCCAACTCATGGCCCAGGCAATCGTGTATGCATTGAATGCATTCAATTAATTCCCCCACCCTAACCCCTGTACACATTCCGTGCTTTTAAATATTTTTGGAACTACTTGACTAGGATGGACGTTGTATATGACAATAGCAACATACTCCAGTCAAATTAGTTTCAAAACATTCAAGAGCTTTCTTGTGTAGTTTTCTTATAATCGAGACACTGGAATTTCAAGGGTTAAGTGCTAGCAGAGTGTTTACCTAGTTTGCCGAGCTAATTGTTGAATGACAGAGGAGTGATATTTATGACATAATTTGACCCGTTATCTAGCGGCGAATACAGCATTAACAACAGCATTAACAAGTGTATTTCTTGTTCTTTCCCATGCATCTGTTGTCGCAGGTGTTGGGCGGGTGTGTAGAGATATTACTACGAATGTAGATGATGGTCTATGTATTATAATAATCTTTGCGTTCGAGAAAATTCCTTGTCTGTTAGAACAAATCGCTTCTAAATTTCATTTGTGAGATCGCTTATGGATTAAATTACTTTACTGCATTCAAAACAGCGGTTAGCCATAAATAAAGCTAATATCATCGCGGTCATACATTCACAAATGGCAGTGCGTAAATTCAGTTCAGGCAATCCCCTGAAATGACGTTACATGCCAAAGCTGTTTCATTTCGTTTTTCGTTTTCCAGGATGGACAAATTTAAAATAAATCGGAATATCTTCTAATAACACATTTTATTTCATTCTTAGTGGCCCAATGTTGTATATAACAGCCACTTTCATTGTCACTGTACTTCTTTAAATGATTCAAGATGGGCCCCCAAAAAATTGAACAGTCAAAGTTCTGTATACAAGTTCTGAAGCCTACCCTTATAGGGTCTTCCAGCCAAATTATGTTGAAATCCGCCAAGTGGTTAATGAGGAGTGGCATTTTAAAACAACGGTTGACAGATGGACAGACGGATGGAGGCCAATCATATGGATGGTCGCTATGGCATAAGCTCATGTGGCCATTCTGGCCAGGTTAGCTAATAATAATGTTGTTGTTGCTGCTTTAATATCAGAGCAACAAACATTTGCGATATAATAAGTTGTAATTTCTGATCTAGAAAGTTGAAGGTGTTAGGAATTGAAAACTTTCAGCACTGAAAATACTGGTAATTTTTTTTAAACTAGGTTTCATTGAAATGTACATTTCTAATAATCATGTGTGCAACGTATAAAGAATGTTTATCTTACTTACCAGGCAAATGCATAGTTGCAACCACATCAATACATTTTGACTCCTTCCAAATAGTCTTCATAAAGAAATCACAAGTGCTTTCATGGCATAGTGACCTGTTTGGCACAAATGTTATGTTGTTATTAACACCTTATCTTTATTTACTAATCAGATCCATGGCAGATTATTTAGAAGCTCATAATACAAGGTGAAATATGAGAGCAAATTACTTTAACATTAGTCACATCCAATCATTAGTTGTTCATTCTGAGAACGGTACAGCTGAAAGGTGATCATGTTATCCATAACAGAATCCCAAAAGCTACAGGTGATTTCACAATTTAGTGACAACAAAAATTCCCCTACTCTAATAGCTGTGGCTTTCTTTGAAAGACAAACATTAGATAAAGGGACACACCTAGAGACCAAGTAAAAGTCTGTTAAAATTCAAAGAAAATGACAAGTATCGCTGGTGCCCAAGATATTAAGCCTATAAAGGTAAACCTTTGAAAAGGAACACCCAGCCATCATTAACAAAGAAGTCACATGGCGCGTTTCATTAACTTATTTTAAGCGATTCTGTATGATATTGTGTTTACGAGGAAATTTACAAAAATTGTGAGTTTTTGCATTAAAAATCCATTAATTAAGATGTTAAGTGGGAGACTTTTGTGGCATTCTCACCTCGCCTGATTGATGTCAAAAGGTGCCTGCCATACAGTGGAGATGATGTGTCTAGTGGCTTTCTTCTGCTTGAGTTTTTGTATTAAAAAGATAATTTTCACCCAAAATATTGAGCTTATGCAGGTGCATCCTGCAAAAGGCAAAATCTAGAAATCATAAAAGAAGCCACCTGCCAAGTTTCATTAAATTATTTTAAGCGATTCTGATATGGTGTTTACGAGGAAATTTACAAAAATCCATTAATTAAGATGTTAAGTGGGAGACTTTTGTGGCATTCTCACCCCGTCTGATTGATGTCAAAGGGCGCTTGCCATACAGTGGAGATGATGTGTCTTGTGGCTTTCTTCTGCTTGTCTCCAAGATGTGGAGATCTGATCATCGGGGTCTGATAACATGAAATGAAAATCCTAAATTTCACATGGCTCTTAGTATGGCCTTCTGATGTGAAGTAGCCCGATACAGGGATATTATAGTGCATGTGCTTGTGGAAACCCGTGATTTGGTGCAGGTGCTGTTAAATTATAATCTGAACACTTTTCATTTCTCCCACATGTTATTTTTGCTGTGTCTACATGTGAAAAATCCCATTTTCATCCAAAATAGTGACACAAAATTTGGTCCGATAAAGGTGAATCCTTCAATAGGCACATCTACCCATCAAAAAGAAGCCACCTGCTAAGTTTCATTAAATTATCTTAAGCGATTCTGTATGATATGGTGTTTTATCAGGAAATTCACAAAAAAGCCAATCTTCACCCAAAATATTGGACCAATAAATGTCAATTCTCCAAAAGGTACATCTGCATATCATAACTGAAGCATACACACAGTTTTATTACAATATCTGAAGGGGTTCTGTATGATATGCTCTTTACGAGATATTGTGGAGGGACAGATGGACGGACAGACAGACATGGTTATTACCATGGTGGAGGGTGCGGAGCCCTAACTAGGCACAACCCCTACATATATATTGTAATTAAAGATATATGAGGATTCAGATTCTAGATTATAGTGTAGACCAAATTACTGCCATATTTTTGGCATAGCAAGTGCGATAAAATCGATGATATGCTACACTCTGCCAGAAATGTAATGTCATTAATATATAATACAAATAACATGGTTATTTACAGTGGTATAAAGTAAAATGCTTTTAATCATTTTGGCATCCAAATACCTAAACTGCACCATGACTATGCACCTTGAAATATTTATATATTTATATATGCACAAATTGATGCTACAGGCTTGTTCTGTTAGACATCATGTACATGTGTCGAGTGTGTAGTTTGCTTTTATTTCATCATAATTGTGTGCTTATGATGCCATCATTTGTTGCTGACTAACAACATTGGGTTTTTTTATCATCTAACATTCGAGGTAAACCCGGAAGTAAGTCATCACTTACCATTGAACCTATATAGATGCAATTGTGTCAAAATCTTGGTCTTATTGAAAATGTACATTAAAAGCTTAACCGATAGATAAAATGACATAAAAAATAAAGCTAGTTCCAACTATGCTAAAATATGGACATTGAAATAGAACAAAACTGTTGAACAACCATGTTCAACATAAGAAGTTTCTAATTGCTTGCATCCATGTGCATGTTGTATAAAACACATCTTCAAAGTACCTTCATAACTGAAGGCGCAATTCTAAAAATAATAGCCAATTAAAATACATAACTAATTTCAAAACCGATTGAAAACAAATGAAAATTTCAGAAATTCAAATTAGTTAAGACTTGGATTAATTAGTTGGTTTGCAGAGATCCAATCATATTATGGCTTGAATTTCATGTTTGGCTTGTTTCAGTAAATAGTGTAATAGCTTGGAGTAAAGCAGATTAAATCAGGAATTAGAGCGTATTATTGAGCCAAGAAAAAGCAGTTGGGCATCACATTGTGCCCTGGTAATTAAGACAGATGGGTTCATAAAGATTAAGCACAGATTTTCGCAAGATCAATGCACTGACAACAACTAATTCCGACCCCAGCATGAGAATCGACAACTGCATCAACAAGACAAACATTTGAATCTTGCATAAACAAATCTGTTAATGGAGAGGTATATCACCTGATGTGCTTTATTAAAGGGTATTGGTTTGTTCACTTGACAGATAGAACAAGGAAATCTCATCCGTTACAACCTCTTTTGGATTATATCAATACAATGTAATGCCCATTGGCATCAACGATTCACATGTCACTTTTCAAAGAATGATGAACTCTTGTAAACCTCTCATGACCCATTAAGACATTAACTATAGTGCAATTTAACCAACATGCAATGCTCAGACATTATACATATTGCCATTTGAATTCACAAACAAAACTGGGCTATTTTATTCGCTATAAACAATTGATTGCTCAGTAGATCATTCTTGAAATATGGTAATAGTTTATGCAGGTCGCTTAGTGGAAGCCTATGTTTATTTACAAATTCTAGAAATTCTGAAAATATACAAAGATCTAGAATCCTCATGTCACCGCCCTGCATTATATAGACAATGTGCATAGCATTTGTAGGATGCTTTAGAATAGTCTCATGGATGAGTCATGCCAGGATTCTAGAAAATACTACCAAGTCGGTATAATACTATTTTTGAATGGAATTAAATCATAAGATCAAGAACATAAGCAAATTTTCAGTGCTATATTTGAGGTTCACAAGTTTAGGTTTAAGTGAAACATACATCACTTATTCCAAGCAATAACTATAAGTTTGACATTTCCAAATTTCCTTAAAGGCAAGATTTCTGTGCTTTCATAAAAGCAATCATTTATGAGGCCATCAACATATAGGCTTATATAGAGGCGTGTGCATCTATAACAGGCCTAATTATATTAGCCAGTGTTGTTTTAAAAATTGACCCCACAACCCCTTCTTGTGTGGGCACCCCCCCTCAACCCCCTCACTCCCCTCCCCCTCCTTGAGCGGGGCCCACGGCAACTGCCATGCTTGCTTAGCCCACGGAATAAGAAAACTTATCAAATACTTTTTCACGAGTGAGATGACATACTTACCTCCCTAACACTCTTGCTATACTATTATATCGGCTCTAAATTCAATAATATTCAGAATTATCAAAAGTTTGGTGCCCCTACTGGGCAGGTGGAATGTACACAGTCATGCACATGTCAGACTCCAGCTCTGCGCATGCGCATACTTGTACTTCCGTTACTAAATACTGGCTAACATAGAAGCAACTATTCAAATAACCAAAGGACCAGGCCTCCGTGGGGTTGAGAGGCCAGGATCCTGTTTAAACGAAATCACGGATTTCTTTTTTTCACGAGAGTTGATACTTACCTCCCATACTCTTTGATATTGCTAAATATCGGCTTTCACTCAATAAACACTCAGAATAAAAACAGTTAGGTGCCCCTACTGGGCAGGGAGTCAGAGTGCAGTCCGGCGGATGCCAGCCCCATCACCGTGCATGCGCAGACTAGCACTTTATTGGCTGACACATGCAACTATTAAGAGCCTGAAGACCGAGCCTCTGTGGGGTGGAGAGGTAGGGTCCGTGTTAGGGAGGTAAGTATCAACTCTCTCGTGAAAAAAGAAATCCGTGATTTTGTTTATTTCACTTCAAGAGTATACTTACCTCCCCAATACTCTTTGATATTGCCAGAATTCGACAGGGAATTCGGCGGGATGGAGGCGAGGTCAAAAGACCAGCTCTTCCCTATACGCTTTTCTGCGTTTAAGGCACTTAAACTTCTGAAACTGTGTGAAAACACAGTCAGGATTTGAAAAAAAATCGGCTAACACAAACCGATGGATGAGAATGTCATATGCGCTCCCCCCCCTTCCTGGGAGGAAGGCTCGAATGAGCTCAATGTCCCATACGCTCTCTACGTACAAGTGCCATGTACTATAGGACAGAGACGAAAAAGCTCCATTTTCGTATACTCTCAATGATGAACCACATAAAAACACGTACCATCACCATTTTAATAACAAAGGGTCACATGACAATACAATTAACAATGAACAACACATAAACAAGACTGACATTGTTGAACTTGGCTGCTGACATCATCTTCCCAGTGGTGAAGGCTGATGCAGTCCCAAAAAGTGTTTGTTCCCATTAATTAATTGTGATATATACAAGCAATGAGGACGCCTCATCAAAAAAGTACACCTGATTATCCTTTCAAAATCGATAAGGCGAGAGGATTAGAGGTGTCACGGAGATAATGGTCTGTAAAACTTGACTCACAGTGCCACTGAGCAACTGACATAATGTCATCCACAGGGACCCCATTATATAGGGCAGTGGAAGTCACTACACCTCGGACACTGTGAGCCTTGGCTATGTCAACTTGCTTACCGGTGGCGGATTTATGACAAAACTGAATACATTCTACAATCCACCTGGAAATGGTGTCCTTAGATGCCCTGCCTATGTTCAATATATGACAACCATAACGCTGACTGGTCCGTCCGCCACTCCTGAGTACGTTGTTTGTACCGGATCAGCGCCCGGTCTGGACACCATGCTTTAGAATTAGGATCATATCTAGTTAAAGCTGGTAAAAATATAGGTTGACCTGGATATTTCAAAGACTGATTTTTAGCCATGAAATTAATCCTTAAGGCCTTCCCCTGTAACCACAAAACGGTCTGCCTCGGCTGATAAGGCATGAATTTCACTTCTACGCCTAGCTGAGGCTGCAGCAATTAAAAGTACAGTTTTAAGATAGAAATGGAACTAAGTGGTTCAAAAGGCTTATCGCCTAGTACCTGAAGCACTAGAGATAAACTCCAAGATGGGATCACCGGGGGATTCCTTGGTCTTAGATTGCCCATGCCTTTAATTATTACATTTAATGTACTTACTTCATCACTTCCCCTATTAGCCAAGCAAGGGATAACTGTCATTAAAGCTGATTTATAACCAGCAATAGAGTTAGGCTTGAGGCTATAGGCATCATACAGGTGACAGAGGAAATCAGCTACCACCTGAATAGATGAATCCATTGGATCAATACATCTTTTTGAGCACCATTCTGCAAATCTGTTGATTTTATAATTATATGCTCTGGAGGTTGACCCCCTCCTGGCTTTAGCCATAAACATGGCTGCTTGCTCAGAAAAGCCCTCCTTAATTCTAGATTCCTTGACAACATCCATGCAGTCAATCTGAACATTGACGGATTGTTGTGAAGGGCCTTGCCCTGGAAGACAATGTCGTCCATCAGAGGCAGAGGAAACGGATTGCAGACCAGAAGGTCCAGCAGATCCATATACCATGATCGCGTGGCCAATTTGGGGCGATCAGAAGCACTTGGCACTCCTCCTGTCTGATTTTCTGAAGAATTTTTGGAATCAGGATTGCTGGAGGGAATGCATATGCACACATTCCCACCGAGCTGATAGCTAACGCATCTGTTGCGAAAGCGCTTGGATCTGGAATCGGAGACGTACGTCGTCATCTTCGCATTCTTCTTCGTTGCGAACAAATCGATGTTGGGTTTCCCCCAATGGTCGAACAGACGATCCGCCACACATTGATCTAGTTTCCATTCCGTCGGTAAAACACTCATCCTTCAGCTCAATAAGTCTGCTAGCAGATTTAACCCTCCCGGAATATGAACTGCTTTCAAGGTAATCCTGTGATCCAGGCACCAACAAAGCAGTCTCCATGTCATCATACAGAGACTGGGCGACTTCGTTCTGCCATGGCGGTTTATGTAAGTCACAACTGTTGAGTTGTCTGATCGAATAAGAACAATCTTGCACTGAACTTTCTGTAAGAAATGTTCCAGGCCCAGGACTGCTGCTCTTAATTCCAGTAGATTTATATGTTCTATTGACTGTTCCAGATTCCAAAGCCCTGATATCATGGATTCTTCCAGGCAAGCTCCCCACCCCTCCATCGAGGCATCTGTATACACAGTTACTTGAGGGTGAGGAGGGGTTAGCATAACCACCGCCAGGAGATTCTCTGTCCTCAACCACCATTGCAGGTGGTGAATTAGAGGCTCCAACACTGACACGTTCGAGTCCAGTGAACCTGTACTCTGGGTCCATTGCGTCATGAGAAATAACTGGATCGGCCGCCTACGTAAGGCCGCCTGAGGAATGACTGGTTCCAGAGAAACCATCAACCCCAGCATTCTCAAGTAAACCCGTGCCAGGACATGACGACTGTTGCACACTGACTGTATTACTGAGATGAGTATCTGAACCCTCTCCTGAGTAGGATAAAGATATACTGTCTATAGATCAAAGAACATCCCCAGGTAAACAAACTTCTGGGATGGAGTCAGCTCTGATTTTTGGAAATTGATTATCCAGCCTAAGTCTGTGAGAGTCTTCAAAACAATCTCGAGATTGGCCGATAAACTTTCCTGGGTGTGTGCTTTTAACAGCCAGTCATCTATGTATGTGTGGACTGCTATGCTTCTCCTGCGGAGGTATGCTGTAATCGCAAGAACCACTCTGGTGAAAACCCGAGGAGCCGTGGAAATTCCGAATGGCAACACCCTGAATTCCCACTGTCTGCCCTGGAATGCAAATCTCAGGAAGCGACGGAAACTCCTCGCTATGGGAATGTGGAAATAAGCATCCCTCAAATCTATTGAAGCTGTCCACATTCCCCTCTCCAACCCCGCCAACACCGACTTCACAGTCTCCATCTTGAAACTGGGTGTCTCTATGAACTTGTTCAAAGGCTTGAGGTTGAGAATTGGTCTCCACCCTCAGGTGTTTTTTGTCACTAAGAACACGGTTGAATAGAAGCCTGGACACTTCTGTGCCAGCTGAATTGCTCCTTTTTGTATGAGGGAGTTTATTTCCTCCTCTATACACAACCTTTGATCTGGATCTCTCGGAATTTGAGTCCAGATTGGCACCAGAGACAGTCGCGATGGTGGGCCTGTCATCCAATCGGGATGATACCCGACTGAAAGCCACAGCAAGACTAAACGGTCCTGAGTCAACCGTTCCCACTCTTGCATGTGGTTGGCCAGTCGTCCTCCCACTAGTCCACCTAGGGAGAGAGGTGGACATAAGGAGTGCAAGAGCGGCACTGTCTCCTTTGCCAGAGACATCGGAGTGGTTCTCACCGTGGTAACCGGCCCATCAGGCATGATTACCACGACCAGATCCTCGTGCGCCACGACCAGCACCACGCGCACCTCGGTGCGTGGGTGGCTGCCTGGCTGGCTGCGCCCCCCACCCCCCTCACTGCTGGCCGAATCGCACGCGGCCGAGGACGACGCTGCGATGGTGGCTGGCCTCTGAAATGGCCACCTCCACCTCGAGCCTGCAGGGGATGGTACGCAGAGGGTGCAGCGCGAACGCGCTCCCTACGGAGCACCTCAAACTGTTCGCGCAGCGCCCTCTGGTTGTTGATCAGAGTGACCTACATCCCTCACCTCCAAAGAGAGCAGGACCTGCCATAGGCGTACGCAGAAGCCTATTGTACAGGTCCTGGGACGGGCACAGGTTATCTAACGCAAACGTGCGCCTCGCCCGGACACTTCTGGTCACCGCCCGAGTCATACAATCCAGAGCCAGGTTGATACCATCCTGGATGGCTCTCTGGACTGTGATCGGGCTCGGCTGGCATGATGCGGATGCTGTCACTAACCCCTGCAACAGCTGCGAGACATGAGAAAGCGCCGCAATAGACGCTCTCCCACTCTCCTATGCATCACGCAACGCGGCATTGGCGGAACGCAGCGCGTTCGAACACAAGGCTCCAGTGTCAGAACGGGAGCCTGGCCGTGTATCCTCACCTAAAGCCGCGCGGTCATCCACCGTACCTCTGGTAGTCAATGGGTGCGATGTGGCAGCACCTTGCAACCTCGCGAGGGGCCTTCGCGAGACACCCATTCGCCTTGATGGACGTCTCCGCCACCGAGAACATATCAACGATATGCTCTGCTAGCGGCAGAGATGGCATGGCGCTAACAGTCGACTTTCCAGCTAACCACGGCTGGTGGTCACGCTGGCTAGCCGACTGCTCCACGGGCAGGTCTGGCCTGACGCTTATCAGCCATTGACAAGCTTCTGACCAATCCTCCTCTGTGGCTAACTGCGAAAGCTCTACAAGACGAGGGCCTTCGTCTTCCTCCTGAGCTAACGCAGTCGAGCTTGAAGTTGGATATGCTGACACTCCTGACAAGCCAGAGAAAGCATGCGGGCCCGAAAGAGCAGGCATGTTAATCTGACTGGCTTGTCCAGGAGCAGGCGCCGTGGTAGAGCGTGGGGCAGTTACCGCCACACCACGGCCCTGGCCAGCACCAGCAACACTCTCGGCAAGCCGAGGTATGCGGAATAACTGACCGTCAGATCCAACCAGGGCCACCTTCTGAGCCGTGAATTCTACTCCTGCGTGAGTAGAACCGTGGACAATGTCGCCTGTATTCCCCACGAGGGGGTGCACAGACATCAAAATCCATGGCCACGGCATCAGAAGGGGAACCCAGCAGATAATCCTCTTCTTCCTGGCCAGAAAGATTAGACTCCGGGTCAGCAAAGAGAGCTAACCCGGACAGGCCACGAAAGGTGCCATAGGAGGTACTGGCACCTGCGGCATGCGGATACCCCTGGGCTGATAAGCAGCCAGCAGGTTCCAGCGACAACCGTCCACGGACCACCGGCGCGGCAAGCCTGCTGCCAATCTCGTGGAATGCCCCCTCTAATGGGGCCACCTCTGAATCGTCAAAAACTGGTAACGGCCTAAGGAAAGTCGATTCAGAGGCGGGGATTATCTGCTCCGAAGCAGATGATGAGGACAACAAAGGATCTGGTCCAGGAAGCATGCCACGGTGCAACTCTGGTACCAAATCCTTTATTGTCCTCTTCATCTCTCCCAACATCTCACTATGGAAGGCCTCCATGTCCACTGAGGACGAGGCCTTCCTCTTACCCTTTTTACCTACAACCTCTCGTTTCATCTTCCTCCGCAACCTTGTCCTTCGCCTGTAAGCACAAAAACTCTTTCATTAGTTCGCCCGCCACCCCCACTGCTTAGACGCATCACAATTAAGTAATGGCCCACAGGGGCTACATTGGAAACACAGGTGGGGAATAAACTTCTCCTTCAAGAAGCGACCACAGGACGGGCAACCAGGTCTCTGAAACAGGACAGGCCAATGAGTATTTTAGTTAAGGTTAGAAACTCAAAACCAAAAATAAAAGAGAGGGAAAAATGATCATAAAGATCACTATCCATATGAGAAAACCAGCGTTGAGCAAAACTTTAATTGTTAATAAAGAGCAAGGCTGATTATGACGTCATAATTTCAAGACAGAAATTAAATCGATCCGAAACAAACATCCAAGTGTAAGGACGAATTGTATTCTTATCCAGAACATCTAACTATGCAGGATAGATATTGAGACTACACAAACATCAGATACACAATGATAAGTGGCGAATTTTAGTTTACATAATTATCATCACCTCATATCATTAACTAGAATACCTGACTCTTTGTATAGACAAACCATCCAATCTGATGAACTGGAACACTCCACCAAGACTATGACCTCTTAACTCTCTCAACCTTAGGGGGAAGGAATTGGATCAAGAGGGCAAAGTGAGACCTTCTTACGAGGCCTCCGAATCACTGGACATATACTTTTTGGTTAGATAACCTAACAGTATTAGTAGGAAATGGAACCTTTGTGGAGAGAAACAAACCCTCTGTTAATGTGATGTCCCATACATATCCAGACAGATACCTGTGGACATAAACACAAAGAGAGATTAGCATTATATAGCGCCATGTTGCCATAAAACAACTATACTAGGCGCTTATCACGATAAACGCGAGTCCCGGAAACACATTACACCGGGAAAAACTCGCTAATTATAATAGAAGTCACCTGATGGATAGATCCTGGGCCCTCCTCTGGTGAAGTAATCCTGTCTGCCATCTTAATCAGTGGTTATAAACTTCTATAAACACTCAAAAGACTTAGAAAAACACTTGAGAAAAGCTCTAGCACAAAAACATGTGTAGACCCTCTGCCAATAAATTAGCAAAGAGGAAGTGCTAGTCTGCGCATGCGCGGTGGCGGGGCTGGCATCCGCCGGACTGCACTCTGACTCCCTGCCCAGTAGGGGCACCTAACTGTTTTTATTCTGAGTGTTTATTGAGTGAAAGGCGATATTTAGCAATATCAAAGGTCCTAAAACCAGTTCACCCTCGAAGAGACTAGCTCTGAATTTTCACGAGATTTAAAACTTCTGAAATTGTGTCTGAAACACAACCAGAATTTTGCATCGGATAATCGACCGATGAACAGAGATTGACCAAAGAGCAAATGCGCTCTCCCCTCCCCCACCCTCTTTCTGAGGAAGGTTAGGAAAAAACGCTGCTCTAAATAACTAGCGTGTTCTCTAATACTTGAAACAAGTATTACTAGACATTGGAAAAAGAATTGCTTCATTTTAAAAAAACTCTCTGAAAAAAACACAATTAAGAGACATTACCCATCACCCTATTAAATAACACAGCCAACAAAACAAAAAATAAATTGGTCACATATACTTACTTCTGATGTCTTGAGTGCAGAAATCACCTCTTCCCCCATACGGATGACGAGAATGTAACTGGAAATAGTAGGGATTCCCTACTAACAAATGTGATATTTGTAAACAGCAGAGGAGGAAAAAATAATTACAAATAAATACCTCCAAATTATTTTCTGAGGACTGAGACGACGAGTGGGTTGGAAGTGTCATGGAGATAATGGTCGGTAAAACTTGATTCACAGTGTAACTGGGCTACTGACATGTCTTCAACAGAAACGCCATTAAATAATGCCGTGCAAAATACCACACCACGGACACTATGAGCCTTGGCTCTATCTACTTGTTTTCCAGTAGCTGTCTTATGACAGAATTGAATGCATTCTACTATCCATTAGGAAATAGTACAGCAATAGGGAGCATCGGTCAGTCCGGCAAACCCGAGTCCTTTTCTTGTACTTATTTAAGGTCCGTACAGGACACCGTGCTATAGCACCAGGATCATATCCGGTTAAGGCAGGTCAAATTATAGGTTGACCCAGATATTTTAAAGATTGATTCTTAGCCAAGAAATTAAATCTCAGTAGAAGCTTAAGGCCTTCAACTGTAACTATATAATGGTCAGGCTCAGCAGATAAGGCATAAATTTCACTTCTGCGTCTGGCTGAGGCTGCCGCAGCTAAAAATACAGATTTAAGTGTCAATAATTTAATAGTAATAGCACTAAGTGGTTCAAAAGGTTTATCACTCAAAACTTTAAGAATCAGAGAAAGATTTCATGCCGGTGTCTGTGGAGGATTTCTCGGTCAAGGATTGCCCATACCTTTGATAAGAGTATTTAGAACACATACTTCATCACTTCCCCTCTTTGCCAAGCAAGGGATAACAGTCATTAATGCTGATTTATATCCAGCAATAGAACTAGGCTTAAGACTATAGGCAATCATACAGGTGACAGAGCAAATCAGCTACTACCTGAATAGATACATCCATTGGATTGATGCATCTCTTTGAGCACCATTCTGCAAATCTGTTGATTTTATAATTATATGCGCTGGAGGTTGACCCCCTCCTGGCTCTGCCCATGAAATTGGGAGGAATCGGCACCACCTGCTTGCTTAGAAAAGTCCTCCTTAATTGCAGATTTTTTGACAACATCCATGCAGTCAATTGAAACATTGACAGATTGTTGTGAAGGGTCTTGCCCTGGAAGATAATATTGTCCATCAGAGGCAGAGGAACCGGATTGCATACCAGAAGGTCCAGCAAATCCGTAAACCATGATCAGCGTGGCCAATTTGGGGTGATCAGAAGCACTTGGCATTCATCCTGTTTGATTTTCTGAAGAATCCTTGGAATCAAGATTGTTGCATGGTATGCGTATGCATATATTCCCTTCCAACTGATAGCTAGCGCATCTATTGCGGTAGCGCTTGGATCTGTAATCGAGAAACGTACGTCGTCATCTTCGCATTCTTGTTCGCTGGGAACAAATCTATGTTGGGTTTTCCCCAATGATTGAACAGATGATCCGCCACACATTGATTTAGTTGCCATTCTATAGGCAGAATGCTCATCCTTCGGCCCAATGAGTCTGCTAACAAATTCAGCCTTCCCGGAGTATGAACTGCTTTCAAGGTGATGATATGATCCATGCACCGGCAAAGCAGTTTCCATGCCATCACACAGAGACTGGGTGACTTCATTCCGCCCTGGCGGTTTATGTAACTCACTACTGTCGAGTTGTCTGAACGTATCAACACAAATTTTCCCTCCACTTCTTATAAGAAGTGTTCCAGGCCTAGAATTACAGCCCGCAATTCTAGGATGTTGATATGCTCCTTTGACTGATCCAGATTCCAAAGCCCTGATATTGTGGCTTCTTCCAGCTATGCTCCCCATCCCTCCATCGATGCATCCGTAAACATCATTACTTTAGGGTTGGGAGGGCTCAGCATGACCCCTGCCAGGAGATTCTCTCTCCATCCACCAATGAAGGTGATGAATGAGAGGGTCCAACACTTGAATGCATGAGTCCAGTGATCCTGAACTCTGCGTCCACTGAGTCATGAGAAACAACTGAATCGGCCGCCTACGCAAGGCCACCTGAGAAATTACTGGTTCCATTGAAACCATCCGAACTAGCATTCTCAGATAGACTCGTGCTAGAATAAAATGACTGCTGCAAACCACTCTCTCCTGGGATGAATAAACATAGCATATCTCCAGAGCGAAGAACATTCCCAGGTAAACAAACTTCTGGGATGGAGTCAACTGTGATTTTTGAAAGTTGATTATCCAGCCTAAATCTGTGAGTTTTCAAAACTATCTCCAGATTTGCTGTCAAACTTTCTGGGTTGTGTGCTTTTAGCAACCAGTCATCTATGTGTGGACTGCTATATTTTTCCTGCGGAGGAATGCTGTGATAGCAAGGACCACTCGCATGTAGACCCTCGGAGCCGTCGAGATGCCGAATGGGAGAACTTTGAATTCCCATTGGCGTCCCTGAAAAGCAAATCTCAGGAACCGACGAAAACTCCTTGCAATGGGAATGTGGAAATAAGCGGCCTTCAGATCTATCGATGCTGTCCACATCCCCTTCTCTAACCCCAACACCGTTGGTTCCATTTTGAAACTCGGTGTCTATAAATTTGTTTACAATTTTGAGGCTGAGCATTGGTCTCCAGCCACCCCCACCCCCACCTCCCCAGTGTTCTTTGTCACAAGAAACACGGTTGAAAAGAAGCCCGGGAAAGCTTGCGCAGGTTTAATTGCTTCTTTTAGAATTAGCGATTCTTCTATGCACAACCGCTTGTCTGGATCTCTTGGAATTTGAGTCCAGACCGGTACCAGAGACAGATGCAATGGCAGACCTATTATCCAGTCTGGACTGTATCTGCGCGAAAGCCATTGCAAGACCAAGCAGTCCTGAATTAACCACTCCCACTCCTGAATGTGGAAATTCAAACAACCTTCCACTGGTGCACCTAGGGTTAACGGGGTGCACATAAATTTTAGAAGTGGGTGTGTCGCTGGTACATGTCAAAACACCAGAGTGGTACCCGTCGTAAGCAAAAAATATTTTAGGCCATCAGGCCCGGTTACCACGCGCCGCTCCTCGCGTGCCTCGCCCAGTGCCACGAGCACCACGGTGCGCGGGCTGCTGCCTGGTTGGCTGTGCTTGAAGCCCTGGCTAACGTACAGCAGCACGCTGCTGCTGGCGTGGTAAGCACGGTCTCTGAACGCGGCCTGCTGCTGGCCTCTGACACTGCCAGCATCGCCACGAATGTACTGCTGTCGAACAGCCGAGGGCCGAACATGCACCCCTTCTCTGCGCAACACCTCAAATTGTGCTCACAGCGCCCTGATTATTCACCAAGTTCCCAGTCTCCTGGAGGTACCGACAGCCCTCATCTCCAAAAAGACCAGGGTGCGCCATCGGCGCTTGCAATAAGCGCGACTTGAGCACCTGGGACAGGCACAAATTGTCCAAAGCAAATGTGTGCCCAGTCCTCAGTGACTTAGTCACCGACCTAGTCAAACAATCCAACACCAGGTTGATCCCATCCTGGATGGCTCATTGCACTGTCACTGGACTAGGGTGCTGGTGAACCGAGGCTGCCACTATCCCTGATAGCAGCTGAGAGACGTGAGACAGCGCACTGATCGCTGCTCGCGAACTCTCTTCGGTATCACGCAGAGCGGCGTTAGCTGAGCGCATAGTACCTGAGCACAGCGCTCCAATGTCACCACGAGAGCCTGGCCACGTGTTTTCCCCCAGAGCGGCATGGTCGTCCGAGCTCGGTCTGGGCGCTAGACCATACTGAGTGTACTGACTGGTAGTAACTCGGCATCGCCTAGCAACCTCGCGGAGGGGGGGGGGGCCTTTGCGAGGACATTCTAAGATATGTTCAGCATACGCCAGCGACCGAGACGAGGTGTCCATCGGCTTAGTCTGTAAACACGCTCGCGGGTTACTCGTGGCCGATTCGTCCACGGAGGGCTCTGGTCTGACAGTGAGGAGCCACACGCACGCGTCAGACCACTCTTCATCCCTGGCCACCTGCGAATTGCTGACGAGCAGCAAGCCCTCGTTATCTTCAATGGCAATCGCAGGTGGGGCCGTGGAGGAGGCTACCTCCTACGGAGGTATGCTGTCATCACAAGAACCACCCTGGTGAAGACCCGAGGAGATGTGGAAATAAGCATCCTTCAAATCTATTGAAGCTGTCCACATTCCCTTCTCCAACCCTGCCAACACCGATCTCACAGTTTCCATCTTGAAACTGGGTGTGTCTATGAACTTGTTCAATGGCTTGAGGTTGAGAATTGGTCTCCACCCTCCAGTGCTTTTCGTTACCAAGAACACGGTTGAATAGAAGTCCGGGCCATTTTGCGCCGGTTGAATTGCTTCCTTGTGTATGAGGGAATTTATTTCCTCCTCTATACACAACCGCTGATCTGGATCTCTTGGAATTTGAGTCCAGACCGGCACCGGAGACAGTCATGATGGGGGACTTGTTATCCAGTCGGGATGATACCCGACTGAAAGCCATCGCAAGACTAAACAGTCCTGAGTCAACCGTTCCCACTCTTGCATGTTGTTGGCCAATCGGCCTCCCACTGGTCCACCTAGGGAGAGAGGTGGACATAAGAAGCGCAAGAGTGGCAGATGCACTGGAGTAGCTCTTACTGTGGTAATCACCCTGTCAGGTACGATTACCACGACCAGATCCTCACGCACCACGGCCCGCAATGCGCGCACCATGGTGTGCGGGCGGCTGCCTGGCTGGCTGCGCCCCCCTCGCTGCTGGCCGAAGCGCACGTGGCGCTGGCCGAAGCGCACGCGGCCGTGGCCGACGCTGCGCTGGTGGATGGCCTCTGACCTGGCCACCGCCACCTCGAGCCTGCAGGGGATGACACGCAGGGGCAGCCGCGCGAACGCGCTCTCTAAGGAGCACTTCAAATTGCTCCCGTAATGCCCTCTGGTTATTGACCAGGGTAACCGTCTCCTGGAGATGCCTACATCCCTCACCTCCAAAGAGATCAGGACCTGTCATAGGCGTACGCAGCAGCCTATTATACAAATCCTGGGACGGGCACAAGTTATCAAGAGCAAACGTGCGCCTCGCCCGGACATTCCTGGTTATAGACCGGGTTAAACAGTCCAAAGCCAAGTTAATTCCATCTTGGATGGCTCTCTGGACAGTCACCGGACTAGGCTGACGTAATGCGGATGCCGTTACTACCCCTTGTAACAACTGTGAGACATGCGAAAGTGCCGCAATGGATGCCCTCAGCCCCTGTTTAAGACTATATGCTCGGCCTCAACGTGGCGCAGGGGTGTAACCCACTGGGTGTCAATCCAGACATTTGGAGGGGCTAACCAGAGCATTATGCACAACGCTAATGAAATTACACTTGGAGATCGAATCAATCGAAATGGTGCTCGCCCTGTGAGGATCCGCCAGGCAGGTGCAGCGCCGGGCTCCATGCCTCGAAGGAGCCCACCCTCAGCTACTGGAGGTCCCATCAACTCGTCTTGTGGAGCCAGGGGACGAGGATGGAGAGCTACTGGCCAACGGAAAGAGAAGACCAAACCCAAAGAGAACCCCAGTATCAACATCATGCACTGGAATGCAGAAGGGGTTACCAACAAGAAATCAGAGCTCGAACAGTTCCTGTACGAAAACAACATTGATATCTGCTGCATTCAAGAGACACACCTGCAAGAAGGAAAACCATTTAAGATCAGAGGTTACCAGATTTTCCGGTGTGATCGAAGAGGAAGAAAGAAAGGTGGGGTGATGACCTTGGTCCGAAACAGCGTGAACGCCAGCCAGATCAAAACCTTTATGGAAGAGGCAGAATATATCAAGATCAAGGTAACAACCAGCAACTCTGTGATTGAAATTGTCAATTATTACTGCCCTAATGACAAGAATCTCTCACTTGACACAATCCAGGTCCCGGACTGCCACTTCCTCATTGCGGGAGACTTTAATAGCCAGTCCCAGAGCTGGGGATACAGAACACTTGATAAACGAGGAGAAGACATTGAAGCATGGCAAGATGAAAAGCACCTTTTACTTGTCAACGATCCCACAGATCAGCCTACCTTCTACTCGCGCCGATGGCACTCGACAACAACGCCGGACTTGGCATTTTGTACAGAAGACATTCACAGAAACCTCAGTAGAGTGGTCGGATTGCAGTTAGGAGGAAGCGACCACCGCCCAGTCCTCCTCTCTCTTTCTGGAAGTATTTCGACCAGTTCACCTCAACATCCAAGGTGGAACTACAAAAAGGCAAATTGGAGTCTGTTCGGCATTCGTTCCAATGAGCTTACCCATAATATAGCAGTAGAAGGGAGAAACATCAACAATGTGGTAAAGGAATTTAATTCAAGTATCCTCAAGGCTGCCAATGAAGCGATTCCTCGAGGGTTCAGGAAAAACTACCGCCCCTACTGGACAACAGAACTGCAAGCAGCACATGATAAACTAGACAAGGCCAGAGAAGATGCAGAGGGTAATCCCTGTCATGAAAACCACTTCACGCTACAACAAACTAAAGCCAGGTATCTAAAGACCAAGCTGGAGGCCAAAAGAAGAAGCTGGAGGGAAAAGACGGCAGGGTTTAATTTAGAGAGAGACACCACAAAACTATGGAGACTGACTAAAGCACTCAATGATGAGGGTGTCAGGGGAGAGAAGATTACTCTTGAAGAAGATGGACAAACACTGACAGGAAAGATGGCAGCAGATGCCTTTGCGAAGGCATATGCAAAAGAAAGCAACATTTCTATACCACGAATGCGTCAAAGGGAGGTTAGAAAAGAGCAAAAGGAAAGAACAGACACCAACACTCACGATGCAATGAAAGTTGACATTAGTTTAACAGAACTGAAGAAGGCTATCCGCCAACTGAAAAAGAAGAAATCTCCCGGGCCAGATGGCATTACGAATGAAATGATCCAACACCTTGGTAATGCATCTCTTCGCAAGTTGCTAGACATCTTTAATCTCAGTTGGACCAATGGAGAGGTTCCTCAGTGCTGGAAGGAAGCCAGAATGACTCCTATTCTGAAAAAAGGAAAGAACAAGACGAAAGTGCTGAGCTACCGTCCTATCAGTCTTACAAGCTGCATATGCAAGACCATGGAGCGCATCATCAACCAGCGGTTGCAGTGGTACCTGGAGTCAGAGAACATTATAGTTTCAGAGCAGGCCGGATTCAGAAGATACAGGAGCACAGAAGATCAAACAACACATCTTGCACAGGTCATAGAGGACACTTTTCAAGCCAAGAAGGTGATGCTAGCTGCCTTTATCGATCTGCAGAAAGCATTTGACAAGGTGTGGAAGGATGGCCTCCTCGTGAAGCTCTGGCGCACAGGCATCGGTGGCAACATGTTCCGATGGACCAAGTCATACCTACACAATCGCAGAGCTAGGGTGCTGGTGGATGGACAATCTGGACAGAATGTATTGCTGAGACAAGGGGTGCCACAAGGCGGAGTATTATCACCTACTCTGTTCATACTCTTCATCAATGACATTGTAGCAGAGCTGCCCAATGGGATCCAAGCAGCCCTCTATGCAGATGACCTCGTAATCTGGTGCACCGAGGAGTACACAACGACTGCCACGTACAGAATGCAGCTCGCCGTGGACAGAATTACAGCTTGGGCCAATCGCTGGTGTATTACCATCAACAAAGAAAAATCATCAGCCATGCTATTCACACTGTCCACCAAAACCAAGGTTGGCAATCTGACACTGGGCGGTACTCCACTCGAATACGAGGACCAGCAGACATACCTGGGAGTCACATATGACAGAAGATTAACATGGAAGGAGCACATCCAGAATGCAGAGGCAAAGGCCAGAAGAAAGCTAAACATCATGAGGAAGCTGGCAGGAACAAAGTGGGGTGCCAATGAAAGGATCCTCAAGACCATCTACCTAGGTGCCGTACGACCACACCTTGAGTATGGATCCAGCTCATGGATGACAACAGCTAAATCTCATCAACAGAACCTCGACAGAGTACAAAACCAGGCACTGCGCATCATCACTGGTGGAATGAGATCAACACCAATAGAAAAAATGGAGCAGACAGCAGGCATTCCCCCACTTAGCAAAGGAAGGGAATGCAAAGCACTGATCCAAACTGCAAAGTTCAAATCGTTCAATAACCACCCGATGAAGATCAGGCAAGCACAGCTGTCATCAGGAAGACTTAAAAGATCAAGTTTTGTGAAAGAGACAAAAGCACTTCAAAGGAAACACCAAGAGATGTTGCCAGCACAAATAGAAGATCCAAACCACACCCTTGATCCTCCACCCTGGGAAAACAAACTAGAGAGCATAGCTATTCGCACCACAGTACCTCATCTCACAACCAAAAATGAACACAGTGATGTGAGCAAGAAGGCCCTGACCCTAGCCATGCTGGAAGAAATGTACCCTCAGGAGACATGGATAAGGATCTACACAGATGGATCAGCCAAAGATGCAATTAGGAGCGGAGGTGCCGGACTGCACATACAGTATCCAAACGGACAACATGAGTCAGCTGCAATACCGACAGGCAAACACTGCACAAACTACAGAGCTGAAGTCAAAGCACTGGTTCATGCAGCTAATACCATCAGCAGAACAGCAGACCCTATTGCACAGATTGTCTTTTTATCTGATGCCCGCTCCGTCCTTGAGGCTATCACCAAAGGTAAGCTGCCACAACTTGAAGAAGCACTACAAACCATCAAATGCTTTCGGATAGCACTGCAGTGGATCCCCTCACACTGTTGAGTCCAAGGAAATGAGGAAGCAGACAAGATGGCAAAGGTGGGTGCAGAAGAGAATCAGACAGAAAACATGGTTACCCATACAGAGATGAAGACTATCATTAAGTCCCTCTATAGAACACCTCAATCAGAAGATGCCTACCATCATCTCTCGAGGCCAGAGCAAGTAACCATTTTTCGTCTCAGAACTGGACACAACAGACTAAACCAACACATGTACAGGCGGTTCCACCTTACGACATCGCCCGCTTGTCCTTGTGGAGAAGCAGAACAGACCACAGAGCACATACTTCAATGTTGCAGTACGTATCAGCTGCTGAGAGAAGAGATCTGGCCTTTGTCAACCTCTATTCTTGAAAAGCTGTATGGGCCTGTGGAAGAACTGCAGAAAACCACAGATTTCATCTTGAGAACGGCTCTCCAAGTGTGATACCAGCGATCGAAAAGAAGAAGAAGATGCCCTCAAACTCTCTTCCGCATCACGTAACGCGGTGTTAGCCGAACGCAACACGTTCAAACACAGTGCTCCCGTGTCAGACCGGGAACCTGGCCGCGTATCTTCACCCAGCGCTGCATGGTCATCTGTGCTTGGCTTCGGTACTACACACTATAGCTGATATTGATCAGCTGTAATACGGCACCACTTTGCCACTTCGCAGGGGGCCTTCGCTAAACGTCTATGTGCACTAATGGACGTCTCCGCTGCAGTGAACATATCAACAATATGATCAGCTAACGGCAAAGATGGCATAGCGGTAACAGTCGGTTTACCTGCCAGCCACGGGCGCTGGTCCCGTTGACTGGCTGACTGAACCACGGCAAGATCTGGCCTGACGTTAATTAGCCACTGACAAGCATCAGACCAGTCTTCCTCCGTGGCCACCTGTGAATGCTCTACAAGATGAGGGCCTTCATCATCCTCCTGAGCAATCACAGGTGTGTACGTGGCTGGAGGAACTGATACGCCTGGCAAGCCAGAGAGAACAGGCATGCTAAACTGACTGGCTTGACCAGGAGCAGGCGCCGTGGCATTGCGTGGGGAAAATTTTGCCACACCACGGCCCTGGCCAGCACCTGCTACACCATCGGCAAGCCGAGGTATGCAGTAAAACTGGCCATCAGATCCAGCCCGGGCTACCTTCTGCGCCGTGAACACTACTCCTGCATGAGTAGTACCGTGGACAATGTCACCCGTGTTACCCGCGAGGGGTGCACACACATCAATGTCCATGGCCACGGCGCCAAGAGAACCCAGCAGATAATCCTCTTCTTCCTGGCCAGAAAGATTAGACTCCAGGTTAGCAAAGAATGCTAACCCGGACTGGCCAGGAGAGGTACCATAGGAGGAACTGGTACCTGCAGGGTGCGGATAATCCTGGCCTGATAGGCAGGCAGGTTCCAGCGACACCTGACCACGAACAACCGGCGCTGCAAGCCTGCTGCCAGTGTTTTTACCGTGGATTTCACCCTCTATTAGGGCCACCTCTGAATCATGGTCGAAAACTGATAGGTCCCTAAATAGCACCGATTCAGAGGCGGGGATTATCTGGTCCGGAGCAGATGAAGAGGACAACAAAAGATTTGGACGAGGAAGCATGCCACGAAGCAATTCTGGGACCAAATATTTAATTGCCCTCTTCATCTCTCCCATCATCTCAATACGGAAGGCCTCCATATCCATAGCGGACGAGGCCTTCCTCTTACCCTTCTTACCAGAAGCCTCTTTCTTACTCTTCCTCTCCTCCTCTGGAGCCTTCTCCCTGGTCTGTAATGAGAGAAATTCAGACATTAGCTCCCTTAGCTCCCCCCCCATCTTTTACAGATCTCACATTTAAGCAATGGCCCACATGGGCTGCACTGGGAGCATAAATGGGGGAAGAACTTGTCAAGGATAAATCTTCCACATGAAGGACAACCAGGCCTCTGAAACACAGCAGAGGACGAAGACAATGAGTATTACAGATATTGAATTAGAACACAACACGAAATAAACAAGGAGGAAGGGGCCATAAGACCCAAGCTAATAATGATAATAAATCAGCGTTGGACAAAACTTAGAACTGATAGTAAGCCTGATTATGACATCATAACTTCAAAAATAAGAAGTTAAATCGATCCGAAACAAAACCTCCAGGTGTAAGGACGAATTGTAATCATATCCAGAACATTCTAACTAGACCGGATAGTTTATACAGACTATACAAACATCAGATAAACAATAATAAATGGCAGTAAGATTTTATAAATATTGTCAAATATAATTGAAATGCCTCATATCATAACTAGAGTACCTGAGTCTCTAGCATAGACAAACCATCTGATCTGATGAACCGGACACTCCACCAACCTTATGACATCTTAACTCTCTCCACCTTAGGGAGAAGGAAGTGGATCAAGAGGGCAAAGTGAGAAGACCTTCATCCGAGGCCTCCAACTCACTGGGAAAAAGATTTTTGGTTAGATAACCTTACAATGTTAGTAGGAAACGGAACCTTGGTGGAGAGAAAACCAAACTCTCTGAAGATGTGATGTCCTAACACTTCTAGGTAGATACCTGTGGACATAAACACAATGAGAGATTAGTATTTCATAGCGCCATTTCGAAATAAACTAGTTATTTTAGGCGCTTATCATGATAAACGCGAGTCCCGGAAACACATTACACCGGGAAAACTCGCTAAAATATAATAGAAGTCACCTGATGGCTAGGTCCTGGGCGCTCCTCTGGAGTAGTAACACGTTCTGCCATATTAATCCAGGAGAAATAGAACTTCTACACAGCCAAAACTTTCAGAAATTAAGGAAAAGCCTATGAGCATAGAAAACATGAGTTGTCTCTCAGCCAATAAATTAGCAAAGAGGAAGTGCTAGTCTGCGCATGCGCGGTGGTGGGGCTAGCATCCGCCGGACTGCACACTGACTCCCTGCCCAGTAGGGGCACCTAACTTTTTTTATTCTGAGTGTTTATTGAGTGAAAACCGATATTTAGCAATATCAAAGAGTATTAGGGAGGTAAGTATACCCTTGAAGTGAAAACCAGTAACTCATAAACCAGAGTTAAAAAACCCAAAAAAACACCACTAAGTATACAATCGACATATTAGGGAGAATAGAGATTATTATAGACATGATTCCTGTATCAGAAACTCTTAAATATGTAGCTGAACTTCAGCGCAAAGCTATAAAAACTTAAGCTGGATAGCAGGCTGACTGTCCTGCTTGCAGAATATTTGAAAAGTGAATCTGTTTCCTATTTGGGATCTGTTGCGTATGCGCGCGCACTTAGTGACAGGCGTCACCAAGGAGTGAGTACAGACTGGTGCCAGTCTATACTGAGGCTTATGCTGGGGTTACCTTACCAGTAGCCTGGTTAAGGGTATGCACAGTGATGATAAAGGCATAAGGGAGTATGTAAGTGAGCATAAAAATCTTATTCTGATAGCTAAATGCAGATATTTGATTTAGCAAGTAGTGATTGAATGGTCAAGATGTTTTTGTGGTGCAATAGCAACAATGTTTGTCACAGAGGGTGACGCTGTGGCCATATCTACATTTACCATGGAATGGAAACAAATTTATAAGGAAATATAGCTCCTTTTCAGAAGTGTTTTGTCTCACCATGGGAAGATGCTGGCTGTATATATTTGTTATAAAAAAGGACATCTATTCATCATAAAGAAGCCACCTGACAGGTTTCATCCAATTATTATTTTAGCGATTCTGTATATGCCGCTTATGAGAACATTGACAAAAAACATGATTTTTTTAATTTTCACCCAAAATCTTGAACCTATTAAGGTAAAGCCTTCAAAAGACACATCTACCCAATACAAAGAAGTCAAATGCCAAGTTTCATTTAATTATTTTAAGTGATTCTGTATGATACGCATTTTATGAGAACGTTGACAAAATCATGCATTTTTGCATTTAAATCACATTTTCACCCAAAATCGTGGACCTATATAGGCGAATCCTTCAAAAGGCATATCTACACATAAAGCCACCTGCCAAGTTTCATTAAATTATTTTAAGCAATTCTGTATGATATGCTTCTCATGAAAAATTTATTTTAAAAATGGTGAGTTTTTGCCATTAAAAAGCCAATTTTCACCCAAAGTCTTGGACCTATAAAGGTGAATCCTTGAAAAGGTCCCAGTCTTCATCATAAAGAATCCTTCAATAGGCTCTTCACCCCACCATACACCTGCCAAGTTTCATTAAATTATTTTAAGCGATTCTGTATGATATACTGTTTATGAGAACATCGACAAAAATCACCCAACAGACCCCCCTTTAGGGGGGTTGGTTTGCAGTTTTATTAACCACTATAAAAACATACTTACCGTTCAATCACTACTTGCTAAATCAAATATCTGCATTTAGCTATCAGAATAAGATTTTTATGCTCGCTTACATTCTCCCTATTGCCAATACCATCACCATGTTGACCCTCAATCAGGCTTCTGGTAGAGGGTCCCCTTGCATTAGCGTCACAATAGACTGGCTCCAGTATGTACTCACTCCTTGGTGACGCCTGTCACTAAGCACGCCCACGCATGCGCAATAGGTCCCAAATGAGAAAACTAATTCACTTTTCTAAATTTAAGTGCCATGTATCATGAATAGATTCTCAAATCAATACCCAGCGGGGTGGCTGAGAGTGGGTCATAGTGATTGAACGGTAAGTATGTTTTATAGTGGTTAATAAAACTACAGACCAACCCACTAAAGGGGGGTCTGTTGGGGGTTGTTATTACACCACAAAAACATATTGACGTTCAATCACTACTTGCTATTTGGTCAGTGCCCCACTATGAAACTTAGGTGGGAGATTTGAGAATCCATAAGCAAGGATAAAAATCAAACAATGACAAAAACAAATGTTAATAACATAACATAATGGTGCATCTTAATCAATCACACAGTGATTAGCAAATAAGTAAAACTTTAAACTTAAAGAAATAAATAAAAACCAAAGAACAACTCTCACCATTACACGCAGACACACGGTCCTAACGAAAATTGTGGGATGTGCTTGGTAAATGGTCTTCAGCCTTTTTAGTTAAAATCGTAATGTTTCTAAAAAAGGAAGCCGCTGCACTGATCTTTTAAGTAAAAAGTAGTAAAAGTAGACTCGGATTTCCATCCTGCAACTTGCATAACTTCGTCTACAGAAGAGCCAGCAAAAAAGAGCAAAAGAGGTAGCCATCCCGCTAATGTCATGAGCTTTAATGTGAGAAAGATTAATTTGCTCAGGATAAGGTATCTCATAACAAAGGCGGATGGTCTCACAAATCCATCTGGCAATAGATGCCTTAGAAACTGGTCTGGCTACCCCTTCCGCATACGTGACCCAGAAATGGGACGGATCGGATATCTTAAAGTCAGTACGATGCTTGTAAACTTTTAGAGGTCTGACAGGACACCAAAATCTGTCAGACGGAGAAAAGGAGGTTAAAGATTTTAAAATAATCGGCTTAGCTGGATAATGGTTGGATTGAGTCTTAGATAAAAAATCCCTTCTAGGATATAAGATTAGACTGTCCCCAGATTCGATAAACCTATCCTTTTCAGCGGAAAAAGCATGGATTTCGGATCGTCTTCTAGCAGAAGCAGATGCAACTAGAAAAACGGTCTTAAAAGTTAAAAGTTTCAAGCTAATCGAAGAGATAGGTTCAAAATGATGACCTGCCAAAATCTGAAGAACCAGAGCCACGTTCCAGGAAGGTAAAGGTTTAGCAACTGGAGGACGAATATTGTCTAAACCTCCAATGAAACCATTAAGAACCTTAGTATCTTTAACATCAGCGTTCAACAGACAAGGAAGAGAAGATGCTAAAGAAAATCTATATCCTCTTATAGTGTTAGCAGACAAATGTAAGGCATCGAACAGATAAGATAAAAAGTCTAACACCTGGGAAATAGAAACAGAATCGGGCACGAGACCATGATCTGTACACCATCCTCCAAAGATTTTAAGTCGACCCTTGTAAACTCTGCGGGTTGACTCCCTCCTGGCAGAGTCAATGATTTCCTGAGACCTTGCAGAAACTTTACTCTCAGGAATCTAACACTCGATATTCTCCAAACGCACAGACTGAAGATTCCTGGATTTGGATGAAGGCAAGTTCCCCTCACTTGAGACAGAAGGTCTGGAGAAATTGGAAGAAGACGAGGGAAGTCTACCAGGATATCGAGAAGATCTACAAACCAAATCCTCTTTGGCCAAAAGGGAGCTATCAGCAAGATCTCGCAGATCTGGTCCCTGACCTTCTTCAAAACCAAAGGAATCAGGATTGTTGGAGGGAATGCATAAGCAAAGATTCCTGTACAGGACTGAGACAGGGCATCCACCACCAATGCCCGATTGTTCGGAAAAGGAGACATGAAAGAGGAGATCTGGGCATGCAGAGGTCGTGAACAGATCTACGTGGGGATGATCCATGAGGTTGAAGATCGCTTTGACAACCGACCTCTTTAACTGCCACTCTGTGTGGGCGAACTTGTTGGGACGAGACAGTTGGTCCGCAAGAAAATTCAGACAGCGTGGGATATGAGTGGACACTAGAAAAATTTGATTCTTGCGACACCACAAGAGGAGGTTCCACACTTCCAGGCAGAGGAATGATGACTTCGTGACCCCCTGCCTGTTGATATAAGAGACTACTGTTGAATCATCCGATCGAATCAAAAATTTGAGACCTTTTACTTGATTCGACCAAGAAAGGAGAGCCTTCTTGACAGCCCGCAATTCCAGAATGTTAATGGGGGCTGACGACTCCTCCAGGGACCACAGGCCAGACTGACAGGGAATCCCAGACTGCTCCCCATCCCTCCTGGGAAGCGTCTGTGAAGATAATTGCTTGATGAGAAGACTTTACCAGAGGAACACCCATCAGAAGCAGAGAACGATCCTTCCAAAAGTCTAGATGGGGAATTAAATGTTCTCTGATGGGGGATCTGATGGTAAATAGAGTGAACCGACTGTTTTCACAGGGACATAAGATACATTTGGAAAGTTATTCTCATCAGCGCCGCCCACGGAATGATACTCTCGACGCTGACCATCAAGCCAATCACGCTGAGGAAGAAATTTGCTCTGACCACGGAAGAGGAAAACAGAATTTCCATTGCTGCTAAGATGCCTTCTACCCTTAGATCTGAAGGGAAAACTAGACCTCGAGCTAGATCGAATGAAGCACATAGGTGGGTGAAAACCTCAGACGGAACCAATCTTGACTTTTCTAGATTTATAACACAAACTAGGCTGCAAGCCATACTGCAGACCTCTGGAATGATTCTTGACAGAATTGAGGAAGATTGAACGATGGTGAAGAATCCCTGCCACAGATGACACTAGGCAAGTGAAGAAAAACGGGCCGTGTTCAGGCCGAAGGGCATGACTCTGAATTGCCATACCCGACCCGTGAAAGCGAACCTCATGAATTTTCGGAACGAAGGGTGGATGAGAACGTGGATGTAGGCATCCTTCAGGTCTATGGAAGAGGTCCACATACCTGGAGACAGACTGGCTATAATCTGAGATACAGTCTCCATCTTGAATTTTGGAGTTGAGATTAGATGATTTAACCTTTTCAGATTGATGATTGGACGCCATCCACCTGTTTTCTTGGGGAGCAGAAAGAGAGTTGAGTAGTAGCCCGGGTCTACTCTCCATAAAGGAAGCTCTTCTATGGCTTTCTTTAAAATCATCGACTCCAATTCGTCTTCCAGGGCTCCCAGTTTCTCCGGGTTTGAAGGAGTCTGCGTCCATTTGGGAAGGAAAGACAGGGGAGGATGATGATTGATCCATGATGGAGCATAACACCAGCGGAGTTGATCTATAAGCCAGGAGTCCTGAACAAGGGCTTGCCACGTCTTCCAAAACAGAGACAGGCGCCCTCCTACTGGCACACTGGGTAAAAGAGACTGCATCGACAGGTCCAAAAGAGGGAGAAGAGGAAAAGATAAAACTGGGAAAAGAGGAAGGGATTGGCCTATGGCCATCCCTTCAAACTCGTTTTCCTTGGTAACCTCTAAAGGAGCGACCTCTAGAATTAGATCCAGATCCTCGTGAAAAAGCCTGACCCCATCTTACCTGAGAAGGGGCTTGACGGACTTGGGATCTGGGACGAAATGGATTCGAAATGATCCTCCTCCGCGGATCGGGATTGGGAAACGGAGGACCGGTTTGAGTTGGTGATTATCCTAGAAGGATAGGCGCCATACTCATCCGGCCTGAGACTCTTCCTCTTGGGGGAGGAATTCGGGCTCTTGACCGAGGAGGAGCCTCTCTTGACAGACGACTTCAAAACAGAGATCTGATCTCGCAGATCCTTGGCTGATCTAAGGCGATCGGATT
This sequence comes from Chaetoderma sp. LZ-2023a, assembly GCA_034401795.1. Lineage (NCBI taxonomy): Eukaryota > Metazoa > Mollusca > Caudofoveata > Chaetodermatida > Chaetodermatidae > Chaetoderma > Chaetoderma sp. LZ-2023a. Next base: position 143,205,441 of record CM067369.1, read on the forward strand.
CAGCTCAAAGAATATTAGGGGAAGCCTGGCCAAAGACATCCAATCCAAAAGGAGGAGCTGAAATAAGGTTACTCCTGAGGGAATTTGAAATATTGACCTCTGAAAGTTTCCTAGATCTTCTTTCAGAGGTAATGAAGCCCAAGGACCGGCAAACCGAGTTCAAAGAACCTCTCGAAACATCGGCTAAGGAGCGAAAGACCTCAGGAGAAATCTGATCATCTTTCTCCTGAGCCTTAAGAAGAGCATCTGAAAGAAGTGCTAGAAAATTTGCTGATTTGATCTGAGCTCGACAACCAGATGCCCATTTGAAAAGATCGGAAGATAACTCAACCTTAGAAGACTCCTTAAGATTTGAAGAAAGAACCTCCCAAGTCGGACCATTAAGAGATTGAGTAGAGGCCAATCTAATAAAATCGTCTTTCGGAACTTGAACAGGAGCATCTAACTTAGGAGTAAGAGAGAACTCTTTCGACTGGACATTGTTTACGTAGAAGTCAAGCATATCTACAACCAAGTTATCTACTGGAAGGAAACGAGGAGCACTAGATGAAGGATCCGATGAGGATAGAGTAGATCCAAAAGGAGGATCAATTGAAAATTCATCCTGAAGAGGAAGAGAGAGAGAGAGGAAGCTATCTATTGATGAGTCAAGGACCAATCATCTGCAGAGGCCCTAATCGGATAAAACCTTAGATCCCTGGCCCTGACTGATCTCGGAATAACATTAGCAGAAGAATGAGATGGAGAAGGAGGACCAAGGTCAGAATCTAGAGAAACAGAAGAATCAAAGTTTCTTAAGGAAGGAGAAATTAAACCTCTAGAGGCAAAAGCAGAAAATGAATCCAAAACCGAGGAAGCCTGATCAGAAGGGACGACATCAAGTTCCTCTCGCTGACTAGAAGGAAAAGAATATGAGTCCAAACCACTGGCAGAAAATATAGAGAATCGAAAATCTAGCGGAAAAAAAGAGAGGTGAAGGGAGGAATTGTGAGCCACTGAAAACAACGAAAAATCTAAACCTGAATCTACTATCTGAAATTCCAGTTCTGGAGAAAGAACAACAGATACAATAGGATCCAGATGATCAAAGGAAGGAGAGGAAGAGGAAGAAAAAGAAGGAAGAGAAGACACAGGAGAAGAGGAAGAATGGACATGATCAGAAGAGGGATTCTGATGGACAGAAGCAGGGATATGAAGAAATCCTGGAGAAGGAGATATAGCTGAGGAATGAAAAAGAGAAGATTGGGAAACATTATTAGAGGAAAAATCTCCGACATAGCAGACAAGGAGGAGGAAGAAGAAGGATGATTACTACCTCCCTTAGAAACCACAGGGGAAATGTCAGAAGATGAACAAGATTGAGACACCACCTCACGAAAGGAAGGATGAACAAATTCAGAAGAATGAACAGACTGAGAAAGAGAAGAATGATCAAAATCATGCCTAGAAAAAATCTGAACAGGAGAAGCGCGAAAATAATTAGAGTCAGAAGGATTAAAAATATTACTATAATGAGAATCTGAGTTAACCGGCAACTCATAATCAGATGCACAAAAATAACTTCCAGAGGAAACTGGTATGCCAGAACCGGAAGTAGGATGCTTAGCCAGATCTAACTGACCTGGAGAAGCACCTCTCAAACCGGAAGCAGAAACACTACTACCGGAAGAGGAAACAATACCACCGGAACCAGAAATGGAAGTTGGATGCAAGGTCTGATCTACCAGACCCGAACAAGCACCTCTAATACCAGAAGCAGATACACTGGCACCGGAAGCGGAAAATTCAGAACCAGAAAAAACCTGAATGCAAGGACGGATCCGACAGACCCGGATATGCATTATTCCTACCGGAAGTAGCCACACTACTACCGGAAACGGAAGCTGAAAAACCGGGACCGGAAATAGATGATGAATGCAAAGCCAGATCCAACAGACCCAGATATGCATTCTTCCCACCGGAAGTAGCAACACTACTACCGGAAACGGAAGCTGAAAAGCTGGGACCGGAAATAGATGATGGATGCAATTCCAGATCCAACAGACCCGGATATGCATTCTTCCTACTGGAAGTAGCAACACTACTACCGGAAACGGAATCTCAAAAGCCGGGACGGGAAATAGATGATGGATGCAATGCCAGATCCAACAGACTCGAATATGCATTCTTCCTACCGGAAGTAGCAACACTACCACCGGAAACGGAAAAGGAAAGACCGGAAATGGAAGTGGACGGAAAGACCAGATTATCATGAGACACCGGATGTTCAGCCAAGCCAGTAACAATCACAGTGCTCATATCCGGATGCCCGGTCAAACCATAAGACAATCCGGAATGCAAACCCGCTTGCCCAGACAAGCCAGGAGCAAACACGGGAGCAGAAGAGATAATAACTCGCAGAATATTTGAAAAGTGAATTAGTTTTCTCATTTGGGACCTACTGCACATGCGCGGGCGTGTTTAGTGACAGGCATCACCAAGGAGTGAGTACAGACTGGAGTCAGTCTATTGTGAGGCTAATGCAAGGGGACCCTCTACCAGAAGCCCGGTTGAGGGTCAACATGGTGATGGTATTGGTATTAGGGAGAATGTAAGTGAGCATAAAAATCTTATTCTGATAGCTAAATGCAGATATTTGATTTAGCAAGTAGTGATTGAATGCTCAAGATGTTTTTGTGGTGTAATAACAACTTGAGTTTTTGCACTAAAAAGTTGATTTTCACCCTGAATCTTATACCTAAAACGGTGAATCCTTCATAAGGCGCATTTGCGTACCATACGTGAAGCCTACACCAAGTTTCATTAAAATATATTTAGCGGTTGTGTATGATATGCTGTTTGAGATATTGTGGATGGACTGACAGAGACTTATGCTGTGATTACTATAGGGCATCCACACCTTCTGATGCGGGACCCTAAATATTTCAGTGTGTAATTTGTAAATTCATCAAAGAATATAATTCAAAAAGTTTTGACAGATTTTAAAATTTTCGTGATGAAGCTATGTCATTTTGATTGTGACGTCAGTTAACATGTGATGTACTTGTGATGTCAGATACTTTAGTGACAGATCAGATCTTCCATTAATCACATAGTCCTTAACTATAAGATAAATATTATAACTATTATTATTATTATTACTATTATTATTTATTATTTTTTCTCTCACATATTCTGATTCTCGGCAGTCATTTCGCTTGGCTTAAGGTCGGCTAGTAGATCTTTCATCTGCAAAGAAGCAGTATTACTATCTTCCACTATGACTGGTGAATCCAACAACAATTTCTCAGTGCAGCTATCTATTTTAGCATCTGCAATGAGAAGCACAACTACTTGCTGGATTATACAAACAAAACAATTGGAAAACTCATTAGCCTACAAAAAGAGACCACTGAATGGCACACAGTTTTATTGTAAATCCTGTGGCTTTTCCGGTAGATAAACAAGTCTGCTGTTTGTCAGCGATTTAGTAAACAATTACTGAAATAGAAATGAAATAAAAAACTTAAACCAGATTTATGATCTTTGAAAATATATGTATCCATAACAATGATCTTGATGCTAGAAAACTGGAATCAAGATTGAATGGGTTAATAGAGTTGGGCACATAAATAGATGGCTGGATGAGTGAAAAAGAAACAGACAGTAATGGCCCCTTCCAGCTTATGCATTCATCATCTGATGTCATATGATGTTATAATCAACTGTGACGTTCAGGACGAGATCATAATTAATTATGGCATGAATGACTCAATTTAGTCTGTCTTAATGCTTAATAGTCTGACACGTTATATGAATTGTATATCTTTACCATTTAATAAACATTCTGTTGAATTTTAATACTAAATCAGAGCACTCAATCAAATTCATTTTAAAATATTTAACATCTTACCTGTATAGTTTTCTGGAAATTGATAGTCAAAAGGTTCAGGGATCAATCAATCCCAACACGAGCGAGGTGTGGGTGAAGCATAGCTAGTGATGGGTGGGGGCAGAGCTAAAACTGTAAAGGTCCATTACCCCTTGCCCAACACTGTGATTGTTGGGGCGTGTTAATAACAAAATATTTATTAGAAACACATCACAGTTACTTACATTTAACAAACACTGTAGAGATGACAAAACTTTCAGAAGCATTTGAGGTTCTAACGATAACATGTACCTTTAATGTATCTAAAACAGAAATCAATACCTTCATTCATAATGCAGAAGTCTGGCTCAGTCACCTCTAGTGGAGAAAATGTTGGAAATTCAACATATGTTTTATGTGCATCATCAGTAGAGTTGAACAAATTACCAAAAGCATCTTCATGGCCTGTGGAAACAGAGTAACAGTTGAGGAATCTAGCCATTTCCACACTGAACAATCTTGATAAAGGAAGAAATATTCTAATAAAAAATAATTGGAAAATCTAATGTTTGCCGTGAGATATCTAAAAATCTTAAGAAAAGTTTACATAGTTCTCTTTTTATAAGGGAGATGATACTTACCATGGATTGATGTATAATCTCATATTGACTGGGCTCTATAATACAGAATTAATTCTAAAACTGTCTGCATTAGACAGCAGGCCACAAAAATTACACATTCCTGCGGTCTGGGGTAACCACTTTTTACTGCAGTGCAAACAAATTTTAACATATTGGTTGCCCTGGGGGACAATCTAGATAAGTTGTTATTTTCAGGACTTGTATATGTACTCATGGTTAGTATTTATTTTATTTAGTCTTAACCCTTTCACACTCAAATTTGTTCAAGAAAATTTAAATTTTTCATAGAAAACGTCCATTTGCAGACCAAGAAGAATTTTTTTGGAAATTTACCACTAGAATGACTGGCTTGGTTATCAAGCCAGTCATTCCAATAGTAAATTTTCAAAAAGTCTTCTCTTGGTCTGCAAATGGACATTTCTCAAGACCACTACAGAAGCTGTTTTTGGCTGATATGAGGGATAAATGCTTGAGTTGGTATTTACAGAGATTCTGTATCTGTATAGCTTACAACAATACATATTTTCAACAGAATTTACAGCAATGGGGAAACCTAATTTAAATGCCATACTTGCCCCTGGGGGAAACAAAATATTTTTATAATTTTCGAGCCCTGGACAGGTGACCTGCTACTATGCAAAACTGCAAAAGGTACAAGGGCACACGTTCAGTGGCATGCATTGCCAAATTGAACTAAATGACAATAAATGGTCACTGTATTGGGTGGCAATGCTTGGTTGTAGTTTGCATTGTATGTACCATCTCCTTCATAAATAATAGAAGTCTGAGATTTTATTGATTTTATTTCAAGTTTTACTATGCCGATAACTACTGATATACCCAGAATTTAAAAGAGAATTCAGTGAGTCAGGAGATGTAGTCGTTACAAAAATAATCGCAGAAAGAGTGTAATTTTCTATCACAAACTCTCTAACAGGAAAAAGAGAGCAAATAATTATAGCATTAGGTCAAAGAGACTACCGCTTGGATAAACCTTGATCCTCCAGGTGACCTGCCTTCTACAGAGTAGGAGCTCGTGAAAACACTATCATCTTAAGGCACTGTGTACTAATGTTAACAGTAGCAAATGAACATTAAAGGAATATGCTTCAATATATTCACCTCGTAGAGAAAATCGAGATAACTAATAGCTAATACTCACATATATTAGAGAAAACATGGTTCACAAGCATATAAAATTAACCTTTATTAAAACATTGTCTCCTCGATATAGTCTGTAGAAGCAACTTACAAAGTGAGTGTTCCTGATGAATATGCTATGAGAATTGTGTTATTTTTGAATGTCAACCTAACGTACAGCACAATCAAGAGTGTTTCCTATGGTATTAACATCACGAAGGTAATGGTTGGTAAAACTAGGTTTACAGTGCCATAGACATAATATTCTCCATGCAAACTATGTTAAACTCGTGAAAGCTAATATGCCATGGACACTGTAAGCTTTGGCTCTGTCTACCTGCATCCCTGTGGCCATCTTATGACACATCTGGATATGGCATCCTTAGATGGTCTGTTATGTGGGCCAAATGACACAACCACAGGTAGAATGCGCCATTCCACCAGTCATCTCTTCATTTTTACAATGAATAAGAGCGATGACCAGATACCATGCTTTTTAATCAGGACCCAGTTTAGACAGCCTTAGCATGAAAATCACTTTATCGGGATATTTTAATGACTAATTTTTTGACATAAATTTCATTCTTGGAAGTGGACATAGACCTTCCCCTGTAACCAAAGTGTTCTGGGTCTTCTGAAAGTGCATGAATATCAATCCTCATAGCAGAAGTGGCAGCCACCACAAACAGTTTTGAGTATTAGATGCTTCATCGAAACTGACATTAATTATTTGAATGGCAGTTCTGTTAAGACTTAGTGATAGATTTCATGCCAGGATAGCTGCTGAAGGTTATGTGTTTGAAAACTGTCACAACGGAAGCCTGCTATATAGGATCCATTTCTTTGAACAGATGATCCATCACACATTGGTTCAGTTGAAAATTGCTCATTCCTTTAATAACTTCATTTAAAGTGTCGTTCTCCACTCCTACAATGGCCAGACTGGGAACGACTGAAGCTAATGCAGACTTATATGCTGCTAGGGGTGAAGGTAAAAGTGTGTCAACTTCGTCTAAATGACAGATAAAATCTGCTACGTGTTGAACAGATGCAGAAAAGGGATTAATATCTCTTCCCTTACACCACTCTGCAAATTTGTTGATTCTATAGTTATATGTCTTGGTGGTTGACCCGCTTCTGGCTGAAGTGACAAACTTCGCTGCTTGCTCAGAAAAGCCACCCTTAATTGCATGCTGCTTGATAACATCCATGCAGTCAATTGGAACATCTCCAGTCTGTCGTGGAGATACAGACCTTTGTTCTGAGAGATCGGATCCTTTCTGTCCGGCAGATCCGTAAACCATGATCGGCCTGGCCAATGAGGGGCGATCAGTAGTACTTGGCATATGACCTCCCTTATCTTTGCCAGAACTTTTGGGATGAGAATCGTTGGAGGATACGTGTAGGTGTACATTCCTTTCCAACTTATCGCCAGTGCGTCTACTACTAGAGCCAGTGGGTCCGGGATCCGTGACATGTATGTGACTATCTTTGTGTTTCCTTTCATCACAAATAGATCCACATTTGGCTTGCCCCAATGTTTGAAAAGAACCTCCGCTACCGATTGGTTGAGCTGCCATTCCGTCAGATGGCAAACTGTCCTTTGACTGAGAGCATCCGCTAGGATGTTCAATCATCCTGGAATGTGTGCTGCCGGAAGAATAATATTCCTTTCTTGGCACCACAGCAGAAGGTTCCATATCATCATACACAACTCCGGTGATCTCGTCCCGCCTTGGCGGTTCAAATAAGACACCACTGTTGAGTTGTCTGTCCTTACCAGAACAATTTTGTCTCAGATTAAGTTCTCAAATTTTTGAAGTGCTAATGCCACTGGTAATAATTCGAGAACATTTATGTGTTTCTGTGCATTGGTCCGATCCCATTCCCTTGCCACTGACAGATCATCCAGTACTGCTCCCCAACCCGTCGTCGATGCATCTGTAAAGATGGACATCTGCGGTTGAGAAGGTTGTAGAGGAACACCTCGCAGGCAATTCTGTTCTGATAACCACCACTGAAGATGGAATATCAATGGTTCTTTTACTGGAATCCTCAGAGACAACGCATCCGTTCTCTGAGACCAGAATGACATCAAATACATCTGAATCGGCCTGCACCGGAGTGCCGCATAAGAACCACCTTCAGAATTACTAGCAAACCCAGTATTCTGAGAAATTGACGCGCCATCAGATAGGCTCCTAGAGAAACTGACTCCAGAACTGCAATCAAACTCTTGACTCTGCTCTCCACCGGTAAAGCTACACCGTCCCTGAGATTGAAAAGAATTCCCAGATACACAAACTCCTGGGAGGGAGTCAATTCTGATTTCTCTAGATTTACAATCCATCCTAGGTCCTTTAGTAAGGCCAGGACTACCTTAAGATTGTTGCGCAGAGTGACTGGATTCCCCGCCTTCAGCAGCCAGTCGTCTATGCAAGTATGAAAAGGTATATTTCTATCTGCGATGGCATCTAGACGATCGGATTCCCTTGGAACGGGAGTCCATACTGGAGTCGATGTTAACGGAACTAACGATTGACGGATGAGTCAGGCCGGTTCGTAGCCGTTTCTTAGTCAATCACAGACTAAACAATCTTACACGACCTGTTCCCACTGGTTTGAGAACATTTGAAGTCTGCCTCATACGGTAGGAATCCGCACATGGCTCGTGGTCGATGTTGCATGATAAGACGCTAATTCGCTTGGGTGAAAATTCTTGACTCCCTTCGTTCCTGGCGCCACCAAAACGGGTCTCACCGGAAACCCATCAGGACCATCCCCCACGGCCACCTCGCGGCTTCTTGGAGTATGCCGGCCCGGGACCGCTGCCATGATTATCCTTATGGTAACCACCGCGACCCGAGCCGCCACCCTTCTTATCGTCTTCATACGGCCTCTTAATAGAGGACTTGTACGAAGACGAATGGCCAGGTCACTGTGAACCGGATGTCCAATGGGCATCACTGCCAGAAGGACGGAAGGGCGATATCTGGCGCTGCCTCTGTTGCTCCTGCCGATGATGCTTGTAGGACTGCTGCGGCCGAGTCCTCTTCGTCGACTTCCACAACTTGCCGACTACTTCTTGCTCTGCGACCACTGACGCAACTTTGGAAAGAGCTTGCCATGCCGAGCCGCCAAACAAGCCAACACCAAAGAAGGGTGCAGAAGATAACGCAGCCCTCATCTCTGGTCCTGGTTCTACGCAATCGAGAACCATTCTCCTTCGTTCCGCCAACGATCTTGTGATCACCATGGCCAGGCAATCTTGGTACAAGCGCATAGTGTCCCAGATAACTCCGGGAGCAGCCTCTGGCACTTCCCCACCTTCCGCCACGCAGGTCAGCACACCCTGCAAGACCCTGTACATCTGTGCAATGAGAGTCAACTCATTGAAAGGATTTTTGATAGCCTGGGAAACCAAAGATCGAGAACGACCCTTGCCTTTCCCGGCTAATGGCCTGATCAGTGCTTCTCTTTCCCCTACTGAAAGCCGAGGCCATCAAAGGACTACCATTCTCATCCTCCTTCCCACCCTTGAGAGCTACGGACCAAGCCTCCAATACGAAGTGGATCCATAGCCTGACTGCTTGCGGCTCCAGTATCTAGCGAATCGACAGATACGGATTCACTGCAATCCGTCGGCTCCAGCACGGGAGCCGGGACTATGGCCGCTACTACGGTAGGAGATGGAACTCGGAGCCGTCATAATGGCCTCCGTGATGCCAGTGGGAGCCATAAAACATGGCTCCAATGGCAATGCGGCCTGAGCGAAGTCCGGGTGAAAGATGTCCGATGGAATGTCGACATCTCCACCCAGCTGGCAAACCTGTACAAAACCCATGGGTGACCCGCGGGAAGTACTAGTATCTGCCACCTGAGAAAGCTCCAGTATGCCAGAGTCTTCCATCAGGAGGATATCTTCCTCCTCCGCCGTCGGGTCTTGAGCCAAAGTGGGAGGAAGGACAGGTGCTTGTCCCTCCGCAGAACTGGCCGGACCACTGATGGGTAGTCCTGCACCAGCCTGCATCGTCGGGATCGTGGACTGGAATGACTCGAACATCGCCTTGAATTGGGCTGCCCAAACACCCAAGGCCGAGTCCATACGCTCATTCAGATGCTCTTCAAGACCTTTTACTGACGCCTGATCTACTTTGGCTGCCTTGTCCCTCGCGATCCTCTCCAAATGCGCACGCTGATCATGGTCGAACTCCACCACCATCTCCGATGACCACTTGGCACATACATCGCAAGGACTTCCAACCTTGCACTTCATGCAGGCAACACAGTGATGACCTGAAAACTTCCATTTCATGAAGCGGTTGCAGCGCTGACAGAGCGTGTCAGGAGGGGCCTTGCCTTGCCCCTTCACTTTCTGCGAACACAGAATAAGAATTAAAACGCTGCACATGATAATATGATGACAAGCAACATGCCCAATTTACTTGATTGTAATTTTAAAATTACTTAGAAACATTAACTTTCTCTTAGACTAATGATAATCAAGTTTATGCAGGAAATATTTGAACATTTTTAGAGTGAAAAGTTTATAAACACGACTTGGTAATTAACTAATGTTAAAATAGCCAAGAAATAAAGACCGATCGCTACATACACCCTTGGCAATGAAGCAAGAGCTAAAGAAAGGCCTAAAACAGAGTGCATAGACATGACAAGCCAAAACAAAACATTAATCATGGGCGCCGCCATCTTGGCTACGGGCGCATTCATCTTGGAAGGAAGCGAGTCGCAAGAGAAATTAACCGAGTACCCGGATAAGATTAAACAGTTAACGGCTAATGGAGCGACTCCAACAATGGCTACCATTTTAAAATAATGTGCCAATTTAATTAAATTTTAATCAGTCATTACGGCACAAATGTTTAAATTCAAGATTGATACAACCTGCCCCTGTGATGACTTTCCCTTTCCTTCCATGAAGACAGCGATGGATAACGTCAAACACGATTAATTCTGCTAAAATTGCACAATTTTAGAGCTAAAAAACATGCAACTTTCAAAGTCAGCAAAATAGACAAATCTGACTGTGATTGAGAATTGACTCGGTACCTGGGGCTATGGTAATTCCTGGACACAGTATGGGCAGGACCATGGAGAGTGCGGAGTTTTAATTGCTTATTTTGAGCTAGACTAGATAATAGACATTATCATAATAGTACATCTGGTAAGTATTATTCGAAGTAGAAATAAATGTCACTTTGTGTGTTGCCTAAATTAGAATATTCAACACCTGATGATTGCAGCTGCCGTCCAGTGTCACTAGTTGAAGGTAATGAATAAATTTTTTTGCTAATTCCCTGGCTCTATCACACCGAAATAGTATAGAATTAATAAATTTGAGTGATTCAATTAAGCTCTTTGAAAATGGCTTGTGCATATGCCGGTCTGATACTTAGTTCCCCTTTACTTTTAATTCGGGTTTGAATTGATAGTCAGGGTCAGTGTAAAAAAATTTTTTTTCGTTCAGAATTTTTTGGGATTTGTAAAATTATATATTTTCGGAAAACTTTTAATGTGTCAAGTTCAAAAACCAATGTTTGCATTTGCACAAAAGTCTTCATGGCGGCCATCTTGAATTTCAAAATGGCCGCCATCAAAAATCTTTGAAATCCAATATATCTGCAACCATATGACCTAGATTAATAATTTTGATGTCTATATCTATGTTTTCTGGGTCAGTGAATGCATTGGTAACATTTATAATAAACTTCAAATAACAGAAATCATGTTTTGGTCGATAAGTCCTGACTTAATATGTAATTTACAGACAGCATCTGCAAATTTGTAACTTTTGTGATAATGTTGCAATGATGAATTTTATTTGGCATATAACAGAGTTATCTCACCAATTTAATCTAAGTATTCAAGCAACAATCAATGTGCTGCATCAGTTGATGTCTACCTAGTAACATTGGCGTCATCTTCATCATCTGATATAGACATCAACGATTGAGTAATCATCATTTTCACACTCTGCGCTGCATTGACAAAGCTCAGTGCATGGTAAGTCTTTGGATTTGCACGAGCATCGATGAGAGGAACAATTCGATTTGCATTGACACCTAACCATCTCAATGAGAGACTTTGGAGCTGGTAAAACATCTGTTGTTTTTGCCTTTAGTTGGCCACCTGTCTCCTTGTAGTATCCATTCTGTAGTGGATCCAGAAACACATGATGTGAAATGTCTGCCTGACCCCACACATTTGCCTGGACTTGTACACTTAAGGACATGCTGTTTCAAAGCACCAATAGTAGGCGGTATACTTTCACTATCAGCAAGCTGCTTACAGAATAAATGCCAACGTAACTCTGGGATGTTCTCAATTCTAACAGACTTTGGACAGTATGCAGCACACACAAATTTTGCCAGAGTTGAAAGTAGCTCATCTGTGACCTCAGTGCTTCTCGATAAATTTATCAGAGCGTCGATTACATCGCTGTCTGACTTTAGGAAAAGCTTTAACCATGTTGATTTACATATCCTAGAGAACCTGCCAATATTGTCTGCTCCAGTAAAGGCATGGAATGCGGGTAATGCTCTTACTTTCTCCATGCCTAGAGTTTTCCATATAGGCCGTAGCTTAATGGTACCAGAAACCATTGAGATAGACGTATTCTTAGGTAGATTGTCATAACATGCTATTGCCAGCACTAAGACATCAGTGTCTGGAGAGAAAATCACCAACTCTGCTGTAACAAGATTTCGCTGTGTTGCACATATGGCATGATAGATCATTAATGTATCAGCTTCCTCATGATTGTTGTTCTCAAAATGTAGGCTTCTATTACTTATCGTCTGGCCTGATGCTGATGCTATGACCAAGGTAGATGAGTCTTTATTGTACTCAATAGTCTTCTCTGCCAGATACTGCGCAAGATCATTCTTTGTTTGGTCATGAGACAAAAATCTTGTCATAGGGATATGCTTGATACTGGTATCATCTTTGACTTGATATTTAATTGGATCCTTCCCATGCCGTCGTTTCTCTCTGGTCGTGTTTTTCAGGGAATCTGCTTGATATGTATCAAATACAAGAATGATCTCATCATATCCTGCTGTCAGACTCATTAACCTGTCATTAAAACATTTACTAAAGTCGTTGACTGTCCCAATAGTTGCTGGTTTCTTTGCCAGCTTCTGGACAAGAACCATTCCATCCACAACTGCGATTCTCCTACTAGATTCCTTAGTTGTGACGGCAGTTGCTTCTGTTGCACCTAATAAGAGTGAATCCTCTGTGCTCTCGGTTTGTGGTAGGTCAGTCAGGAGCTTGATTAACTTCGACTTGTCGGTGCACTGTAGCACAGAGCCACACGGAGCAAACAGCGCCCTCGGTGTCAGTGTGAATTCAAAGTTGCTGATCGAATACTTCAAATCAATGTCTCGACTCGACTTTGAGAGAATCATCAGCCTAGCATATAGATCTTTAGCTTCCTTGAGATCAACAGCTTTGTCACGAATACGTACTGTTGTCTTTTTGTTTCCAGATGTGGACATCTTGTTTTTCTCACGCTTCACTGGTGCCCAAAGGCTTACTTCTCCATTAATGCGCTCTTTCACATACTCTTCATGTAATGTCTGTCCTCTTTCGTCTACATCCAGGATTTGTGGTACCGACTCTTGTGGTACATAAGCAAGTGAGATAATGTTGTAGATCATGTCACCTTCAGCAGCGAAAGGATTACCATGAGTCAGTATGGCGGCCTTTATCTTGTCGATTGTGGTGTGTTCGTGTTTAACAGCACTTGCTCCAATGCCATGGTGATCTCTGACCTTGTCTTCTTGCAAATCAAATTGACACTTGAATTCCCTGGATAACCGTGACAGTTCTGGAGCAGCGAGGAAAAATCGCTGTCTCGCATTTGCATTGTTAGATATTCCAATTAGTCCTGAGTGCACTTTCATCATTTTGTTCAGATGCTCACATGCATGATCCACACCAATTGAAGTGAATGGAATGTCATTCTTAGTCACTGCAACGTTTTTAGTTTCAAATGCATAGCTTCCAGTTTGTTAACTCCTGTGTTGCATCAAGCTGTACATCGCTCATGATTTACTCAAATTTGATGACAAAATATATTTGATCAATGCTTATTGCAAGATTACAAACGATAATCCTGAAGATTATTGCTGTCTGATTATGCTTATTGCAAATCTATGAGCAGACGATCATTTGAACAACTTTTCTGCAAAAATTTGCTTTCAGTTTACTTTTACCGATGAATTTGAAAATTACCCTGGGCCATCCATTATTGTAAAATTGTGACACGCCGCTCACCATATACATACTCTGTCATAATATGATTATTAATAAACATGATGACAATGTGATTACATAGATAACAGGCCATTGGGCTATATCGTCATTCTATCCCCTCTATAGGATTACTATGGGCTAGTGTTATCGTTAAATATTGTAACAAATATTGATTTAGAAAAAAGGTGCAACATTTGCAGATGTTGTGTGAGAATTGCTTATAATTTTGGGAATTATCAACCAAAACATTATTTCTGGCACTTGAAGTTTATTATAAATGTTACCAATGCATTCGTTGACCCAGAAAACCTAGATATAGACATCAAAATTGTGAATTTAGGGTACATGGTTGCAGATATATTGGATTTTGAAGGATTTAGATAGCGGTCATTTTGAAAATTCAAGATGGCCGCCATGAAGACATTTATGCAAATCCAAACATTGGTTTTTGAAATTGGCATATAAAATGTTACAAATCCACAAAAGTTCTGAACGAAAATACATAGTGAACCCTACTATGAGCCAGTTAGATATATAAGTATATATCAAAGTATATTCGGGATCGTAAGCATACACTTGAAGTGAAATGTGAGTTACTCATATGATTGTGGAGTGCAAGAGGACATTTACATTTGGCTCAAGAGCTAGGTAGTGAATGTGGCAATTTGCATTGACGCGTCATCGGCTAAGCAATCTAGAGTAATCTAGTTTTTTATGTGGTCAGCATATTATTATTATTATTATTGTTATTATTATTATTATTATTATTATTATTATATGGCTCATTTATATAGCACTTATCAAAAAATTGCTCTAAGCGCTTTACACTAGTTAGTTATTTAAAAGTTATATGTAATTTTAAACAATCAGTCATTAAAAACTATCTGTAAGTAAACAGTTCATCATTGGTAAAAACAATATAATTAGTAAAAGAACGCTAAAAATAAAACTAGATTTTATATGATTAAAATGAAAGGTCAGCCTGTAAAATAGTGCTATAACAATAGTTAAAAAATGTAGAATTATACTGAAGTTTAAAAACATGCGTTTTTAGTTCTTTCTTAAAACCGTTAACATGTGTCATTGTTCTAAGAGCTATTGGCAACTCATTCCACCAGACACATACCATTTTGCTAAATGCTCTGTCACTGAAGCTGGAGAGGCAGGTTATGGTAACTTTAAGTTGGTTTTGCGACTGAGCATAGGCTTCGGGCTTGGTTCATAGAGGCTTATCATTTGTGTAATGTGTTCTGGAGCCAGACCCTTCAGCGCTTTATAAACTAAAAGGCAAACCTTAAATTGAATACGTTTACGAACTGGTAACCAATGAAGTTCTTTTAACACTGGTTGGATGTGAGCATAGCGGCTACAACATGTGACAATACATACATACATACATACATACACACATAGGCATGTGCAGGGATGGAATTATAACATTGTGTTCATTGGACATTCTTACTGAGGCTGTAATTCCAGCTTATTAGGTTCAATGGGGCAACCCACTCTCATACTAAACTGGCCAATGTAATAGGGTGTCAAATTTAAATTAGTCAACAGCTAAATAATCAACGCACCTCATGGAGTGGTAAGGACAGATCGTCTCTTCATGGTAGGTATCATCTTCAGAAAAAAGAGAAATTCAAGATTTTCTTCATTTTACTTTAGAAGAATACTTACCATGAAGAAGGATGATAACAAAGTATAATGGCTCTTTGAATAGGCATTTATGGAAATTCTTATATGGTTCTATGACCTTATACTGAGTCTAGAGGATGTAAGATTATGGAATCTTGCAAGATTTTTCCAAGAGCTTCTTCAAAGAGCTATGCATTGCTATTATCCCTCAATTCAAACCTGAGCCGACCTGTTATTGAAGCCATTGGTAGCATAGGAGGGGAGAGTTTTCAGCATGTCATTCCTTTCGGCATTATCGCCGAGGTCAGTGGATTCAGAGATTTATCGGAATGGACCATCAGCATACACATCCTCAACACCCGAGGTGCCTAAAAGGGATGTACCTGTGCAAACATGCTGTGAAAGCGACATTGACCAGATCACAAGTGTAAACATTGCTCTTGCTTGTGAATTAAAAAAATTTTCTAGGGAGATAACTCTGCCAAATATGGCCAGAATTTGGTGAAACAAAATTATGACCGTTTATCCCTAATGCATCTGGGAAAAAAAAGTTAGTGTAGGTTCAAAACTATTCGAGATCAGGTCCGGACAAGGAAATTTTGATGAATTTTAGCCTTTCAAGGGCGATAACTCTGCCAAATGAGCGGATCTTGAAGAAATGAAAGCATGACACTTCGTCCATATCAAATACGTCAGCTGGAAAATTGTGAATGTATTTTCAAAACTCTTCGAGATTTGGTCCGGACAAGAAATCAGACAAGCAGCCGGATGCACGGACGGCAAGCACCATCACATAATATGACCCTGCTTTGCGAGGGTGCAAAAAAAGCAGATCACTTCTGAAAAGACCAGGCTACCAAGAATAGAGTCTGAGTAATGAATTTGGCATTTGTCTACACCGCCAGCATCCTGGACCATGCATATACAAGAACCCACAGGGATCTATGGTTATGGCGCAATTCAGTGTACAAAATGGTATGCATTAAAACATGGATAAAGATACCTCTCTCAACCATGGAAGCCCATCCAGACCGAGGGCTTTAGATTTACCTCATATGGGCTATCTGCCCTGGGATCCATCAATATTCCTAGAAACTAGAGAATTTTGAAATCTGAGATTGATTTTGCCATTGAATAAGCCATTTTAGCCTTATTAGCACTATAAGACCTCTGAATAGCCATAAAATGCCACAGCATCCATCTCTGAGTATGTAATTAACTGTAAACCAATTAATTAGTGTTCATAGCAGCAAGTAGGATTTTAATTTGGACTGATGGGCAGATTTCATTTAGGCATGACTTGTACTCATAGCTAAGGGGTAATCTAAAGCCCTTGCAGGACCCTTCATCATCACAGTGAAGGTGGCCAGACTGTACATAAAAATAGGAAGAAAAGCTCTGGAACCTGGGGCTGGATCTAATGGTCACTCTTTGTGAACACTTAGATGCCAAGCTTCAGAGGAAATCGAAGGAGACATTTTCTTCTGACCGAGAGGATACAAACTCCACAAAATGGAGAAGGTTGAAGGAACAACATTGAATCCATCAATTTCACTGTATGAAGCCACAAGGCACCTACAATATGGCATAGGGCCGCGTTTTTATGGATGCTGCGTGTTCATGTGTGAACATGTTCACCTCTTGGCACATACGTGTGCGCTAGCAGAACTATGCCCATGACGTTGTTATCAAACTACTTACCATGAAGACTAGATATACTGATTAGACATGTGATTATTTTACCACCTGAATGTTGAGAAAGCTAATTGTCATAATTTCAGAGTCGGTTCAACAGAAATGTGAAAATTATTAACGTTAGATACATACCTAATTCTGCTGTTACTTGAAGGACAGGCTCTGTATATTCCAGTAATGCATCAGGTTTTGGAATGTCTATGAAGGTAGGTTGCTCCAGGATACTGATAAACTCCTCTGGACAATCCTGTATATAATTTGTTTCAATAATTTTAAGAAAAATTAACAAATTCATGCATAAATGTTACAAAGACTATTTCTGTACTGTCTTAGACTAGTACTGGAATAATGTAAATTACCAAAACATAAATAACATTACAATGGGCCGATGTCAATTATTGATAATAAATCAAATTATTTAAAGATAAATCAAAGTATTCAAAATTGCATAAATTGAAGCATTTACATAATTACTGGTCAACAATGGATCTGGTCATTTAAATTTCATCAATATTGAATCAGGGGTAGTTCGAACATTGAAATTATAAAATTAATATATTGCATACGGTCAAACATTGATGGTAGATGGGTAGTTGTGAACAAAATGGATCTTTGTAAATAAACACTAATTGCGATCACCCCATTGGACTGACGAAGCAATTTCCTAAATGGCCAGACTTAAACAGAAAGGGCTTTCCATGAAGACAGTTAGTGGACCAAGGTCTGGCACTAATCTACCAACAACATTGAATAGATTAGTGTGCCATCGATCTAATGAAGACTATCTCTACTTCCCAGTAATAAGTCAAAAGTACTTACAACTTTCAATGAAGTAGGAACGGTCCGTAGAAACTTTTAACGACTCAATATATAAAATGAACTGGACTCGGATTGACGAGGAATTCGATGAGGTATCACTATATTCAAATTGGATAGGCTTAAATGAATTACCTTCTGCCTACGCTTTGCGGCGTACATACATTTGTTCCGCATAATGAGCCGAGGACTAAGTCACCACGTGATGTTGCGTTCAAGTGGGAATATACCTATCAACGCTGGTTCGAAGCCAACAACACCCGCATTAGCAAAACCTAGCCTCCGCAATCGCGGGACTTTGTGACTGTGAACTTTTCCCACCACACTGAAACTTGTAATTGTGCATTAAATGTTAAATGCATTTAATTTAAGTTTTCTATTTCTTACAGATCCTTAGATATACCACCTTAAGCGTCAGTTTCTTTTCTCCCGCTCTTCTAGTGGCTGTTTCTTTTTGCTTAGGAAATCGTCAAAGACATTGGCCGTCTTAGCCATCACCTGTGGACGACAATCTCACACCCCGCTCAATGTGAAGATACAGGCTAGCACTGTTAGCGGTGTCGCTATTTTTGGTCTCAAAACATACAGATAAGGGCATTCACCGTAGCCACCAAATTTGCGGGTGGCGTCTTTTTGCGCCTCACGCAGTGTGAGGATTCTAAGCAGCTCTGCGATCGAAGATGCCAGATCTTCTGCCAAAAAGCCTTTCTTCCTGCTTGTAGGTCCTCCGCACTGCACTTGGAACCTCCTCTAAAACGTAAGTTACCTGCGGACACTATTCTTGCCGCCTCCTGTTTAACTCCCGTTCGAAGCTCCTGCGATCATCGCGTGTCTCAAGTACCATGATTCGCACTGTTTGACTGGCCTACATGCCTCTTAAAGTCTCAGGATAAAGGAAAGCTGAGTTTTCCAGTTTGCCGCGTTTTCTCAGCTCGCTTTCTTACACCTAAAATACTGTCGATGACTCCCCACACCATTGTGGATGATCTTAAGTTCTTAATGCCGCGACATTATTCGCACTACATAAGACTGCTCACCATGGACGCGTTCTTCTCAAAAGCTACAAATTCCTTTGCCAGCCTTTCGACTTGTTCTTTCAGGTCTGATGATCCTCATCCCGCCTTTCTTTCGCCGGGAAGATCTTGCCGCCTAAAATACTGCACTACATCGCCTTATGCGCACCCCTGAAGTTAAACCACCATGGCTCGATCTTTTCGGTCAACTTCTTTTTCTTTTTGAAATGCTTGGATGCAGTCTGGATAAAATCTTTAAGTTAACGGATACAGCGGTTATCATTCAAGGTGACCGAACCGGATAATTGCCGCATCACCTGGAATCTTTTTTCAGTCCGCCGCGCTACTTTCTGCCTGATGTTGCATTTGACATCAGAGGCACCATGACTGGACAGAGGTTCCATAAACGCTTCCTTCCTTAACTAATTACATGACCCGGTCTACGCCTATGCAACTCGGAAAGCCTGTTCCTTGGATCATGCCAAAACCTTTTTGGCGTCGCTCAGCCCAGTCTTCGTCTCTGAGCGAAAGATTCACCCGACTGCGAGTGTAAATATTCTCGCTTAACCTAACCAATCGCATTCTTCTGCGGCTGCTTGAAGCCTTAAAACCACAAACCTCCTAAGCTCGCTAAACTACCGCCTCGCACGGGATCTTACCTACATTGCTACGTTTAGGTACACACAGAAGGCCCGCCATGAACATCTCTCCAGAATATCGGATCAACCAGGCAGCATCTACCAAAGCTTGCAGGGATGATCTTAAAGGTTAGTGTAACGTTTAGTCAAAGGGCGCAAATTGGTCCTCTTGCCGTGCCGTAGTGTACTTTCTCGACCGACGGAAAATATGGCGCATGGTGCCCCTGAGTTAAACCTAGAGTAAGACCGCCCTTGCGATTCTTCTCGTGCCCTCTCCTGTTCCCATCACACTAGCGCCCGAGAGAGAATCACCTTAAAAAAGAGCTTAGCTCACATGCAGGAAGCAAAGACGAAGACCCACCTGCGCTCCTTTTTTTTTCTACCGCTTCGTATTCACTCCACCCGCAACATACCCCGCTTGCTCCGCGGACAACCTGACGGAAAAGCTCACCGGCCTGCGAATGCTCCTCTAAAAGTGTGCACCAAGAACTACCGCTGCCACAATGCAGGGAACAACCACCGCCTCCCCCACAATTGTTTGCAGTCCAGCCGGCTCCTTGGAAATGTGTGGGTCTGGTCGGGCATTCCCAATATGGCAGAGTGCCTGAAGCGGATGCAAGGGAGGTGCATGCAGGTGGAGTAAACGCGAAGCGGGAGGAGTTGCCCTAACTTTTAAGATCGTCGCTCCAAAAGGCGGGAGGGACTATTTGGCGGCGGGGAAATGGTCTCTCAGGAGCGGGGGTTTCCGGAGTAACAGGTCCTTTTTGGGACTCGACGAGAGATAGTGGTCGTTATTGTGATTACCAGGTTTTGCGATTTATAGTGTGACATTTTATTGCGGTAGTTTTGTGTGACTCGGGTTCTCTCGAGTCTACTTGGGTGTGCCAGTCGAGTACCGCGGTAGTGATGACCAGAAGCGGGAGCTTGTTCAAAAGGCTTAGCGAGTGAAATTAGTGGGAAGAAGTGATTTTAAGAGATATTTGTTTGTGTTTTTGGAGCTAGCCAGTGAAAGTTTGGTGTAATATAATCGGTGTTGTGGTGTTGTAAATACATGTATATAATAATTGTTTGAACATATCCATGGAAAAGGATGACAACCGATTTAATTAGAGGACGTCAACAGATATACTGCTGCCTGATTTTCTGGAGAATTTTTTTAATCAGGATTGCTGGCGGGATTGCGTATGCATACATTCCCTCCCAGCTGATGCGATAGCGCTCGGATCTGGAATCGGAGAGCCATACGTCGTCATCTTTGCATTCTTCTTCGTTGCAAATAAATCTATGTTAAGCTTGCCCAAGTGGTTAAACCGACGGTCCGCCACACATTGATTTAGTTGCCATTCTGTGGGATGAATGCTCATTCTACGGCTCAATGAGTTTGCTAATAGATTTAGCCATCCCGGAATATGAGCTGCTTTCAGGGAAATCCCATGATCTAGGCACAGCAAAGCAGTTTCCATGTCATCATGCAGAGACTGGGCGACTTCATTCCATCCTGGCATTTTATGTAAGTCACTACAGTTGTGTTGTCTGAACAAACCAGAACAATCAGTATAAATCAGAAGAAATGTGGCAACGCCGTACCACCTCACGAGGGGCCTTCGCGAGCCGTCCATTCAGCTGAATGGGCATCTCTGCTGCAGTGAACATATCAATGATACGGCACAGGTACCCATAGCCATTTGCTGCTCTAGAGCGCTCAATAAGCGGACGCCTGAGGACATGGTTTTGCTTCCCGGGCCCATGGGTGAGGCAAAGCCTCTGTGCCGAACCTGCGGGGGAGCCATTTCTGGTCAAACAAAAAACTGGTGACCTAACAGAACCAGACCCAGAGCTGGGAACACTCTGCACAGGAGCAGATGAAGAAGATGGTAAGGAACTCGGACTGGGAAGCATGCTGCGAAGCAACTCTGGCACATGATCCGTTATCGTCCTCTTCATCTCTCCCATCATCCCAATCCGGAAGGCTTCCATGTCTGGCATGTCAGACGAGGAAGCCTTCATCTTCTTACCAACAATACTTTCCTTCTCCAGTCTATGCTTTTCGTCCAGCGCCTAGTCCATAACCTGCTGGTGTAAAGTCATTAACAATGTCAATGGGCCATGACTCGCAGACAGAAAATCTCAACAACGGCCTGCACGTACTGCACCTAGTGCTGTCATGAGGGTAGTAGCGGACTTTTACAAAGCAATGGCAAGAAGGACACTTCTTATCAACAACCTTCTGAGACACAAGATGCAGACAATTAGTTTTTAGTCTTTGTAAGAAAAAACTAAAAACACTGAGGGAGCAACTAAAGGATAATCGACTTTGAACCTTTAATAAGGGAAGCTGCCACAAGAAAAAAGGCCAGGATTAATAGATCTTTATCAAATAACATGGCCGATTAAGCCAAAATAAAAAATAGTTTCATTTCCTGTAAACCTAACGTATGAAATTTTTCATTTTTTTCACCCGGCTGGGAATAAAAAAATTTTCTACCCTGCATAAATCTTAACACATGCATACATTTGTAAAACTATACAAATTACAATGTTTTAATGCCATTTGTATGCAATCTGAAAGCCCTTTTGTTAATTGCGTCATGAAAAAAATGACAAATTTGGCAATTTACAACCATATTTAATGGACATCTAGTCGAATTTCCCCCCTCCCTACTGCTCCTTTTCCCACAACTGGTTTGCAGGAAACAAAATCTTTTTTTATGGATGGCCTTATGACGCCAAATCTCTACTTTTATCTCTCCATTAAAAATCCATCAAGAATAGGGAGATAATTAGTATTTGAACAATCATCCTCTCGAAGACGGATTAGACTTAACACTCAATGGCATAGCTTCATTAGACTTGAGCTTAATCAATGAACCTATACATACCATCAGAGAAAACAGAAGAATAAATCTTGCAGTCACCAATAATGAATATTTTCAAATATTTGAATGCACTTCTGCATAACTCTCATATACCTGGACCATAACGTACAGGTTTACCACCGTAGAAGCCAGCGAGTCCACTGGTCATCAACTGCCAAACCAAGTCTTTGTATCCACGATTGAGCAAAAGGGGCAGAGAATGCCAAAAAATGCCTTTTTAGTTAATTTTTCCCTGTGCAAACTACGGGTATATTTTTTGGAAGAAAAACCAAGTGTAGGAAAGGCGCACCACAAGGAAAAAAATGTTCAAACAAGCTGAAAATACAAAGCACAACATGTGGTTAGATAATATTTAGGCATCCATAAATTTAATTAGCATGATATAAGACGCCTCCACGTGTAACCGCGTATCACAGAAAGACCATACAACACAAAACCGCAAATTTATTTCAAGAAATTTTACTAAAATACACCTGATGGCTAGGTCCAGATCCATCTCCAGGTAACTTGTTGATGTCAGACATCATAAACACTTAAATTTAAGTTCAGAAGAGCAAAGCGCCAAAAAGCAAAAGAAAATTCTTTTAACAAAAAAGACGTGTTGCAATGTAGGTCAATAATTTGAGAAAAGAAAGTGACAGCCCCGCACATGTGCAGGTTTGGGCGGCGCATCCGCCGGCCTGTCAGTTGCCTAACCTGCCCAGTAGGAGTGGTTTCCTTGCAATTATGAGTCTTATTGAAGCAAGGTTGATATTTGGGAAATATCATAGAGTATCAGGGTGGTAAGTATACTCTTGATGTGAAAACTTCCCACTTTTGGAGGTACAACAAATGGTCACATAATTGCTGACAAGCTAAACTCAATGCATGCCGCGAGAAAATCCTTTAATGCAAATAAATCATATGAAAAAATAAAGGAGGGGCGTAAAAGTGTCAAAGCCCGTCTTGTTGCAAGAGGTTATGAAGTGAATTAAACGAAATCAAGGATTTCTTTTTTTACGAGAGAGTTGATACTTACCTCCCTAATACTTTTGATATTGCTAAATATCGGCTTTCACTCAATAAACACTCAGATTAAAAGTTAGGTGCCCCTACTGGGCAGGGAGTCAGAGCGTAGTCTGGCAGATGCCAGCCCCACCACCGCGCATGCGCAGACTAGCACTTCCTCTGACTAATTTATTGGCTGATACACATGCAACTATTAAGAGCCTGAAGACCAAGCCTCTGTGGGGTGGAGAGGCCGGGTCCGTATCTAGGGAGGTAAGTATCAACTCTCTCGTGAAAAAAGAAATCCTTGATTTCGTTTATTTCACATCAAGAGTATACTTACCTCCCTAATACTTTTGATATCGCCAGAATTCGACAGTGAATTCGGCGGGAGGCGAGGTCAAAAGACCAGCTCATCCCTATACGCTTTTCTGCGTTTAAGGCACTTAAACTTCTGAAACTGTATGAAAAAACAGTCAGGATTTGACTAACCATCGGATAACACCACCGATGTATGAGAGATGACCGAATGTCATATGCGCTCCCCCCCTCCTTCCTGGGAGGAAGAGTCGAATGACCTCAATGTACTATACGCTCTCTACGTACAAGTGCCATGTACTACAGGACAGAGACGAAAAAGCTCCATTTTCGTATACTCTCAACAATGAACCACATAAATACACAAAACCATCATCATATTAATAACGGGTAACGTGACAAGACAATCAATAATGGACAACCCATGCACAAGACTGACCTTGTTGAAATGGCTGCTGACATCCTCTTCCCATTGGTGAAGAATGATGCAGTCCCAAAAAAGTGGTTGTTTCCATAAATTAATTGTGAAATATATAAGCAATGAGGAAACCTCATCAAAAATATAAGCCTAGTTATTTTTTCAAAATCGACAAGGCGAGAGGATTAGAGGTGTCACGGAGATAATGGTCTGTAAAACTTGACTCACAGTGCCACTGAGCCACCGACATAATATCATCCACAGGGACCCCATTAAATAGGGCAGTGGATGTCACTACGGCGCGGACACTGTGAGCCTTGGCCACGTCAACCTGCTTGACCTGGATATTTCAACGACTGATTCTTAGCCAAGAAATTAATCCTAGGTAGCAGCTTAAGGCCTTCCCCTGAAACCACAAAACGGTCATCCTCGGCTGATAAGGCATGAATTTCACTTCTACGCCTAGCCGAGGCCGCAGCAATTAAAAACACAGTCTTCAGTGTTAATAGTTTCATAGAAATGGAACTAAGTGGTTCAAAAGGCTTATCACCTAGTACTTGAAGCACTAGCGATAAACTCCAAGACGGAATCACAGGGGGATTCCTTGGTCTTAGATTGCCCATGCCTTTAATTAATACATTTAATGTATTTACTTCATCACTTCCCCTCTTAGCCAAGCAAGGAATAACAGACATTAAAGCTGACTTATAACCAGCAATAGAGTTAGGCTTGAGGCTATAGGCATCATACAGGTGACAGAGGAAATCAGCTACTACCTGAATAGATGAATCCATTGGATCAATACATCTTTTTGAGCACCATTCTGCAAATCTGTTGATTTTATAATTATATGCTCTGGAGGTTGACCCCCTCCTGGCTTTGGCCATAAACATGGCTGCTTGCTCAGAAAATCCCTCCTTAATTCTAGATTCCTTGACAACATCCACGCAGTCAATCTGAACATTGACGGATTGTTGTGAAGGGCCTTGCCCTGGAAGATAATGTCGTCCATCAGAGGCAGAGGAACCGGATTGCAGACCAGAAGGTCCAGCAGATCCGTATACCATGATCGGCTTGGCCAATCCGGGGCGATCAGAAGCACTTGGCATTCCTCCTGTCTGATTTTCTGAAGAATTTTTGGAATCAGGATTGCTGGAGGGAATGCGTATGCATACATTCTCCCCCAGCTGATAGCTAACGCATCTGTTGCGAAAGCGCTTGGATCTGGAATCGGAGAGACGTACGTCGTCATCTTCGCATTCTTCTTCGTTGCGAACAAATCGATGTTGGGTTTCCCCCAATGGTCGAACAGACGATCCGCCACACATTGATTTAGTTGCCATTCCATGGGTAAAACACTCATCCTTCGGCTCAATGAGTCTGCTAGCAGATTTAACCTTCCCGGAATATGAACTGCTTTCAAGGTAATCTGGTGATCCAGGCACCAACAAAGCAGTCTCCATGTCATCATACAGAGACTGGGCGACTTCGTTCCGCCCTGGCGGTTTATGTAAGTCACAACTGTTGAGTTGTCTGAACGAATAAGAACAATCTTGCCCTGAACTTTCTGTAAGAAATGTTCCAGGCCCAGGACTACTGCTCTTAGCTCCAGTAGATTTATATGTTCCTTTGACTGTTCCAGATTCCAAAGCCCTGATATCGTGGATTCTTCCAGGCAAGCTCCCCAGCCCTCCATCGATGCATCTGTATACACAGTCACCTGATGGTGGGGAGGGGTTAGCATAACCCCCACCAAGAGATTCTCTGTGTCCAACCACCATTGCAGGTGATGAATCAGAGGCGCCAACACTGACACGTTCGAGTCCAGCGAACCTGTACTCTGGGTCCATTGTGTCATGAGAAATAACTGGATCGGCCGCCTGCGTAAGGCGGCCTGAGGAATGACTGGTTCCAATGAAACCATCAACCCCAGCATTCTCAAGTAAACCCGTGCCAGGACATGACGACTGTCGCACACTGACTGAATTAATGAGATGAGTTTCTGAACTCTCTCCTGAGTAGGAAAAACATATCCTGTCTCTAGATCGAAGAACATCCCCAGGTAAACAAACTTCTGGGATGGAGTCAGCTCTGATTTTGGGAAATTGATCATCCAGCCCAAGTCTGTGAGAGTCTTCAAAACAATCTCCAGACTGGCCGATAAACTTTCCTGGGTGTGCGCTTTCAACAGCCAGTCGTCTATGTACGTGTGGACTGCTATGCTTCTCCTGCGGAGGTATGCGGTGATCGCAAGAACCACACGGGTGAAAACCTGAGGAGCCGTGGAAATTCCGAAGGGTAACACCCTGAATTCCCACTGTCTGCCCTGGAATGCAAATCTCAGGAAGCGACGGAAACTCCTGTGTATGGGGATGTGGAAATAAGCGTCCTTCAAATCTATCGACGCTGTCCACATTCCCCTCTCTAACCCCGCCAACACCGAGCGCACAGTCTCCATCTTGAAACTGGGCGTCTCTATGAACTTGTTCAATGGCTTGAGGTTGAGAATTGGTCTCCACCCTCCGGTGTTTTTTGTTACTAAGAACAGGGTTGAATAGAAGCCCGGACACCTTAGTGCCGGCTGAATAGCTCCTTTTTGTATGAGGGAATTTATTTCCTCCTCGATACACAACCTTTGCTCTGGATCTCTCGGATTTGGAGTCCAGATCGGCACTAGAGACAGTCGCGATGGCGGG
Organism: Chaetoderma sp. LZ-2023a; assembly: GCA_034401795.1. NCBI lineage: Eukaryota > Metazoa > Mollusca > Caudofoveata > Chaetodermatida > Chaetodermatidae > Chaetoderma > Chaetoderma sp. LZ-2023a. Next base: position 143,232,447 of record CM067369.1, read on the forward strand.
CCTGTCATCCAATCGGGATGATACCCGACTGAAAGCCATCGCAAGACTAAACGGTCCTGAGTTAACCGTTCCCACTCTTGCATGTGGTCGGCTAGCCGGCCTCCCACCGGTCCACCTAGGGATAGAGGTGGACATAAGGAGTGCAAGAGCGGCACTGTCTCCTTTGCCAGAAACACCGGAGCGGTTCTCACCGCGGTAACCGTCCCATCAGGAACGATTACCACGCCCAGATCCTCGCGCGCCACGACCAGCACCGCGCGCACCTCGGTGCGCAGGCGGCTGCCTGGCTGACTGCGGCTGAGGAGCCTGCGCCCCCCTCGCTGCTGGCCGAATCGCACGCGGCCGAGGCCGACGCTGCGATGGTGGTTGGCCTCTGACCTGGCCACCACCACCTCGAGCCTGCAGGGGACGATACGCAGGGGGTGCGGCGCGAACGTTAGCACGACGAAGCACCTCAAACTGCTCGCGCAGCGCCCTCTGGTTATTTACCAGAGTAACCGTCTCCTGGAGGTGCCTACATCCCTCACCTCCAAAGAGACCAGGACCTGTCATAGGCGTACGCAGTAGCCTATTGTACAGGTCCTGGGACGGGCACAGATTGTCCAAGGCAAATGTGCGCCTTGCCCGGACACTCCTGGTCACCGCCCGAGTCATACAGTCCAGAGCCAGGTTGATACCATCCTGGATGGCTCGCTGGACTGTGACCGGACTTGGCTGGCGCGATGCGGATGCTGTTACTACCCCTTGTAACAGCTGGGAGACGTGGGACAGAGCAGCAATCGAAGCCCTCCCACTCTCCTCCGCATCACGCAACGCGGTATTTGCTGAACGCAACGCGTTCGAACACAAGACTCCCGTGTCAGAACGGGAGCCTGGCCGCGCATCCTCACCCAAAGCCGCGCGGTCATCCACGCTCGGCTTAGGTACCACACCGTACCGCTGGTAATCCAGGGGCACGATGCGGCAACGCCTGGCCACCTCGCGCGGGGCCTTCGCGAGACGTCCACTAGACTTAATGGACGTCTCCGCCGCCTCGAACATGTCAACGACATGCTCTGCCAGCGGCAGAGAAGGCATAGCGTTAGCAGTAGGCTTACCAGCTAACCACGGCCTGTGGTCACGCTGGCTAGCCGACTGCTCCACGGGCAGATCTGATCTAACACTCACCAACCACTGGCAAGCGTCAGACCAATCCTCCTCCGTGGCTAGCTGCGAGCGCTCTACAAGACGGGGGCCTTCGTCTTCCTCCTGAGGGCAAGCAACAGAGCTTGACGGCGGATACGCTGATACCCCTGGCAAGCCAGGGAGAGCATGCGGGCCTGACAACACCGGCATGCTAATCTCACTGGCTTGACCAGGAGCAGGCGCCGTGGTAGAGCGCGGGGCACATACCGCCCCACCACGGCCCCGGCCAGCACCAGCGACACTCTCGGCAAGCCGAGGTATGCGGTAACGCTGGCCCTCAGCGCCCAGGGCCACAGTCTGAACCGTGGATTCTACCCCTGCGTGAGTAGAACCGTGGAATAAGTCGCCTGTATTCCCCGCGAGGGGTGCACAGACGTCATAATCCATGGCCACGTCCTCAGACGGCGCTGACCCGGACTGGCCAGGGAAGGTGCCATAGGAGGTACTGGCACCCGCGGCGTGCGGATACCCCTGGACTGATAAGCAGCCTGCGGGTTCCAGCGACAACCGTCCACGGCCCCTCGGCGCGGCACTAAGCCTGCTGCCAGGGTCGTGGAACGCCCCCTCTAATGGGGCCACCTCTGAATCTTCGAACAACGGAAGCGTACTAAGGAAAGGTGATTCAGAGGTGGGGATTACCTGCTCCGAAGCAGATGATGAGGACAGCAAAGGATTTGGTCCAGGAAGCATGCCACGAAGCAACTCTGGAACCAAATCCTTTATTGTCCTCCTCATCTCTCCCAACATCTCGGTCCGGAAGGCCTCCATGTCCACCGCGGACGAGGCCTTCCTCTTACCCTCCTTACTCACACCCTCTCTTTTCTGCTTCTTCTTCTCCTCCTCCACCACCTTGTCTTTCGCCTGCAAGCACAAGAATTCGGACATTAGCTCGCCCCCCCAGTGCTTACATATCTCGCAATTAAGCAAGGGACCACAGGGGCTACACTGATAACAGAGATGAGGCACAAACTTGTCCTTCAAAAACCGTCCACAGGACGCACAACCAGGTCTCTGAAACAGGGCAAAGGACGAGGAGTATGAGCAATCTAGTTAAGCTCAGAAACTCACCAACTCAAGAGAAGGAAATGATCATAAAGATCAATATTCATCAGAAAACCAGCTTTGGACAAACTTTAATTGTTAATAAAGAGCAAGGCTGATTATGACGTCATTAATCCTATGACAGGAAAAAATCGATCCCCAACAAACATCCAAGTGCAAGGACGAATTGTATCTCTAACCAGAACATGTGCAGAATGGACATTTCGACTACACAACCATCAGATATATACTGATAACAATGGCAAATACTGTTAATTATCTCCCTTTCCTCTCTAAATAATTAACATCACCTCATATCAATAATTAGATACCTGACACTTTGTATAGACAAACCATCCAATGTAATGAACTGGAGCACTCCACCAACTGAACGCCTCTTAACTCCCTCCACCTATAGGGGAAGGAATTGGATCAAGAGGGCAAAGTGAGAAGACCTTTATACTAGGCCTCCGACTCACTGGACATAAAATTCTTGGTTAGATAACCTAACAGTATTAGTAGGAAATGGAACCATGGTGGAGAGAAACAAACCCTCTGCTGATGTGATGTCCATTACATATCGTCACACAGACCTGTGGACATAAACACAAAGAGAGATTAGTATTATATAGCACCTAGTTGAAATAAACCAACTAAACAAGGCGCTTATCACGGTAAACGCGAGTCCCGGAAACACATTACACCGGGAGAAAAACTCGCTAATTTTACTAGAAGTCACCTGATTTAAAGGTCCTGGGCCCTCCTCTGGCGAAGTCCTCCTTTCTGCCATCTTTATCAGGGATAATCACTTCCAAATTCACACAAAAAGACTATGAATTGAGTAAAGAAATGCTCTAGCACAAAAACATTTGTAGACTCTCTGCCAATAAATTAGCAAAGAGGAAGTGCTAGTCTGCACATGCGCGGTGGTGGGGCTGGCATCCGCCAGACTACGCTCTGACTCCCTGCCCAGTAGGGGCACCTAACTGTTTTAATCTGAGTGTTTATTGAGTGAAAGCCGATATTTAGCAATATCAAAAGTATTAGGGAGGTAAGTATACTCTTGATGTGAAAGATTTAGAATCTCTCAGAAAGAATTCTCCTACTTGTTCAAAAGAAAATTTACGAAATGTTTTAACTATTATTTCATCTAATCATTGGAAAGTTTGTTCCATTGATATTAAAGCAGCATTTCTTCAAGGTAAACAATTAAACAGAGATTTATATCTTAAGCCACCTAAAGAAGCAAAGATGGATAAGTTGTGGAAGTTAAACAACACGGAATATGGATTAAGTGATGCATCTCGGAGTTGGTATTTGACTGTTAAAGAGAAAATTTTAAGTCTTAGAGTTAATATGAGCAAATCTGATGAAGCAATATTGTTCTAGAGATGTGATAATGCTCTTCAAGGAGTTATTCGCTGCTGTGTTGATGACTTTTGTTGAGGTGGATCACGTCTTCAAAGAAATTATTATTAACAATCATAAGAACACATTTCAAATAAGTAATGAAGAATCTGAAGCGTTCAAATATCTCGGACTACATATTATTCAGCATCATGGTTAAATTATTGTTCATCAAAAAAATTATATCAGACACTGAAAAAATTGCGCTGGATAAGTGTAGCAATAAAGATTCAGGATTGACTGAAACAGGAAATCGTGAATTGCACAGCATTGCTGGGCAATTAAACTGGACTGCTAGTCAAACTAGGCCTGATATGGCATATGACTCATGTGAGGTCAGTATTTCAATTAAAAACTGTGTATCGTCAGATTTAGTCACAGCAAATAAATATATAAAGAAGCTTAAGTCAGAAAATTTGTGCATAAAGTTTCCTAACATAGGCGATAAACTAAAGCTAAACTTATTAGCTTTAGTGATGCATCACTTGGCAACCTTAAGGATAGTGGTTCACAAGGAGGATTTATAATTTTCTTACTTGGTGACAATGGAAAGTTCTCTTTGTTGGCTTGGCAATCAAAAAAGATTAGGCGTATAGTAAAAAATACCTTAGCAGCAGAGACATTAGCCTTGATAGATTCTTCTGAATGCTGCTGTTTAGTTAGAACAATTATCAATGAAATGTATGGCTATAATCCGAGTAGTACAATTTTGCCAATAACTTGCATTACTGACAATAGGTCTTTAGTAGATGGAGGAACAATCGTCACCGCAAGCTTTGGTAGATGCCGCCTGGTTGATTCGATGTTCTCGGGAGATGTCCAGAGGCAGGCATTCTGTGTTCCTAAACTTAGCAATAAAGAGCGGATCCCACGCGAGATGGAAGTTTAACGAACTTAGCTGGTTTGTGGTTTTAAGGCCTCAAGCAGCCGCAGCAGGATGCAATTGGTTAGGTTAAGCGAGACCCTTTACCCTCGCAGTCGCGTGAATCTTTCGCCTGAGCGACACCAAAAAGGCTTTAGCGCGGTCCACGGAACGGGCTTTCCAAGACGCAGGTGCGTAAAATGGCTCATGTAATTAGTTAAGGAGGAAAGCGCTTATGGAACCTCTGTCCAGTCATGGTGCCACTGAGGCGTAATGCGGTGTCAGGCAGAAAGTCGAGTGGTGGACTGAAAAGAGTTCAGGTGATGCGGTGGTTATCCTGTTCGCTCAACTTGAACGATGATAACCACTGGATCGCTTAACTAAACAGTTTAATCCAGACCGTGGGCCAAGTGGTTAAAAAACAAAAAGGAGTCGCTAGTCTACTGAGAAGATCGAGCCACAGTAGTTTTTCTTCAGGGGTGTGCTTAAGGCGTTGTAGTGATGTAGAGCGGTAATTTATGCGACAAGATCTTCCATACCAAAGAAAGGTGGGATGAGGGGCATCAGACCCGAAGGAAAAAGTTGAAAAGGATGGCTGAGGAATTTGAAGCCTTTGAGAAGAACGCGTTCATGGTAAGCGGTTTTACATAGCGCGAATAAGGTCAGTGCGTGGGGAGTCTATAACGGTATTTCAGGCGGAAACTCAACTTTCCATTATCCTAAGGAAATGCACTACTCTAAGAGGCGTGTAGGCCAGCCGAAATAGCGCCAATTGCGGTGCCTGAGACACACGACGATCGTATGAGCTTTGAATAGGGGCTAAATGGGAGGCGGCAAAAATAGTGTCCTCAGGCGACTTTTTACATTTTACAAAAGGTTCCAAGTGCAGTGTGGAGGACCTACTGAGCAAGCTGGAAGACTTTTTGCCAGAGGATCTGGTGTCTTCGATTACATCGCTAAGGACGCCACCAGCGAATTTGGCGGCTAAGGCGGATGTCCTTATCTGTATGTTTTGAGACCAAAGAGAATGACACTGCTAACAACGCTCTTCCGCAGAAGGTGGTGTTTCCTGTTTGGCGGTCACCGATGGAGTCAGGGTGGCATCAAGTGGTTAGGCCGCAGGCATAGCTAGTTTTGTCCCTCCTCTGTAAGGGGAAGGCATGGAGTTTCCATACACAAGTCTCTTTGAGAAACACAAGGAGCCGGGCGGGACTAATCATCTTTTAGCCGATGCTTTGGCCGCTTATCCTAGCGACCATCCAAAAATTGGCCCGAGCTAAGGCTATGTAAATGTCACCCACACCGAGGGGTCAAACCTGTGGAAAGTTTCATGGTGAAATTCACAAGCGTAGCAAGCGAAGCGGGAAACGTGAAAAGGACCGTCGACTGGGGTCATTATCAAACCTCTCCACGCTCAGACCTTGATGCGGCTGGCTTTCCGACGCAGAGCCGGCTGCTTTTATACTGGTCAGCTCCGTATCTCATTATCTTTTATTTGTTCTTGGCCAATCAGGTGTCGCCTGTGGGTGGGGAATCTTAGCAGCATTCGAGCAGGGGGCAGGCAATCAATGACGTGGTCAAGTTGGTTATTTTATTCATGGTAGACTACATTTAATGCCGATCTTATGGCCGCTTAATTCTTGAATAACTTTGTGTTTGTTGTTTCTAGAAACCTGGACTTTTTAGCAGCACCGAACACTCTGAGGGACATTGTAATCATAGGCCATTATTCCGAGGAAGAAGCCGTCTACCTAGTCAACAGCATCACACGTATGTGGCCATGTCCTGCCCTATGATAAAAGCTGTCTATTATGGGAGTACTCCCAGTGGCCCGGCAAATTGGATCTTAGACACGTTTGCCTGCGTCTGTACATCAGGGTATTACCATCCAATGGGGTAGCCGTGGCGTAGCCCTAAGTGGCATTTTACTGGTTCCGGGTTGGCCAGTCCTTCCCGCTTCCTGACCACTATATATATTTTCTCAGTAGGCGGCGACATATATTATATATATATATATAATATATATATATATATATATATACTGAGCCAAAAAAGTTTAGCAACAGTGAAGTTTGGTTTGTTGTATTAAAACTATGCGTCCATTTATAACCAAATTTGCAGGCATGTTTCGTCAATGTAATGTCTCGCTGATCATGAAGAAATGCAAATCAGTTTTTGCATTTCTCGGCCGCACGCTTACTGCATGTGAAAATGCATTTTTCAGGGACTGGCCCACATTGGCGGGTAGTGAAGGCAAAGATTCACCATATTGCAAAAGCAGATAACGAACGTTAACAGAAAATGCTTAAAAGTTTACCCTACCGAACATGGGCCGCAGCCCAGGGCTACCTGAAAATCAGTGCCATGAAGCAATGGGAAGACTCGCTGCAGGGCAGAGCGTTCACGCTGTTGCTCGACATTCTAATGTTCACGCCTCAACCATTTCCCGTCTCTGCCAACGTGAGCAGGAAACTGGACATGTTAATGACTGACCACGATCTGGCAGACCGAGAGCAACAACACCACGAGAAGACCGCTACTTAGTGACATCATCACGACGTCACAAGTTTGATACTGCGCCGCGGCTGTCCCGTAATTTGCACACCGCTACCGGCACTACAGTGCATGCACAAACTGTGCGAACCAGACTCCATGATGCTGGACTGCATGCCCGTCGTCCACCTGTTGCTGTTCCGCTTACAGAGCGTCACATCGAGAATTGGTTTGCATGGGCAAGAACTCATCAGCGATGGCGTGCTCAACAATGGAGCCACGTTTTGTTCAATGATGAGTCGAGGTTTTGTGTGGATGTGGCGGATGGTAAGCAACGGGTTTGGCGATGTTTAGGAGACCAGTATGATGCAGCCAACATCATTCAGCACGACAGATTCGGTGGCGACAGTGTCATGGTGTGGGCTGGAATCCATGAAAATGGCAAAACAGATCTTATTGTGATTCGCGGAAATTTAACGGCTCAACGTTACTGTGAAGAAGTTGTCTTACTTAATTTGAACAACAGTCTCTTGTTACTGTAATGCTAGCATCGCATTCTCAGTAGGCGCCGATATACATTTTATATATATATATATATATATATATATATATATATATATATATAAATAAAATATATATCGGTGCCTACTGAGAATGTTATGTACCGCTCAGTGAACTATATTCAGGTCTCTGATACTTGCACACATAATTGACATATTGACGCACTGAGCACAGAGCGTAGGGTCATAAACTGGATCTAGCTTACGCAAAACTGCTACCACCACGTAAGGTGTTTAATTGTTTTTTGTCTAATTATTCTGATTCATTTCCTACCTTTTACTTGTGGTAGTATTTTATTATTATTTAAATTTAGCAGTCAACAGCACATGATAGTTCCTTTGTCTTTTCCTTTATTTTAGTAACTACGATATGAATTAATGATATTATCTCACATCATCGTTGCTGAAATCATGTTTGCAGACTTCTTCTAAGACACTCTCAACAAACAGCTCAGACAGCTTCCAATTGCAGCCATCAATGTCATATCTAAAAGAAAAATTAAGCTATTTTATCCACAATGTAACATTCTGTTTGAAATATCAACCTAGCTAGCTCATCAAGAATATCCAGAAAGCAGACTTCCAGTGAGGCAAGAATAACTCATTATTGTCAGTATAATTTTAGTAAATAGAATATGTATGGATAGAAATTATCGCCAGAAATGGGATATGCTAACCTTGAACCATAAAATTCATGTATCTGTATTTTAAGATAACACAACACAGAAGCTCTTTCAATGTATTGAAGTCAATCTGACTAACAAGAGCTCCACAAATGGTGCATAATACTCCCGCCATGATGACAAACCAATGATGAGAGCTATCAGAAAATAGAGATTTCTTCCTCAGACACAGACCAGTCATTCCTGTGAAGTTACAAAGCAATCCGTTAAATGGTCAAGTAGTTATCATCCACAATCCAATTTTCAAGATGATGGCTGGTGGCTGGCAGCCATATTGGATTTCAGTTTATCGTCAAATTCGATAAGTTTCTTCACCCTATGAAGTTTCAAAGCGATCTTGTAAACAGTAACAGAGTTATCATCCACAAAACCAATTTTCAAGATGGCTGCTGGTGGCTGGCGGTCATGTTTAATTTTGGATCATTGTCAATTTCTATAGGTTTCTTTCCCCAGATCTAGTCCAACTATGCTATGAAGTTTCAAAGCGATCTCATAAATGGCTAAGGAGTTACCATACTTGAGACCAATTTTTATGATGGCCACCGGTGGCTGGTGGACATCATGGATTTCGGATCATTGTCGATTTTGATAGCTTTCTTCCCCAGACCTAATCCAATCACACTATGAAGTTTCAAAGTGATCCGGTAAAGAGTTATCACCTGGAAACCAATTTTCAAGATGGCTGCTGGTGGTTGGCGGCCATGTTGAATTTTAGATCATTGTTGATTTCGATAAGTTTCTTGCCCAGACCTAGTTCGACCACCATACGAAGTTTCAAAGGGATCTGATAAACAGTAACAGAATTATCATCCGGAAACCAATTTTCAAGATGGCCGCCTGTGGCTGGTGGACATTTTGGATTTCAGATCATTGTTAATTTTGATACGTTTCTTACCCAGACTTAGTTCAACCACCCTATGAAGTTTCAAAGCAATCCAATAAGTGGTTAAGGAGTTATCATCCGGAAACAAATTTTCAAGATGGTCACCCTGTGGCTGGTGGCCATCTTGGATTTGGGATCATCGTCAATTTCGATAAGTTTCTTCCCCAGACTTAGTCCAACTACCCTATGAAGTTTCAAAGCGATCTGATAAACGGTAACTGAGTTATCATCCGGAAAATTTTTTTGGGATCATCATCAATTTTGATAGGTTTATTAGGCAGACTTAGTCCAAACACCCTATGAAGATTCAAAGCAATCCGACAAACAGAAACCGAGTTATCATTAGAAAACCACTCTGTCACCCGCCCACCCGGACCACACCATCACATAATAACATGACATTTTCTTTGGTGGGGTATAAAAACCGTTGCCAGTTTAATTGGTTCTAAAATATTCAACATATTACTAATAAGCATCCCCATATTTAAGCTTCACAAGGTTTTTTCTTTTCTTTTAAAAGCTGCCATTCTATAGGTGCATTTGCATATACGCAAACATTAAAAAAAATTAAGGAACTTGCAGCAATGCTAAGGGCGTTATCAGTCAACAGTGATGATGCCAATTAGGGCCATTGGAAAGGGTTCTAATGAGATTCATGATCATGTGGCCCTGTAATTGCCCAATAAGATACACTTCCACTATTGTGGGTTGTGGCTTCATGATAGAAATCGGGTGGAAGCAGTTTGACGGAGTCATCAATCCCATTTAAAAACATGTTGTTCAGCATACCGCATGGTGCTATGGTGCACAACAAACTGTAGCAGCCAGCATATTGTGTTCATCAGCACTATTCCGTGTCTAAAATGTTAGGTCCCCCTGCAGGGACTCAGTTGATAGGCCGGTGGATTCCAGCCAAACTCCGCGCATGCTCAGGCTGTCACTTCCGCGACTTAATTATTGGCCGACATAATCCAACTATAACATGCCTAAAGACCAAGCCTCAGTGGGGTGGAGAGGTCGGGTCTGTGTTTGGGAGGTAAGGATCACCTCTCTCGTGAAAAAAGTGATTTCGTTTATTTCACATCAAGAGTATACTTACCTCCCAAACACTCTTTGATATTGCCAGAATTCATCAGTGAACTTGGTGGGAGGGAGACGAGGTCCAAAAAACCTGATCTTCCCTAGGAGAGCCAAGCTTCTTTTGTGTATAAGCACTCACATCTGAAGTTGTGTGTAAAAAACACAAGGAAAGATAAGAAATTTGGGTTATAACCAATGGGTGAGAGAAATGACCGTCGAGTCATATGCGCTCAACAACTCACCACGCCCCGGCCCCCAACCCCTCCATTTGGAACAGGAGGAGCAATGACCACAATGTCCTAAACACTCTCTATAGTGCTATAGTACTAAATAAACAAAATCACGGATTTCTTTTTTCACGAGAGTTGATACTTACCTCCCTAATACTCTTTGATATTGCTAAATATCGGCTTTCACTCAATAAAACACTCAGATTAAAAAAGTAAGGTGCCCCTATTGGGCAGGTAGTCAGTCAGATGGATGCCAGCCCCAACACCGTGCATGCGCAGACTAGTACTTCCTCTGACTAATTTATTGGCTGATACTATGCAACTTTACAAGAGCCTGAAGACCGAGCCTCAGTGGGGCGGAGAGGTCCGGTCCGTATTAGGGAGGTAAGTATCAACTCTCTCGTGAAAAAAAAAATCAGTGATTTCGTTTATTTCACTTCAAGAGTATACTTACCTCCCTAATACGCTTTGATATTGCCAGAACTCGTCAGGGAATTCGGCAGGAGGGAGGCGAGGTCAAAAGACCAGCTCTTCCCTATGCACTTTTTCTGCGTTAAAGGCACTGAAACTTCTGAAATTGTGTGGAAACACAATCAGGAAAGATTTGAACATCGGCTAACACAACCGATGGTTGAGAGATGACCATATGTCATATGCGCTCCCCCTCCCCCTCTTCTTGGGAGGAAGACTGAATGACCTCAATGTCCCATACGCTCTCTACGTACAAGTGCCATGTACTATAGGACAATAAACGAAAAGGCTTCATTTTCGTATACTCTCAATAATGAACCACACATAAAACACATACCATCACCATATTAATAACGAAGGGTCATGTGACAATACACTTAACAATGAACAACACAAAAACAAGACTGACCTTGTGAAGTTTGGCTGCTGTCATCATCTTCCCCTTGGTGACGACTGATGCAATCCAAATAAGTGGTTGTTTCCATTGATTAAATGTGAAATATTAAAAAAAATAGGTACACCTAAATTATTTTTTCAAAATCGATAAGGCGAGAGGATTCGAGGTGTCACGGAGGTAATGGTCTGTAAAACTTGACTCACAGTGCCACTGAGCTACCGACAATCTCATCCACAGGGCCCCCATTAAACGGTGCAGTGGAAGCCACTACGCCCCGGACACTGTGAGCCTTGGCCATGTCAACTTGTTTACCTGTGGCGGATTTATGACAAAATTGAATACACTCTACAATCCACCTGGAAATGGTGTCCTTAGACGCCCTGCCATGGGGTTCAATATATGACAACCATAACGCTGTAGGGTCCGTCTGCCATTCCTGAGTACGTTGTTTGTACCGGTTTAATGCTCGGACTGGACACCATGCTTTTGAATTAGTATCATATCTAGTCAAAGCTGGCCAAAAATGGGTTGACCTGGATATTTCAAAGACTGATTCTTTCTTAGCCATGAAATTAATCCAAGGTAGAAGCTTAAGGTCTTCCCCTGTAACCACAAAACGGATGAAAGCAGCAATTAAAAATACAGTTTTAAGTGTCAACATTTTCATAGAAATCGAACTAAGTGCTAGAGATAAACTCCAAGACGGAATCATTTGGGGATTCCTTGGTCTCAGATTGCCCATGCCGTTAATTAAGGCATTTAATATACTTACTTCATCACTTCCCCTATTAGCCAAGCAAGGGATAACTGACATTAAAGCTGATTTATAACCAGCAATAGAGTTAGGCTATAAGCATCATACAGGTGACAGAGGAAATCAGCTACTACCTGAATAGATGAATCCATTCGATTAATACATCTTTTTGAGCACCATTCTGAAAATCCCCCAACAGACCCCCCTTTAGTGGGTTGGTCTGTAGTTTTATTAACCACTATAAAAACATACTTACCGTTCAATCACTACTTGCTAAATCAAATATCTGCATTTAGCTATCAGAATAAAATTTTTATGCTCGCTTACATACTCCCTAATGCCAATACCATCACCATGTAGACCCTCAACCAGGCTTCTGGTAGAGGGACCCCCTGCATTAGCCTTACAATAGACTGGCACTAGTCTGTACACACTCCTTGGTGACGCCTGTCACTAAGCACGCTCGCGCATGCGCAGTAGGTCCCAAATGTGAAAACTGATTCACTTTTCTAAATTTAAGTGCCATATATCCAGAATAGATTCTCAAATCAATACCCAGCGGGGTGGCTGAGGCCGGGTCATAGTGATTGAATGGTAAGTATGTTTTTATAGTGGTTAATAAAACTACAGACCAACCCACTAAAGGGGGGTGGGTCTGTTGGGGGGTTGTTATTACACCACAAAAACATCCATAACCGTTCAATCACTACTTGCTAAACCCGTAGATTTGGTCAGTGTCCCACTACGAAACTTTGGTGGGAGGAGATTTGAGAATCCATAAGCAAGGATAAAAATCAAACAAAACATAACCAAATGTTAATAACATAACATAATGGTGCATTTTAATCAATCACAGTGATTATCAAACAAGGATTTCTTTAAACTTAAAGAAATAAATAAAAACCAAAGAACAACTCACACCATTACACGCAGACGCAAGGTCCTAACGAAAATGGTGGGATGTGCTTGGTAAATGGCCTTCAGCCTTTTTAGTTAAAATCATAAAGTTTAAATAAAAAGTAGTAAAAGTAGACTCGGATTTCCATCCTGCAACTTGCATAACTTCGTCTACAGAAGAGCCAGCAAAAAGGGCAAAAGAGGTAGCCATCCCTCTAATGACATGAGCTTTAATGTGAATGGTCTCACAAATCCATCTGGGAAGAGATGCCCTAGAGACTGGACTGGCTACCCCCTCCTCATACGGAACCCAAAAAAGGGACAGATTGGATCTCTAAAAATCAGAACGACGCTTATAAACTTTTGGAGCTCTGACAGGACACCAAAATCTGTCAGCCGGAGAAAAGGAGGTTAAAGATTGTAAAATAATAGGCTTAGCTGGATAACGGATTGATTGAGTCTTTGATAAAAAATTCCTTCAAGGATATAAGACCAGACCGTCCCCAAATTCGATAAACCTATCCTTTTCAGTGGAGAAAACATGGATTTCGGATCGTCTTCTAGCAGAAGCAGATGTAATTAGAAAAACAGTCTTAAAAGTTAAAAGATTCAAGCTAATCGTAGAGATAGGTTCGAAATGATGACCTGCCCAAAAACCTGAAGAACCAGAGCCAAGTTCCAGGAAGGCAAAGGTTTAACACCTGGAGGACGAATATTACCTAAACCTCTGATCAAAAGATTAAGAACCATAGTATCTTCAACTTCAGCGTTCAACAAACAAGGAAGAGAAGATGCAAAAGAAAATCTCTCTTACAGATGTAAAGAGTCGAACAGATAAGATAGAGTCTAATACCTGGGAAATAGAAACAGAATCAGGCACGAGACCTTGATCTGAACACCATTCTCCAAAAATCTTAAGCCAATCCTTGTAAACTCTTCGAGTCGAATCCCTCCTGGCAGAATTGAAGATTTCCTGAGATCTTGTAGAAACTTTATTCTCAAGGATCGAGCACTCGATATACTCCAAACGCACAGACGTAAGATTCCAGGTTTGGATGATGGTAAGTACTAGAAGATCGAGGTCTACAAACCAGATCATTATTGGCCAAAAGGGAGCTATTAACAAGATCTCGCAGATCTGGTCCCTGACTTTCTTAAGACCCAAAAGAAATCAGGATTGTGGGAGGGAATGCATAAGCGAAGATTCCTGACCAGGACTGAGACAGGGCATCCACAGCCCACGCCCGAGACAATTAGTCCGCAAGAAAACTCAGACAGCTTGGGACATGAGTGGACACTAGGAAAATTTGATTCATGCGACACCACATGAGGAGGTTCCACACTTCCAAGTACAGGAGAGACGACTTTGTGCCCCCCCCCCCCCCCCCACTGCCTGTTGATATAAGAGACTACTGTCGAATTGTCCGATCGAATCGAGAACTAGAGACCCTTAACCTGACTGTCCGAAAAGGGAGACATGAAAGATAAAATCTGGGCAATCAGACATGTCGCAAAAAGATTGGATCTAGTGACATCCCAAGAAAAAACTTGATCCTCATTCTAAAAATGAAAGAACACCCCACGGCAATGCCTGAACGAATCAAGATTTAGATGCCTATCAGACAATCCAACCAATGAACAGAAGCCTGGATTTACTTTCCAAAGAAGAGACTCTTCTTAGACTCCTTGACAAGCATAGAAGACAACAACCCCTCTAAAGCTAATAGCTTCTGATTAGAAGGAACAGAAGACCGTTTGGGAGGAGACTGCAGAGAAGGGTTCTAGATCCAAGAATATCTGGCCCTTTTAATAAGGGCCGCCCTTAAGGATGTGGCAAACTTACTATATGCTAAAGAGGACTGCTCATAGAAAACACATAGATTACATATGCCATGATGCTCCAACCAAAATCCTGGGCTATATCCTTATTGCTTAGCTCTCACTAAAGAGGTAACTCACGTTTATTATGGATATTTTAATAATACCGCTTACTCTGAATGGAGAAAAGTCTCATATCAGTATAGCCTAACTTATTAAAATGCTAAAGACTCTGCAAAATTATAGATAATTTTATTTATAGAGATTTAACCAGATATCGTGGCAAATCAAAAAAACCCATAGTAAGCCTATGGGAGTGCTTAGAGTCAAGATATAGCCAAATCCTGTACCTGAGATCTCCAATAATCCCGACTGGAATTCGAAAACCTCAAATCGTGACAGAATTTAGCAAGATAGAATGAAGAAAAGAAATTACGGTTTCCCAAACCACCACTCAAAAAGATGAATTAAGGGAAACTTATTTGTGATGACATCATCACAATTCTACGAATAGAGCGCATGACAAGGTCCTGTTAAGAGAACTATGGCAAACATTTGACTATCTAATTTCAAAATCGTATAATAATGGAGCAGATTTAATAAAAAATTGTTATTGAATACATCAACGGTTGCCTAGCCGCTCGGGCTTGACAGATCATCTTGTCAGCTTGTCAAATAATACTTGATCTACGCAAGTATTTCTTACAAATAGTGTTAATGTATGGAATCCTTTACCAACAGAAGCAATTAACGCTCCAACATAAAACACATCAAAAAACAACCTAGACTCATTCTTCAAGTCACAGGGTTTTATATATATATATATATATATACCTAAGGTCGACTAACTCCCAAGATTGCACTCACTTCTTCTACACTGAAGTATTAGGCTGCAATCACGGGAAATCATCAGCCTGAACGTGACACAGGATCCTATAATGATTGCAAAACTGTGTCCCATATTTAAATCAATGACATAGGAAAACAAGTCAGCTTCAAGACTTGGCTTAGGTATACTGATCAATTTGATATCCTAAACCATTCGATATTTATGCCAAGAGGCAGAAAACTTAAAAGATTTTTTATATATTTATTGATTCTTATATTTATAGTCTTAGAATCAATAATTTCATCTTTGTAATAACAAATGACATTGTGTTAGAAATCCCAATAAAAGGAAAGATTGAACACTGATACTTGATATTTACGGTCTGGATACTGAATTTTGCAGACAACATATTACAACTGTAATATCTCTGGACCTGCAAAATATTTTGAAAACATTTTGACCGAAAATTGTTGGTGGCAGCTTAAATCCAGATTCTCGGCCGTTCTTCCACCCCTCCATCGCAATCCCCACCCCACTCCAACTGACCCGCTGCCAGCCCCCAGACAACAACTTCAACGAGCAAAAACCCAAGACCCACCGAACAGTCCGGGAACAATCCAACCGAAAGTTGCCATTGGCTTCACCGGTATCCAGTCAACTCGGCCCAAATACACCCCCGGCCCACCTTCAACTCGGCGTAGTTCCAACTCGGCCCAGGTCAACTCGACCTATGTTTATGCCTATCATGTGCGACTATACCCTTGGGTCGAGCTGACCCTACAGTACCACCCATAGCCACATACGAATGCACATATGCGCACACATGTATATGCCTATAGGTGCACTATTAGGCCGAACCGACACTGCGCATTTAAATGTACATATGAACATAGCTATAGCAATATTATTGGGCTAACCAGCACGCTTAAATAGGATAAAGATTATTGAGTGTAGCAGGCCTACCTAGACTTCTATGGTAGCTACTATACACAATAATCTGTATACCATGAGACACACGGAAATCTTGGTAATATCTTAAGATCGCCATCGTCTTAAAAAGATAGTGCTTTTAGGATAAAGATTGTCTATGTCTATGTATAATAGTTGCGCGTTAGTGAAAATAATAGACACTAATAATTCCGACTGTCTTTTAATAAAGAGACGTAAATGCCAGTAAATATTATTAGTTACACCAACAGACGACTAATGCTGGTATAATACGACTGGTATAAGAGGGATCTCATATTTCCATATCATCAATTTTTGAAGAAAAGTTCCGAAATCAAGGATATAGAAATATGAGATTCCCAATTATTCCATGCTTCCAGCCAGGTGAAAAGATTTCATCTTGAGAACGGCTCTCCACTTGTGATACCAGCGATCAAAAAGAAGAAGAAAGAAGCCAGGTGAATGCATTCCTAGGACTATTTGACTTTTATTAAATCGGGCCGACATGACTTTTTATCCCAGGCCGAGCTGACTAATTTAAGTAGGCTGGGTTGGCAATTGGGCCGACTCGACTGGAATTCGCTTCACCAACAACCCTCAGCCAAAACGCCCCCAAAAGACCCAGCAAATCCCGAGTCCCCACCCACCGAAAACCACCATCCGGAGGCCTGCAGCAACCCAGTCAAAATAGAGCAAAAAAAATTATGCTAGAAAAGGGAAAACAACCAAAATTCTGGAAAAAATTTAATGAAAACAAAGCGAACTCACCGAAACTATGTCAACGCAGAAGAAGAATTTGGCTTATATTCCTTCTTCCTGCCCCCTTATCCGCTTGATTATCTTTTCTAAGCGACTATTGTTCTTGTAGACATCAATCTTGTAGTCATACTGATCCCTATGAAACCTTTACTGAATCTAATTCTTTTCAGCGACTGACAAAATTAGACTACGATTTACGCAAGAATCAGGGGTTTTCCCTCTACAAATTCACTCCCTTTGGTTAAAATAAATATGTCAACCTGCCGACATAAGAGGTAAAAGGAGCGCAAAGAAAGGCTGAATGTCCCGAAGACAACTTGCCATCTAAAGTTGGATTTAAGTAAAAATCGTATCTCGAGATAATGCGTAGAATACAGACTGACTTATCGGCTGATGATATGCGCATATAAAATAATCTGCAACAGAAAAACCCATACGGCAACCAGTCAGAAGTCTTTAATTACGTTGAAAATTGTCACTGATAAACGAATAAATGTCTGAATAGATTACAATTCCAAGAGAGACTACAAGACTGGCAATGACTCGGTATGAATATTTTCAGCCATTAAACATTTCCAATATTAAACAAATACGGAAATAAGACTAAATCTTAGGCAAGAAGATGACAAGATTCTAGGAAAGCGAACATGTAAACCGGACTTGAAGAACAAAACTGGAACCCCAGGAAATTCTCTATCACCTGAAATCCAAAACAGGAAGACAGACCCGGAAGATAATCCTAGAACACCAGAAAGATCCATGAAAACCGGAAATGACCTTATCCCCGGCTGTACGAAATCCGGATGCGGAAAAATAGGAAACGGAAATGTGTAAACCGGCGTCACCAAGGAGTGTGTACAGACTGGTGCCAGTCTATTGTAAGGCTAATGCAGGGGGTCCCTCTACCAGAAGCCTGGTTGAGGGTCTACATGGTGATGGTATTGGCATTAGGGAGTATGTAAGCGAGCATACAAATTTTATTCTGATAGCTAAATGCAGATATTTGATTTAGCAAGTAGTGATTGAACGGTAATGGATGTTTTTGTGGTGTAATAACAACTGTTGATTTTATAATTGTATGCTCTGGAGGTTGACCCCCTTCTGGCTTTTGCCATAAACATGGCTGCTTGCTCAGAAAAGCCCTCCTTAATGCTAGATTCCTTGACAACATCCACGCAGTCAATCTGAACATTGACAGATTGTTATGAAGGGAATTGCCCTGGAAAATAATATTGTCCATCAGAGGCAGAGGAACCAGATTGCAGACCAGAAGGTCCAACAGATCCGTATACCATGATCGGCTTGGCCAATTTGGGGTGATCAGAAGCACTCTCCTCCTGCCTGATTTTCTGAAGAACTTTTGGAATCAGGATTGCTGGTGGGAATGCATATGCATACATTCCCTCCCAACTGATAGCTAACACATCTGTTGCGTAAGCGCTTGGATCTGGAATCGGAGAGACGTACGTCGTCATCTTCGCATTCTTCTTCGTTGCGAATAAATCTATGTTGGGTTTGTCCCAGTGGTTGAACAGACGATCCGCCACACATTGATTCAGTTGCCATTCCGTAGGTAAAACACTCATCCTTCGGCTCAATGAGTCTGCTAACAGATTTAACCTTCCCGGAATATGAACTGCTTTCAAGGTAATCCTGTGATTCAGGCACCAGCAAAGCAGTTTCCATGTCATCATACAGAGACTGGGCGACTTCATTCCACCCTGGCGGTTTATGTAAGTCACTACTGTTGAGTTGTCTGATCGAATTAGAACACTCTTGCCCTGATCTTTCTGTAAGAAATGTTCCAGACCCAGGACCACTGCTCGTAATTCCAGTAGATTTATATGTTCTATTGACTGTTCCAGATTCCAAAGCCCTGATATCGTGGATTCTTCCAGGCAAGCTCCCCACCCCTCCATCGATGCATCTGTATACATCGTTAACTGAGGGTGGGGAGGGGTGAGCTTCAGCCCTGCTAGATTCTCACTCTTCATCCACCAATGAAGGTGGTAAATAAGAGGTTCCAATACTGACACTCTTGAGTCCAGGGATCCTGTACTCTGGGTACACTGTGTCATGAGTATTAATGGATAGGCCACCTTCGCAAGGCTGCCTGTAGAATGACTGGCTCCAGAGACACCATCAACACCAGCATTCTCAAGTAAACCCTTGCCAGCACATAGCAACTGGAGCACACAGTCTGAATGATGGAGATGAGCATTTCTACTCTCTCTCCTGAGATGGGTAAACATACCCGATCACCAGATCGAAGAACATTCCCAAGTAAACAAACTTCTAGGATGGAGTCAACTCTGATTTTAGAAATTTGGCGCTAACACCGTCTAAATCGAGTCCTGGAAACACATTCCATTACGTTTTACCGGCAAAATTTAGACAAATTATTAATTAAAGACACCTGATTGCTTAGTCCCTGAACTGCCTCTGGTGATTTAGAATGACACCTGTGTATAGAAACCACCTGTCTGATCTCCATCAGTGGCCTCTATAGACAGGTGCTGGTGTATTTACCACATAAAATTGGCTTATTCCATAAGCCCCACTTTATGATGGCCAAATAACACAAGAGGAAGTAATTTTCAATTATTATATTAATCAACACATTTTTTGGCGAAAGGGCAGACTCAACTATTATATAATTTTTTGATTTGGCAGGGCCTCTCCACCTGGTGCTGCAAGACTGTAAATGTGTTATATGGTCAATACCAGAATATGGACGACAGCACAGACTGAAGAACACCTGCCAAATCAACCCTTAATTACACTGATTGTTATGAAGTTTTGGGGCAATTTGATACTTAAAGTTAAGCCTCCAGATCTTAAAGTATTAAAGAGGCCATAGCTCAGGGTATTTAATATTTTAAATAACTTGAGTGCCCCAAAGCTTGTATATAAGCCTGCCCTGTCTAGTCGAGAACCACTGTAGCTGGTAGTGATAAGTTGACAGTAAATAAATCTATGCTATGTACCTAAGATTGCCTATGTATCATTTGTTAAAATACTACAGATGGTAGTACTATGTTAAGAATAAATCAAGCGTATGGCAGAGAACATTATCGATGGCAGTGGTAAGTTGGCAATACCCTAATAGTATGTACATAAGACTGGCTAAGTATAGTTGAGAACATTACTAGTGATAGTGCTCCATTGACAATAAAATAATAATATGTAAGTAAGACCTGCTACATATAGTGTGAAATGTACATATGACAGACTATGCATATAGTTGAAGACACTAATAACAAAATCTATGTACGGCTAGCTATGTATAGTGTGAAACACCAGGTATGATAGTAGTAAGTTGATACGATAATAAAATAGGAATGCGTACTTAAGATTGATTATGTATAGTTGGGAGCACAATGAATGGGATTGATAAGTTGAGAAATAACCATATGTACAAAAGACAATCTATGTAATGTATAAAGTGAAAACACTATGAATGGTCATGATAAGTTGACAATAAATAACAATGGATACAGGTGACAATAAATAACAATGGATACATGAGACTGGCTATCTACAGTGAAAACTACGAATGGTAGTGATAAGTGGACAATAAAGTAACAATGAGCATGTAAGACTGGCTCTGTATAGTGAGAAAACACTACGGATGGTAGTGATACATTGACAATAAAGTAACAATGAGTTCGTAAGACTGGCTCTGTATAGTGAGAAAAGTGGACAATAAAGTAACAATGAGGTCGTAAGACTGGCTATGTGTGAAAAACACTACAGATGGTAGTGATAAGTGGACAGTAAAGTAACAATGAGTACATAAGACTGGCTCTGTATAGTGAGAAAAAAACCCCGAAAAAACCAACAAAAAACTACGGATGGTAGTAATAAGTGGTCAATAAAGTAACAATGAGTTCGTAACACTGGCTCTGTATAGTGAGAAAAGTGGACAATAAAGTAACAATGAGTTCGTAAGACTGGCTATGTATGGTGTTAAAACACTACGGATGGTAGTGATAAGTTGACAATAAAATATCAATGAGTACGTAAGAATGGCTCTGCATAGTGAGAAAACACTACGTATGGTAGTGATAAGCGGACAATAAATTACACTGAGTACGTACGACTCGCTCTGTATAGTGAGTAAATACTGAGTACGTAAGACTTGCTCTGTATAGTGAGAAAACACTACGGATGGTAGTGATAAGTGGACAATAAATTAACAATGAGTACGTAAGACACGCTCTGTACAGTGAGAAAACACTACGGATGGTAGTGATAAGTTGACAACAAATTAACAATGAGTACGTAAGACTCGCTCTGAATAGTGAGAAAACACTACGGATGGTAGTGATAAGTTGACAATAAAGTAACAATGAGTACGTAAGACTCGCTCTGTATAATGAGAAAACACTACGGATGGTAGTGATAAGCTGACAATAAATTAACAATGAGTACGTAAGACTGGCTATGTATAGTGAGAAAACACTACGGATGGTAGTGATAAGCTGACAATAAATTAACAATGAGTACGTAAGACTCGCTCTGTATAGTGAGAAAACACTACGGATGGTAGTGATAAGCTAACAATAAATTAACAATGAGTACGTAAGACTGGCTATGCATAGTGAGAAAAACACTACGGATGGTAGTGATAAGTTGATAATAAGATAACGATATGTCCGTAAGACTGGTTACCTACAGTGTGAAAAATACTATGCATGGTAGTGATAAGTTGACAATAAAGTAACAATGAGTACGTAAGACTCGCTCTGTATAGTGAGAAAACACTACGGATG
This sequence comes from Chaetoderma sp. LZ-2023a, assembly GCA_034401795.1. NCBI lineage: Eukaryota > Metazoa > Mollusca > Caudofoveata > Chaetodermatida > Chaetodermatidae > Chaetoderma > Chaetoderma sp. LZ-2023a. Next base: position 143,254,519 of record CM067369.1, read on the forward strand.
GTAGTGATAAGTTGACAACAAATTAACAATGAGTACGTAAGACTCGCTCTGAATAGTGAGAAAACACTACGGATGGTAGTGATAAGTTGACAATAAAGTAACAATGAGTACGTAAGACTGGCTATGTATAGTGAGAAAACACTACGGATGGTAGTGATAAGCTGACAATAAATTAACAATGAGTACGTAAGACTGGCTATGTAGTGAGAAAAAACACTACGGATGGTAGTGATAAGTTGACAATAAAGTAACAATGCGTACGTAAGACTGGCTATGTATAGTGAGAAAACACTACGGATGGTAGTGAATAAGTTGATATTAAGATAACGATATGTCCGTAAGACTGGTTATCTACAGTGTGAAAAACACTACGCATGGTAGTGATAAGTTGACAATAAAATAACAATGAGTACATAAGACCGGCTACATATAGTATGAAAACACCACGGATGGTAGTGATAAGTTGACACTAAAATAATGATGAGTACGTAAGACTGGCAATGTAAAGTGTGAAAAACACTACGATTGGTAGTGATAAGTTGACCATAAAGTAACAATGAGTACGTCGTAAGACTGGCTATGTAAAGTGTGAAAAAACACTACGGATGGTAGTGATAAGTTGACCATAAAGTAACAATGAGTATGTAAGACTGGCTATGTATAGTGAGAAAACACTACGGATTGTAGTGATAAGTTGACAATAACAATGAGTACGTAAGACTGGCTATGTAAAGTGTGAAAAACACTACAGATGGTAGTGATAAGATGACAATAAATTAACAATGTGTACGCAAGACTGGCTATGTATAGTGAGAAAACACTACGGATGGTAGTGATAAGCTGACAATAAATTAACAATGAGTACGTAAGACTGGCTATGCATAGTGAGAAAAACACTACGGATGGTAGTGATAAGCTGACAATAAATTAACAATGAGTACGTAAGACTGGCTATGTATAGTGAGAAAACACTACGGATGGTAGTGATAAGTTGATAATAAGATAACGATATGTCCGTAAGACTGGTTACCTACAGTGTGAAAAACACTACGCATGGTAGTGATAAGTTGACAATAAAGTAACAATGAGTACGTAAGACTCGCTCTGTATAGTGAGAAAACACTACGGATGGTAGTGATAAGTTGACAACAAATTAACAATGAGTACGTAAGACTCGCTCTGAATAGTGAGAAAACACTACGGATGGTAGTGATAAATTGACAATAAAGTAACAATGGGTACGTAAGACTGGCTATGTATAGTGAGAAAACACTACGGATGGTAGTGATAAGCTGACAATAAATTAACAATGAGTACGTAAGACTGGCTATGTAGTGAGAAAAAACACTACGGATGGTAGTGATAAGTTGACAATAAAGTAACAATGCGTACGTAAGACTGGCTATGTATAGTGAGAAAACACTACGGATGGTAGTGAATAAGTTGATATTAAGATAACGATATGTCCGTAAGACTGGTTATCTACAGTGTGAAAAACACTACGCATGGTAGTGATAAGTTGACAATAAAATAACAATGAGTACATAAGACCGGCTACATATAGTATGAAAACACCACGGATGGTAGTGATAAGTTGACACTAAAATAATGATGAGTACGTAAGACTGGCAATGTAAAGTGTGAAAAACACTACGATTGGTAGTGATAAGTTGACCATAAAGTAACAATGAGTACGTCGTAAGACTGGCTATGTAAAGTGTGAAAAAACACTACGGATGGTAGTGATAAGTTGACCATAAAGTAACAATGAGTATGTAAGACTGGCTATGTATAGTGAGAAAACACTACGGATGGTAGTGATAAGTTGACAATAACAATGAGTACGTAAGACTGGCTATGTAAAGTGTGAAAAACACTACGGATGGTAGTGATAAGTTGACAATAAAGTAACAATGAGTACGTAAGACTGGCTGTGTATAGTGAGAAAAACACTGGATGGTAGTGATAAGTTGACAATAAAATAACGATATGTCCGTAAGACACTGGCTATCTAGTGTGAAAAAACCCCAAAAACTATGGATGGTAGTGATACGCTTACAATAAAATAACAATGAGTAGGTAAGACCGGCTATCTACGGTGTCAAAAACACAACGGATGGTAGTGATAAGTTTACAATAAAATAACAATGAGTACGTAAGACTGGATATATATATATATATATATATATATATATATATATATATATATATATATATATATATATAGTATGAAAACACTACGGATGGTAAGGATAAGTTGACAATAAAATAACGATATGTCTGTAAGACCGGCTATCCAGTGTGTAAGTTGACAATAAAATAACAATGAATACGAATAAGACAGGCTATGTATGGAATTGTACTTGCTGAAACACTCATTGGTGTGGATGATTCGAAACAACTTGGGTGTTTAGTTGTTGCCCCACCACAGACCTGTGGTACTGATATGGTGACCAGATACCAAGCCATATATGCATACAGGACCTAACAACTCCAAAACATTACCGTTAGTAGTGACATTTACACTACTCTGACACCAAACAAAGCTATTATGATCGATGCCTTGTGTTAAGACAGAGGGAAGGTGTCTTACAGCTAAAGGGAGGTAATTTTCTTTTTTGCCCTTGATTTACAATCTACACACTGGTAATGCTTACTTATCTCCCTTGTTGTCCTAATTGCGGAGGACTGAATTGATTGTAACGAAAATGTGATGAACATTAATCAAAATGTACTAGCTAGCCGCGTGATGATAATGATTAGTGTACGGTAATGCTACTCCATATGTTGACAATATTATATATATTTGTTCATAAACTACTATGTAATGATTATAGATTAGAAACACTTTATGACAGTGGTCGACCAAACATAATAAATAGTAATAATACATAGTAAAACGGAAAAATAAACAGTACCTCAACTATCCATATCAACGGGACAATAAGGTTATGTACATAGGACAGCCATGTATAATTCTATTGAAAGCGACCCATGAGTGATAACTGATAAAACAGATCTATGTCCCTTATCAAATCAAAGGACAAGCAGGAGTAATTTGTTTTTTGCTAAAGGGAGATGACTCTTGATGCCCTTGACTACCCCCATCTGTAACTTGGCCATGATTAATTACTTCCCTTAGTATTTCTATGCTTGATGACTGAACTTGGTGATAGTGAAAATATGTGATTATAAACAATGAGATTGGTATTGATGATATTAGCGTAGTAATTATGGTAGGGATATTCTATGATGCATGTACATGGTCAAGCAATAGTGACATGGATATAAAATAAAAATACATATATGAATAATACCATCCTACAAATACGTAGTGGCTAACACATTGTTTATCATGTTAATTTACATTGTTCACTGTCACAGCTCAATAATAACTTTGCGAGCTGAAGATTAAGTTGTGTAATGTCCGATTGAGCTTTAGTCAATAACCTATTTTGATTCCCTGTTGAGGGATCGTAGTCCTGCCTAAGGCAACAGCAGCTCCCAGTCAAATTAATTTCCAATATTCAACCTCTGTATGATTGCATGTGATACTTTTCCTTTGGATTACATAGCCCACTATGAGAATCATTCTCAAAATGAAGCCGATTGAGTAGGGCTGACCCTGACTGCCACACTAACATTAAGATGGACAATACATAAAAATTAAAATTATCATCAAATACAATTAATATACAATATTTTAGCAATGCCATCTTTTATCCTGGTAAAAAATCTGTCCTATTCATATACTACAGACTCGCAACATGTTATCCCATACGAAAGATAGGCACTCTGTACTGATCACTATATGACCAACATGCTATGAATCTGATGTATCAGAAACTGTCAAAGACCTTTGCGCTTCTCTTAGTGTAGAGTGAGATGTCTTAATATACCTGGTATATGTTTCTGATGACCATCGACCTAATACTTTAATTATGTGGTCCGGAACCTGAGCTGATGCTGCAGATGTAGCAGCACCACTACGAAATGAATGACCATTACATAAATTTGAATCTATACCTACATGCTCTAAAATATGCTTAAACATTGCAATGAACTGTGAATGTGCTAATGCCTCGCCCACACTGTTAAAAAACAGCGGATCCATAGGGGATGGTGATTGCTGGCGGCGCATTCTCATGTATTTGCAGCAAATGTCCTATGGGCAGATTGTGTTATCGGTCTTAAATAACTTAATAGTCACCCCCTCTCGAAATGGGTCAGTTTTGGAAATTTTTAGTGTCAAATAGACACACTCTGCTGTAATAACCATATCTTGTATACAGAGGTTAGTGGAATGGTCAAATCTGTCATTGACTGTGAACTCCCCACATCTTAAAAAAACAAAAAATGCCACCGTACATACTGCTTCTAACAGTAAATCCATTTGATTGTTAAAAATCCCCCCATGTAGGGCAAGGCAAATCCTGCTCAAAATATCAAATGTAACTGGGTACCGTGGCCGGCTTTCCTTATTTTGAATACGCTTGACCCCATTTAAGATACACGGCAGGCATTTCATTTGTTGCGTGGTAGGGTACACGACATTGTTCTGCAAACACATAAAACGTACGCCGCACAGATACAATTTTATAGTTGAATGACTGACATTTAAATTATTGACACAATGGGCGACGAAATGGATTAAAAGATCCTCCGTAACTGGCACACAAGGCATGACGAGATAAGTTATAATCCCTGAAAATAATAAGAAATGAATGTATGCTTTGAACCTGTTTGGTATGCTTTCTTCATCCTGGGGGCGATGGCTGCGTTCCATAGTCTATCTATGACTGACTCGAGGTCCACAACACCTGATCCGGAGGCGGTACTGGGCATGGCTCCTGTCGTGCCTGTGGTGCCAGCTGGAAAAACTTCGAGATCTGTAAACGAGACAAGGCATTAGCAATTACATTTTTACGACCTTCAATATGCTTAGCGATTACTGTAAAATTCTGCATACAAGCAATCAAAGTGAGCCTACGCATCAACGGCATGATCTGTGCTGACCTTGACCTGCCCTTCTGAAGAATAGCCACTGTTGCTGTATTATCACAGTAAAACAAAATTCTCTGTCGTTTCCATAAATGGCCCCACAATATAACTGCCACAACAATTGGATACGATTCACGAAAAGCAATAGAGTTCTCATCATCATTACCAGTGCTATTCTTCAGCAAACCCGGCCAAGGCTCAGAAAACCATTGCCCCTTGAAGAAACCTCCAAAACCTATTGACGCTGACGCATCGGTATAAAGACACATATCATCTGCCGAGATAATGCCGGAATTATAAAATACTGACACACCATTCCAGTTAGACAAAAAGTGAAGCCACATTCTAATATCCTCCCTACATTGGTTATTAAGATGGACATGAAAATGTAAAGATTTAACAGTTGTGGAGAGAGCAATAAGGTGCGAGACGAAACTCCTACCTGGTATCACCACTCGGCTAGGAAAATTCAAATGCCCTAAAAGTTGAAGTAATTCCCGCTTTGTGCATGATTGTTTGGCTTCCATGCCTCTCAAAAATTCGACAATCCTCTGGACCATGTCATTGGGTAGTCTAGCCTCCATTTTTTTGGTGTCCAAAATTATACCTAGATATTCCATAACTGTATCCGGACCACACGTTTTATGCGCTGCCATCGGAATATTCAGTCTATTGAATATCAGATATAACAATGCCATATTTCTCTCTTCACAATTGTTGGGGTGTTCAAAAGTGATGAAGTCATCTAAAAGGTGCAATATGTGCTGAATACCGTAATTATTTTGTGCAATCCAGCAAATGGATTGTGAAACTAAATCAAAAATCATAGGACTGGATCTGCAACCAAAAACTAACCTTCGATAAAAATAATATGACTGACGCCATCTTATACCAAAAAGATTCCATTGGCTTGGTACAATTGGCACAATCTTGAATGCATCCGATATGTCAGTTTTACACATGGTAGTTCCATGACCTAATTTCTGTATTGTTCTAATTGCGTCATCGATTCTAACATACGAAAGGGAACATGTTTCTTTATTTGGTAAGCATAATCTCGGGTGAAATCAATGTATCGAACCCATTGGCTAGACCATCACATAGGTGTTTAACGTACTCTTGATCAGGATGGCCCCTGAGTTCAATTGCTAGATGTTCCACATTGATTGGCGTCGAAGCGCCCATAATTGAAGTGTCTAGTTTTTGATTAAAAACTGTCTCTTGTCATGGCTTATTTTGATTGCCTTTAGTTTTGCTAGAGGTACAGTTCCTCGCACCGTGGCCCGAAGCCCGACATAACGTACACACGTGTGAATAATAACATGTACCACGACGATAGCAGATCCCATTATTGTAGTTATTACAGACTTCTTTCCCCTCAATCATGATTCTTGGCCGCCCAAAACGAACTGAAGAGCTTGCTCCATCTCGTATGTATGTTAAGTTTGGACGCCTACTATAGTTCTGTATCGTACTGGAGGGCTGGTAATCATTATGTTGTAATCTCAGAGGACAGAAGGGGGCATTGTGCTCAGTTGAATTGCACAAGTTCGCTTTATTGTTACCCACAACCATGCTTAGGCGGGCCTGATCCTTGACAGACCAGTCCACTTTAATGTTATGGTCCTTCAATGCTGCTGCTGCTTTCGCTGAAAAACGACAGTGGTAATCATAGAAAAGAAACCCATAGATATTATATATTTCCACGATTGTTGCCTCGTATCTGTCTAATTCTAATTGCCTTGCACATGACCCTCTTAAATTTGCCAAAAGCTGTGATGAATTCACTGATAGACAATGTCTTGTTCAGGCGTGGGTCCTCCGATTTATTACTTTCTTTCTCACTATCCATCTCGTATCGTGGAATTAGCATTGCCGCCAAATTGAGATCTTTCCCTTCCCAAACCCGTTTTTTAATAGATTCCAACATAATGTCTAAATGGGGGATACATTCGGAAGGAATACCAAATTCTGAACGTGGTATATGGTAGCCACTAACACCAGAATTACCTTGAAACGGTATGGCTCCGGTTTCTGCTACTGGCGGTGTTCTAGAATGGTCGGCCTCCATACCAGCATATGCTGATGCCAATGTATTCCCAGACCCAGTGTCTGACGTCTGCTCTGCCGGTGCTGGTGTCATGTTCTTCTCCATCATGGAGATCATTGATTTCTGCAGCCCGATGACTGTTTGCTGCATATATTGCATCACAGTCATCATTTCGCTCATTGCACTGCTGCGCGATTCTGTCCCATGAGCTACCGAAGTCACTGGTACTTGCGGTTGTAATAAATTCCGAGTTTCATCTGTCACATCTGCCCGTGAATCACCACTATTTCCAGTATCCATACTCGAAGACGGTACTGATTGTAAAACGTTCTCAAGATATAGACCGTTCATCACGTTTTTAGACATAGTTTGTGGTATTTTTATTCCTAATTTTTGTAATTCCTCCCTAAACGTAACGGCCGTCCAGTTATTAGGATTGGTGGAAGCCCATGGCGTTTGTTTTGTTCGCGATCGCGTACGCCGATCAGCCATTCTGGATTGTTTACAGTAGACGGTAGTATTTATCCGATTATTCTCGGTTTGCTAAAACATACTTTCGGGAACAGTAACACTTCTTCTCATTGGTAAATCATGGGCGAATAACTTTCATTTTAAACTAGATACATATTACTTATGAACATGTATAACTTTCTAAATAATAAACTTTGACAAAAAACTTTTAACGGATTGTATAAAGACTCATAAAGACTACTTTCCAAAGATAATTAAAATGGCGACCGTAATGAGTTGAGACAAAGAAATGTAAACAGAACAAACTATCTGATAAATAACCGCATCACTGCGCCCTTATCAGGACTGTAGTTATACAGGCGCGTATGAATATCAATGCGCCTGGCTAAATAGTGCACCCAGAACTCTGGTATTGCCTAGTCTGCTCTATCACCATCCCTGCCTGAAGATTCCTCTGATCATCCCAAACTTGATAGATTAATGTTTTGTTCTATACCAAGATATTCACCTGTGTATAGAAACCACCTGTCTGATATCCATCGGTGGCCTCTATAGACAGGTGCTGGTGTATTTACCACATAAAATTGGCTTATTCCATAAGCCCCACTTGAGACTTAGAAAACACAAAATTAGCGTAGCAAACTAATAAAGCATGTGTCATAGCAGGCCAATAATATGAGAAGCGGAAGTGACAGCCTGCCCATGCATGGAGTGGGGCCAGCATCCGCCAGGCTGTCAACTGACACCCTGTCCAGTAGGGGCACCTAACTTTTTTAATCCAAGCTTTTATTGAGTGTAGGCTAATATTTGGGAATATCAGAGTGTTTGGGAAATAAGTATACTCTTGATGTGAAATTGTGCTTATCTCTAGGTGTCAAGGCTGCCTCGTCTATGGGAAACACTGATCTTCAACTCTTCTAGTAGAATTCATAGGCTGATTACCCATTGACGCGGATCCAGGATGCTAGGTCCGTGATTCACTTGCCTTATATAGTGGCTATGATTTGTCTACAATAGGTACATCTTAGATTAGAAACTTGTTGGTATGGTTGTCCGCAGTTGCCCTCTCTTGTTCACTTTGGAATCAATGGCGTCCACGGTTGTCCACTTTCGAACTGATTACATCATCATAATGTTCTAAAATAGGTTTTCGGGTTAACATGTTATATAACCCATGGGCCTAGCACCCTGGATTCGATCAAAACCTTGATCAGCCTCTCAAGTGTTAATCAGCCAATGAGTTCTACGAGAAGAGTGAAGATGACTTTGCGAAACTATACAATCAAAGGAATCATATTTTGTCCTGATAAGATCTCACTTCGTCTGGGACTTCACTATGTCAGAGAATTTCTTCACCGGCTTGTCACTACAAGAAAGAAATGTGCCTCCAAAATCATGTGCCTAAATCCGGTGGTCGAAATAAGAAGTTCTACATGAACATTGTGCAATTAACACTGGAACATTGCCTGCATTTCAAATAATATATATATATATATATATATATATATATATATATATATATATATATATATATATATAATATTATATATAATAAATTGATATTAATTTATAGCAGATAAATGAGAAAGGCACATATACGCACCAATTAGTTTGTAAATTTACCTGCACCAGCCTGTTTACATGCACTATGCATGTAAAAAGACCGTATTTTAATCACCGAAATCATAGCAAAACAACATATTTTCTCTATCCGTCTTGTCCATGTTTTGGTTAAATATCTATGTTATAAACTAAGAATGTTAAATGTGTAATTCTTTATGCTTATTTGCTTTGAAACCCCCCACAGAGCCCCCTTGTGGGTTGGTCTGTTGTTTTATTAACCACTATAAAAACATACTTACCGTTCAATCACTACTTGCTAAATCAATTATCTGCATTTAGCTATCAGAATAAAATTTGTATGCCTGCAAACACACCTCCCCATGCCTATTCCTATTAATATGGACCCTTAACCAGGCTAATGGTTAAGTCCATCTCCAGCATAATGACAGACATAGACTGGCACCAGTCTATAATCCCTCATAGTGACGCTTGTCACTAAGCGCGCTCGCGCATGCGCACTGGAGCCCAAATAGGAAACAGATTCACTTTTCTAAATTTAAGTGCTAAATATTAAAGTCCAATTCTCAAATCTTACCACGCGGGGTGGTTGAGGCCGGGTCGTAGTGATTGAATGGTAAGTATGTTTTTATAGTGGTTAATAAAACAACAGACCAACCCGCAAGGGGGGGTCTGTGGGGGGTTGTTATTACACCACAAAAACATCCATTACCGTTCAATCACTACTTGTTAACCCGTAGATTTGGTCAGTGCCCCATTTAAACATTAGGTGGGAGGAGATTTGAGAATCAACAAACAAGGATAAAAATTAAACCAATCTTATCCAAATGTTAATAACACAACATAATAGTGCATTTAGCTCAATCACACCATGATTAGCAAATAAGGAAAACTTGAACTTACAGAAATAAATAAAAAACCAAAAGAAGACTCTCACCATTTCTCACAGACGCAGAGTCCTAACGAAAATGGTGGGAAGTGCTTGGTAAATAGTCTTTGCCTTTTTTTAGTTAACAAACAAGGATAAAATTAAACCAATCTTATCCAAATGTTAATAACATAACATAATAGTGCAATTAGCTCAATCACACCGTGATTAGCAAATAAGAAAAACTTGAACTTAAAGAAACAAATAAAAACCAAAAGAAGACTCACCATTTCTCAGACGCAGAATCCTAACGAAAATGGTGGGAAGTGCTTGGTAAATAGCCTTCGGCTTTTTTAAGTTAAAAGTGGAAATGTTACGAAAGAAGGAAGCTGCTGCACTCTGGTCTTTGAGATAAAAGGATGTAAAGGTGAATTCAGATTTCCATCCTGCCACCTGCATGACCTCATCTAAAGACGAACCCTCAAAAAGAGTGGAATAAGTAGCCATATCTCTAATGTCATCGGCTTTAATAAGGGAGAGATTAATTTGATCCGGTGAGGCTATCTCATAACAAAGCTTAATTATTGTCTCACAAATCCATCTGACAATCGAAGAATTTGAGACCGGCTAAGATAACTCTTCCGCGCAGGAAAACCATAAATGAGATGGATCGACTCTTATAAAATCTGATCGCTGATTGAAGGTTCCTAATGCCCTAACAGGACACCAAAATTTATCGGATGGCGAAAGACGAAAAAGATTTTAAAATGAACGGACTAGCAGGAAAGCGGTTAGTTTGAGTTTTAGATAAAAAATTCCTTCTGGGATATAAAACCAAGCCGTCGCCTGAAACTATAAATCTCTCCTTTTCAGCAGAAAGAGCATGAATCTCTTGAACACCTTCTAGCAGAGGCTGTAGCAACAAGAAAAACAGCTTTGACAGTTAAAAACAAAACAAAACTTAATACTGGTAGAAGAAATCGGTTCAAAATGGCGACCTGCCAAAACTTGAAGAACCAAAGCCAAACTCCAGGAAGGTAAATGCTTAGCAATCGGAGGACGAATATTACTTAGATCTCTAATAAAGCTATTAAGAGTCTTAGTATCCTTGACATCGGCATACAGAAGACAAGGAAGGGATGACGCCAGAGAAAATCTATACTCCCTGACCGTAATAACTGACAAATGAAAATAATCAAACAGATAAGATAAAAAACCTAATACTTTGGGTATGGAAACAGAATCGGGCACGAAACCTTGTTCTGAACATCATTCACCAAAATTTTAAGTCGACCCTTGTAAACTCGACCGGTCGAATCCCTTCTGGCAGTCAATAATTTCCTGAGATCAGAAGAAACCTTATTCTCAAGTACCTCAGACTCGAGATTCTCCAGACACACAGACTAAAATCTATTGGATTTGGATGCACACAAAGACCTCTTACTTGAGATAGAAGATCCTGGGACACTGGAAGAAGAAAAGGGAAATCTACCAGAAAATCTAGGTCTAAAATCCAAATCTTCTTTGGCCAAAAGGGAGCTATCAGAAGAATTTCGCAAACCTGATCCTTGACCCTCTTCAAGACTAACTGAATCAAAATCATTAGAGAGAAGGCAGAGGCTAACATTCCTGTCCACTACTGAGACAGAGCATCCACCACCAGGGCTTGACTGTCCGGAAAAGGAGACATGTAAGAGAAGATCTGAGCATTCAGAGAGGCCGCGAACAGATCTACTAGAGAACGATCCATAAGACTAAACCTCATTCCTCCTTCTAAAAATGAAAGAAAACCCCATGGCAATGACTGAAAGAATCGAGATTTAGAAGCCTCACAGACAATCCAACCAATGAACAGAAGCCTGGATCTACTTTCCAATGAATAGCCTCTTCTATAGACTCCTTGACAATCATAGAAAACAACAACCCCTCTAAAGCTAATAGCTTCTAATAAGGAACAGAAGACCATTTTGGAAGAAGAGACTACAGAGAAGGATTCTAGATCCAAGAATATCTAACCCTTTTGATAATGGCCGCCCTTAAAAGAAGTGTCAAACTTACTATATGCTAAAGAGAACTGCTCATAGAAAACACATAGATTACATATGCCATTATGCTCCTACCAAAAATCCTGGGCTATATCATAATGCTTAGACCTCACTAAAGAGGTAACTCACGTTTATTATGGATATTTTAATAATACCGCTTACTCTGAATGGAGACAAAAAAGGGTCATATCAGTATAGCCTAACTTATTAATAATGCTAAAGACTCTGCAAAAATTATAGATAATTTTATTTAGAGATTTAACCAGATATTGTGGCAACCCAAAAACCCATAGTAAGTCTATGGGAGTGCTTAGAGTCAAGATATAGCCAAATCATGTGCCTGAGATCTACATGAACTACGGGAAACTTACTAGTGCTGACCGTCATCACAATTCTATGAATAGAATACATGACACGGTCATGATAAGAGAACTATGGCAAACATTAGACTATCTAATTTTAAAATCGTATAATAATGGAGGAGATTTAATAAAAAATTGTATTGAATACATCAAAGGTTGCCTAGCCGCTCGGGCTTGCTGATAATTTAGATATCCTAAACAATTCGATATTTATGCCAAGAGGCAAATCCCTTAAAAGATTTTAATAAATTTATTGATTCTTATATTTATAGTCTTAGCATCAATAATTTCATCTTTGTAATAACAAATGAAATTGTCTTAGAAATCCCAATAAAAGGATAGATTGAACACTGATACTAGATATTAACTGATTGCATACTGAATTTTGCAGACAACATATTACAACTGGACTTGCAAAGATTTTGAAAACATTTTGACCGAAAATAGTTGGTGGATGCTTAAATCCAAAGATTCTCGGCCGCTCTTCCCCCCTCCAGCGCAACCCCCACCCCACTCCAACCGGCCCACCGCCAGCCCCCAGACAACAACCTCAATGAGCAAAAACCCAAGCCCCACCGAATAGTCCGGGAATAATCTGACCAAAAATTGCCGGTGGCATCACCAACAACCCTCAGCCAAACTGCCCCCAAAATATCCAGCAAATCCTGAGCCCCGCCCCCCAAAACCACTGTCCGAAGGCCCGCAGCAACCCAGTCAAAATAGAGCAAAAATTACGCTATAAAAGGGAAAACAAACAAAAATCTGGGAAAAATGAAAACAAAACGAACTCACCGAAACTATGTCAACGCAGAAGAATTCGACTTATATTCCTCCTTCCTGCCCCTTATCCGATTGATTATCTTTTCTAAGCGAATAATGTACTTGTAGACATTAATCCTGTACTCATAATGATCCTATGAAACCTTTACTGAATCTAATTCTTTTCAGCGACTGACAAAATTATACTACGCTTTACGTAAGAATCAGGGTTATCCCATCCACAAATAAACTCCCTTTGGTTAAATAAATATGTCAACCTGCCGACATAAGAGGTAAAAGGAGCGAGAAAAAAGGCTGAATGGCCCGAAGACAACTGGCCATCTAAAGTTGGATGAAAGCAAAAATCGTATCTCAAAATAATGCGTAGAATACAAACTGACTTATCGGCTGATGAAATGCGCATATTAAATAATCTGCAGCAAAATCCCATACGGTAACCAGTCAGAAGTCTTTAATTACGTTGAAAATTGTCACTGATAAACGAATAAATGTCTGAATAGACTACAATTCCAAGAGAGACTACAAGACTGGCAATGACTCGGTATGAATATTTTCAATCATTAAACATTCCCAATATTAAACAAATACGGAAATAAGAATAATTCTTAGGCAAGACGATGACTAGATTCTAGGAAAGCGGATGTGGAAAAAAGGAAACGGAAATGCATAAACCGGAAGTATACTACTGGAAACTGATCAAAATCCTACAACCCGGATGTACAGAATTACCGGAAGAGGAAGCTGAAAAACCGGAAATGGATGAACAATGCAATGCCGGGTAAAAGCGGAAATGACCCTATCCCCGGCTGTACGAAATCCGGATGTGGAAAAAAGGAGACGGAAATGCATAAACCGGAAGTAGACTACCAGAAACTAATCAAGATCCTACAACCCGGATGTACAGAATTACCGGAAGAGGAAGCTGAAAAACCGGAACCGGAAATTGATGAACAATGCAATGCCGGGTCCAACAGACCCGGATATGCATTCTTCCGGAAGCGCTCATGAAACCGGAAACGGAACTAGGAACCGGATCTTGAAGACCCGGATGTTCTACAAAAAAGGAAGTCATACCGGAAACGGACGGAACGGAAGTAATAACCGGATCTTGAAGACCTGGATTTCCTACAAAACCGGAAGTCCTACCGGAAACGGACGCAACCGAAGAAAGAACCAGATCCTGACAACCCTGATGTCTTGCTAAACTGGAAATTAAAACGGTATCTGATGGAGCAGAAGATGCGAAAAAAGGAAATAAACCCGAATCCCGAGGACCAGAGTCCACCACAACGGAACCGGAAGAACTAGCAAGACTAGGATTCTTTGCAATGGGGGATCTACAAAATACCTTGACGACCGGTATAAACGAAAAATTGGCATTAGCATAAGGTCTAGCCTTATGGACGTCAGCTTCAGCCTCCGCCACCACTGCTTGTGGGTTATGCCCTTCACCCTCAAGTCTTAAGTGGGTTTGACCCGGTGCACTACACGAGCCCACCTTCGACAGCTTGGTCGCTCTAGACTTTGCTAAAGAAACTTATTAACCTGCATCGAGGTTAGAGGGAACGGTTTCCCCCATTAGCAGGTTTCTTTCTTGACGACCGGAAAATTGAAAATTGGCATTAGCATAAGGTATAGCCTTATGGACGTCAGCTTCAGCCTCCGCCACCACTCCTTGTGGGCTATGCCCGTCACCCTCAAAAGTGGGTTTGACCCGGTGAACTACATGAGCCCACCTTCGAGAGCTTGGTCGCTCTAGACTTTTGCTAAGGAAACTTATTAACCTGCATAGATTAGAGGGATCAGTTTCCCCCATTTGCGGGAACGCCCGCTAGTCCTCGGACTATCGTCAGAACTGGAAGAAACATCCTGTTTCTTAGTTTCCTTAAATCAGCAGATATCCATTTGTCCAGAGATTTAATCAAGCCCGACGCGAATGACTCAAATCTCGCAATAGAACTAGTACGGCATCTGAATTCGGCGAAGAGATTCCCCCTCCGTAACGACCGGTATGAGGGTACAAAAAAAAAAGAAAAAGGACATTTCACACAGACATGTCCGGCAAATTCAGCTGAGTGATGGCGATCACAAATCGATGACGTACATTAAATCCTATCTGACGATTTACCAGACTCCTAAAACGAAGAAATCGTAACAATGATAGCTACCGCTTAGAAATCGTAAAAAGGAGACTAGAAACATAAAACGCACTTCTAAAAAAAGGCAAAAAAGTTCAAATTAGAAATCAAAATCCCTACCGACAAGAAAACAAACTTGCATAGGAATAAATGAAAATCTTTGTCGAACGCTAGATAATGATGATGATGATATAGGCATAGTAATTAGGTTACCACGAAATGAGAATTCGATCTTTCACGAAAACCGGTAACAATATGAACATAGTTATAAAATACAATATAACCACTAATAAACTTCCTAAACAAAACTTAGGGAGGATTGAATTCATATTAGGCATATTCCTTGGTAATATAAAAGACAATAGTGTAGCTGACACAGCGCAAAGCATAAAAAAACAACCGTAGAGAATATTTTAGCAGTAGTTCTGCTTGCAGAATAATTGAAAAGTGAATCTGTTTCCTATTTGGGCTCCAGTGCGCATGCGCGAGCACGCTTAGTGACAAGCGTCACTATACGGGATTATAGACTGGTGCCAGTCTATGTCTGTCATTATGCTGGAGATGGACTTAACCATTAGCCTGGTTAAGGGTCCATATTAATAGGAATAGGCATGGGGGAGGTGTGTTTGCAGGCATACAAATTTTATTCTGATAGCTAAATGCAGATAATTGATTTAGCAAGTAGTGATTGAACGGTAATGGATGTTTTTGTGGTGTAATAACAACTGCCAATTTATAATTCACGAATCCATTTCCCCACTCAATCATATGAAGTCATAATCAACTACACGACATGCATGCTGATGTCATAATCATGACATCAGGAATGATTCGATTGAAAGCCCATCTTTAGCGATTAATAGTCCGACACGTACGAATTTCTTGTTTTTGCTATTTAAGAAACATGCGGTTGATTATTTTGAAACTAATTTGACTGAGCGCTGTTACTACCTATAGTTCAAAATATTCAACAGATTACCTGTATAGTTTTCTGGAAATTGATAGTCAGGAAGTTCAGAGATCGATCAATCCCAACACGAGTGAGGTGTGGGTGGAGCTTAGATAGAGATGGCCGGGGCATAGCTAAAACTAGAAAGATCCATTGTGTTCTGTCATAGCACAGGATAGACTGCACAGTTAAAATTGATTAAAACCCACTAAAATTTTCTGCTACACGGGTATTATTATAGCCCGCATCATTTTCAAAATGTCATGTTTCTCATTCTTAATTTTTGCCCTATTGTCATGTGAGATATTAAATGTCTTTAGTTGTCCTCTTTGAAGACTAAGGGATTGTCACCCAAACTGGATGTATCCAGAGGGTCTCTAGTGAATGTATTCAGCATGGCTCAGTAGTGTTAGACTCCGCTCATAGACCTGGAGGGTGGAAATGATATTAGTCTGTACGTAATATATTGCTGGAAACAAACATTCTTATTATTAACATTTAGTTTCATCTAACAATGCTATTTTACAAAATAATTTACAAAGAAAACTGCACACATACTACATATAAGCATGTCATTTAAGTGAAAAATATTGCAAATGTATCTAAGTATCCTATAGCTTCTTTCACTATCCCAGGTAAATGGCAGATGGCACAGGTATCTAGAAAAACATATAGTTAGCCTATTCAGAGATATCAATCACCCTCCTTTCACTATGATCTTAAAACACATTATATTTCATGCAATCACACAATATTGTTTATTTCCCAGATTATTTTTGGAACTTATCCTTATTCCAGGCTTCTTCATCAGAAAAAGTGCAGGTTGAAAATGTGACTTATACATGGTAGCCCTTTCTTTCTTACAACCTATTAAGTTCACCTCCATGTAATAGGCTTGCACGATTATCCAATAGTATCAAAATTTGCAATTCTTTTTTCAGCCACAATGTTTTACGATATGATTTTGAAAAAATCCAAATATTGCATAACTTTTACTGTCACGCCATATTCTCCCTATTTGTCATGTATTTGTAGCATAGCCTTCTATTACCGCAAGCTGTTCAATTTATTTCCAAACCAACATCTTTGCGAGAGGGGTGGGCTTATATTAGGAATAGGTCAAGAAAAAGTTGAAGTTCATTCTTTAAAATTGTTTTAAAAGATGGACTAATAATACGAAAATTGAACGCAATTTACCAGTACAATTTCTTGCCGCCGTACTGTATACCTAAAAAAACCATGATCGCGTGAGTGAAATTATTACACGGGACAGTATAAATATTGTATATTTCTTAATAACCATGGTTTATAAAATCTAAATTAATCCTAAATTTGACAATAAATGGTGTCGCAAAAATATATAAATCACGTAATATTGCTTGCTCTCATGTTTTTGGAGGCGAGAGGGTTCACAAATGTGTCCATTTTTTATTACTATGTTATGAGAAGTTACAGACCAAGTTCGAGTTTCAGGTGTATGCGTAAATTTTTGATGGAGTTATGCCCGCTGTCGATGAAAAATATCAGCTTTCTGCACTTTTTTCGCAATCCTTCAAGGTAGTTAAGAGAAAGAATACATACTAGTATGCTGCATACAAATGTGATAGCTAAATGAGATGGTATACATGCTTTAGCCAGCAAGGTGAACTATCCGAGATGTTTCTGAAGGCTAACTATTATTAGTAAAATATATAAATCACGTGATTTTGCTCGCTCTCTTGCTTTTGGAGGTGAGAGGTGGTGCGTTCACAAATGTGATAGCTAAATGAGATGGTATACACGCTTTAGCCAGAAAGGTGAACTATCCGAGATGCTTCTGAAGGCTAACAATTACTAGTAAAATATATAAATCACGTGATTTTGCTCGCTCTCTTGCTTTTGGAGGCGAGAGGCGGTGCGTTCACAAATGTGATTATACACGCTTTAGCCTGCAAGGTGAACTATCCGTGATGTTTCTGAAGGCTAACTATTATTAGTAAACGGGTACTTGGTAATGCGGATCAGATCTAAACATTAGATATCTATGGATCTAATATCACGTGATTTGTACATTTTCACAAAGACGATATGAAATGTTAAATTTTTAGATAAATTTTGATCTAATAAACGATGATTATAACAGAGTACGCAATATTTAGGTTGTCCAATGTGATAAGTTCACTCCCGCAATGATGGACAGGGTATACATTAAGCCAAGGTGTAAGGCATCATAAATTTATAATGGGAAGTTTTGTCCTATTTTCGTGTTATTAACGATCGTTCTTTAAGCATCTTGGCGACTGCATTTAATAGGTTTTTTAAATTTACCAATTATAAGTCATATTCGGTTAAAACTGATATGAAAACTCATAGCAAAGCCGACATGTCTACATAAGCCAAACCTTGCAGTCCAACTCAACCCAAGACCAATTCACCCCATGAATTCATGCCATAAAATAAGTTACAGATATATCGAAATATTGTGATTTTCTCACCACGATATATCGCGATACCTCCTAGGACAATATCGTGCAAGCCTACCATGTAATATACATGTAAATATAAGCATAGATTGATTTAAGATGATTACAAGCGAGAGCTGAAACAATTTCTTTTAGAGAAATCAACAGATATTAATAACAGTACGTAGTAAATCTATCTAGATCGGGCATAATTTTTTAGGCGAACGATCGCTCTCGCTCGCTTAGCTCGCCTAAATATAAAATGTGGTGAGCTATTAATCACTTGCCTCAAATTTTTTAAAAACACTCCCAATGTTTAACCTTATTTTTATTTCCATGTATTATCACCCGTGCAGGCATGTCAATTTTCTGCATAATAAATAGCAGCGCATCGCTGATGACTGCCAACTTGTGAAGAGAATAAACGAAATCACGGATTTCTTTTTTCACGAGAGTTGATACTTACCTCCCTAATACTCTCTGATATTCCCAAATATCGACATTCACTCAATAAACACTCAGATTAAAAAAGATAGGTACCCCTACTGGGTAGGTAGTCAGATGACAGTCCGGCGGATGCCAGCCCCAACCACGCCCATGTGCAGACTAGTACTTCCTCTGACTAATTTATTGGCTAACACTATGCAACTTTAATAAAGCCTGAAGACCGAGCCTCTGTGGGGCGGAGAGGCCGGGTCCGTATTAGGGAGGTAAGTATCAACTCTCTCGTGAAAAAAGAAATCTGCGATTTCGTTTATTTCACTTCAAGAGTATATTTACCTCCCTAACACTATTTGATATTGCCAGAATTCGTCAGAGAACTCGGTGGGAGGGAGGTGAGATCAAAAGACCAGATCTTCCCTATGCGCTTTTCTGCGTTTAAGGCACTTAAACTTCTAAAATTGTGTGAAAACACAACCAGGAATACATTTGAACATCGGATAACACAACCGATGGCTGAGAGAAGACCATATGTCATATGCGCTCCCCACCCCCCCCTCTTCTTGGGAGGAAGACAGAATGACCTCAATGTCCCATACGCTCTCTACATACAAGTGCCATGTACTATAGGACATTAAACGAAAAGGCTTCATTTTCATATACTCTCAATAATGAACCACATAAAACACATACCATCATCATATTAACAAGCATTCTGTAAGAATTGCTTTGCAATACATGTCCGCTACCTGGTGATATAAATCTTTAGAGATTGACAGTTAAAAACTCCATTAAAAATTGTCAGAAGCAGCTGAAACTCGAACTTGATCTGTAACTTCTCATAACATAGCAATAAACCAAGTTTCAGTTATATATGGTGAAGGAGAAGGTAAAAGTCTTGAAAGCTGATGTTTGTATTTCATAAATCGAAGGGGGACATAACTCCATCAAAAAATGATGCAAACACGTGAAACTCGAACTTGGTCTGTAATTTCTCATAATAAAGTAATGGACCAATTCTCAGTTGAATATCTTGAAAGACTGCGAGAAAAATGGCGGAAAACTAATATTTTTCGCATTTCATAAGTCGAAAGGGGCATAACTACATGAAAAACAGACGAAAATGTCTGAAACTTGGACTTACCCTGTAATTCCTTATACTAAAGCGATGTACCAATTTTCCCTTAAATACCTTGAAGGATTGCGAAAAAGTGCGGAAAGCTGATATTTTTCATCGAAAGCGGGCATAACTCCAACAAAAATTTACGCATACGCCTGAAACTCGAACTTGGCCTGTAACTTCTCATAACAAAGCAATGTAGCAGTTCTCAGTATAATATCTTGAAAGACTACCGTTAAAACTCGACTAAAGGACGCAGTTTTTTGGTCAAAACACATGTACTAGAAAGGGGGGTGCGTACTATACTCGAGAACATTCCTTCCGCACATTTTTGGGTCGAAATTTTTCTTAAAAAGTCACAGATTATACCACGGAAATTGAACTAAATGTTACCCTAGCCAATTCGTGCCGCCTGACGACTATGTTTAATGTATACTCCAAAAACACCAAGCGGAAGTGAAATTATTAAATTGGGGCGCCTAAATATTGCTTATTCTTTAATAAATATCACTTATTACATCAAAATTAATCCAGAATTTGACATAAAATGGCGTCGAGAAAAGATACGTGTATAAATCACTTGATTCGCCTCCAATCGCAAAAGATCTTTATTCTAATTAGAGCGAGTACTCGGATATAAATATTCTGGACTCGGAACTCGGAAATTGCTATATATCATCATTGCGCGATAGGAACTGAATGTTCCCGTTCCTGTTTGATAACCAACTCCCGTTAGCGCATAAGATTACACAGCGCCTCCAATCACAAAAGAGCCAGATAACCAACTCCCGTTAGCGCATAAGATCACACAGCGCCTCCAAACGCAAAAGAGCCATTACAATCTATTTCTATCACGCGATTTCGATGTTTTCAAGGAGACATTTTATGCCAAAATTATATTGATTTTGATGTAATAAACAATCTTTATTGAAGATACACGATATTTAGGCGGTCCTATTTAATAATTTCTCTAACATCATGATAATTTTTAGTCATGCATTAAACATGACCGGATTGATGGTTATTTTTGATACCAATTTTCGATTTTTTAAAGGTACGTTTTTTCTAAATCTAACAGCGTCTTATACTTGAATACAAGTGTTTTTTGGGCGGATTTTGGTCAAATTTGGGACAGCGTCCTATATTCGAGGGCGGCCTTTAGTCGAGAAATTACGGTACGAAAAAAAGTGCGGAAAACTAATATTTTTCGCATTTCATGTCGTAAGGGGGAATAACTCCATGAAAAATTGACGAAAATGTCTGAAACTCGAACTTGCTCTGTAACTCCTTATACTAAAGTGATGCACTGATTTTTGCTTGAATATCTTGAGGCGTGCGAAAAAAGTGCCGAAAGCTGATATTTTTTGTATTTCTTAAGTTGAAAGGAGGCATAACTCCATCAGAAATTGATGCATACGCCTGAAACTCGAACTTGGTCTGTAACTTCTCATAACAAAGCAATGTAGCAATTCTCAGTATAGCATCTTGAAAGACTGCGAAAATAAGTGCGGAAAACTAATATTTTTCATATTTCATAAGTAGAAAGGGGGAATAACTCCATGAAAAATTGATGAAAATGTCTGAAACTCGAACTTACTCTGTAACTCCTTATAATAAAGCGATGCACTGATTTTTGCTTAAATATCTTGAAGGAGTGCGAAAAAAAAGTGCGGAAAGCTGATATTTTTTGTATTTCTTAAGTCGAAAGGGGGCATAACTCCATAAAAAATTGACGCATACGCCTGAAACTAGAACTTGGTCTGTAACTTCTCATAACAAAGCAATATAAAAATTCTCAACTGAATACCTTGAAGGACTGCGAAAAAAACTGTGGAAAACCAACTGCGAAAGACGGACAGACGGACAGACAGACAGACGGATGGATGGATGGACGGACAGACGGAGTGCAAACCTATAGTACCCCCCGGTTTTACCGGTAGGGCACTAATAATGAAGGGTCACGTGACAACACAATAAACAATGAACAACACATAAACAAGACTGACCTTGTGGAAGTTGGCTACTGTCATTATCTTCCCATTGGTGAAGGCTGATGCAGTCCAAATAAGTGGTTGTTACCATTGATTAATTGTGAAATATGTTAAAAAATTAGAAAACCTCATCAAAATATATACACCTAGATTATCCTTTCAAAATCGATAAGGCGAGAGGATTTGAGGTGTCACGGAGGTAATGGTCTGTAAAACATGACTCACAGTGCCACTGGGCTACTGACATAATGTCATCCACAGGGACCCCATTAAACAGGGCAGTAGAAGCCACTACACCGCGAACACTGTGAGCCTTAGCTAAGTCAACTTGTTTACCTGTGGCAGATTTATAACAAAATTGAATGTACGCTATAATTCACCTGGTGTCCTTAGACGCCCTGCCATGGGGTTCAATATATGACAACCATAACGCTGTTGGGTCCATACGCCATTCCTGAGTACATTGTTTGTACCGGTTTAATGCTCGGACCGGACACCATGCTTTTGAATTAGGATCATATTTAGTCAAAGCAGGTAAAAATATGGGTTGACCTGGATATTTCAAAGACTGATTTTTAGCCATGAAATTTATCCTAGGTAGAAGCTTAAGGCCTTCCCCTGTAACCACAAAATGGTCTGCCTCAGCTGATAAGGCATGAATTTTGCTTCTCCGCCTTGCAGAGGCCGCAGCAATTAAAAATACAGTTTTAAGAGTCAACAATTTCATAGAAATGGACATAAGTGGTTCAAAAGGCTTATCAGCTAGTACCTGGAGAACTAGAGATAAACTCCAAGACGGAATCACTGGAGGATTCCTTGGTCTTAGATTGCCCATGCCTTTAATTAAAGTATTTAATGTACTTACTTCATCACTTCCCCTATTAGCCAAGCAAGGGATAACTGCCATTAAAGCTGACTTATAGCCAGCAATAGAGTTAGGGTTGAAGCTATAGGTATCATACAGGTGACAGAGGAAATCGGCTACTACCTGAATAGATGAATCCATTGGATTAATACATCTTTTTGAGCACCATTCTGCAAATCTGTTGATTTTATAATTAAATGCTCTGGCGGTTGATCCCCTTCTGGCCTTTGCTATGAACATGGCTCTTGCTCAGAAAAGTCCTTAATTCTAGATTCCTTGACAACATCCATGCAGTCAATCTGAACATTGACGGATTGTTGTGAAGCTCCTTGCCCTGGAAGATAATGTTGTCCATCAGAGGCAGAGGAACCAGATTGCAGACCAGAAGATCTGTATACCATGATCGGCTTGGCCAATTTGGGGCGATCATAAGCACTTGGCACTCCTCCGTCTGATTTTCTCAAGAATTTTTGGAATCAGGATTGCTGGAGGGAATGCATATGCATACATTCCCACCCAGCTGATAGCTAATGCATCTGTTGCGATAGCGCTCGGATCTGGAATTGGAGAGATGTCGTCATTTTCGCATTCTTCTTCGTTGCGAATAAATCTATGTTGGTTTTCACCCCAGTGGTTGAACAGACAATCTGCCACACATTGATTTAGTTGCCAATCCGTAGGTAAAACACTCATCCTTCGGCTCAATGAGTCTGCTAGCAGATCTAACCTTCCCAGAATATGAACAGCAATCCTGTGGTCTAGGCACCAGCAAAGCAGTTTTCATGTCATCATATAGAGATTGGGCGACTTCGTTCCGCCCTGGTGGTTTATGTAAGTCACTAAAGTTGAGTTGTCTGATCGAACTAGAACAATCTTGCCCTGAACTTTCTCTATGAAATGTTCCAGGCCCAGGACTACTGCTCGCAATTCCAGTAGATTGATTATGTTATTGTGACTGATCCAGATTCCAAAGCCCTGATACTGTGGATTCCTCCAGGCAAGTTCCCCACACTCCATCGATGCATCTGTATACATCGTTAACTGAGGGTGGGGAGGGGTTAGCATCACCCCCACCAGGAGATTCTCTGTCTTCAACAGTGGGCGGTGAATAAGAGGGTCCAACACTGACATGTTCGAGTCCAGTGAACCTGTACTCTGGGTCCATTGTGTCATGAGAAATAACTGGATAGGCCGTCTGCATAAGGCCGCCTGAGGAATGACTGGTTCCAGAGAAAGCATCAACCCTAGCATTCTCAAGTAAACCCGTGCCAGGACATGACGACTGTTGCACACTGACTGTGTTAATGAGATGAGTACTTGTACCCTCTCCTGAGTAGGACAAACACATCCTATCTCTAGATCGAAGAACATTCCCAGGTAAACAAACTTCTGGGATGGAGTCAGCTCTGATTTTTGAAAGTTGATTATCCAGCCTAAGTCTGTGAGAGTTTTCAAGACTATCTCCAGATTTGCTGATAGACTTTCTTGATTGTGTCCTTTTAACAGCCAGTCGTCTATGTACATGTGGACTGCTATGCTTCTCCTGCGGAGGCATGCTGTTATAGCAAGAACCACTCTGGTGAAGACGCGAGGAGCTGTTGAAATTCCAAAGGGTAAAACCCTGAATTCCCACTGTCTGCCCTGGAATGCGAACCTCAGGAACCGACGAAGTCCTTGCTATTGGAATGTGGAAACAAGCATGCTTCAAGTCTATTGATGCTGTTCACATTCCCTTCTCCAACCCTGCCAACACCGTTTTCACTGTCTCCATTTTGAAACTGGGTGTGTCTATGAACTTGTTCAATGGCTTGAGGTTGAGAATTTGTCTCCACCCTCCAGTGCTCTTTGTCACTAGGAACACGGTTGAATAGAAGCCCGAGCACTTTTGTGCCGGTTGAATTGCTCCTTTTAGTATGAGGGAATTTATTTCCTCCTCTATACACAACCGTTGATCTGGATCTCTTTGCGACAGCCACGATGGTGGGCCTGTTATCCAATCGGGATGATACCCCACTGAAAGCCATCGCAAGACTAAACGGTCCTGAGTCAACCATTCCCACTCTTGCTTGTGGTGGGCCAATCGGCCTCCCACTGGACCACCTAGGGAGAGAGGTGGACATAAGAAGCGCAAGAGTGGCATTGTCTCCTGGTCCAGAAGCACTGGAGTGGTTCTTACCATGGTAACCGACCCTTCAGGTACGATTACCATGATCAGATCCTCGCACGCCATGGCCTGCGCCGCGCACACCTCGGTGCGCGGGCGGCTGCCTGGCTGGCTGCGCTGGAGGAGCCTGCACCCCACTCACTGCTGGCTGAAGCACAAGCGGCCGTGGCCGGCGCTGCGCTGGTGGCTGGCCTTTGACCAGGCCACCGCCACCTCGAGCCTTCAGGGGATGATATGCATGGGGAGCTGCGCGAACGCGCTCACTGCGGAGCACTTCAAATTGCTCACGCAGTGCCCTCTGGTTATTGACCAGGGTGACCGTCTCCTGGAGATGCTTACATCCCTCACCTCCAAAGAGACCAGGACCTGTCATAGGCGTACGCAGCAGCCTATTATACAGGTCCTGGGACGGGCACAAGTTGTCTAAGGCAAACGTGAGCCGTGCCCGGACACTCCTGGTCACAGATCGGATTAAACAATCCAGAGCCAGGCTAATTCCATCCTGGATGGCTCTATGGACTGTTACTGGACTAGGCTGGCGCGATGCGGATGCTGTTACTACCCCATGTAACAGCTGGGAGACGTGCGAAAATGCTGCTCTCGAACTCTCCTCTGCATCGAGCAACGCGGTATTAGCCAACGCGTTCGAGCACAGCGCTCCTGTGTCAGACCGGGAGCCTGGCCGCGTATCTTCGTCAGACCAGTCTTCCTCTGTGGTTACCTGTGAATGCTCGACAAGGCGAGGGCCTTCGTCAACTTCCTGAGCAATCGCAGGTGTGTACGTGGCTGGAGAAACTGATACTCCTGGCAAGCCAGAGAAAGCATGCAGGCCTGAAAGAACAGGCATGCTAAACCGACTGGCTTGACCAGCTGACGCTGTGGTATTGTGTGGGGAAAATTTTGCCACACAACTGCCCTGGCCAGCACCTGCTACACCATCGGCAAGCTGAGGTATGCGGTAATACTGGCCATCAGATCCAGCCCGGGTTACCTTCTGCACCATGAACGCTACTCCTGCGTGAGTAATTCCATGGACAATGTCGCCCGTGTTCCCCATGAGGGGTGCACGTACATCAATGTCCATGGCCACGGCACCAGAAGGAGAACCCAGCAGATAATCCTCTTCTTCCTGGCTAGAAAGATTAGACTCCAGGTCAGCGAAGAATGCTAACCCGGACTGGCCAGGAAAGGTACCATAGGAGGAAGTGGTACATGTAGGGTGTGGATAATCCTGGTCTGATAAGCAGGCACCAGGCTCCAGCGACACCAGTCCATGAACAACTGGCTTGGCAACCCTGCTGTCAGTATCCTCATAGTGGACTGCCCCCTCTAATGGGGCCACCTTTGAATCTTGGACGAAAACTGCTAAGTCCCTACAGAGCACCGATTCAGAGGTGGGGATTATCTGCTCAGGAGGAGAAGACGACAATAAAGGATTTGGTCAAGGAAGCATGCCACGAAGCAACTCTGGAACCAAATCCTTAACTGTCCTCTTCATCTCTCCCATCATTTCAACATGGAAGGCCTCCATATCCATGGTGGACGAGGCCTTCCTCTTACCCTTCTTAGCGAACCTCTCTCCTCGATCTTCTCTCCTCCTCAATCGCCTTCTCCTTTGTCTGTAACGATAAAATCTCAGACATTAGCTCCCTCCCCACCCCACAGTTTACAGATATCACCATTAAGCAATGGTCCACAAGGACTGCATAGAAAGCATAAATGTGGGGCGAAACGTTCCTTGATAAACCGTCCACAAGGAGGACAACCAGGATTCTGAAAAAGGCCAGAAGACGAACACAATGAGTATTTTAGCTAATGAATTAGAAACTCAAAACCAAAAAAAAGAGAGGGAAGGTGGCCATAAAGACCACTAACTAATAAGAAACCAGGGTTGGACAAAACCGTAAGATTGTTAATAAAGTGCAAGGCTGATTATGATGTCATAACTTCAAAAATAAGAAGTTAATCCGATCCTAAAACAATCTCCAGGTGTAAGGACGAATTGTATTCATATCCAGAACATCTAACTGTAAAGGATAGTAGAGACAGACTATGCAAACATCAGATACACAATGATACAATGGCAGCTGATTTCAGAAATATTAAAAAAAATAACTGAAGTGCCTAATATCATAACTAGGATACCTGCGCCTTTAGCATTGACAAACCATCCGATCTGATGAACTGAAAGCTCCACCAAACTCTATGACCTCTTAGCTCTCTCCACCATAAAGGGAAGGAAGTGGACCAAGAGGGCAAAGTGAGAAGACCTTCTTACGAGGCCTCCAACTCACTGGGCATAGATTTTGTATTAGTTCATTCTAACATTGTTAGTAGGAAACCTTGATGGAGAGAAAAAAACCCGCTCTGATGATGTGTTGTCCTTTTCAATCATAGGTAGATACCTGTGGGTACAAACACAAAGAGAGATTAGTATTTCACAGTGCCATATAAAAATAAACCAGTTTTATGGAAGCTTATCATGTCTAATCGTGAGTCCTGGAAACACATTACAACGGAACTAAAACGCTAAATTAGAAAAACATTTAATAGAAATCACCTGATGATTAGGTCCTGGGCCCTCCTCTGGCGACTTCCCACGCTCAGACAAGATTTTCAGATGTTAATTAAGTTTAAAAAGTGAAATAACACAGCAGAAAACTTAAGAAAAAGTATGCATGTGACTCTTTTGCCAATAAATTGGAAAAGAGGAAGTACTAGTCTGTGCATGCGCGAGGTTGGGGCTGGCATCCGCCGGGCTGTCATCTGACTACCTTCCAAGTAGGGGCACCTATCTTTTTTAATCTGAGTGTTTATTAAGTGAATGTCGATATTTGGGGAATATCAGAGTATTAGGGATGTACGTATACTCTTGAAGTGAAAAATGTGAATCCAAGTTTTTATTGAATACTCTTTCGCCATAGTGCGTATTGGGCCAATAAAAATGCATAATGGCAGCTTTTAGAAGAAAATATTAAACACAGCCGATTGTTCAGTTATAAATTCTTTTAGGAAGCGAATACATCAATCTGAATTTTGATTGGATAATCATTTTACTTCTTCCTCGTGTTCTTAATTTTGATTGGCTAATTAGGCGAATACATCATTCTGAATTTTGATTGGATAATCATTTTACTTCTGCGTGTTCTTAATTTTGATTGGCTAATTAGCCTAGAATGGCAGCGAATAAAAGAAACGTAATTAGTCATTATGGAATTATATCGAACCGCTCCTCGCTTAAAAACGCTTATATAGATTATTGACCACTAAGGTTCGTAATAATTACGATTATAGTGAGATAACTGAGCAAATATACGCAGAAATGTTGCTAATAAATTAGCGATATTCATTTGTTGTTACCAGTTTTCGTTAGTGCAATATTACATTTTCTAAACTTTCGCTAGTATTTTGGATTTTTTCCCAAGATATATTTCGATAACAATCGTGCTTATATCATAAATATATGCGCGAGGATGGCCTAACTATGGGAACTTACCTTTAAGCTTAGGACAATAAACAAGATAAATGATTAAATCGTTCCTTTCAAAATGAGAAAAGATAATGACTTATGATTGAGGGCATGCTAATTCCAGTGAGGGAACTCAGTTTTTGTTTTTAGCATGCCCTGAATGGCATTCACCTTAAAATGTTAAGCTACAGTTACAAATGTTACAAAACACAGTGTCACTAGGCATCTTGAATCACCGGTAGGCTTATTTTAAAATCGTTACATGTCATATCTCAGCCAACTTGATAGTTGATTAAATTTCACAATACCCAGGGGTAGAAATTAACTTTATTTAATGGTGATCCATACGGAGCATTACATCAGAAAATTCACAGATGATATCCCTGGCATTTTGTAGTTCCTTATTGTGCTGCACCTCATCATCATCATCATCATCATCATCATTTTACGAGGCATAATTGGCTTGTTATTGCCTCAGTGTTTGTGTGCGCTTTTGTTGTAGTATGACTGGCTCAGTCCAATTCAAAAGTTCTTTCTTTGCTATCTAGTTTGTTCTTGAATGATTGGACTGTTGTTCGCTAATTCAATTTTGATTTACACTGAAATCACTCACCTAAGCTATCCATGGAGAGTGATTTCTAGTGGAGCAATCACTCACCTGGTACTGCCCATGGTGAGTAATTTTTAGCCCACCATGATTTTCTAAAAATGATGCCTTGCTAAATCATTTACAGGAAGTTGGTATAAATAAACTCACTGTTGACATATATGTTCACTATGCTGTAGGTTAGTGTCCTTCTGTACAAATGGGTCTTCAACAGACTGCGGCTGTAGTCTACAAAGAAGTGCACTAATGCTTGGCATACATCCTAAGCTTTCTGTCCCACTGACACATGTAGTCGGCTCTTCCAAACATGTTTCACCTGTAAAAGAGTTAAATACTCACAAGGTATCCTTTATTATGTAACTAATATATATCATGGTGTTAACCATTTAACCCTCTAATTTGCTCAAGAAAACTTCAATTTTCTCATAAAAAATGTCCATTTGCAGACCAAGAGAAACTATTTTTGAAAATTTACCACAGGAATGACTGGCTCGGTTATCGTACCAGTCATTCCAGTGGTAAATTTTCAAACATAGTCTTCTCTTGGTCTGCAAATGGACATTTTCTATGCAAAATTTCTCAAGACCAGTGCACAGAAGTTCTTGGCTGATACGAGTGTTAAATGGTTACTCACTGGTTTAGCAAATAATTTGGCAGAAATTACTCAAACTGTTTAAAACACGAAGCAAGCATGCATGTTTCGCTAAAATTGTAATCATATCATTGGCAGTTAATGCAAAGGTAAGCCACCAGAGTTATGCTCAGGTGCCAAAGACCCATCTCAGCATAAAGAGGCATCATTTTATAAAATGTCAAGGTCATTATTATTAGCATAACTTAATTCTTTGAGGCCATTGTCCCCTGCATGACATTTCTGTTGGGTCATCGTTTATCTGCTAGTGCTAATTGGCACATGGATCCCGCGTTTGAACAACCCTGCTATAGCATTGGCTATCAAAGATAATACATTCAAGAGCAGGGCTTCACGGTATCTGAAAAATGAATATCGGTATTGATATAAATTTTCATACCAGTATATCTTTAATACCGGTGTTATTCTGATGGGAAAAATGGAGTGAGGCTTGAGTAGTAGATTCCATATTTAACGTATATCAGCGCTGCTTAAATAGTCGCCGCAAATTTCCACAATAAAACCAAGAAATAACATGAATCCTGATATTAAACGCTAAATTTTAAGTGTCTTCAGTTAAATCATATCCCAAAATGGCTGAAACTCCCCCAAATCGTCCCT
Source organism: Chaetoderma sp. LZ-2023a (assembly GCA_034401795.1). Classification (NCBI taxonomy): domain Eukaryota; kingdom Metazoa; phylum Mollusca; class Caudofoveata; order Chaetodermatida; family Chaetodermatidae; genus Chaetoderma; species Chaetoderma sp. LZ-2023a. The sequence continues at coordinate 143,285,114 of CM067369.1, forward strand.
ACAAATGATTTGAATTTGCTACAAAATTACAACTATTTCCGCCTGGAGATCGCGAGATACCGGTAATTTAGTGACCATCTCGTCCCGTATAAACTCACCCAGTGAAACTGTGAACAGCTAAAGCTGCTGATATTTGACTGACAAATATCAAATTTTACGAGTCAAACACATTGGACATGAATGTAAATATACGTTTTACTAATTTTCCTGGCTATCTGCATTTTAGAATAATAAATCAACTTTCCACGATGGCCTGTGCTTTATAGGATGAATTTGCAATGGGACGAAATGTGGACATCTCCGCGCAGGGGTAGAACTTAGCCATTATAACACATTCTAAACAGACTACCATATACTGTGAATACATAGGGGCCCTAAGCTCGCTCTTGGTTGAGTAGCTTGTATCGATTGATATCTAATGATACCCGCCAACATAGGTGAATAAAGCTCGCGGGAATTGAGAAGTTTTTCTCATATTGTCGGGTTCCTCTTTACTTGGGCTGTTGGGCGGTCACTACAAAGGTGCACAATTCCGGGAAATCGCTGACTAACCAGGCTGTAGCAATTGATATAAAATATCTCTAAAAATATTCATTTCATATTATGATTTTTTTAGCGAACAACGAGCCAAAATTATAAAATATTATCGCAGGAAAAGATCGGTTTTGGATATTTTTAACCATCCGATGTCCTATGATGGTATTTGAAATAGGTTTTATTAAATTTTTTGCCAGAACTGCATTCGTATAAGTAGCAAACTTTTGTAGTCGTAATCGTTAATTTATCAGTTACTCTAACACTAGCCTCAAAACACCATTTTGACAGCTCTTGGTAAATAAGAAAAGCATGATCGTTAATTTAGGTAAAATATAATTTTCCCGTATGAAGAGAGGTAACTTATATCGCTAGACAGCTATATACTACTGAGATATTACTAATGGGAAGCATATCTGCCTAACAAAATGTTATATCGGTTTTTATCTTATATTTTTGTATCAGCAAAATCATATCGGTATGGCTAACGGCATAGCTATGATACCAGTATTCGATACAATATTGGTATATCGTGAAGCCCTATTCAAAAGGTGCTTATGCATTTCATCTCGAGAATTCATAACTCCATTTCCTCAGTCAATCATATGACGTCATAATCAACTGCATAACCCCCTGCTACAAGTGCTAGGCCTCAAAGTAGATCTAAGATCTCTGATCTTGGGTCGAGCACAGGGGTGTAACACTTTATCTGGCTACCAAGCCGGGTATTTGGAGCGAGTGGCCAACCATAGCAACTCATCTTTCATGACAGTTAATATTATGAATATCCGTCATGGTGCTCGCCGTGTGAGTTCCCACCAGGCATGTGCAGCACCGGGGGCCCCAGCCCCGAAGGGGTCCACCCAAGCTACTGGTGGTAAAGTTTGTAGACCTTGGAGAAAAAGGAAGAAGGTTGTCCAACCTAAAGAACAAGTAAGAAAACCGCTGACTATCATGCAATGGAATGCTGAAAGAGTTTCTAACAACAAAACGGAGCTTAGCAAATTCTCAAGGAGAAAGGCATAGATATCATGTGTATCCAAGAAACTCATCTAAATGTCAACAGAAGATTTTGTATAAGAGGATTTCAGTGCTTCAGATCTGACGGGGATGGAAGACATAAAGGAGGAGTCATAACCCTGGTCCGGAATAACCTAAATGCCATTGAAGTTCAGAGAGACATGGAAGGACCTGAAATTCTCACAATCAAGATAATTCCAGAGAAACATCCTATCACTGTTGTCAACTATTACTGCCCTAATAATCAACCATTGAATCTCGGAAAAATCCCAGTTCACCCAGATTCAATGATCGTTGTTGGTGACCTCAACAGTCATTCTCAGTTATGGGGCTATCATTCTACTGATAGGAGGGATGAGGACATTGAAAATTGGATGGATGAGCAGAAGCTGATTCTCTTGAATAAGGCAGATGACACCCCCTACATTCTACTCAAGACGATGGCATACCTCAAGCTCTCCTGATCTAGCATTTTCGACAGAAAATCTACATCAAGAATCTTTGCGTATTGTTGGGGAACAACTTGGAGGCAGTGATCACCACCGTTTTCATTACCATTAACATGGATGTTGAGATTGACCGAAATCAGACCCCTCGATGGAACTATAAAAAAGCAGACTGGGACAGATATCAGAAAGAGAGTGACAGATCGGTAAAAGACATTGATGTCAAAAACCAAAACATCAATAAAGTTGTTAAAGAGCTTAACTCTGCTTTACTCTCTGCTGCTGGCAAATGCATTCCTAGGGGATCCAGGAAAAACTACAGACCTTACTGAAGTACGTCTCTGCAAAAGTTACATGAAGAAATGTCCAACGCAAGCGAAATTGCAGATAATGTCCCAAAAGAAGCCAACCATGTGAGACTCCAACAATCCAAGGCAAAGTATCTAAAAGCCAAAATCAGAGCCACCAGAGAATCGTGGAGAAAAGAATTCAAGCTTAAATCTTGAAAAGGATACAAACAAACTCTGGAGGCTTGTGAAGCAGCTTAACGATGAAAAAACCAGAGTACCGAACATAACTCTTGAAGAGGATTGTGAAATTAAAACAGGAGAGGCTGCTGCTGAACACTTTGCATGTATGTTTCAGAAAGTAAGCAATCTAGATGTGCCAGTGAGTTGTAAAAAAGCTGCAATGAAGTTTGCAAAGGGGAAAGGAGAGACACAAATACTTGTCGCGGGAATGGATGAGCTTCTGACCATCAGTGAGTTGGAGAAAAGCTTGAAAGTTTTGAAAAGCAGGAAGTCTCCTGGACCAGATGGAATAACCAATGAGATGTTGAGGAATCTGGGTACTATTGGAAAGCACAAGCTTTTGGAGATTTTCAACCACAGTTGGTACACAGGAGAAGTTCCCCAGTCTTGGATTAGAGAGAGGCCAACATGATCCCTGTACTGAAGAAAGGCAAGAATAAATCCAAAGCGGCAAGTTATCGGCCTATCAGTCTGACTAGTTGCACTGTCAAAATCATGGAAAGAGTCCTCACCCAAAGATGTCTTCGACATCTTGACAGCAACAATCTCTTAGCAATTGAACAAAATGGCTTCAGAAAGTGTAGATCTACTGAGGATCAAACAATGTATCTGACTATTGAGGAGGCATTCCAACAGAAAAAGCATACCATCACTGTGTGGGTTGATCTGCAGAAGGCATTTGATAAAGTATGGAAGCATGGACTCCTCCAAAAGCTCAGGACCAGTGATATCTCTGGAAAAAATGTACAGCTTGATATGGCAGTATCTCCACAACCGAAAGGCATCAGTACAGTTGAATGGGATGAGCAGCATGAAAGTCTTGCTACAACATGGTGTGCCTCAGGGGGGTGTAGTCTCTCCCACCCTCTTCACAATATTCATCAATGACCTGGTTAAGAACCTTCCAATGGGAGTCAGAGCTGCATTCTATGCTGACGATCTTGTGATGAGGAGTATGTGTCATCTGCCAATTACTGCATGCAACTCGCAATTGATCACCTCAATTCTTGGGTTACAAGATGGTTTGTCCAGATCAACAAAGAGAAGACAGTCGCAACTCTATTCACACTACCCACTAACAAGAGTTTTAGTGAAACTCAACATACGCCCGCAAACATACTTGCTTGAGGAATGATAAATGTGAATAATTAGTCTGTTTGAATCTTAAGCTTTGTAGAGAAGATAACACCAGTTGGTGTATGCGAATATATCTCACTGAAACACCAATACAACTGATCATATCTTGAAACATGTTTATCTTTACACCAAATTTTCCAGGGGAAACAATATTTCTAATGAATTTTATTTTTTTCAAAGGAGATATCATTAGAGAACCAGAAATGGTCAGATGGGGAGTGCTATCATATGATGTCCACCCTTAGCGCGGACTTATAAATATATTTCGGGAGCAGGTGTACAAGTTTGAGATAAGAGGTTAATATGCCATCCACCATAATTTGTGTGTGGGTTCAAAACGCTTCAAGCTTTGGATCATGACTCCCGCGAATATGGGCGCATCATACCAAAACAAAATCATGACACTTCGACTATATGTATCACATCTTTTTAAAAAATATTTGTGAGTGTGGGTTCACAACTCTTCGAGACTTGGCCTGGACAAGACAATTTTGATGAATTTTAATCTTTCAAGGGAGATATCGCTGGCGAATATGGGCAGATCTTACGGAACCGAAATCATGACAATTTGCATATACATAACACATCTTCTGGAAAAAAAATTGTGAGTGTAGGTTCAAAACTCTTCGAGATCTGTCCCGGACAAGAAAATCTTGACAAATTTTAAGCTTTCAAGGGAGATAACTCTAGCGAGTATGGGAGGATTTTGACGAATCAAAATCATGACACTTCGTCTATAGGTAATATATCTGCTGAAAAAAAAATTGTGACTGTAGGTTCAAAACTCTTCGAGGTCTGCTCCAGACAAGAATCAGACGAACGGACACATGGACGGCGAGCGCCATCACATAATACGACTCCGCTTCACGCGGGCGTATAAAAAGGAACAGAAGACAAGTCTGAAATTTGGTGACTCAGTTCTGCACTTTGAGGATGAAGTAACTTATCTTGGTCTGATATTTGACAAAAGACTAACCTGGAAGGCGCAAATCAGAAAAGCTGAAGGTATAGCCAAGGTATAGCCAACCAAAGACTCGCAGTTATGCGGAAGCTCACTGGAACAAAATGGGGAGCTAACATGAAAATTCTGAAACAGGTTTACTTTGGATCAGTTAGGTCCATCATCGAATACGGCTCATCATCATGGATGACAGCTGCTACAAGCACCCTTCAGACACTGGATAAGGTACAAAATCAGGCTCTTTGTATCATAACAAGGTCTATGAAGCCCACTCCAATAGCAGCAATGGAAGAACTTACCAATATCCAGACACTCCAGCAGAGACGAGAAATCAAGGCCGAGATTCAATACGAGAAATTCAAATTGATGCCTCACCATCCCATGCATACGCTGACTCACCAAATGTCTAGAAGAAGGCTCAAGAGGAATAATTTCTTACTAACTTTGAAAATTAAAAGAAACAGAGTCGGACATCTTCCCCAGATGTAACCCATAACTGCTATCTCTGAGAGGGAACCGTGGAAAGCTTCTGAAATAGAAAACACAATTTCAATCTGGCCCTCAACTTCCAGGGATTGAAAGCAAGGGAGATCAAGCAGAGGTGACAAACAAAGCTCTTGCATTGAGTCATATTGCAGAAAACTACCCTGAGGAAGAGTGGATACATGTTTATACAGATGGATCAGCTATCCAGGCTGTCAAGAAGGGAGGGGCAGGTGCTCACATCCGGTTTCCATGTGGAGATATAACAGACTCATGCTTGTCCACAGGGAAGCACTGTAGCAATTATACTGCAGAAATCCAGGCACTGATCTTAGCTAGCCAAAAGCTGATACGAGGTGTGGGTGGAGCTTAGCTAGAAATGGGTGGCGCATAGTTAAAACTGGAAAGGTTCATTCTTAGAGTGCATGATAACTACAACCTACATATATTTATAGATACTAATTTAATCATCTTCTATTTAGGCTGGCACGATTTCGCGATTTAATTGAAAATCGCGATTTTGAAAAAGATTGCCATTTTCTACGATGTAATTGAAAAAAATTGAAAAATCGTGAAAAAATTGAGCAGACTAAGATTTTAAAACTCATCATTCAGCAGTAAAAGAATACAGTTATAATCCATTCGCGCGTGCCCAATTTCGCTTAATTCAAGCCTAGGCTTCTATTAGGACAAGAGGTGTTCAATTTCCAACCCAACATCTCTGAGAAGGGGGTGGGCGTATATTAGTTTTCCCAAAAAGGTTTTCTAAAACTGATACCACGGAAATTCAACGCATTTTCTCCTGTAAAATTCACACCGCCTACACCTATGTTTAATGTATACTTCAAAACATCACCGGGGAAGTGAAATTATTTGATTTGAGTGCCTACATATTGTGTATCCTTTAATAAAGGTCGTTTATTACATTAAAATTAATCCACAATTTGATATAAAATGGTGTCGTGAAAAAATACAAATCACATGATTCGCCTCCAATTGAAGAGTTTATTTTAGAGCGAGTACTCGGATATAAATATTCTGGAATTGGGGACTTGGAACTCGGGAATTTCTATATATTATCATTGCTCGATAGGAACTGAGTATTATATTGATCTGAATAATGGGTACCCGTTTGATAAACTCCCGTTAGCGTATAATATCTCGCGAGAACACACCGCCTCCCATCGCAAAATAGCCGCCGGTTCGCCAACTTAAGAAGCCGGCTATATTGTCGTTCAGAATAATTAAATTTGGATCATTTAATTTTGATCGGCGTTACAAAATTGATGCACATTTTCTCCCGCGCTTGTTTGGTACATAAATTTGGTCTTAAAATATATTTATAATAAGGAAGGTATTTAATCACGCCAAGACTGTTTTTTGACTACAAAAGTGTAGAATAAACTTTATTATATCATGAACATATGTGGCCTACTGTTAGTATTAACCTAATAGGTGGCCGAGATTTACTAATCCGAGGCCTGTATTGACTTCTAGAGGGGCCGGAAATGTATCAGGGCAGAGATCGGTCTGAAGTAGACACACCTGTGACATGATTGTTATTATTATACACCCTATTCTTACAAATTTGCTCTTAAAAAAAATTTGCTCTATACAATCTGCTGAGTTATGGGGTGGGCTTCTAATACAGAAACTGCTAAGAAATCATTGAGCTTGTATGTCAAAGTTAGGGGGTGGGCTTCTATTAGAGTATCGGCTACAACTAAGCAAAATACTATTGTGTTTTTTCTTGATGGCTTCACGCATGTGTTCACTAAGTTCTCATCAAAACACAAAGCTCGACGGTAAACCAGCTAACAATAGCGAGGTACCACCTTTATCATTGAGAAAACCAGCTAGTTACTCCGTCGAATCGCCGTATAAATTTCTTTCATTTGCTGCAGACCCCGAGTCTGTCATGAAATACCAAATATATACTTAGTTGCAGAGTGTTAGGCAATAATCACTGAACATAATTCTTTTTATTTCTTTTAGCAATTTCAGGCTGTGCACTAATTTTTCCTTTTTGATTCGGTTGTCATGCCTAATTAAAGAAAATAACGCAACAGCATTCCAGATTGTTGTATCATGGAGGATAAATATATTTTTGTACTGTGCGCTCTGTTGATTACTCTTAAATGTAAATCGTACATTCTGAAAGCAACTATAAACTGCACTATAGGAGAAGTTTACGCCGTTACTATCATAGCTACTCAGAGCTACCGTCTTATGTATATGGATTGCGCAGTATCTCCCCAGGTACTAATATTAGCGTCTTCGCGCTACTCGGGTAATGACTTAAACTCTCCTACAAACGGAGGCTATAAGCGGAAGCAGGGTTTATATTTTTACTCGATGACATGTTATGTCAAATTTTGATAAAATAAACGATGTTTATTAAACTATACGTAATATTTAAGTGGTCCCAATTAATAATTTAACGCCCCGCGATTATGGATATATGGTATACATTAAACATGAAATTGTGTTCTAATTTTGTGTTATTTTTTGTATCATTTATTTCAACTTTTTCTAGAAATTCTAAGTCCCAGATTTGGTGACTTGTCACGTTACCCCGGTTTATACTTTTGGGAATTTGGACCCATGATTTAATCAAAAATTGCTATTTTTTTTTATAAAATCGATCGCGATGTTTCAAAGAAAAATCGTGCAACCCTACTTCTATTAAGTTTTATACATGAAACGGTGAAGATACGGTATAGCTCCGAAATAACTTAACATGTTTCCAAATCAATGATCCAAAAATGGCCGCCAAACCATTTAAAAAATGGAAGTAACAGAATACCCCAAGTTCTGAAAATGGCAAATTTGAAATCAGAATACCCCAAAACATAGATAGAACCAATTTCGGCCTCAAAATCCATCAAATAAAAAAAATTCAATATGGCCGCCAAACAGGCTACATTTTGATTAGCTAATGGCAGCCATGTATTTTGACGAGTCAACTTCCCTTGAACAAATTTTAACTTACCCCTTAAGCATATCTCCCAAATTTCGACCTGATCCCTTCAGCGGTTCTGGACAAGTCATGTTTTGCGACAACTAGGTCATCCAAAATGGCCACCGAACCATTTGGTCAATCAAGTTCTCTTGAACAAACTTGCCCTAAATGATGTTTCATGAATTTTGAATCGATTCCCAAAGCAGTTTTGAAGATTTAAAAATATATTTATTAAAATCAGCCAAAATCCAAGATGGCCACTGGCCAAACTGGCCGATTGGCTTCAAATGAACAAATTTGAAGCTCTATGCCATAAGGATGCTTCCTGCCCAATATAATTGAAATCAGCCCAGCAGTTCTCGAGAAGACATTTTAAATTTCCCATTGCTTTCGTATGGGAGCTTTTGGCGGGAAAATGATCCAACATGGCCGCCAAATCGATTATCCGACAGTTTCAAAAAGTGTGAATTTGAGATCAGAATAGCCAAAAACATATAAAACCAATTTCAGCCTCAAAATCCATCAAATAAAAAAATATGGCCGCCAAACTTCTCGACCAAACTTTAATGGCCCTTAGTCCCTTATCATATCTGCCAAATTTCGGCCTGATCCCCTTAGCGGTTCTGGAGAACTATTTTTTGCTAAAACTAGGTCAACCAAGATGGCTACCAATGCATTTTACCAATCAAGTTCCCTTGTACAAACTTGGTTCAGCTCTTGCCCTAGATAATATGTTATGAGGTTTGCTTCAATCCCTCAAACAGTTTCGGAGAAGATTTTTAAAGACGTTTCTAAAAATTGGCCAAAATCCAAGATGGCCAATCTGCTTCGTTTGAAGAAACTTGGATCCATATGCCCTAAGGATGCTTCCTGACAACCATAATTGAAATCGGTTCTTGAGAAGAAGTCATTTAAAGGAAAATTTGACGGATGGATGGACGGACACATTACGGATGGTCGCCATGACATAAGCTCACTTGGCTTTTCAGGCCAGGTGAGCTGACAATACACTGAAACATAAATCCCTCACACAGGTTGGGCGGACAGTATTAGCGATTTATATGAATACCAGTGTGTAATTGATCTAAACAAGGAAGTATTTCCTTTTCAAACTGCTCCGTCTCCTGCACAAGACAGCGCTCAATTCCCTCCAACGCATAGTCAGCTCTTGAGATACTGCTATCAAGTGACTCAGGGTTTGAACTAGGAATGGTGCCAAAATGGTCCAAATCAACCGGATCTGATACACTCTGGACACAAAACCTGTAAAAAATTCATGTTCTTTGTGACTCAGAATGATGGAACATTATTATACATCTAACATAGTACATAGACAGATCTGCTGAGGGATGGCCAGGCACTCTGCTCCAAAATCTACATAACACAACAGCAATCAAGCTGACTAATTGTGAAAATGGAGGAATAAGGTTTTAGCTATGCCACGCCTATCTCTAGCTAAGCTCCACCCATGTTTTGCCCATGTTGGGATCGATCGATCCCTGCATGCAATGAATCTCAATTTCCAGAAAACTATACAGGTAAGCTGTTGAAGATTTTGAAACTATTTTAACTGGGTACTGTTGCTACCTATGCCAGTCAAATTAGTTTAAAAAATATTCAACAGAATGTTGATTAAAGTCACATATAAACACATAATGATAGTTGAATAGCCAGTGCCCAACATGATAAAGTACATGTATAAAAATATGAATCTTTTTATTGTACAGATATTTCATTAATTTTCTTCATGAAAAATGTGCATGCAGAAAGATCTCTTCAAGAGATTTTGATTTGATTTTCATAATTTTTGGTAATGATGTTTTGTTTCGAAAACATACTACTTATTAAGTAATTTTTCTAAAGTACTATTCATTAATAGAACTTGATACATATACATAATATTGAGAAAGCTCTTTCTACCATATCATAGACTGTTCGTAAAATTTTGGTGAATCTTAAAAGGAGCAAAGTGCCTGGCAATCCCTCAGCAGATCTGGCTATGTACTATGTTAGATGTATAATAATGTTCCATCATTCTGAGTCAGTTAAAATACACTTAAAATTAACGAACAGTATCTATGATATGGTGGAAAGATCTTTCAATATTATGTATATGTATCAAGTTCTATTAATGAATAATACTTTAGAGCCCAATACAGAAGATTATGTAGAATAATAAGAGCCATGAGAAGATGGCATATCCACGCGGATCCAAACATTTCAGATAAACATCCATCAAAAGCTGACATAAGGTTAATTGTAAAAGGCAATATCTGAGAAAAACTAACCAATGAAAAATGAAATCCTGTCACTGCATCTCGCCTTAGTATATCCAGTAAGAAAGTGCAGGTTCAATTCCATTCAAAGAAATATGCCCGGGCAAGAAAATTTTGATGAATTTTAAGTTTTTCAAGGGAGATAAGTCGGGCACATAAGAATGAATTTCTTCTAAACAGAATCATAGCACTGCTTCTTCAAGTAATATATTGAGTGACAATGGAATTGAGAGAATAGGTTCAAAATTCTTCAAGATCTGGCAGGAATAAGACAATTTTGATGAATTTTAAGTATTTCAGGGGAGATATCTGTGCAGAATATCGATACATTTCAATGAAACAGGATCATAGCACTGCATATTAAAGTAATAAGAACAGTGACAAAATATTGCGCTCCTAGTTTCAAAACTCTTGACCAGAAAAAGACAATTTTGATGAATTTATGTATTTCAGGGGCGATAACTCAGACAAATATGGACAGAATTTGGCGAAAAAGGCACATGCAAATGTTCATGTGGTACTGGTAACATTTACCAACTGTCACAGGAATCGCATCTAAACTGTAGTTGCGTTGGCAAGAAATGATTACCGGTACAGACAAAGAGCCAAACAGACAGATGAATGGATGGATAGATGGATTGATGGAGATGCTGATCGCTATATCACCCCACCAATAGCAACAAAAATAATCATATGATAAAGAAATTTTGCATGAATCCATGCAGCTATTCTGAAGTTATGCATCAGTTTCAAGGATTTAACACTAATGAGTAAGTTGGCCGGCACGAAAGAAGCACATGTTTGCACATCCATACATGATACTTATAATGTGCACCAAATTTCAGATTAAACCATTGGGAAGCATACGAGGAGTTACATTGACAAGATATGGTTGTTAGAGATGGACGGACAGACGCACCGAGATATTCTGGACAGAGCGATGGACATACAGCCATACGGATAACACATGCACATCTGCACATGGTAATGATACTCTTGGAGTTGAGTTGACAAGAAATGATTATCAGAGATGGATGGATAGATATTCTGGACAGACGGGTGGACATGTATACAGGCATCCGGACAGCATAGGCACATCTTCAGGTGGTAAAGATTAACTTTACCAAGTATCAAACAAATTGTAACTGATGTACTGACAGGTGGATGGACATGGTGATCGCTATATCCCTTATCTTCTGCTTGATGCTAGGGTTAATGCAAGCATGGAATGCTGGTTGTTCTTGTTGTTGTTCTTAAAACATTTTTAATAACTATGGTTCTCTTGGAGGGATCTTCTCCAAACTTGGGTGGAAGCTTGCCCTTAAGGTCCTAAAGAGGTATGCCAATTTTGGGGTCAAAAGTTAATATGCAACAGCAATAGCTTTTAGCAACATTGTTCTAAAAAGTAGACATTTTTCAATAAGGCTGGACTGGCTGGTTCTACTGAAGGGATCTTCTCCAAACATGGGTGGAAGTTGCCCGTGGTGTCCCAAAGACCTATGCCAATTTTGGCATCAAAATTTAAAACACAACAGCAACAACTTTCAACAACTTTGTCTTCAAAATAGACATTCTTCAACAACGCTGGTTCTACTGGATGGAAGCTTGCTCAAGGGGTCTCGAAGACATGTGCCAATGCTGGGTCAAAAGTTAAAATGCAACAGCAACAGCTTTCAGCAACATTGTTTTCAATATAGACAATTTTGACCTCATGGCGGCATGACTGACAAATTTACCAATGACGCAGGTGAGACTAATTTGCCAAATACTGCACAAAACCAATCAACTATATGTATTTTGACATTCCGCATATTTCATATACATGACATTGTATAACGCTCTTTACCACAATCTGTAGATAAACACCTTTTCACCATTTCAGAGATACGCATTTTTGCAATCACTTTAATGGGTGAAGGATATATTATAAATACTAAATTTGAAATAGATACAATATCTTAAACAAAATCACGGATTTCTTTTTTCATGAGAGAGTAGTTATACTTACCTCCCTAACAGTCTATATGATATTTCCTAAATATCGACCTTCACTCAATAACCCCAGATTAAAAAAGATAGGTGCCCTTACTGGGCAGGTAGACAGGTGATGACAGTCTGCCGGATGCTGGCCCCAACCTCGCGCATGCGCAGACTGACACTGCCTCAGCTGGACAACTGGCCGACACAAGAAACTTAAAATCATGTAGACTGAGCCTCTGTGGGGCAGAAAGGTCGGGTCCATGTTAGGGAGGTAAGTATAACTACTCTCTCGTGAAAAAAAGAAATCCGTGATTTCATTTATTTCACTTCAAGAGATATACTTACCTCCCTAACACTCTATGATATTGCCAGAATTTGAAAGTGAATTCGGCGGGAGGGAAGCAAGGTCAAAAGACCAGCTCATCCCTTGCACGTTTTTGCGCATGAAGCACTAACATCTGAAATTGTGTGACAGACACAATCAGGCAATGATTTGAACAAAATTGAATACATTCCACAATCCACCTAGATATAATGTCTTTTGAAGCCCTGCCATGGGGTTCAATATAAGACAGCCATAACGAGGATGGGTCCGTCCGCCGGTTTAATGCGCAAACTGGACACCATGCTTTTGAATTAGGATCAAGCCTTGTCAAAGCTGGTAAAATAATTGGTAGACCTGGATATTTCAAAGACTGATTCTTAGCCATGAAATTAATCCTAGGTAGAAGCCTAAGGCCTTCCCCTGTAACCGCATAATGGCCTGCCTCGACGGATAAAGCATGAATTTCTCTCCTCCATCTTGCAGAGGCTGCAGCAATTAAAAATATAGTTTTAAGTGTCAACATTTTCATGGAAATGGCACTTAGTGGTTCAAAGGGTTTATCAGCTAGAACCTGAAGCACTAGAGATAAACTCCAAGACGGAATCGTTGATGGATTTCTCGGTCTTAGATTACCCATTCCTTTTATTAAAGTGTTCAATGAACAGACTTCGTCACTTCCCCTATCAGCCAAGCAAGGGATAACTGACATTAAAGCTGAATTCTAGCCAGCAATAGAGTTAGGCTTGAGGCTATAGGCATCATACAGGTGACAGAGGAAATAGGCCACTACCTGAATAGATGCATCCATTGGATTAACTTCGCTGTTTGAGCACCATTCTGCAAATCTATTGATTTTATAGTTATATGCTCTGGAGGTTGACCCCCTCCTGGCTTTTGCCATAAACATGGCTGCTTGCTCAGAAAAGCCCCCCTTAACTTTAGATTCCTTGACAACATCCACGCAGTCAATTGGAACATTGACGGGTTGTTGTGAAGGGAATTGCCCTGGAAAATAATATTGTCTATCAGAGGCAGAGGAACCGGATTGCAGATCAGAAGGTCCAACAGATCTGTATACCATGATCGGCGTGGCCAATTTGGGGTGATCAGAAGCACTTGGCTCCCCTCCTGCCTGATTTTCTGAAGAACTTTTGGAATTAGGATTGCTGGTGGGAATGCATATGCATACATTCCCTCCCAACTGATAGCTAACGCATCTGTTGCGTAAGCGCTTTGATCTGGAATCGGAGACGTACATCATCATCTTCGCATTCTTGTTCGTTACGAACAAATCTATGTTGGGTTTCCCCCAGTGGTCGAACAGACGATTTGTCCACACATTGATTCAGTCGCCATTCCGTGGGCAAAACACTCATCCTTTGGCTCAATGAGCCTTCCCGGAATGTGAACTGCCTTCAAGGTAATCATGTGATCTAGACACCAGCAAAGCAGTTTCCAAGTCATCATACAGAGACTGGGTGACTTGGTTCCGCCCTGGCAGTTTATGTAAGTCACTACCGTTGAGTTGTCTAATTGAACTAGAACAATCTTGCCCTGAACTTTCTTTAAGAAATGTTCCAGGCCCATAACTACTGCTCGTAATTCTAGTAGATTTATATGTTCCCGTGACAGTGGCTTCTTCCAGACAAGCCCCCATCCCTCCATTCATGCATCTGTGTACATAATTATTTGGGAGTTGGGAGGGGTGAGCATCAACCCCGCCAGGAGATTTTCTCTCTTCATCCACCATTGAAAGTGGTGAATAAGAGGTTCCAACACTAACACCTCTGAGTCCAGGTAACCTGTCCCCTGGGTCCACTGTGTCATGAGAAATAACTGGATAGGCCGCTTGCGGAATGACAGGTTCCAGAAAACCATCAACCCCAGCATTCTCAAGTAAACCCGTGCCAGTACATGACGACTGTTGCACACTGACTGTATTACTGAGATGAGTATTTCTACTCTCTCCTGAGTAGGATAAACATATCCTATCTCTAAATCGATGAACATTGCCAGGTAAACAAATTTCTGGGATGGAGTCACCTCTGATTTCTGAAAGTTTATTGAACAGCCTAAGTCTGAGAGAGTTTTCAAAACTATCTCCAGAATTGCTGCAAGACTTTCCTAATTGTGTGCTTTTAACAGCCAATCATCTATATAGGTGTGGACTGCTAAGCTTCTCCTGCGGCGGTATGCTGTTATTGCAAGAATCACCCTGGTGAAGACCCATCGAGCCGTGGAAATTCCAAATGGTAGAACTTTGAATTCCCACTGTCGGCCCTGGAATGCGAATCTTAGGTACCGACGAAAACTCTTCGCAATTGGAATGTGGAAATAAGTATCCTTTAGATCTATTGACGCCGTCCACATTCCCTTCTCCAACCCCGCCAACCCCGTCTTGACTGTTTCCATCTTTAAACTTGGTGTGTCTATGAACTTGTTCAATGGCTTGAGATTGAGAATTGCTCTCCACCCTCAAGTGCTGTTTGTGACTAGAAACACGGTTGAATAGAAGCCTGGGCAATTTTGTGCCGGTTGAATTGCTCCTTTTTGTATGAGGGAATATTATCTCTTCCTCTATACACAACCGTTGATCTGGATCTCTTGGAATTTGAGTCCAGATCAGAACCAGAGACAGGTGCGATTGTTGGCCTATCACCTAGTCGGGTTGGTACCCGGCTGAAAGTCATCGTAAGACTCAGCAGTCCTGGGTTAACCACTCCCACTCCTGCTTGTGCAGGGCCAATCGACCTCCCACGGGTCCAACTAGGGAGAGAGGTGGACATAAGCAGTGCAAGAGTGTGACTGTCTCTGGTTCTAGCATTGGTTTGGTTCTTATGGAAATCAGCCCATCAGGCACGATTACCATGACCAGATCCTTGCGCGTCACGGTTCGCGCCACGCCGCGCCTCACGCTCAAAGGTGCGCGGGCGGCTGCCTACACTTGAGGAGCCTGCACAACCCCCTCCTACTGCAGGCCGGTGCTGGTGTGGCCGTGGCCTACGCTGCACTGGTGGCTGGCCTCTGACTTGACCAGCACCACCTCAGGTCTGCTGTGGACGGTACGCACGGGGTGCTGCGCGAACGTGCTCCTTAAGAAGCACCTCAAATTGTTCGTGTAGCGCCTTCTGATTGTTGACTAGAGTGACTGTCTCTTGGAAGTGTCTACATCCCTCACCCCAAAAGAGACCAGGACCTGACATAGGCGTCCGCAGCAGCCTGTTATACAAATCCTGGGATGGACACAAATTGTCTAGTGCAAATGTGCGTCGCGCCCTGACACTTCTAGTCACTGCGCTAGTCATGCAGTCCATAGCCAGGTTAATACCATCCTGGATGGCTCTCTGAACTGAGACAGAGTTTGCTTGGCATGATGCAGATGCTGTTACTACACCCTGTAACAGCGGGGAGACATGCAAGAGCACCGCTATGGATGCTCTAGAGCTCTCCTCTGCACTGCGCAATGCCGTATTTGCTGAGCGCAGTGCGTTCGAGCACAACGTTCCCGTGTCAAAACGGGAGCCTGACTGCGTCCTCGCCAAGCACTGTGTGATCATCAGCACTCGGGTTTGGCACTGTACCGTACTTCTGGTATTGGCCAGCAACGATACGACACCGCCTCGCCACCTCGCAGGGGGGGGGGGGGGGCTTCGCCAGGCGCCCATTAGGCTTAATGGATGTCACTGCCGCCGTGAACATATCAAACTATATGTTCTGCTAACGGCAGAGATGGCATAGCGGTAACTGCTGGCTTTCCAGCCAACCACGGGCGCTGGTCCCACTGTCTTGCCGACTGTTCTACACAGAGCTCTGGCATAACGCTTACCAGCCATTGCCACGCATCAGACCAGTCCTCGACAAGGCGCAGGCTTTCGTCATCCTCTACAGCACTCGCAGGTGTAAACATGGCTGGAGCCCTAGATACTCCTGGCAGGCCATGAAAAACATGTGGGCCTGAGAGAACAGGCATGTCTTGTGCCACGGCCGTAAAGCCAGGAGCCGGCGCCATGGAAGCTTGCCGGGTGTAATTCACCACACCATGGCCCGGAGCAGCCGCCGTCATATCCCCGGCAAGCCGAGGTATAGAGTAACGATGATCATCTGCTCCAACCCAGGCCACACTTTGCGCCATGAAGGCTACCCCTGCGGGAGTAGTCCCATGGAAAAATCTTGCCCGTGCTCCCCGCGAGAGGTACACGTTCGTCCATCTCTGGGTGAACTCAGCAGAAAATCCTCTTCCTCCTGGCCAGCGTACACTGCCTCTGGGCTAGCAAAGAGCGCTAACCCTGGCTTGCCAGGGATGGTACCGTAAGAGGTAGCGGTACCTTTCAGGCGTGGACACTCTAGGCACGAGCCTGTGTCAACCGACGACGCAAGTCTCCAGCCGGGATCATTTAGGCCTTCCAAGATCTACTGAAGACACCACTGATTCTGACCATGGACCATGATGGACACCAGAATCAGCGGTGGGGATTTTCTGCTCGGGGGCAGATGAAGAAGACAATACTCGGCCCAGGGAGCATGCTGCGAAGCAGCTCTGGAACCAAATCTTTTATTGTCTTTTCATTTCTCCCATCATTTCTAACCTGAAAGACTCCATTTACGAAGAAACAGAGGCCTTTCTCTTACCCTTGACACTTACACTCTTCTTCGCACACTTCTCCTCCTCCTCTGACGCCTTATCCTTCGCCTGTAACGAGAAGAATTCAGAGAATAAGTCTCCCCCCCCTCCCTGTTTACAGACATCACATTCAATAATGAACCGCACGGTGAACGCTTAACACATAGGTGAGGAGCAAACTTAAGCTTGATAGATTGGCTACAACTGGCACAAGAAGGCTTCTGAAAAAAAGGGACAAGACGATGACAATAATAATAATAATAATAACAAGAGGCCCAAGGGTCCTGCATCGATCACCTGGACCATAGGCATTTCAACTAGAATGCTCTTTATCAACAAAATGGCCACCAAACCATTTATCCAACTGTTTCGAAAATCGCAGATTTGAGATCAGAATACCCAAAAACACATATAAAACCAATTTCGACCCCAAAATCCATCAAATAAAAAAAATCTAATATGGATGCCAAACATGCTATATTTTGATTGGCCCATGGTGTCCAGGTTTTTGGACAGATCAATTTCCCTTGAACAACTTTAATGGCCCTTGGTCCCTAATCATATCTGATAAGTTTCGGCCCGATCCCTTCAGCGGTTCTGGAGAAGTCATTTTCGATACAGCTAGGTCAACCAAGATGGCCGCTAAACCATTTGACAAATCTAGTTCCCTTGAGCAAACTTGGTTCAGCTCTTGCCCTAAATCATATTTCATCAGGTTTGCATCAATCCCATAAGCGGTTTCGGAGAAGATTTTTAATGACGTTTCTAAAAATCAGCCAAAATCCAAGATGGCCAAAGGACCAATTGGCCGATCAGCATCGTTTGAACAACCTTGAATCTCTACACCCTAAGGATGCTTCCTTCCACATATAATTGAAATCAGCCAGGTAGTTCTCGAGAAGAAAACATTTTAAATTTCCCATCGCTTTAGTATGGGAGCTTTTGGCGGGAAAATGATCCAAGATGGCCACCAAACCGCTTTTCCCACAGTTTCCAAAATTGCAAATCTGAGCTCAGAATACTCTAAAACACATACAAAACCAATTTCGGCCTCAAAATCCATCAAATAAAAAAATCCAATATGGCCACCAAACATGCTATATTTTGATTGGCCCACGGCGGCCATGTTTTTTGACGGATCAACTTCTCTTGAACAAACTTTAATGGCCCTTAGGCACTAATCATATCTGCCAAATTTTGGCGCGATCCCTTCAGCGGTTCTGGAGAAGAAGTCATTTTCGCTACAACTAGGTCAACCAAGATGGCCACCAAACCATTTGACCAATCAATTCCCCTTGAACAAACTTGGTTCAGCACTTGCCCTAAATCATATTTCATGAGGTTTGCATCAATCCCCCAAGCGGTTTCGGAGAAGATTTTTAAAGACGTTTCTAAAAATCGGACAAAATCCAAGATGGCCACCGGCCCAATTGGACGATCGGCTTCGTTTGAACAAACTTGAATCTCTATGCCCTAAGGATGTTTCCTGCGAAATATAATGGAAATCAGCCCAGTAGTTCTCGAGAAGAAAACATTTAAAATTTCCCATTGCTTTAGTTATGAAGTTTTGGTGGGAAAATGATCCAAGATGGCCGCCAAACCATTTATCCGACAGTTTTGAAAATTGCAAATTTGTGATCAGAATACTGCAAAACACATACAAAACCAATTTCGGCCTCAAAATCCATCAAATAAAAAAATCCAACATGGCTGCCAAACATGCTATATTTTGATTGGCCGACGGTGGCCATGTTTTTTTTACGGATCTCCTCTTGAACAAACTTGAATGGCCCGTAGGCACTAATCATATCTGCCACATTTCGGCCTGATCCCTTCAGCAGTTCTGAAGACGTCATTTTTGCTACAACTAGGTCAACCAAGATGGCCGCCAAACCATTTGACCAATCAATTTTCCTTGAACAAACTTGGTTCAGCACTTGCCCTCAATCATCTTTAATGAGGTTTGCATCAATCCCCCAAGTGGTTTCAGAGAAGATTTTTAAAGACATTTCTAAAAATCGGCCAAAATCCAAGATGGCCGCCGGCCCAATTGGTCGATCGGCTTCGTTTGAAGAAACTTGAATCGCTATGCCGGAAGGATGCTTCCTGCGAAACATAATTGAAATCGGCCCAGTAGTTCTCGAGAAGAAAACATTTTAAATTTCCCATTGCTTTAGTTAGGGAGCTTTTGGTGGGAAAATGATCCAAGATGGCCGCCAAACCATTTATCCGACAGTTTCGAAAATTGCAAATTTGTGATCAGAATACCGCAAAACACATACAAAAGCAATTTCGGCCCGAAAATCCATCAAATAAAAAAATCCAACATGGCTGCCAAACACGCTATATTTTGATTGGCCCACGGCAGCCATGTTTTTTGACGGATCAACTTCTCTTGAACAAACTTTAATGGCCCTTAGGCCCTAATCATATCTGCCAAACTTCGGCCCGATCCCTTCAGCGGTTCTGGAGAAGTCATTTATGCTACAATTAGGTCAACCAATATGGCTGCCCAACCATTTGACCAATCAAGTTCCCTTGCCATAAATCATATTTCATGAGGTTTGCATCAATCCCCCAAGTCCTTTCGGAGAAGATTTTTAAAGACGTTTCCTAAAATCAGCCTAAATCCAAGATGGCCGCCGGACAAATTGGCCGATCGGGTTCATTTTAACAAACTTAGATCTCTATGCCCTATGAATGCTTCCTCCCAAATATAATTATAATATATAATATAATACCGTCCCAGTCGTTCTTGAGAAGAAGTCGTTTAAAGAATTCCCCATTGCTTTACTATGGGAGCCTTTGGCGGGAAAACAAACCAAGATGGCAGCCAAACCGTTTATCCGACAGTCTCGAAAGTGGCATATTTGAACTCGCCACACTGACATCCAAATAATTTCAGGCCAGGTGAGCTAAAAACACAAGCATGTGGTTCAGGCCAATAGTCAAGAAAGAGACAGTGTCAGTCTGCGCATGCGCAAGGTTGGGGCCGGCATCCGGCAGACTGTCACCTGTCTACCTGCCCAGTAAGGGCACCTATCTTTTTTAATCTAGGGTTATTGAGTGAAGGTCGATATTTAGGAAATATCAGTGTTAGGGATGTCAGTATATCTCTTAAAGTGAAACAATATATCTTAGAAAAATAACAACATGTTTCCAAAACAAAGCAACATTGCTCGGTCGATGACGCGTCATCGCAAATCTCTACGTTCACCGTTTTGGCCTCTTGACCACCCACACACACATGCACATCCACCACACCCATGGGGATGGAGACAAATGTAAATGTCCTCTTGCACTCTTCCATCCTAGAATCCTATTTTCTCAATTTAAATATTTTAAAATAAGCACACCCAACAGATTAATACTTTGAATCCAATTTACTAGATGCTGTTGCTGTGCTAGACATCTTCAAGTCAAAATAGTAACAAAATAGGACACATCTGGCTTGTAGTATTGAACGTGTTATGCACTATATTATATATACTACAGTACTCTAGTAAATACCTGTCATACTTTTCAATGATAGAAATGTTGACATCACAGGTTAATTCATCAATATGATCTGAAAACAGCCTTGCCTCTTCTTTCAAGTAACTTATATCTGGCTTCACTAGAAATTAGAGGTGTGAGATAATGGGAAGTAATACAAAACATTTGCGACAGACAGACAGACTTAGATGCAATCACAGCTCAAAACCTATGGCTCATTATTTTGAAAACAACTGACTTTCAGTATCAATATCCGAATAAGGCATATTCAGAATATTATGTTATCAAGGCTTTTCATCTAGAGACAGATTGTAGAAAAATTACACCTCCATGCCAGTCTCCTCCGTAAGTAACAACTCTGTTGGGAAACTAAGTCATCAAGGATTGCGGGCTGACATCCGCATACAGAGGCAACTCTGATTATGTCTACCCTTCTTCAAACAAGAAACTGTGCTCGACATCCTCAGACGACGCAATCTTTCCAGGAGCTTACCATAGCTACGTGGAATGTAGGTGGTCTGAGTGCAACATCAAAGAGGTAAACCATAATTACAGACTGTGAACACTATAACATCGATATTACATGCATTCAAGAGACTAAAGTAGGTAAACTCTCAGAGCAGCAACTACAGACAGGCCATAAGCTAGTGCTCATAGAGCAAAAACAGGCCACATACTGGGGTTTAGGCTTCGTAATTGGACCAAGGGCCTTGGACCATGTCATTAGTTTTGAACACGTCAGTGATAGCGTTGCATTCATCGACCTTGCTATATCTAGGCGAAAAAAAACACCACCACTAAGTGTCGCATTGTCAATGCCATTACAATCCTAGCTAGATGGCAATTGTTCCTGTGTGGAGATTTCAACTCCAAGCTGGGTAAACTCGGAATTGTGGACAAAAGTTCAGGCCTTGGCTTATGCATGGGATCGTATGGAGAGGGCACACACAACAGCAATGGAGATGCACTGGTGGCATTCCTTAGACCAAATTGCTTATTTGCCACAAATATGGCTTTCAAACACCTATGCCGTCGCCAGACAACATGGAGCAGCGACATTGCTGATCACAAAGCCCCAAA
Organism: Chaetoderma sp. LZ-2023a; assembly: GCA_034401795.1. Classification (NCBI taxonomy): domain Eukaryota; kingdom Metazoa; phylum Mollusca; class Caudofoveata; order Chaetodermatida; family Chaetodermatidae; genus Chaetoderma; species Chaetoderma sp. LZ-2023a. The sequence goes on from CM067369.1 coordinate 143,306,964, forward strand.
AGGTTCTAAGGCTTCAACAGCTGTCTTCAACCAAATAGACTTCATACCATGCAAGACAGAAGCAAAACCCCTACTTCAGAATGCTCATTCCAATGGACGCACAGATCTCAATTCTGACCATAATCCAGTCCTTACACACCTTCAGATGAACGATCTCTACCCAATAAATAAACAGGCAAGAGGGCAGTCACATACAACCTACCCAGAAGCTCATCAGCGACACTGACACTCAAATGTCACACAAATAGGCCCTCGGGGAGCAGATAGCAACCATCGATGTCAGCTCCGATCCAAACAAAGCCCTAACCAAAATACTGAAATCTATGGAATCATCAGCTACCAGCACCATAGGTGTTCTTAAAAACATTGAAACTAGGTATCCTGACGACCCTCTAGTAGTAAAACTGTCAGCAGAGCAGAAAGCGTTACGGCTTCGCATCTATCAACGTTGCCAAAGTGAAGACTGCACCAAACTACCCTGGGAGCACAATAACATTCTTCGCCACATTAGTGAATGTTTAAAAGATCTTGCTGTTCAACAAGCAGACTCCATAGCAGTCACGGATGACTGTCACAAAATGTTTCGGGCAGCCCAAGCCCTGAGAGTTACTAACTACACACCACCACTCACTATAATCAACTCTGAAGGACGTTTTATCGGGACTGGCCAGGGAAGAGCCGAGGCGATTCGAGATTGGCTCAACGAACAGTTCACCGACAACTATGATGAGCCCTTGCACACGTTCTCAGGAGACCCCAGGCCATTACTAACACCAATTAAAACAGCAGAAGTTGAGAAGGCACCTAAAGCCCAGAAAAATGGACACGCATCTGCACCTGATGGCATGAGCAATGAACTATTCAAATATGCAAGTGACATTATCTCAAAACCGATCACACACCCAATCAATTCGGCTTTTATGCACCACCTTCCCATCGACGCTGTATGCCAAGGCACCCTTATCGCACTACCCGAGCCCAAGAAGCCACCTGTCCCCCAGCCAATCGGCAGCCCATTGTGCCCAAATCCTATCCAATGTTACTCTATGCCGCATCTGAGACAAGATCGATGACTTCACCGGGTCATGTCAAATTGTCTTCAAATGTGAACGCAGCTGCACAGACATTGTATGGGCTCAACTCATGCTTGTGTCAGTAGTCATGTCCAAACATTGGGATTTCCACAAAATGGGCATTGACATGTCACAAGCCTTCAACACAATTAAATGCTCACAGATCCTAGATGTACTACACCAGGCCAGTTGTAATGAAGATGAGCTATGACTAGTGAGATTACTGCTTGCAGAGACCAAGCTGAGAGTATGAGTCAAGTCAGTGAAGACTGTAGAGTTTGAGACATCAATCGGCTCCCCACAAGGAGATGGTCTATCTCCGGTACTTTTGACCTGTTACCTTGCTGCTGCATTGAAATCCGTGTGGGAAAGTTCCACAAGACCGAACCCCTCCCGTGTCAATACTGGATATGCTGCTAGAGATGGAATATACCGATGATGTGGACATCATAGACGAGGAAAAAAACTGCTTTGACAAACTTCTCCCAATAGCTGCAAGCAAACTAAAAATTGTGAATCTTTTTATAAATGAATGAACCCAAAAGCATGAAACTAAAGAAAATGACAACCCTCTTCATGATGGCGAACCATTGAGGAAAGGTAAAATCCCCGGCTCGCCGTTTTTGCTCACGCTGCGTCATGGGGAACATAGCTTTCCAGTCCTTCTGGAAGCTATGGATTTGTAGATCAAAGATGCCCTTGATAAAAAGGCTATGTTTATACAATGCAACCTGCGTATTCTTGATGCAGTATAACTGTAACAGCTGGGCAGCTCCAAAGGCAGAGCTCTCTAGATAAACTTGATGCCTGCCACTGCAAACACCTATGCACCATCACTGGACACCGATGGCCAGACAGGATAATTTCCAACGATGCACTATACAAGATGTGTAGTACGTCGCCGCTGTCTGTAAAAGTTGCCCAGCAAAGATGGTCCATGTTTGGCCATGTGCTAAGGATGCCAGAAGACACAGCAGCACAGAGCCTTGGAATTCGCCCTACTCAGAGCCAGCCAATACAAAGCCAGGAGAGGACGTCATTGCATAAATCTGCTAAGCGTGCTACAAGGTGACCTCAAGAAAAGCAGGACTCGGTACACTCAAGTCAAGAATAGACCTGAGGAAGCTAAGGATTTCAGCTGAGAACAAGACACAGTGGGCAAAAGAGAAGGACTGATGGCAGCTATAGGATGTTTCTACTACTACAGCCGCAGAATACAGTAATCATACATACAGATTGTATGGACCTACCTGTATTACGCACAGCTTCCAGTGAGGTACAATTTCAAAAACTTTCCTTATGAAAATGCTGCTGCTAGTCATGATGGTGATGATGATCTACTCGGTCGCATCCATTGTGATTACCCTAAGCTTCATTAGGCTCTTTTTTTTTTTATCTTTATTGATCTTAGATTACGTGTTTGAAGTCTGATCTCAAAAACACTTCACAACTCACAAGTTGGTCTTATGGTATCCTGTATGTGACTGATACTTGTTAGCGATCAGTACAGAAAACGCTAATGCTTTCTGGGTTGGTGTATTCTCAGGCAATCGAAGGACATGTCTAAACCACTGACCATCACCGGAGTGCAAATACCCTAACAGATAGCGAAACCATGTTGCACAAAAAAGTACTGGGTTTATGATTAAGATGTGTGGCTAGCGGTGATTCATGATGGCTCGGAACTGTTTGAGATGATACGCATCAAGTCTGTTCGAGAGGGCCATTAGAGATGCTGAGCTATCATAGATTCTTAGCATTATTAACCCTTACCACTCTGATGTCAATATTCTACTATTTACCCTATCAATAACAAAGAAACTGGTGTACATTTTTCAACAATTTTGGTGGACGATGTTGCTGTCGTTTCTGTCTTTGACAGCAACATCTTCCACCAAATTTGTTGAAAAATGTAGACCAGTTCAACTTTTAATTTAAATTAAAAAATTTTAATTCTGACATCAGTGTAGTATGGGTTAAGACACATGTAGCATTGTAACTATAGAGCTCTGCATCTTGAGTTGTATGAGATTTTAGAGCCACGAATCTACAACTTCCAGATTAGGACTGGAAAGCAATGTTTCCTGCTATGCAATGATTTACAATGTTGGTTGATCTGTAGAGAAGCGAGCCCAAGATTCTGCTCTTCCTCCACTTCTCCTCACCCTGAAGAATGGCACCTTGCTCATTCATCTCCTTTGTGCTGGACAGGTATACATGAGTGAACTCAGTTTTGGCTTCATTTATGGAGAGGTTTGGGGCTTTTTGAGTTGTTTTGCGGCTTGTTGGAAGTAGTTCATCAAGGATCGCTGAAAGGAACATCATCTGCATACGCCATCTCTAGTGGTATGTCTAGCTTTGAGATTGGAGGGTTTGGTCTTGTCGAATCTTCTCGAACAAATCATAGAGCTGCAGTAAAATAACACAGGTAAAGGGCACCGAACAGTGATATTAAGCCATTTCCTTGGTGATACAATAAACGAAATCACGGATTTCTTTTTTCACGAGAGTTGTTATACTTACCACACCTAACAATCTATGATATTTCCTAAATATTGACCTTAACTCAATAACCCCCAGATTAAAAAAGATAGGTGCCCTTAATGAGCAGGTAGACAGGTGACAGTCAGCCGGAGGCTGGCCCCAACCTCGCGCATACGCAGACTGTCACTGCCGCAGCTTGACTATTGGCCGACAGATGCAACTTAAAAGTCTGAAGACTGAGCCTCTGTGGGGCATAGAGGCTGGGTCCGTGTTAGGGACGTAAGTATAACAACTCTCCCGTGAAAAAAGAAATCCATGATTTCGTTTATTTCACTTCAAGAAATATTCTTACCTCCCTAACACTCTATGATATTGCCACAATTTCATAAGAGAATTTGGCAGGAGGGAGGCGAGGTCAAAAGACCAGCTCATCCCTTGCGCATTTTGCGCATGAAGCACTAACATCTGAAATTGTGTGACAAACAATCAGGCAATGATTTGAACATCGGATAACACAACCGATGGTGAGAGAAAGACCGTACGTCAAATGCGCTGCCCCCCCCCCTCCTTTTGGGAAAGGAGAAGCTATGACCTCCATGTCCCATACGCTCTCTATGTACTGGTGCTAAGTACTACAGGAAAAGAGACGAAAGGCTTCATTTCGTATACTCTCAATAAATGAACCACATAATACACAGGTACCATTACCTTATTAATATATAAGGGTAATACATCGCGACAATAAATTATGTAACAACAAAAAAGGCAGTACTGACCTTATGCATGAAAGCTGTATCCATCCAGTCCACATCAGTGAATGAAAAAATGATACACGAATATGCAGTTGTTTCCACAATTAAAATGTGGTGTCTGAAGACAGCAAGCACAACTTATCTACAATATATACACCTGATCATCTTTTGAATATCGATAAGGCAAGAGGATTAGTGGTGTCATGGAAGTAATGGTCGGTAAAACTTGACTCACAGTGCCACTGAGCTACCGACATAAGGACATCCACCGGCACCCCGTTAAACAGGGTGGTGCACGCCACTACGCCACGAACACTGTGAGCCTTGGCTAAATCAACTTGTTTACCAGTGGCGGATTTGTGGCAAAATTGAATACATTCCACAATCCACCTAGATATAGTGTCTTTTGCCATAACGAGGAAGGGTCTGTCCACCATTCCTGTGTACATTGTTTGTACCTGTTTAATGCGTGGACTGGACACCATGCTTTTGAATTAGGTTCAAACCTAGTCAAAGCTGGTAAAACAATTGGTTGACCTGGATAATTCAAAGACTGGTTCTTAGCCATGAAATTTATCCTAGGTAGAAGCCTAAGGCCTTCCCCTGTAACCACATAATGGTCTGCCTCTGAGGATAAAGCATGAATCTCGCTTCTCTGTCGTGCAGAGGCCTCAGCAATTAGAAATACAGTCTTAAGTGTCAACATTTTCATAGAAATGGCACTTAGTGGTTCAAAGGGTTTGTCTGCTAGCACTTTAAGTACTAGAGATAAACTCCAAGACGGAATCGCCGGTGAATTTCTCGGTCTTAGATTACCCATGCCTTTTATTAAAGTGTTCAATGAACAGACTTCGTCACTTCCCCTATCAACCAAGCAAGGGATAACTGACATCAAAGCTGACTTGTAGCCAGCAATAGAGTTAGGCTTGAGACTATAGGCATCATACAGGTGACAAAGGAAATCGGTTACTACCTGAATAGATGCATCCATTGGATTAACTTCGCTGTTTGAGCAACATTCTGCAAATCTATTGATTTTATAGTTATATGCTCTGGAGGTTGACCCCCTTATGGCTTTTGCCCTAAACATGGCTGCTTGCTCAGAAATTTCCTCCTTAACTTTAGATCCCTTGACAACATCCATGCAGTCAATTGGAACATTGACGGGTTGTTGTGTAGAGACTTGCCCTGGAAAATAATATTGTCCATCAGGGGCAAAGGAACTGGATTACAGATCAGAAGGGCCAGCAGATCTGTATACCATGATTGGCTTGTCCAATTCGGGGCGATCAGAAGCACTTGACGCTCCTCCTGCCTGATTTTCTGAAGAACCTTTGGAATCAGGATTGCTGGTGGGAATGCGTATGCATACATTCTCTCCCAGCTGATAGCTAACGTATCTGTTGTGCGAGGGCTTGGATCTGGAATTGGAGAGACGTATGTCGTCATCTTCGCATTCTTGTTCGTTGGGAACAAATCTATGTTGGGTTTCCCCCAGTGGTCGAACAGACCATCCGCCACACATTGATTTAGTTGCCATCTGTAGGCAAAACACTCATCCTTCGGCTCAATGAGTCTGCTAACAGATTTAGCCTTCCCAGAATATGAACTGCCTTCAAGGTGATCATGTGATCTAGACACCAGCAAAGCAGTTTCCAAGTCATCATACAGAGACTGGGCGACTTCATTCCGCCATGGCGGTTTATGTAAGTCACTACTGTCGAGTTGTCTGATCGAACTAGAACAATCTTGCCCTGAACAATCTCTAAGAAATGTTCCAGGCCCAGAACGACTGCTCGAAATTCCAGTAGATTTATATGTTCCTGTGACTGATCCAGATTCCTAAGCCCTGATACTGTGGCTTCTTCCAGGCAAGTCCCCCTCCTCCCCCCATCCCTCCATTGATGCACATGTGTACATTTGAGAGTGGGTGGGTGAGCATCACACCCGCCAGGAGAATCTCTCTCCTCATCGACCATTGAAGGTGGTGAATAAGAGGTTCCAACACTGAGTCCAAGAAATCTGTCCTCTGGGTCCACTGTGTCATGAGAATAACTGGATAGGCCGCCTGTGCAAGGCCGCCTGTGGAATGACTGGTTCCAGAGAAACCATCAACCCCAGCATTCTCAAGTAAACCTGTGCCAGTACATGACGACTGTTGCACACTGACTGTATTACTGAGATGAGTATTTCTACTCTCTTCTGAGTAGGATAAACATATCCTATCTCTAGATCGAAGAACGTTCCCAGGTAAACAAACTTCTGGGACAGTCAGCTCTGATTTCTGAAAGTTTAATATCCAGCCTAAGTCTGTGAGAATTTTCAAACTATCCCCAGATTTGCTGCAAGGCGTTCCCGATTGTGTGCTTTTAACAGCCAATCATCTATGTAAGTGAGGTATGCTGTTATCGCAAGAACCACCCTGGTGGAGACCCGAGGAGCCGTGGAAATTCTGAATGGTAAAACTTTGAATTCTCACTGTCGGCCCTGGAATGCGAATCTCAGGTACCGACGAAAACTCTTCGCAATTGGAATGTGGAAATAAGCATCCTTCAGATCTATGGACGCCGTCCACATTCCCATCTCCAACCCCACCAACACCGTTTTGACTGTTTCTATTTTGAAACGTGGTGTGTCTATGAACTTGTTCAATGCCTTGAGGTTGAGAATTGGTGTCCACCATCCAGTGCTCTTTGTCACTAGAAGCACGGTTGAATAGAAGGATGGGCAATTTTGCGCCGGCTGAATTGCTCCTTTTTGTATGAGGGAATTTAGCTCTTCCTTTATACACAACAGTTGATCTGGATCTCTTGGAATTTGAGTGCAGATCGAAACCAGGGACAGGTGCGATGGTGGCCTATTGCCCAGTCGGGCTGGTACCCGGCTGAAACCCATCGCAAGACTAAGCGGTCCTGGGTTAACCGCTCCCAATTCGACCTCCCACAGGCCCACCTAGGGAGAGAGGTGGAAATAAGCAGTGCAAGAGTGGGACTGTCTCTAGTTCTAGTACTGGTATGGTTCTTGTGGAAATTGGCCCATCAGACACGATTACCACGACCAGATCTTCGCGCGCCACGGCTTGCGCCGCCCGCGCCACGGCTTGCGCCGCCCGCGCCACGGCCCACTCCTCGCGCACCTCGGTGCACGGGCGGCTGCCTGGCTGGTTGCGCTTGAGGAGCCTGCGCCCCCACTCCACTGCAGGTTGCGCGAACGTGCTCCCTATGAAGCACCTCAAATTATTCGCATAGCGCCCTCTGATTGTTGACTAGAGTGATTGTTTCCTGGAGGTGTTTACATCCCTCATCCCCAAAGAGACCAGGACCTGACATAGGCGTCCGCAGCAGCCTGTGGTACAGATCCTGAGACGGACCCAAATTGTCTACCGCAAATGTGCGTCTCACCCTGACACTCCTAGTCACTGCCTGAGTCATACAGTCCAGAGCCAGGTTAATCCCATCCTGGATGGCTCTCTGTAATGAGACAGGGCTTGCTTGGCGCGATGCAGACGCTGTTACCACACCCTGTAACAGCTGAGAGACATGCAAAGGCGGCGCTATGGATGCTCTCGAGCTCTCCTCTGCATCGCGCAACGTGGTGTTTGCTGAGTGCAGGGTAACTGTCGGCTTTCCAGCCAACAACGGGCACTGATTCCGCTGGCTTGCCGACTGATAAACAGAGCTCTAGCCTAACACCTACCAGCCATTGGCACATGTCAGACTAGTCCTCCGCTGTGGCCACCAGCGAGTGCTCGACAAGGCGCGGGCCTTCGTCATCCTCTAATGCACTCACAGGTGTAACCGTGGCTGGAGCCCTGGATACTCTGGCAGGCCGTGGAAAACATGTGGGCCCCGAGAGAGCAGGCATGTCTTGCGCCACGGCTGAAAAGCCAGGAGACGGCGCCATGGAAACATGCGGGGTGCAATCATCCATGCCATGGCCCGGACCAGGCGCCTTCATATTCTCGGCACGCCGAGGTATATGATAACAGCGGTCATCCACTCCAACCCGGGCCACCCTTTGAGCCATGAAAGCTACCCCTGTGGGAGTAGTTCCATGGAAATAATTGGTTGTGCTTGCCGCGAGTCGTCCATTTCCATGTCCACAGCTTCAACGGGTGAACCCAGCAGAAAATCGTCTTCCTCCTGGCCATCATAAACTGCCTTTTAGCAAAGAACGCTAACCCGGGCTGGCCAGGGAAGGTACCGTAAGAGGAGGTAGTACCTTTCGGGCGTGAACACTCTAGGCGCGAGCTTATGTCCAGCGGCCCCAGTCCAAGATCAACCGACGAGGCAAGCCTCGATCATATAGACCTGCTTCAGGATCCATTGGCAAGGCGGCGGGACTTCCAAGATCTACTGAAGCCACCACTGATTCTGGAAAATTTTCGGACCATGGACCACGACGGACACCAGAATCAGTGGTGGGGATTTTCTGCTCGGGAGCAGATGAAGAGGACAATAAATTACTCGGCCCAGGGAGCATGCTGCGAAGCAGCTCTGGTACCAACTCTGTTATTGTCCTCTTCATCTCCCCCATCATTTCCAACTTGAAAGACTCCATTTCTGAAGAAACAGAGGCCTTTCTCTTACCCTTGCCACTTACACTCTTCTTTGCCCCCTTCTCCTCCTCCGACGCCTTATCCTTCGCCTGTAAAGACAAGAATTCAGAGAATAAGTCCCCCACGCACTGTTTACAAACATCACATTTTAAAAGTGGACCACAAGGTGAACACTTGAAACAGAGGTGAGGGGCAAACTTCGACTTGATCAAACGATTACAGCCATTAAAAGAAGGCTTCTGAAAGAATGGACAAGATGACGACAATAAGTTAAAGATTCTTGAATAAATTAAAATAAATCCTAATAACTCATATTGGAGAAAGAAATCACCTATAGGTCTAAAAAGGACGGTGAGAAAGATGAACAACCAGCCTCATTTCGAGGAAATTATTTTTTTAAATAACAATAAAGTTGATTATGATGTCATAATATCAAAAAAAAAGAATCAGACAAACTAACATCCAGGTGTAAGACTAATTGTATAAATACAAGAGCAACAGTAATGAGAACACACTAATAGCTCATGCTTTTATAATGATACAGATAAACAGTATGACTTACAAAATATTGGCAGCAAATAATTAAATATTTTCAAATATTTTAGTGCCATAAAGCATAACTAGAGTACCTGAATCTTTAGCAAAGGCATACCACCACGTCCAGCTCATGGAAGCTCCACCAGACAACCACTCTTCATCACCACTCACTTAATTATTAAAGAGAGGGGTGAGACCAGAGGGCAGAACGACAAGCTCGCTCTTATTCTGGGCATAGTCTTTTTTCCTAACATTTATAGGGAAATAGTGGAGACAAACCTCTTTAGATGTGAACAAACCTCCTTACAGAAACCTGTGGACACAATCATAAAGAGATATTAGCATTTTATGGCGCCAGATTATAAAGTTACCAGTTTTCTGAGGGCCTATAACATCTATACCACATCACGGAAATAGGTGACACCGCATAATTAAGACGTAATTAAAACATAATTGTACTAAAGATCACCTGATAACTTGGTCCTGGCATGTCCTCAGGCGAATTAAACTTATCAGACATGATACTAAGGACTTTAGAACAACTTTATAAAGAATATTGAGCAAAACTCAGCAAGTGGACATAAAAACACAAGCATGTGGTATAGGCCAATAGTCAAGAGAGGCAGTGACAGTCCGCGCATGCGCGAGGTTGGGGCTGGCATCCGGCTGACTGTCACCTGTCTACCTGCCCATTAAGGGCACCTATCTTTTTTAATCTGGGGTTATTGAGTCAAGGTCGATATTTAGGAAATATCATAGAATGTTAGGGAGGTAAGTATATCTCTTGAAGTGAAATTGGTGTGTCAGATTTTGCAGGACATGTTTATTTGGTGTGAACCGATAATTATGTGCTTCCCAGTAGGATAAGGGTGTTTCTTCATTATCACTTATCACTATCAGCTTGATGAATGGAGGAATTGAAGAATCTGTGATCTCTTGATGGTATCAAATGCACGTGACATGTTAATTCCTATCTTCTGGCCATTCCAATTGTTTTGATAGAATGACTGCTATTAACACACATTGTGCCCATACTAAGTCAGCATAACTATTCTGCATCCTATTTTAATGCCTCTCTGCCAGTTCCCAACCTGTCAATTTCATCTCTGATGCAAGATAAGGTCACACTTCACAAATTTTCTAATGCAGTTCAAGAGCATAATGGACCTTTCCAGTTTATTGATCCATCATATGACGTCGTAAATCAACTATGTGACGTTGAGGATGACATCATAATCAATGATGTAGCTAAGTTCGTCACAAATGCATAACGGGTGACGTACTAAAGCTTTGTTGTACGAATTGTATGTCTTTACTATTTAATAAGCATGCTGTTGAATATGTTGAAACCAATCTGAATGGACGCTGTTGCTGCCAACACCGCCCAGCCAGATTAGTAGTTTCTAAATATTCAACAGCTTACCTGAATAGTTTTCTAGAAATTGATAGTCAGGGAGTTTAGGGATTAATCCATCCCAACACGGGCGAAGTGTGGGTGGAGCTTAGCTAGATGGGCGGACCATAGCTAAAACTAGATTCTTCCATTGGCCTGCAGTTGGAGAATGGAGAGTTCCTATTGGTTCTTGGGGCTTATAGTCCAGCAGCATGGCGTCAAAAACGCCTCTAGTTTTCGAGATACCCAAGATGGAAGTACAACATTTGATAACATACAGCAAAATGTTAGTCTTGGCATCAGTATTAAGGAAACTAATGTTGACAGTCTTGAAAATTTGAACGAGCTGTGCAAACTTGTGTCAAATTAGAGGTTTTTGGTGAAAAATTGCGAAAAATTAAATTTCATTATTAGTCAAGGAAGATATGTAGTGCCAAAATATTTTTATGCTAAAATTAATGTTTTACAGGTTTGGTACATTTTTGGAATGTAGAAACAGAACATTTTAATGTTTAGATATTGTGTATCTTAGACGCCTCCTTTTTGGGCCCTTTATGAGCCCTTATTACGACCAGACAGGCCCAAAAGCATATCTCTGTTCAAAATTGGTGGATATTTATGATCTTTGTGTCTAATTGGGGAATCTCAAAGGCGCTGAGTTCAAATATGATGGCTGCAAATCGATTGCATGTCAAGATCACTGTCATTTGCTCAAGGTACATGTATAGGTGATATAGCAGAGCAGCATAAATACAGATTCAGATAACGAACCCCGGGTTGCAGTACAGCATTTGTCAGTATATATCCGAATGGGTGTCTTGGCACCGGTATTAAAGAAACCAATGCTGAAAGATTGAAATTATCAGAATATAGATCTAATTTGAAAATTCCTAAGATTGTCAACATTGGTTTCCCGAATCCTGATGTATTTGGAGTCAGTCATGCGAATCAGGTTTTCTGCTGCTCTACTATATATTAGAAGTCTAGTATAGATACTTTGTCTAGATGTAGCCCAATCCATCTTCATAGAAATAAACTATATATTTATATTTTGTATATTTAGCATGCTGAGCCTCACTATGTAGTCACTGCAGATCATCAGGATGGTGGCAGAGTTTGATGTAATCCATAAAACAAAACGTTCGTCTTGGCATCAGGATTAAGGAAAACAGATATTTTCGATGATAAACTATGCATGTTTGTTCCATGCATTTCAAAGATTAATTTTCAACAGTAAAACCAAATATTAACAGAATTGACAGATTATTTGAAGCCTGCATCCAAAGTAAAGATGAGATGGATATCGCCTGCGACATTACACCATTGGCAACATCAGTTATGTCGCCAAAATACTTTGGTCTGCCTATTTATTCGCATAGCGAGTTTACCAGTCGTAAGCTCATTGATACTATGTACAACTTTGGTTACAGCATTTCCTACACAGAACTGCACTTTTCAGATGGTTCATGGCAAGACCAATTACATGCCAATATGCATTGAAATTCAAAGAAAACGTTGCCATTCTATCAAAAGACAACAGTAAGGACCACCATTAAGCAAGCAGTGCAGCTCAGAAATGGTGGAAGACAGACATTCAAAAGATCTGTGAACTATTTGATTCTTCGGCAATTGATGCATTTGATATTGCTAATGCACCAACGTGTCTTGTAAACATTGCAACAGATGCTGTTTCCCCATCCTCGAATGAGAACAGTCTTGTTAATGCATTAGACAAAGCTTCAACCATGATGACAAAGTTTTACAGGAGAAGCGTGTAGATTCAGATCCAGCTGAGAATAGTACACGAAAGAGTCTGTATAACACTAGATGGTGTAATCATGTACCTTCGACTAATGGCAGTTAATTAAAAAAAGGTTCCTTTAGCGAGCACTATGCCATTTGAAAGTGCACCAGGTCCACTCAGTATGTTTACAGGATATGGTTAAGATGGTATCATGTGCAAAGTCAGAGCTGATACAAAGTCTAGAAAGACTTTCTGGATTGGAAACTGTAACGACTATTAGCACAGGGTGTGATGCTATGAAATTCTATGGTCTATACCGATTTGAGCACACATATTTCTGCTGTTGCATCAGTAATTACATTTGAAAATATGGCCAGGAGGTTCTTTGACTATATTCTGTACAATAGTGCACATTCTAACCATGGATTTGCTTTGCAGTTGAGTAAATAAAGTATCAAGGAACAAACACATGAAAAACGTACAACAGCTTGCCACGGGAATGTTTAGTGAGCATGACCGTGTATTCGGATTCCTACAAACTGGAAACAGTTCCTCAGTCAAGCACACCAGCTTAGTAAGGTATATCCCTGTTCATGAAATATACAATCAACTGCGTTTCATGTACTTTTACAGAAGGCCCCTATGTTTCCACACTTGACAACTTTTGGGACAACATCCGAATTATCAAAGAACCAGTTTGTAGACAGTATGATTTTTGCAGGAGGAAGAAGGACTATGTCTCTCTATAACCTGCCAGGCAAGTAGCTACCACCAAGAGAGAATAGTTTTAAGCTACATGTCCTTTGGTATTTATATCAGATGATGATATGGCACAAAGCTAACATTGCAATTCATGACTTGATAGATCCTTGTGAGTTCGGTTATGAAAAACCAGTCAGCAGCTGTCTCTGAACTCCTCAATAATTTGGTTTGTAATTGTGCATCAAATAACTGCGCCGAAGACTGCACCTCTCTAGTGAATGACCAGGCTTGTACTAATGCTTGCAGCTGTGAAGCATCTATTGAAAATGTTGACGACAATATGTGCAACAATTCACTGACCAGAGAAGCTATGTATGTATGATTACTGTATTCTGCGGCTGTAGTAGTAGAAACATCCTACAGCTGCAATCAGTCCTTCTTCGCTTTTGCCCCCTGTGTCTTATCCTCAGCCGAAATCCTTAACTTCCTCAGGTCCATTCTTGACTTGAGTGTACCGAGTCCTGCTTTCTTGAGGTCACCTCATAGCACGCTTAGCAGATTTATGCAATGACATCCTCTCCTGGCTTTGTATTTGCTGGCTCCAAGTAGGGCAAATTCCAAGGCTCTCTGTGCTGGTGTCTCTTCTGGCATCCTTAGCACATGGCCAAACATGGACCAACTTTGCTGGGCGACTTTTACAGACAGCGGCGACGTATTACACATCTTGTATAGTGCATCGTTGGAAATTATGTTGTCTGCCATCGGCGTGCAGTGATGGTGCATAGGTGTTTGCAGTGGCAAGGATCGAGTTTATCTAGAGCTCTGCCTTTGAAGCTGCCCAGCTGTTACAGTTATACAACATCTAGGATATGCAGGTTGCATTGTATAAACGTAGCCTTTTTATCAAGGGCATCTTTGATCTACAAATCCATAGCTTCCAGAAGGACTGGAAAGCTATGTTCCCCATGACGCAGCATGAGCAAAAACAGCAAGCAAGGGATTTTACTTTTCCTCTATGGTTCGCCACCACGAAGTGGGTCGTTATTTTCTTTAGTTTCATGCTTTGTAGATATATGTGGGTGAACTCTATTTTGGATTCATTCATTCATAAAGAGATTCTCAATTTTTAGTTTGCTTGCAGCTATTGGGAGAAGTTCGTCAAGGGGTTTCTTTTCCTAATCTATGAAGTCCACATCGTTGGCATATTCCATCTCTCGCGGCATGCCCAGTATTTACACTGAGGGGTTTGGTCTTGTGGAACTTTCCGTACAGATTTCAATGCGCCAGCAAGGTAGCAGGTGAAAAGCACCGGAGATAGACCATCTCCCTGTGGGGAGCCGATTGATGTCTCAAACGCTGCAGACTTCACTGACTTGACTCGTACTCTCAGCTTGGTGTCTGCAAGCAGTAGTCTCAGTAGTCGTAGCTCATCTTCATTGCAACTGGCCTGGTGTAGTACATCTAGGATATTTGAGTGTTTAATTGTGTCGAAGGCTCGTGACATGTCAATGTCCATTTTGTGGAAGTCCCAGTGTTTGGACATGACTACTGACACAAGCATGCGTTGAGCCCATACAATGTCTGTGCAGCTGCGTCCACGTTTGAAGCCACTTTGACATGATCTGGTGAAGTAATCGATCTTGTCTTGGATGCGGCATAGAGTAACACTGGATAGGATTTTCTGTATGCTGTTGAGGAGCACAATGGGCCACAGATTGGCTGGGGCCCATATGACTTCTTGGGCTTGGGTAGTGTGATAAGGGTGGCTTACAGCGTCGATGGGAAGGTGGTGCATAAAAGCTGAATTGATTAGGTGCGTGATCGGTTTTGAGATAATGTCACTTGCATATTTGAATAGTTCATTGCTCATGCCATCAGGTGCAGATGCGTGTCCATTTTTCTGGGCTTTAAGTGCGTTCTCAACTTCTGCTGTTTTAATTGGTGTTAATAATGGCCTGGGGTCTCCTGAGAACGGGTGCTGCCCAAGCCACGGCCATTTAGTTGAGCAGCATCAATTCGGATGACCAACCCCAGATGGCAGTACAACATTTGTCAACATATATCAAAATGTTTGTCTTAAATGTGTATGATTACTGTATTCTGTGGCTGTAGCTGTAAATACATTCTACAGCTAGCTGTAATCAGTCCTTCTTCGCTTTTGACCACTGTCATTTGTTCTCAGCCAAAATCTTCAACTCGAAAATTCTCAACTCATTCAAATTTTCAACATTGATATTAGTTTAATCATGCTGCCATAATGAACATATTGATGTATATTAACAAATTAATGATGTATTTCAAGCTGGCGTTTCTTGAAAACTAGAGGTTTTTATTCTAAGCCGCAGTACTACTTTGCATGCCCTTCAAATGCCATTGTCCTTGACAGAGTGGCATTTACAGTGACGTCAAATCCATCTGGAAGCCTCATTATTGGACTCTGGACCATCGAAAACATCCAATTAAACATCAATATCATAAAAATCCACCAATTACGAGCAGAGATATGTTTATCGGCCTGTCGGCCAGCAAAAGGGCCCAAAAATAGGGTGCAAGGCACAGAAAAATCAGACCCTTAATTTTTCTTGATTTATGGTCTAAAGTGGTACCAAAGGTGCAAAGATTTAATTCTATCACAAAACAAAAACCCCTAGTGAATTACACATCATCCCCCCCCCCCCACCCCAACACCTCCTAATGAAATTATTGAAATCCCATTTTTCACACTTTTCTTTAGCAAAAAAACTTTAATTTGAGCCAAAAAATTTCAGCTCGTACTAATTTTTAAGACTGTCGATATTGGTTTCCTTAATCCTGATGCCAAGATGAACATTTTGATATATGGTGACAAATGTTGTACTGCCATCTGGGGTTGGTCATCCGAATCGGCGCTCCTGCAGCTCAACTATTAGGCAGTGTGATGAGCAGTGTTTCTCATGGTATCTGCATTTTGGAGGCTCCAAGGGCCCCCACACCATGAAATCTGGGGGTCCCAAGCTGAACCCTTAAAACTCAAATTTGGATTTCCCAAGCAGTATTCCCTCATCCATGCTAAAATTAGAGGAACCATGGACTCACAACTATGCATTATGTATGTCCCTGGTTAGATTTTGTAGGTATTTTTATGCAAAAGCCTATAAAACCTCTTAGTAGTTAACAATCATACAATATTTTCAGGGGTCCCAGAGAACCCAATGCCACTACTTTTGGAGTATATACCCTCAAAAGGGCCCGTATGAGAATCATTGGTGATTAGTGTGACTTCTTCCACAGCATGTGTTGTTGAAAGGAAGAATTTATGATGTATTTTATGGGTGCTGAGATGGTGTCCCTAGGTCTGCATGCTTGAGGAATCCATTGGTGAAGTCTAGAAAATGTCCCATGGTTGTCCATTCGTGTCTCGCGAGATCAAGAAAAATGTTTTGTGTGTAATGAGTGGCCAGTGGCGTAGTAATTTCCCACAAACTGAGGGATAAAGAGAATTTAATCGTGAAAGGACATGAGAACTATCCTATTTATACCAGCCAATATTATTTCAGATAAAACGAAATTGAGGACAAGAATTTGCTGACATTGCATAGATGATATCACATATATGAGCTGATTTTAATGTATGTATAATTAACCTAGTGATACAGGGGTTTAGATGATACCAAAAGCAACATGATCCACAGTGGTTCGTTTAGTCTGACTACAGAGATAGGCCGAGTCCTGACCTGTCAGGTCCCTGAAGTGGAATCTGCGTAACAGTCTAACCATAGGTTTTAGTGCTGAAAATGAGCTAATGGCATAACATTTTCTTACAACATTGACATCGATGCGATGTCAGAGCTCAAAGCAAACAAAGGCAATTAAGAGAATTGCCAAATGTATTCCCATGCATGTCTCATGCTTTAATAACCCATAATTTGACCAGATATGTAAGGCTCCTGTATGCTCTGTCCTGTGCTCAGGTATACGGGAGATCCTGGTTCCCTAAGACAGCGCAATCTTTGATTTACCCAGGCATTCCTCACGATTTGCAATGATCACCTGAAAGTATGACGGCCATTAAGGCAACGTTGTCTTGCCCCTTTTACTGGCTTCATCAAACCCTGCAATATGTCTACTGTGTAACTTTAATGTATACTGAACCGCAAAAGAAACGTCATATCAATAGAGGATATCAAAAGCTTTATTCTGAAATGTGTCGCGCAAAATGGGGCACAACATGGGGTCTCAGAACTTGGTCAATATACCGAACAGCCGTGACCCCATGACCTCTACCTGGACCGATGTTCTGGAAGACTGCAGGCCCAACTTTCTGGTTCAGGCCAATTCCACCCCAAACCATGACGCTTGGTCCTCCGCACAGGTCTCGTTCCATGACGCATGCATCTGCATACCGTTCGCCCCTCCTTCGCCACACCATGGCTCTGCCATCTGCGGTAGAAATGAAGTAACGGCTTTCATCTGAGAAGACTATGGTTCTCCATTGCTGATGACACCAATGCTGATGATGCATGGCCCATTGCAGATGGTGACGAGCTGTGAGTAGAGGACCACCCATGGCTGGATGACATGACATGTTGTTAGCGGCCAAATGGCGTCGGACCATGTCTTCACCAATGGGTTGCTGGTGGGTGCCAATGGTCTGACGAGCTGTTTCCGTTGCTCTAGCGAATCGGTCGTGGAGGTCTTGATGCAGTATGTAGTGATCCTATTGTGGTGGTGTGACCCTGGGGCGACCACTGCATGGATGGGCGTTGGCACTGTTAGTGACGTTGTTCACTGCCTCAGATGTTGTATAGTGCGTACAGTGCAACTGAAGACATTTGCAATAACTTGAGAATGTTGCCCGGCGTTCAGATGTCCAATGGCTTGTTCACGTTGCTTAGCACTTAGTCATGGCATGGCTGCTGTATCCAAAGCACAACTGGCAGCCTTTGAATTATAGGTGTCTTTTATACCCAGAGCTACCATTAGTTGCACATGCATTTCAATTTTTCCGTGAATTGTTTGCAACTGCGTCCTATGACACGTACGAGACAGCGCTTTTTAACACATTTCAAGACGTACTCATCCGGGCATTTGCACGCTTTAACTCTGGCCATCGTGTGATTGCCACAAGAGAAAACACTCACAAAACTTTCTACAGACTGTAGCAATTATGCCTGCAAAGAATTGCCTTCCTCTGATATCCCTAGTCAAAGATGTGCACATTTCAAAATAAAGCTATAGCTCTTGATATCCTCTATTGATACAACGTTTCTTTTGCGGTTCAGTATATATTGTTTACACTGACGATAGTCGTGCAATATAATTATGGTTAATGGTTCATACACTGAACCACTAAATCATAGTAATTCGTGGACATGGGTAAAGGTCTAAACACACACACACACACACACATACACGAGTGCGCATGCATCAGCCGCACATGTCAACATATTTTACTGTTACCAATGAATGTACATGTATATAGTGTTAACCTTTTAATACTCAAGCTAGCCAAAACGGTTTCTGCAGCGACTTTGATAAATGAGTGTTTTCAGACCAAGAGAAGACTATTAAATTTACCACTGGAATTACTGGCTCGATAATCGAGCCATTCATTAAGGGCAAATTTTTTTAATTAGTCTTCTCTTTGGTCTGCAAATGGACATTTTCTATGAGAATTTTCTTGAACAAATATTAGTGATAAAGGGTTAAATATAAAGCACAGTCAGCACAATTTACTGTATGTGGTACCTCTATGCCATGGAGTTCTATAGAGTGAATCAGGTAGGTTGCCCCGATGTGGATATCGCTCCACATATTCCAGATGCTGCGGCACTGTTAGGAATGTCCTTGCAAAGAAGCTCCTTCTCTCCTGCAAAGCCTATAACACAGATGAGTCCATCAACATTCATTCATTACCATGATATAATACCATCGCCCCATAAGGAGAAGGTAGTGCATTCGGGTCTATTTGTCTGTCTGTCTACATGTGTGTGTTTTGTGTCCAGAGATGTATCTCAAAAGATACTTATCCAATCTGGCTCAAATTTTAACACAACAAAGGAACTTACCATGCAAGATGATGTCCGGACATTGGCTGTGATCTGATGAAAATAACCAGAATCTGGATCGGATCAAATTCTGGATCTGTGGATAGCTCGGAAACTACTGGTCCGATTTCGGGAGGGCAAGAGGAGTTTGCAATCTCTGATTGCTCTTGTTTTGTTAAATTTATAAAATTTTCTTTAAGATATGACGTTTGACAATTTAAAAAAGACAGTTATAAATACTTCAGTTTGTTTTCACACATGTACAACACCCAAAGCTTGTGATCTTTTTCATATGGTTAACATGACATTGGCCCTGCGATTTTCACTGATCCTGGACTTACAGGTAAACTCATATACAGCTAAGATACATGCGTCTAGGCCCGTGTTAAGAGAATCAAGTTAATCAATTGATTTAGTGAAAATGTGAAGAAACATAGATATAAATGTATAGCCAGACAGTACTGTGCGGACATGAGTGCTGGTAATGATACAAATATACATTGGTCATATTAGTGGTTGGGCCATAATAATATCAGCAATATTATATGAAAAATATTGTTTTGCTGGGTGATATGATAGTCTGAAACTTGTATATATGGGCTTAATATTTTAATTTTGTTCTTCAGAATATGTGCAATAAAATGTAGTGTAGGTCATAATATCCTACATTTGATATATGACACACCTTCACCTTCAGCCTAAAATACATTCTTGCTAAAAGTTTGATGCCAACCTATTCAAGCGTATTGGAATAAAAAATAGGACAATAATATTTTATGATAGTAAGTGAATTTAGTTTCCTGAGAATACAAAAATTTACCCAATTTCTTTTTCACGAGTGAGATGACATACTTACATCCCTAACACTCTTGATATACTATACTGAACCAAAAAAGTTTAGAAACACTCAGAATATTACTGTATAAATGTTATTTAACAAAAACAATAAATGGATTCAAATATATTATTTAATTGATAGGTCATTTTCCAATTTGAACAACAGTCTCTTGTTACTGTAATGCTAGCATCGCGCCTTTAACACGGCATCATTCAATGGAAGGGTCCAATTTAAATAATGACACTGAGCTGTCAATACCGGTTGTGACCTCCGCACGCATTAACCACCGCCGTACATCGCTTTCTCATGCTTCGAATTAAGCACCTGATGTCACGAAGAGGAATCGCATCCCATTCCTGGAGCAGTGCAGCTTCCAGCTCCCGCATGTTGTAAAGATGTGGATGGTTCCCACGCACCATACGGCCAAGAATGTTCCACACGTGTTCGATAGGAGACAGGTCCGGTGATCGCGCTGGCCAGTCCAACACCGGAACGTTGTTGGCCTCAAGGAAATCACTGGTGACCCTAGCTGAATGAGGACGGGCGTTGTCTTGCTGGAACATAAAGTCTGCATGATGCTGCATAAAAGGGATGACAACAGGGGCGACAACTTCTTCACAGTAACGTTGAGCCGTTAAATTTCAGTCCAGCATCATGGAGTCTGTTTCGCACAGTTTGTGCATGTACTGTAGTGCCAGTAGCAGTGTGCAAATTACGGGACAGCCGCGGCGCAGTCTCAAACCTGTGATGTCGTGATGACATCACTAAGTAGCGGTCTTCTCGTGGTGTTGTTGCTCTCGGTCTGCCAGATCGTGGTCGGTCATTAACATGTCCAGTTTCCTGCTCACGTTGGCGGAGACGGTAAATGGTTGAGGCATGAACATTAAAATATTGAGCAACAGCGCGAACGCTCTTCCCAGCAGCGAGTCTTCCCATTGCTTCATGGCGCTGATTTTCGGGTCGCCCTGGGCGGCGGCCCATGATCGGTAGGGTAAACTTTTAAGCATTTTCTGTTAACGTTCGTTATCTGCTTTGGCAATATGGTGATTTTTTTGCCTTCGCTACGAGCCAATGTGGGCCAGTGCATGAAAAATGCATTTTCACATGCAGTAAGCATGCGGCCGAGAAATGCAAGAAATGATTTGCATTTCTTCATGATCAGCGAGGCATTACATTGACGAAACATGCCTGCAAATTTGGTTATAAATGGATGCAGTTTTAATTCAACAAACCAAACTTCACTGTTGCTAAACTTTTTTGGCTCAGTATAGTATATTGGTTCTAAGTTCAATAATATTCAGAATTATAAAAAGTTTGGTGCCCCTAATGGGCAGGGGGATGTACACAGTCATGCACATGACAGACCCCCCACCTTATGCACATACAGGTACTTCCGTTACTAAATATTGGCTGACATAGAAGCAACTATTCATATAATCAAAGGACCAGGCCTCCGTGGGGTGAAGAGGCCGGGATCCTGTTAGGGAGGTAAGTATCTCATCTCACTTGTGAAAAAGAAATTTGGTAGATTTTCTTATTTCACATCATGAGAACATACTTACCGCCCTAACACTCTTGATAAAAGCCAGAATTGAAAGTAAATTTGGCGGGAGGGAGGCAAGGTCATGAACACCAGCATACCCTCGAAGAGACAAGCTCTTTGAATTTTCAAGCGATTTAAAACATTTGAAATTGTGTCTGAAAACACAACCAGGAATAGAATTTTGCATCAGATAATCGACCGATGAAGAGAGATTGATCAAAAAGCAAATGCGCTCTCCCCTCCCCCCTCTTTCTGAGGAAGGTTAGGAAAAAACGCTACTCTAAATGACTAGCATGTTCTCTAATACTTGATGAAAAGTATTACTAGACATTGGAAAAAGAAGAATTGCTTCATTTTCAAAAAACTCTCTGAAAGAACCACAATTAAGAGACATTAACCATCACCATATTAAATAAAAAATATGACACCATCACCAAGACAAAAAACCAAATGGTCACATATACTGACCTCTGATGTCTTGGGCGCGGAACTCATCTCTACACCCACTGGATGAAGAGAATGGTACCAGATAATAGTAAGGATATCCTACCCATCAAATGTGATATTTGCAAACAGCAGATGAGGAAAACTAATTACAAATATATACCTCTACATTTATTTATTTTTTGAGGACGGAGACGGAGACGGCGAGCGGGTTAGAAAAGTCACGGAGGTAATGGTCGGTAAAACTTGATTCACAGTGTCACTGGGCTACTGACATAATGTCTTCAATAGAAACACCATTAAATAATGCCGTGGAAGTTACCACACCATGGACACTATGAGCCTTGGCGCTATCTACTTGAATTCCAGTGGCTGTCTTAGGACAGAATTGAATGCATTCTACTATCCATCTGGAAATAGTGTCTCTTGATGCCCTACCATGGAGTTCAATATATGACAACCATAGGGGGCATGGGTCTGTCCGCCAAACCCAAGTTCTTCTCTTGTACTTAATTAAAGCACGGACAGGACACCATGCTTTAACACCAGGATCATATCTGGTTAAGGCAGGTAAAATAATAGGTTGACCCAGATATTTTAAAGATTGATTCTTAGCCAAGAAATTCAATCTCGGTAGAAGCTTAAGGCTTTCACCTGTAACTATATAACGGTCAGGCTCAGCAGACAAGGCAGGAATTTCACTTCTGCGTCTGGATGATGCTGCCGCAACTAAAAATACAGCTTTCAGTGTCAATAATTTAATAGAAATAGCACTAAGTTGTTCAAAAGGTTTATCACTCAAAACTTGAAGAACCAGAGAAGGACTCCATGACGGTGTCAGTGGAGGATTTCTCGGTCTGAGATTGCCCATACCTTTAATAAGAGTATTTAAAAACATACTTCATCACTTCCCCTCTTTGCCAAGCAAGGGATAACAGTCATTAATGCTGATTTATATCCAGCAATAGAATTAGGCTTAAGACTATAGGCATCATACAGGTGACAGAGAAAATCAGCTACTACCTGAATAGATGCATCCATTGGATTGATACATCTCTGAGCACCATTCTGCAAATCTGTTAATTTTATAATTATATGCTCTGGAGGTTGATCCACTTCTGGCTCTGGCCATGAAATTGACTGCTTGCTCAGAAAAGCCCTCCTTAATCACAGGTATTTTGACAACATCCATGCAGTCAATTGAAACATTGACGGATTGTTGTGAAGGGTCTTGCCCTGGAAGATAATATTGTCCATCAGAGGCAGAGGAACCGGATTGCAGACCAGAAGGTCCTGTAGATCCATAAACCATGATCGGCTTGGCCAATTTGGGGCGATCAGAAGTACTTGGCACTCCTCCGTCCTTGGAATCAGGATTGTCGGAGGGTATGCCTATGCATACATTCCCTTCCAACTGATACCTAGTGCATCTATTGCGATAGCGCTTGGATCTGGAATCGGAGAAACGTATGTCGTCATCTTTGCATTCTTCTTCATTGCGAATAAATCTATGTTGGGTTTTCCCCAATGATTGAAGAGATGATCCGCCACACATTGATTTAGTTGCCATTACGTAGGCAGAATGCTCATCCTTCGGCTCAATGAGTCTGCTAATAAATTCAGCCTTCCTGGAATATGAACTGCTTTCAAGGTGATCATATGATCCATGCACCAGCAAAGCATTTTCCATGTCATCATACAGACCGGGCGACTTCGTTCCACGCTGTTTCTGTAACTCACTACTGTTGAGTTATTTCCGAAAAAGTTGGTCCCGATCCCAGTACTGTTGAGTTGTCTGAATGTATCATCACAAATTTTCCCTTTCCAGGCCTTCCTTTGACTGATCCAGATTCCAAATCCCTGATATTGTGGCTTCTTCCAGGCTAGCTCCCCAGCCCTCCATCGATGCATCTGTAAACATTGTGACTTGAGGGTGGGGAGGAGTCAGCATGACCCTTGCTAGGAGATTCCCTCTCTCCATCCACCAATGAAGGTGATGAATGAGAAGGTCCAACACTTGAATGCGTGAGTCCAGTGATCCTGAACTCTGCGTCCATTGAGTCATGAGAAACAACTGAATCGGCCGCCTGAGGAATGACAGGTTCCATTGAAACCATCAGACCTAGCATTCTCAGATAGACTCGTACTAGAATATAACGACTGCTGCAAACCAATTGAATGCACGAGAGGAGATTCTCCACTCTCTACTGGGATGGATAAACATATCCTATCTCCAGATCAAAGAACGTACCCAGGTAAACAAATTTCTGGGATGGAGTCAACTCTGATTTCTGAAAGTTGATTATCCAGCCTAAATCTGTGAGTTTTCAAAAATATCTCCAGATTTGCTGTCAAACTTTCTGGGTTGTGTGCTTTTAACAACCAGTCGTCTATATAAGTGTGGACTGCTATATTTCTCCTGTGGCGGTATGCTGTGATAGCAAGCACCACTCAAGTGAAGACTCTTGGAGCCGTCAAGATGCTGAATGGGAGAACTTTGAATTCCCATTGGCGTCCCTGAAAAGCAAATTTCAGGAACCGACGAAAACTCCTTGCAATGGGAATGTGGAAATAAGCATCTTTAAGATCTATTGATGCTGTCCACATCCCCTTCTCTAACCCCAACAACACTGATTTTATTGTTTCCATTTTTAAACTCGGTGTATCTATAAACTTGTTTAGAGGGGTGAGGTTCAGAATTGGTCTCCATCCCCCGGTGTTCTTTGTCACAAGAAACATGAGTGAATAGAAGCCCGGGCAATCCTGCGCCGGTTGAATTGCTTCTTTTAGAATTAGAGATTCTATCTCCTCTTCTATGCACAACCGCTTGTCTGGATCTCTTGGAATTTGAGTCCAGACCGGTAACAGAGACAGATGCAATGGCGGACCTATTATCCACTATGGACTGTATCCGCGTGAAAGCCATTGCAAGACTAAGCGGTCCTGAATTAACCGCTCCCACTCCTGAATGTGGAAAGTCAAAAGACCTCCCCCTGGTGCACCTAGGGTTAACGGTGTGCCCATAAATTTTAGAAGTGGGTGTGTCTGGTACGTGTGACAACAACAGAGTGGTACCTGTGGTAACCAAAAATTCTTTTAGCCCATCAGGCCCGGTTACGAACGCGCCGCTCCTCACGTGCCTCGCCCAGCGCCACGAGCACCCCGGTGCGCAGGCTGCTGCCTGGCTGGCTGCGCTTGAGGCACTGGCTGACGTATAGCAGCACGCTGCTGCAGACGTGCTGCTGGCACGGCCAACGCGGTCTCTGAACCCGGCCGGCCTGCTGGCCTCTGACAATGCCAGCACCGCCATGAGCGTATTGTTGTCGAGCAGTCGTGGGGTGAACATGCACGTGTTCTCTGCGCAGCACTTCAAATTGTGCGCACAGCGCCCTCTGGTTATTCACCAAGTTAACTGTTTCTTGGAGGTGCCGACAACCCTCACCTCCAAAAAGACCAGGGCCCGCCATCAGCGCTTGCAACAAGCATGACTTGAGCTCCTGGGACGAGCACAAATTGTCTAAAGCAAAAGTGCGCCTCGTCCTCAGCGACTTGGTGACTGACCTAGTCAGACAGTCCAACGCCAGGTTGATCCCCCTGGATGGCTCATTGCACTGTTACCGGACCAGGCTGTTGGTGCACCGAGGCTGCTACTACCCTTGATAGCAGTTGAAACACGTGAGACAGCGCACTAATCGCTGCTCGCGAGCTCTCCTCGGTGTCACACAAGGCGCATTAACTGAGCGCATAGCGCCTGAGCACAGCACTCTCGTGTTAGCACGAGAGCCCGGTCGCGTATCTTCTCCCAGCGTGGATGAGCGCTCGGTTTGGGCATTAGACCATATCGAGTGTACTGACTAGCAGTACCTCGACATCGCCTAGCAACCTCGTGGGGGGGGGGCCTTGAAGATGATGAAGTGCAGGTAACCAAACATGAAAACTGGAAAGCTTTACTCATGAATGACCTTGACCCCAACGGCGATATTAACATTTTTACTGGAAACTTTGGATCTCTCAATGTTCTAGAATCTGGCCAGGCTTGAAGAGAATCGGAAGAAAACTATAGGAGATAACACTGTTCCAATATTGCTCCCATAGGTTTACTATGGGGATATGTGGCAGCCAAAAGCTAATTTTCTCGAAAACCCTTTGTGAAATCAACCTGACATTTGAGACCAAATCAAGGTAATATGAGCGCTAGAAGTTCACCAAATTTCAAGTCGATCGGACCAAAACTCATTTTGGCGGGCATTTAGGAAAAAAAATTTGAAATTGGTATTTTTGGCCAAAATTTTTTCATGGCGGCCATTTTGAAACAAATATTTTTTTCAAAAATAATCATCAGTGGCAACATCCTACCCAAGTATGGGAGTGCTCCGATCAAAACTCTAGGTGTAGTAGCACTTCAAACATTCATTTGAAATCCCCATACATTTCATATGGGAGTTTTTGCCATGCATTGTGGGGTCAAAGGTCTAGCGGCCATTTTGAAAAAAAATAATTTTTCAAAAACAAATGGCCAGTTGTAACATCCTCAGCAAGTACGGTAGTGATCCGTTCAAAACTCTGGCTGTAGTACCACTTCAAAGATCAATTTTTAATATCCCCATACATTTCCTATGGGACTTTTTGCCCACTCAAGGGCAGATAACTCAACAACTAGTGGGCGGAGCCAAAATAAAAGTAATAGCCATCGATTGTGGCATGGGCCCTTGAGGTTGACCAAGTTGGGAGTTGATCGGATGAAAACTCTAGGAGGAGATGCGGTCTAAACTTTTTAGGCAGAATAAGTTTAATAATAATAATAATAATATGTATAATAAGAAAGATCCTGAGTAAAAATAACAATCTGCGATTGCATCGCAGATTAATAAGAAAGATCCTGAGTAAAAATAACAATCTGCGATTGCATCGCAGATTAATAAGAAAGATCCTGAGTAAAAATAACAATCTGCGATTGCATCGCAGATTAATAATAATAAGAAAGATCCTGAGTAAAAATAACAATCTGCGATTGCATCGCAGATTAATAAGTATAATAAGAAAGATCCTGAGTAAAAATAACAATAATAATAATAATAATAATAATAATAAGAAAGA
The DNA here is from genome assembly GCA_034401795.1 of Chaetoderma sp. LZ-2023a. Taxonomy (NCBI): domain Eukaryota; kingdom Metazoa; phylum Mollusca; class Caudofoveata; order Chaetodermatida; family Chaetodermatidae; genus Chaetoderma; species Chaetoderma sp. LZ-2023a. Next base: position 143,334,155 of record CM067369.1, read on the forward strand.
TCCTGAGTAAAAATAACAATCTGCGATTGCATCGCAGATTAATAATAATAATAATAATAATAAGAAAGATCCTGAGTAAAAATAACAATCTGCGATTGCATCGCAGATTAATAAGAAAGATCCCGAGTAAAAATAACAATCTGCGATTGCATCGCAGATTAATAATAATAATAATAATAATAATAATAATAATAATAAAGATCCTGAGTAAAAATAACAATCTGCGATTGCATCGCAGATTAATAATAAGAAAGATCCTGAGTAAAAATAACAATCTGCGATTGCATCGCAGATTAATAATAATAAGAAAGATCCTGAGTAAAAATAACAATCTGCAATTGCATCGCAGATTAATAATAATAATAATAATAATAATAATAATCATAATAATAATAAGAAAGATCCTGAGTAAAAATAACAATTTGCGATTGCATCGCAGATTAATAATAATAATAAGTATAATAAGAAAGATCCTGAGTAAAAATAACAATCTGCGATTGCATCGCAGATTAATAATAATAATAATAATAAGAATAATAATAAGAAAGATCCTGAGTAAAAATAACAATCTGCGATTGCATCGCAGATTAATAATAATAATAATAATAATAATAATAATAATAATAATAAAGATCCTGAGTAAAAATAACAATCTGCGATTGTATCGCAGATTAATAATAAGAAAGATCCTGAGTAAAAATAACAATCTGCGATTGCATCGCAGATTAATAATAATAAGAAAGATCCTGAGTAAAAATAACAATCTGCGATGCAATCGCAGATTAATAATAATAATAATAATAATAATAATAATAATAATAATAATAATAATAAAGATCCTGAGTAAAAATAACAATCTGCGATTGCATCGCAGATTAATAATAAGAAAGATCCTGAGTAAAAATAACAATCTGCGATTGCATCGCAGATTAATAATAATAAGAAAGATCCTGAGTAAAAATAACAATCTGCGATGCAATCGCAGATTAATAATAATAATAATAATAATAATAATAATAATAATAATAATAATAAGAAAGATCCTGAGTAAAAATAACAATCTGCGATTGCATCGCAGATTAATAATAATAATAATAATAATAATAATAATAATCATAATAATAATAAGAAAGATCCTGAGTAAAAATAACAATCTACGATTGCATCGCAGATTAATAATAATAATAAGTATAATAAGAAAGATCCTGAGTAAAAATAACAATCTGCGATTGCATCGCAGATTAATAATAATAATAATAATAATAAGAATAATAATAAGAAAGATCCTGAGTAAAAATAACAATCTGCGATTGCATCGCAGATTAATAATAATAATAATAATAATAAGTATAATAAGAAAGATCCTGAGTAAAAATAACAATCTGCGATTGCATCGCAGATTAATAATAATAAGTATAATAAGAAAGATCCTGAGTAAAAATAACAATCTGCGATTGCATCGCAGATTAATAATAATAATAATAATAAGTATAATAAGAAAGATCCTGAGTAAAAATAACAATCTGCGATTGCATCGCAGATTAATAATAATAAGTATAATAAGAAAGATCCTGAGTAAAAATAACAATCTGCGATTGCATCGCAGATTAATAATAATAATAATAAGTATAATAAGAAAGATCCTGAGTAAAAATAACAATCTGCGATTGCATCGCAGATTAATAAGTATAAAAAGAAAGATCCGAGTAAAAATAATAATCTGCGATTTCATAGCAGATTAATAATAACTAGATGAAGTTGAAGCGTGCAGAATCTGCTGATCGTAGGCTAACAGATGCTAGAAGGCTGTTCAATTCCACCATGATCTGCCAGAAACACTAGGAGGCATTGCGGTCTGAATACCATTCCCGTACATTTCCTACGGGCGTTTTTGGTCAAGCAAAAGGGGATTTCTCAGAAACCGTACACCAGATCCAATTTACATGCCCTGATGTGTACTAGGAATGTCTCAAGTTTAGACGTGATAGTTCCAAAACTACGCCATTTATCATCAAATCAATTTTCAATACATTCCCTATGGAAATATTTGTCTGTATTACAAAAATTAGGGTATCTCATGAACCGATCACGGTATCGTAGTTCCGTAAATGGCATCTAAGAGGCACATTCGACCCGGATCAGCCGGCTCAAATCACGAAACAATCCAGACATAATTTCTTAATCTATCGGTGAATCGCGGAAATATTTGTCAGTGTGCAAATTTGCAATAACATAAATGTTAATAGGTTCACTAACCATTTTCGTGATGTAAATAATTGGAGCCTCTAGTATCAAGCGATGTCTCAAATTACAACTCTGCCCATCATAGAAGTAAGAATTTTAATGATGCCACCAAATTGTACTTATGCAGCATTTTCTAAGAAATGGGTCACTGGACCCAAAACACTTTTGGGCTCAGGATGCTGCTCAAGAGATGATAGAGATATGTTAAATTTCAAGACGATTGGGAAAAAACGCTAGCATCAGCTGCTGACCAAATATTGCCCCAATACATTTCCTATGAGCAAAGGAAAATGGGATTTCTCGGAAGCTATATACCTGATCCAATTTGTATTAAGGGCCTATGCATACCTTGCGAGGTACTAGGAGTCTATTAAGTATAGAGTTGATGGGTCTAAAATTGTGTCATTTATCAGCAAATCAATTTCCAATACATTCCCTATGGAAATATGTATCTACGTTACAAAAATCAGGATATCTCGTGAACCGCTCGCGATATTTCAGAGTTTTGTAAACGGCGTCAGAGAGGCAATCGGGCTCCGAATCAGGAGAATGAAATCTGGAAACGATCTGATCATAATTTCGTCATCTATCGGCAAATGATCCAAAAAATTGGATTTATACAATATTTTCTCGGATTTTCTCAAAAACCGTTCACCATACCCAAAACAATTTTTTGGCTCACAATGCGTGTCAACACATGTTAGAAGTACGCTAAGTTTTAAGATGATCGATACAAATCCCAGGAGCAGTCGCCGACTGAATATTGCTACCATACATTTCCTATGGGACTTCCGAAAAGCTTATATGTTCGCTAACGATTTTATTGGCTTATTCTGTAGTAGTATGATCCATGAACACGTATGCCAAATTTTAACAATCCGACAGCCCTAGAAATATGAATTATCTTGCTTTTAAAAAATTGAACGTATGCCAAATTTTCGCAAAAGCGGGACAAAAAATATTTGGGTCAAGATGGGATTCCAGACATGTTAGAGATCTTTGAAGTTTCAAGCTGATCAATGAAAAACTCTAGGAGCAGTCGCTGCCAGAATATTGCTCCCATACATTTCCTATGGGAATATTTGCCCACTTAAAGTTGGATAGCGCGAGAACCATTGGGCCAATCCAAAATAAAAGTAATAGCGCGCTACGTCTCAAGGGGTGCTACAAGTTGGACAAGTTTGGAGTTGCTTTGGCAGAAACTCTAGGAGTTACAGTCACAAATTTGAGAGGTTCAAGGATAATAATAACTAGATGAAGTTGAAGTTGCTGAAGCAACTTCAAGTCTGCGTGCAGAATCTGAAGATCATAGGCTAGCAGATGTTAGAAGGTTGTTCAACTTCATGATCTGCCAGAAACTCTAGGAGTTGCAGCTCGAATATCACTCCCATACATTTCATACAGGTCTTTTTGGTCAAGGAAAATGGTATTTCTCGGAAACCATACACCAGATCCAATTTATATAGTTGGTCTCTACACGCCATGAAGGGTACTAAGAGTGCATCAAGTTTAGAGGTGATAGTTAAAACACTGGATCATTTATCATCAAATCAATTTCCAATATATTCAGTACGGAAATAGTTGTCTATGTTACAAATATCAGGATATCTCATGAACCCCTCAAGATATCGGAGTTCTGTAAATGACGTCTGAGAGGCAATTTCACCTCGGATCAGGGGAATTAGCTTGTGAAATGATTCGACCATAATTCCGTTATCTATCGGCAAATGATGGCAAAAAATTGTGCTTATGCCAGATTTTCTCAAAAACCGGTCATCGGACACAAAAAATATTTTGGGTCAAGAGGCAGCTCAATACATACTAGAATTTTCTATAGTTTGAAGATGATCAAGGAAAAACTGTAGGAGAAGTCACTGTCCGAATATTGCTCCCATACATTTCCTATGGGACGTGTAGGCCACAGAAATTTGGATTTCCGAAAGGTTTATATATTCGCTCACAATTTTGATCGGGTGGAACCTGTAGGAGATAAATGGCAAAATTGTGAAGAATAATAATAATAATAATAATAATAATAATAATAATAATAATAATAATAATAATAATAAGAAGAAAGATCCTGAGTAAAAATAATAATCTGCGATGAGCGATCTCATCGCAGATTATCTGTGATTTCATCGCAGATTAATAAGTATAAAAAGAAAGATCCAGAGTAACAATAATAATCTGCGATTTCATCGCAGATTAACTAGAAGGTACAGTTGCAAGCAACTGTAAATCTGCGAGCTGAAGCTGCTTTGACAAGAGTAGCATATGAAATGCTCTCCCTACCGTCTCTCTGTATGATTTTGTCATCTTAATGGTAATAGGATGCCAAATTGGGGGAGAGGTCTAAATATCCTGAGTAATTTTGAATGGTATGGGAAACAGAATAGCATCGATGGCCATAAAATATGAAATCATCTCTAACATCTGTATGATTTAAGGGAGGTAGTGCGGGGTTGAGCCCAAATGCCATTGCTAAGTTTGAGCAATGTTTTTTTGTGCCATTACCCAGTAATGAATGGCATTGGAAACGGAATATTATGTATAGTTCTGGGATGTGGAATTCTCTTCCTAACATAACTCTATTATGGTGGGTGACTCTTAAATTGGATGGGAATCAGAACTTTGGGGATTTAATTACTTTAGTGACAATTGGTTGACAATATGGGGCAGTCCAAATATCAGGGGTAATTTTGAACCATACTATTGTAGTAACTTAGCTACGTATAAAAGGTTACTCACCCAACAGAGGTCTCAAATCGGCCTGTGGAACCAGCGGCAGGTGCTCGCATTTCTAGTTCCAAGGTATGACTGCCGGGCGTCCGTAGAAACGGCGGGAATCAGCTAGCCCGGCAGCCGCAAAACGCGAACTCCGGGATTGCGGGATACCGCCAGCACCACACTCTCCCCCATTTATAAAAACATAGTTATTAATTCAAGATTTTATCTAAAAATCTCAAATCTTTAAAAATTCACACACCATAAAACACACACCGGCATTGACGCTCAACTGCTAAAGGATTATAATATTTAAAAAAATAATTCTCAACAACAGTACAAAGAAAACGCCAAAGTTTTGACCATGATAGATGTCCATCTGTCCAGACATCACGGCATAAGACAGATGGGTAGATCAACAGCTGCCGGACGAGGGCCATCGTTACAGATTTTAAAATAGCATAGCATCCGTAATTTAAATTAAGGACCGTGGTTTTCCACCACAGCATAAAACTGACAGAATTGACGGAATTGCCGAATTGATAAAGAAGTAACAAGTACACATATTGATGCAAGGCATCAATGACAAATAGCGTGGCCGGAGATTATTAAAATTCAAGTTGAGCTTCAAATTCATTTTTATATATAATATACAATTTGCAGTAGCACAACAGTTTGTCCATCAAAGACACTGACCTATGCAGTGCCTATATCACCTTGGACCCCTACATACAACAAAAAATAAATTATACATGTGGAACTGGCACAGGCACTATATGATATAGGAAGACATGGGCTTCAAGTTAAAGTCAATGTACTATACAAATATGGCCATTAGATGTGCTAAATTGACAATACATTTGCAGGACAGAGAGAAATGTGTCTATCTTGTTATATTAACATTCAATATTACATAGGTTCTTACTATCATTTACAGTTTTTTACCTGTCCCATGTAGTGCTGATTGTGGTTGGGATTGTAATAATGATAGTTTCTTGGTAGTGCCATATCTTTAAGATGGTTGTAATGGCATCGGCCCTGGATAGGATTAGCTATGGTCTATAGGAAGATTATATTTTGGGGCAGTCCGTCCATCTTTCCATCCATCTTGTTGACCATATGCATAAATTCTTGGGGTTTTGTTTGATAATTAAGATTCTATCTGGAGCTAAATTATAGGATATATAGACAGATTTTCACATTAATGCAAGAAATATTTGATGATAGAATCAATCAATATCTAGTGAGTTATAGATGGTATTATGTTCGAAAGCCTGGTCACAAACCGAGTATAGAGATTCTGATACTGAATAAATAGTAAATTATTAGCATTTGAAAACTGTAAGTTGCGACAAAATTGCGTATTTCGAAATTACTCCATAGTAGAATATTTTAAAACTCTATACTTTATTAGTGCATTCATATATATTTATGTAAACATATGTGTGATATTCTGGAGCCGAACCTATTACAAGCGATATGCCATATAGCTAGCAATGATATGATATCATACTGTTTACAGCTGAAAGTAATTTAGGCTAAATTATACTTTTTAAACTGAAGTTGGAAATCTGGGGCCGAACATAACCTACAGACCATAGGGAAGATTGTGAATTGGCTAAAATTTCAGTCAATTTTCGGTATGAAATCGTGTACAATGCATTAAATTACTTCATGGTAAACTTTTTTTAACTCAGTACTTCATTAGCACATTCAGATACCTATCTAACCATATGAGTGGATTTCTTGGGCTGAACACATTGCAGGAATTACTAACTTGGCACATACATACCCTTTCTGTTGATTTATGTATCTAAACTTCTGCTACAATATTATTAACAACTGTTTCGACTGGAAATTCAGAACATCAGTTGCCTATACATAGTGCTAAATAATTGCATGGATAGATCTTTTCCCAGTGAAGGATTAAGGACAATAAATTACTAATGAAAATCACACATACATTATTTTTAGCAAATTTTGTCTAATTTTTCATGCTCTACAATGTTTTCATCCATGTTTTACTGTTAAAATTTACCACACACATAGTGACTAGTAAATTGCGTCCACGAAATTAAGATCTTTGCCCCGACGCCCTAAGAGACATAACAATGGAAATTTATACACTATTTTGAATGTTCAGCCTATAGTGTTCTGTGCTATAATGCATACAGGGAAAATGAAACGGACACAGTACCTGGTATTGTCGTCATAATATATTGAACCTTTACTGTCTAAATTTGGTGAATAATGTTAGAATACTTAGATATTGAATGTTCATTTACAGGACTAGAGAAGACTGTTTTTGCAGATTTGCCACTGTAGGGGCCAGTTTGACTGGTTATGCCATGAGGGGGTTAAAATGCAATAAGAGATGATGATGATAGGCCTATGTTCATAGACGTCGTTATCGTGATTTACATACTTTCAACCGTGACTTCCCAGATTCCTATTTCCAAGGTAACTATACAGGTGGGCTGTTGAATATTTTAAAACTGATTTGACTAGATGCTGTCGGTACTTATAGCAGCACAGTTAAATTAGTTTCAAAATATTCAACAGAATGTTTATTAAATAGTAAAGACATACAATTCGCACAGCTTACGGACTTTTCAATGTTCCTGATAGCCATAGCTACATCATTCATTACGTATTTTGACTGTGACATCAGCCTACCTGTGACATAATTGATTATATGATCAACACTTGAGCGACAGGTTGGATAACTTATACCCTTTTTCCATAAAAGAATCGGTGCATTGCGATTGGGTCTACAAGTATCCGGCATGGCACAGCTAACTATCTGAATGCTCTTGATAAAATATGTGGTCACTTATTACAAGTGGTCCATGTTGGGTGGACCACACATTACTAAGTGGTATTGGCTGATTAATGATCAAATTTGTTCATGACAATTTCAAAGGCGAGATCCATTTCTAGCTAAGCTTTGTCCATTCTTTTGGCACGTCGGAATCAATTTATATACCTTGATTCACCCCTTCCCAGAATCCCAATTTCAAGGTAACTATACAGGTAATGTGTTGAATACCCTGAAACTAATTTCACTGGGTGCTTTTGGTTCCTATGGCCATAACAGTACCCAGTCAAATTAATTTCAAAATATTCAACAGACTGTTGATTAAAAAGTAAAAACATAAAATTTGTACACTTGACGGACTATTCAATATTTATGATGGAGTTAGAGACGTCATTCACTAAGCATTTAGACTATGACGCCTGTGAAGCTTTTATAGGACGCAATTGATAATAGTAAAGACATACAACGCCAAGGAAAATTAGTTTCAAATTTTCAACAGAATTTTGAATAAATAGTAAGGTCATGCAATTCGTACAGAATGTTGAATATTGTCTGTATGTCCACATGTAGGATTTGCTAATAAAGATTGATTGCTTGCTTGCTTGCTTGCTTGCTTGCTTGCTTGGTAGGTAGGTAGGTATGCTTATTTTTTTAATGCACTGGCAACGCGATGACTTCAATTTCTGTGCTAACCCAGCCTACGGAGTGCACCCGTTAGTTTACTTTGTTGATCATCATTTCCACGGTCGGAGATCGAACCGTCATCCTGCAATTCCGTATAGCATCAGCAACCCAAACATCTTTCCACTGGACAACGGCACCAAGACAAGAATCTTGGTTTAGAGAACCAGCTTTCACGTCGGATATACGGATACACTGGTGAATATATATTAGACTATCTTTTGGATGCACACCATATGGTGTATGCTATGCCCTCACCCGGTCTCCATCGGGATACTGGCAGTAGTTGATTGATTGATTGATTGATTGAATCCCTGGGATTAAATCGTAAAGGCATAAAATTTGTACATTTGATGGACTATTCAATGTTCCTGATGAAGCTATTTACATCATTCATCACATATTTTGATTGTGACGTCATCCTACATATGATGTAAATAATTATGACATCATATGCTTGGGTGACAGATCAGATCCATCTATTATCATAGAGATATCCTATGCCCATTTACAGACCAAGAGACCATTGTTTTTTTTGGTACTTTACCATTGGAATGATAGGCTCAGTCATCGAGCCAGTCATTCCAGTGGTAAATCTTCAAAAATGTCTACTGGTTGTATGTAAATGGTAGTTTCTCAAGATTACAACATAAGCCATTTTGACCAGTTTGATAGGAATGAGTGTTAAATCTACGATTCCAATCTAAAGTCTCGTTAAAAAAATAGCGTTAGCTGTAGAACTGGCGAGAACGTGAATGACCACAATCACTTGCGCAAAATGTCTGCGCCTATAGGCGATAGACCTTTCCAGTTTTAGCTATGTCCCGCTCACCTCTAGCTAAGCTCCACCACACTTCGCAGTGTTGGGATCGATCGATCCCTGCGAATGCCCAGACTATCAATTTCCTGAAATTTATACAGGTAAGCCGTTGAATATTTTGCAACTAATTTGCTTGGGTGCTGTAACTGCCTATAGCAGCAACAGTGTCCAGTCAGATTAGTTTCAAAATATTCAACAAACTCTGTATTATATAGTAGACATGCAATTCTTACAACAACTCATAGTCCAACTTCAATGTCCCTTTCCAATTTTATCCTTCGATTATATGACGTCATAGCCAAATAAGTGACGTGCATGCTGACATCATAATCATTACATCATAAATGATGACCTATTTGGCCCGTCTTTAACTCTTAATCGTCCAACACGTTGCAAGAATTGTATGTCTGCTATTTAATAAACATGCTGTTTAATATTTTGAAACTAATTTGACTGGGCGTTGTTGCCTCCGTAAGCAGCAACAGCACCCAGTCAAATTAGTTTCAAAATATTTAACAGCTTACTTGTACAGTTTTCTGGAAATTGATAATCAGGTATTTTAGGGATCGATTGATTCCAACACGAGTGAGGTGTGGGTGGAGCTTAGCTAGAGGTGGGCAGGGCCTAGCTGAAACTGGAAAGGGCCATTATGCATTTGTGACGTACTTGTCTAAGTCATTCCTGACGTCATAATGACGTTATTGATTATGATATCATTCTACACGTCAAGTAGTTGACTACGACGTCATGTGATGGATGGATAATATGGAAACGTCCATTCTAGACACAACCAAGTGAATGCGTAGCGCTGAGCAGCCACAGAGAGATGATAGGCCTGCACGCACATCCGTGGTAGTCGTCGTGATTTATATACATACTTTGAACCATGACTTCTCAGAATCCCCCTTTTCATGGTAACTATGGAGGCGAGCTGTTGAATATTTTGGAACTAATTTGACTGGGTGCTACTGCTTATTAAATAGTAAAGCTCTTCAAATCGTACAGTTAAAGGACTTTTCAATGTTCCTGTTGGGACATAGCTACTCCAGTCATTACGTATTTTGACTATGACGTCACCCTACCGGGGAAATATTTGATTATAACGGCAAGGCTCTACAATATCTGACCGCTCTTGCTATAATTGATTATATTATAACAGCAAGGCTCTACAATATTTGACCGCTCTTGCTAAAATATGTGCTCACTTATTACAAGTGATTCGACTGCTTAGACTACGTTATACAGCTCATAAATAAGTTACTTTACTTACAAAACATAAACAGAAATTCTGTCTTGTTTTACAAACATGTTAATTTATTCTTTAGATGTTCTATACCATCGAGTCCGCGGTTTTACAGTACAGCTCATACATGTAGATAAGTCATTATATTCGCAAAGAAAAACAGAAATTCTACCTTGTTTTGAAAATGTGTTAATTTAATTTTTAGGTCTTCTATACCAAACGGTGTCAGGTTTCATGGAAACTGTCGGATAAAAAAAAAATCTGGCTTTAACCATTATCTTGCTGATTTCAAAGGCTAGGTCTAGTTGTTTCACGGTCAGTACAAGAAAGATTTGTGCAGATTATGTAAATAATGCTGAAAGGTGTCTACATGTGTGCAGCAATGGTTTATGGCAGCAGTTTCCAAAATGAATAGAAGTTATCATATAGTTATCATGTGTATAGTCAGAGTCAGTGTAAAAAATATTTTTTTCGTTCAGAATTTTTGGGCATTTGTAAAACTATATATTTTCGGAAAGCTTTTAATGTGTCAATTTCAAAAACCAATGTTTGCATTTGCACAAAAGTCTTCATGGCGGCCATCTTGAATTTCAAAATGGCCGCCATCGAAAATCTTTGAAATCCAATATATCTGCAACCATATGACCTAGATTAATAATTTTGATGTCTGTATCTATGTTTTCTGGGTCAGTGAATGCATTGGTAACATTTATAATAAACTTCAAATAACAGAAATCATGTTTTGGTAGATAAGTCCTGACTTAATATGTAATTTACAGACAGCATCTGCAAATTTGTAACTTTTTGTGATAATGTTGCAATGATGAATTTTATTTGGCATATAACAGTTCTCACCAATTTAATCTAAGTATTCAAGCAACAATCAATGTGCTGCATCAGTTGCTGTCTACCTAGCAACATTGGCGTCATCTTCATCATCTGATATAGAGACATCAACGATTGAGTCATCATCATTTTCACACTCTGCGCTGCATTGACAAATGGTAAGTCTTTGGATTTGCATTGACACCTAACCATCTCAATGAGAGACTTTGGAGCTGGTAAAACATCTGTTGTTTTTGCCTTTAGTTGGCCACCAACACGTCGTATTTCTTCTTTGTTAGTGGCAGTAGAGTAACAACTGCGATGCCAACCTGCTTTATGTGAAGATAGGTCACCATATGTGCAGTCTAAGTCTTTTCTGAATTTCAATGTATGAACCATCTTTCAATGTTGCTCTCTCTTCGACTGCTTGCAACAAATTGGTAAATAAGTCTATTCTTGGATGCTGCACCATTGGTCCTTTAACAGTAGCATCTGTCTGGCATAAAATGCATAGCTTCCAGTTTGTTAACTCCTGTGTTGCATCAAGCTGTACATGATTTACTCAAATTTGATGACAAAATATATTTGATCAATGCTTATTGCAGGATTACAAATGATAATCCTGAAGATTATTGCTGTCTGATTATGCTTATTGCAAATCTATGAGCAGACGATCATTTGAACAACTTTTCTGCAAAAATTTGCTTTCAGTTTACTTTTACTGGTGAATTTGAAAATTACCCTGGGCCATTCATTATTGTAAAATTGTGACACGCCGCTCACCATATACATACTCTGTCATAATATGTTTATTAATAAACATGATGACAATGTGATTACGTAGATAACAGGCCATTGGGCTATATCGTCATTCTATCCCCTCTATAGGATTACTATGGGCTACTGTTACCGTTAAATATTGTAACAAATATTGATTTAGAAAAAAGGTGCAACATTTGCAAATGTTGTGTGAGAATTGCTTATTATTTTGGGAATTATCAACCAAAACATTATTTCTGGCACTTGAAGTTTATTATAAATGTTACCAATGCATTCGTTGACCCAGAAAACCTAGATATAGACATCAAAATTGTGAATTTAGGGTACATGGTTGCAGATATATCCGATTTCGAAGGATTTAGATGGCGGCCATTTTGAAAATTCAAGATGGCCACCATGAAGACATTTATGCAAATGCAAACATTGGTTTTTGAAATTGGCATATAAAATGCTTTCCAAAAATATATAGTGTTACAAATCCCCCAAAATTCTGAACGAAAACACATAGTGAACCCTACTAGTACATAAATGTTTGGAATTTCAGCGATGTATGCATTAGGTTTTAACGCATTGCTGTACTTCTAACCGCCTCTCAGTATTACCGTAGTTCCACTATTTATTTTTACCGTAGTTTTGTAGTTGCGTACTTTGCATGCTATTTAAGCAGATTTTCTATTCCAATTAACAAAAAAAAATAATTTACTGACTTTTGGAGGCTATATACATAGCTGATCGTCTCCGTCAGATCAGTAGTCGAGACATCTATCCCATTCCCCCATAGTGAGCGTATGCGTATGAGCGATCTAGCCTGTATATATATCCTAAATCTATGGTTCCAATCTAAAAATAGAGGTGCGCTCTATCTTTCTAGTTAGCTGTTGGAGACCACAATCCCTTGCGCAAAATGGCCGCGCCTATACGCAATTCTAGACACAACCTGAATATAAGCGTAGCCGTGAGCGGCCACGCAATAAACATAATCTCACATGAATTTAGTGAAAGTTTTATCTGAAATTAACATATGTGAGATTCGAGGAAAACCTATGAATATTGCATATTTTCAATTTTAGTGAACATTTTTAACCTTAACATTTATGATATACCTCTTATATAATTGAACGGATCTGAATCCACAAATTTAGGAAATGCGGAAAACCACTATCCCTATCACAATAAATATATCTGAGTGAAGCTAAAACGGAACGGATAATACAGCAGAAGAAAGAAACATGCTTTTGCGTTATGACTAACGCATCAATTAGTGCTGAAGACGGAGGTTCCAGGCCGCACGGCGCACTCTAATAAACCATGGATCCACTCACTTAACGCTTATGATCATGTCGATAGTCACTTACAGGACTGGCGGTATGATCAGCGAACAAAAAGAAGAAGAAGACTAACGCATCAATTACTTTGCGCATTATAAAGTGGTAAGTGCAAGAAATGCATCTGCACGATTTATGCAGTCTTTGCTAAATGCATATTATAAATATGCTGTCATATGCAGACTTCTGCATTATAGAGTAATGCACATTATAAATATGCATGAGTCATGCATTATAGGGTAATAATGCATCATTGCATCAAATTAACATGTAATTGTTACACGTTTAATAGAGGAAATATAGCGATATGGCATATATATATATATATATATATATATATATATATGCCATATCGCTATATTTTCTCTATTAAACGTGTAACAATTACATTATATATATGTTTTAATATAAAATATCTGAACTGACCTGATGTAGAATTAATATATCTGGGTTATCCTATAAAATATCTGTGCTGACCTGATAAAACTATATATAATATATTTGAGCTCCCCTATAAAATATCTGAGCTGACGAATGTAGAACTGGCATTGAATAGCTAACCTAAACTGAAGTTCACTATACATATGATGCATATACTTATAAAAAGCGTGCACATGGATTTAATCCACATACACATAAACAGAGAGCATTATTATTACACGTCATGACCGACAATAAATACAGTTAACAATACAATGTGTATGATTAATGCGTAACAATTTACACATCATTCGACAACGCATATTTGTAATGCGTGATCAAGAAATGCGTAAATATAACCACGCATTACTATGCGCAATTATTCACGCGTCATTTGAAAAACGTGTAATTATAACAACGCGTTCTGTGAGTCATACAGCGATGGACCCCTGTTGGTTTTTGGTATCTCAAGGAGTATTATTGCTGGAAAAAGCCACTATGTGCTTATGTGTCCAACTAATTTAGTTTCCCAAAAACTTACAAAGAATAGAACATCATGATTTTGTTGTTGCTGAAACTAAAGCTAAGATGGAAACGGAACATAAGCCAATGATTATAAATGTTTTCCGGACAAGTTGAATGTCTTGTGTCATGCAGAATGTTAAAATTTGAACTCATAATTTCATATCATCTGGATTACAGTAATTCTTTTAATGTTGAATTACTGTTACCATTGTACATTATCACATTACTATTGTAGTACTGTACTATGACCGAAAAGCTAACTGCAGTCCGCAACAGTACCATGACCAAATGAATCCGAAATAAGACGAAACCAGAGGAACATTTATGCAGGTGGACAAGTAGGGTCCATGAAGACTTACATAGTCTAATTCACGCATGCTTAAAGAGCATTCTAATACAGTTCATAATCAAGGAACCTGTTGGGAAGATGGCACTGCCTTCCTGTTCGACTCTGAATGGTGTGAGTTTGGAGTTGGTCATCTCTAGGAGATGTGTTATGTATTTTCCCTCGGACCTGACACCTCATGCGCCTAGGGGAAAAAGTGTGATGCGGTTCCCCTCAGACCCGACACCTCATGCGCCTAGGGGAAGTGTGATGCGTTTCTCCTCGGACCTGACACCTCATGCGCCTAGGAGAGTGATGCTGTGTTTGTGGGACGGGTAAAACAGAGTCGATATCCAGGTCATCTGTCAAAACAGCATCTAGATCATTATGCAGAATTGATGAGGATGGATCAATACCATATGGAATGGTTTCATCCAAATCCTCTCCAAAAATGGCTTCTTGGTTACCATCAGATAACCTACGGCCATTATCGGGGGATAATAAGTCATCATCATCGCCATGATCTTCAGAGCTTATAGCGCGCCTCAATCGCAATATCCAGAGGTAAATCACGATCTCTGCACAGCTTTAATCTATCATGGTGAACAACTAGTTCCTGGCGTTGGTTTTTGATACCAAACAGTGCTTCTGACAACTTTTTATAAATAATAAATGGACCAGTCCAAGGAGGTTGTAGTTTACTGGACTGACCTATTTTAGTATTAGCAAGATCACCAACATCATAGGCACGCTCATGCAAACGTAGATCACTCTTTTTTCTGGCGCTTCTTAGCCATTTTAAGGTTAACCCGTGCTATCTCATGAGTTTCGTGCAGCGTTTGATGAAAGGAATACACTTGTCCCAATCTTTCTGTTTATACATTCAACCTGTCCATTCGAACATGGTCGTGTGGTGCATGTTTTTGAAATCTCCAGTAGATGGCAGTTCCTTAAATAGGCGGCTCTCAAAGTTATGACCCTGGTCGGTGTGTAAGAAATATGAACAGCCAAATGTGGTGACAAAACGCTCCACATACTTTTCTCTAACATTTCCGCAAGGTGTTTCTCTTCCTCATTCTCAAAACCAAGAGGAGTTCGCCAAAATTTAGAATGAACAGGTTGTGCATTACCTGTATCAACCTTATGTCTTATTCCCTTGAACAAACCTAAATCAAGATCATCTTTGGCAAATGCATCCTGATACTCGATTAACATGGATTTAACTTGCAAAGACTGGGTCTCCGATAAACCCGATGTCGACCTCTCATACAGATCCTGCAAGAACACAGGGATGTCCACATCAGTGGCTGTAGAAGTCTGTAAACCGTCCTGGTTTATGGGGTTACCAGCAAGTTGAAATTCTGTTCCAGGGTCTAAAACCTCCTCAATTTCTGTGACAATACCAAGGTTGTGGTCTTGTTCCAGAGTAATATATTGGGCCGACAGGTTCCTTAACAAAATAGGAAACTGCAAATCTTTGGGAGTGGCCACTGTATGAGGCATTACCAGACCCTCCAGTTTAGATGAGTGCTGGAGCACAACATCATTCTGTACCTCCCGATCCAGAATGCCTGTGGTCTTCACGGCCTCTAAAGGCCCAACGACCACTTTCTGCTTCAATGTTACCCGAGCTACTTGGGCTTCCTTCCCATGAGCTCTCAACATTGATGACGTATGTAAGGTATATTAATCTATATACCCGACATTTGAATGCTATAGTATAAATAAATAATATATCTTTAACTATAACTCACCTATCATCTGTAATTTATTAGAAAAAAATCTATAAAATAATCAAAATGGCGGCCAGAATCTGTCAAATTGACGTTCGGGCAGGACTAGAGTAGTCCTTATATTTCCGAGAATTCTATCTTTTTTTTACAGCAAAATCGTGAGTAGAATTTAGAGATAACTAATAATAATTTTTAATTTAGGGCCCAAAGTACTCCTGACACCATTTGTAGTAACTTAGCTACGTATAAAAGGTTACTCACCCAACAGAGGTCTCGAATTGGCCCGTGGAACCAAGGTACGACTGCCGGGTGTCCGTAGAAACAGCGGGAATCAGCTAGCCCGGCAGCCGTGAAACGTGAACTCTGGGATTGCGGGATACTGCCAGCACCACACTATTTACGGCACCTCTCTACTGAATGATAGGTGAAGCAAAAAACCAGGGATGGTTTTAAGATATGAACTGCTCTCCTTACCTTTTTTCTGTGTGATGATTGTGTTCCCTTGGTGACAATTGGATGTCAAGTTGGGGTGGAGTGTCAAATGTGATCTAGAATTTTGAGCCGTAATATTTGTGCCTCCCTCTCATTGAATTGTATCGGAATCACGAATATTTTTATAAATTTCTAGTATTCCCAGAATATATGGTTTGGTTTCTTCTTAGTTGTTCACTCCAATGACTCAATTATCATTGTTATTAGCTCACCTGGCCAGAATGGCCAAGTGAGCTTATGCCATGGCAACCGTCCGTTGTCCATCATCCATCCGTTGGATAGATCAACTTTAAATTTGTGAGGCAGCGCACAATCAAGGCAATATAAAACGTAGAAGTTCACCAAATTTCAAGTCGATCGGCACCCCAAAAAGATTCGGCAGCGATTTTGAAAAAATAAATTTCACTGCGAGTTCATTTCTGCAATAAACAGGGTTTCTAAAAATACTTTTGACCCCAAAATTTGTCAAAAACAAAACTGGTATTTTTTGCCCAAATTTTTTTTATTGCGGTCATTTTGAAAAAGGATTTTCATAAATAATCATCAGCGGAACCATCCTACCAAAGCATGGTAGTGATCCAACCAAAACTCAGGGTGCAGTAGCACTTCAAAGATCCATATTGAAAATCCCCATACATTTCTTATGAGACTTTCTTTGCCCACTCAAAGGTGGATAGCTCGAAAACTATTTGGCAGATCCAAAATAAAAACAATAGCAATAGACACCCTATGGTCCCTAGAATCTAGCCAAGTTTGGAGATGCTAACTTGAAAACTGTAGGAGGCAATACGTTTGAAAAATTTGATCCGATCATAGAATAATACCCTGCGCGCAGTTTCTAGCCATCTTGCACTGTGTGCAATTCTGCATAAGAAAACTCTTCCCCAGTGAAATTGTGCTTCTAAAAGGCCATTTCATGCACATTTAACAGTCATTACTGCATTGAAATTCGTGGGAAGAATTGACCTTAAATATAATATATTAAAAATGTTTTCTTTGGATTATTAGGAAAAAAATGCATTAATATGTATCGGTGAGGAAGCACCACCAATAACACCCACCACCCAGGATCACTTTGAGGTACACCCATCCCCATTTTCTTCCTTCAAAATCTATGTGGCAGTTGTCTTGGATAACTTAGTTTTCACAAAAAATGCCCTCCGTAACCTTTAAAGAGATTGGGCCAAGATTTGTGATTACTGACATAGTACCATAGAAGGCTGTTCAAGAAATGTTGATATGTAAAACAGCAAGTTTATGGTGAAACAAAAATAGCTTTTTATTTTTTTGATTTTGACACTGAAGCAGATTTGTCGATAAGGATAACAATCCTAAATATGTTTGTTTTGAAAACAAATTCTGGCGAAAATCAGAGATAGAAATAAATATTGTCCGTTGAACATGAAAATCGCTACCGCGTAACGCTGCTATAAGCTGTTGCAAAGTTATTAAGCCTTGAAGTTTGGTAATTTGTATTAAAATGCCAGCCCCTCTTTGACTGTGGACGGTAGACTTATCATTGACCAAGCTGTTAAATTGTTCCATTCTTTACTACAGGAAGCCATACTCAAAGACAGGTGATATCAAACTTGCAATAATGATAAGAATTCTACCATCCACGGTCAAAGAGGGGCCAACATTTTAATAACAATTACCAAATTTCAAGGCGTAATAACTTTTGGAACGGCTTATAGCAGTGTTACACAGTTGCGATTTTCATGTTCAGCGCAGAATAATTACTTAAATCTCAAATCTTCGTGATGATATCTCCATTGATAAGATACTTAACATTAGGATTTGAAATGTTCATTATTTACTTAGATTGGTTATATGAATTAATGAATGGAAGGAGCGGATGTATGGATGGATGAATGGATGGGTGCATGCAAGCGGCCGGATGGACGGATACATTAGATAGTTAGTTAGTTAGTTAGTTAGTTAGTTAGTTAGTTAGTTAGATAGATAGATAGATAGATAGATAGATAGATAGATAGATAGATAGATAGATTGAGTGGACGGATGGAGAGTTGGATGGGTGTGTGGGTGGAACAATGGGTGTGTGAGTGGGTGGGTGGAAGGATGGATGGACGGACTGATGGACGGATGGATGTGCTCTTTTGGATGCCTCTTTGGAGGTCCATGTTAGGCTACAAGGTTGCGTTACGAATAATTATTGCAAGTCTCAGGAAAAAATTTTTAATTCCCAAGATTCAAGGCGTAATAACTTTGCGACGGTTTATAGCAGCATTACACGGTTGTGATCTTCATGTTCAGCATACACGAATTACTTCCGTATCAAATTTTTGTGATGATATCTCCATTGATAAGATACTTAATATTACGATTTGAAATGTTCATTATTTGCTTAGATTGGTTCCATGAATTAGTAGATGGAAGTGTGGACGGATGGAGCGGATGGATGAACAGATGGGTGGCCGAATGGATGCCTGGCTGACTGACTGACTGGCTGGCTAGCTGGCTGGCTGGTGGGTGGGAGGGTGGGTGGGTGGGTGGGTGGATGGACGCAAGATTAATTGTGAAATTTAGTGATTGATAGATCACGCTTGAATACATGCTAAGAGATGTTCATATAATACAAATCAACCGAATCGTGAGAAAATTGGTATGTATGTTTACTCAGATACCTTTCACTGAGGTGGTGGGCAGTTGGGTACCAAATGGATGGATTGGGATGGGAATGGATAGATGGAAGGATGGGTTCGTGAATTGTATACGGGTATGGATGGATGGATAATCATGATATGGATAGGGAGACGAAATGTAAATTAAATTGTGAAATTTACTGATTGATATCTCATTGGATAATTATTAATACCATTTCAAAATGTAATTTAGCGCCATAACGCTATCTCTCTTAAAATTTCCAGGAATTTTTTTTTAGAAATGACCAAACTTCAAGTCTTAATAACTTTGCAATGACTTACAGCAGCGCTGCGCTACACAGTTGCGATTTTCCTGTTCAGAGCACAATAATTAGTAGTCTGTCACATTTTCGTGATGGTATCCCCATTGATAAGATAGTTAATACTACGATTTGAAACGTTTGTTATTTTCTTAGATTGTTTATATGAATTAGTGGATGGACGGACAGAGAATGGATGGGCGGGTGGGTGAATGGACAGATGGGTGGGTGGGTGTGTGTGGGCGGATATATGGATGGATGGATGGATGATAGATGGATGGATACATGGAGCAAATTGACAGATCAATGGCCAGATGGATAGGAAGGTGGGGGGGGGGGGGTTGGTTGGCGGGTGGGTGGATGGGCAGGTGGTGGGTGGATTGATGGATGGATGGATGGCTGGACGGATGGATGGATGGATGTGATGCTTTGGATGCCTCTCTTGTGGGACCATGTCGGACTACAGGGTTGTGCTATCTATAATTATTGCAAGTATGCTATTAATTATCTTTGAGTATGGCTTCCTGTAGTAAAGAATGGAATAATTTAACTTCAAGGTGGGTGGGCGGACATATGGATGGGCAGACATATGGATGGATGGATGGATGGGCCCATGGGTGGATGGATGGATGTGCTCTTTTGGATGCCTCTCTCGTGGGCCCATGTCTGACTACAAGGTTGTGCTTGAACAATTATTGCAAGTCTGCTATCTATTATCTTTGAGTGGCTTCCTGTAGTAAAGAATGTAAGAATTTAACGGCTTGGGCGGTGTGTATTCTACCGCCCATGGTCAAAGAGAGGCTGGTATTCAGGTGCACAATGCCACAATCACTAATCCACCCACCCCACTGACACCCTTTAAACGGCACTTATGTGTCCTGCTATCGATAAAATCTTTCATGGAAATGTTTTAAAGATCCACATGTTGACGGCTAAATAACTTTGCAATGGCTGATGGCAGCGAGAAACCATTGCTATTTTCGTGGTCAGTATACAGTATTTACCACCGTCTAGTTTGCGTGTTGATAGATCTAGAGCTAAAACAGTTACTAATACGATTTCAAAATGCAATTTAGCGCCATAACGCTATCTCCCTTAAAATTATCGGAATTTTTTTAGACATTACCATTTAGAGCAGCGTGAAGCCATTGCGATTTTCCTGTTCAACGTACAGTACTCACTATTATGTTCAAGTTGTGTGTTAGTATCTTGTTGATACGTTAATTATTAATACGATTTCAAAGCGTACATTAGGCGTCATAAAGCCATATCTCTTATAATTCTCGGGAAAATCTTAGAAATTACCAAACTTCAAGGTGGGTGGGTGAACGTGTGGATCAGATCAACACTCGAGTTCCGAAGAGTTGTACCATAAAAATATGAATGGCATTGTATAACCTCATAAAGATGTCATGGCCACAACCGCATCCACCACTCCATCCGACTTTCCATCCATCAAGCCTTCCATCCATCCACCCAGCCACCCACCATCGTGCAGCTTTAACATAATAGTAATTCCTATACGAGAATCACGAAAATAGCAACAGCTTCTCGCTGTGATTAGCCGTTGCAAAGTTCTTATGCATTGAACATGACAAAATTGTTAAAAGTTCCAAAATTAAATAGATAGATATAAGTTATGCACAAAGGGTGACGGTAGGGTGGGTGTCTCCAGCCAGATACAGGCCCCCTCTTTGACCGTGTTTGGTTGTATACCCACCGACCAAGTGTTAAATTCTTCAATTCTTTTCATTGATTATTGGAGGAAGCCGTACTCAATGAATTGATATCAATTGAATTTTAATAATTAGTCATAATACAATGCTGTAGTTCGTTATCCACCCACCCATACATCCATCCACCGACCCACATACCAGTGGCACTCACTGACTACATCCATCCGCCATTCTGTCAAGCACATCAACCCATCAGACGTATGCCTCTCCATCCGTCCTTCAATATTTTCATATAACTAACACTTCAAATCATATTAATAAGTATCTTATCAAAGGAGATATCAACACATAAATTTGACATAATAGTAATTACCATACGGGGATCACGAAAATAGCTACGGCTTCTCGCTGAGCTTAGCCGTTGAAAAGTTATTAAGCCGTGAAGTTGGGCAATTTTTAAAAGATTTCTGTGAATGTTAATTAGGATGATATTTGGGGGCATAACAACCGCTTTGAAATCGTATGAATAAATACCGTGTCCACAGAGTTACGAACGTGCAACCTTAACATAATAGTAAGTCCTATATGGGGATCAGGAAAATAGCTACGGCTTCTCGCTGAGCTTAGCCGTTGCAAAGTTATTAAGCCGTGAAGTTGGGCAATTTTTAAAAGATTTCTGTGAATGTTAATTAGGATGATATTTGGGGGCATAACAACCGCTTTGAAATCGTATGAATAAATACCGTGTCCACAGAGTTACGAACGTGCAACCTTAACATAATAGTAAGTCCTACATGGGGATCAGGAAAATAGCAACAGCTTCTCGCTGTGCTTAGCCGTTGCAAAGTTATTATGCATTGAACATGGTGAAATTGTTAAAAGTTCTAAAATTAAATAGATAGACATAAGTTATGAACAAAGGTGGGGTGGGTGGATTAGTGCTTGCATGTCCAGCCAGATACAGGCCCCCTCTTTGACCATGTCCGGTTGTATACCCACCGACCAAGCTGTTAAATTATTCTATTCTTTTCATTGATTATTGGAGGAAGCCGTACTCAGTGAATTGATATCAATTGACTTTCAATAATTAGTCATAATACAATGCCGTAGTTCAGTATCCACCCACACACACACCCACCCATCCAGTCAACCAATCCACCCATCCATCCACCCACACACCAGTGGCATCCACTGCCTACATCCATCTGTCATTCTGTCCATCACATCAACCCATCAGACGTATGCCTCTCCAACCGTCCTTCAATATTTTCATATAACTAACACTTCAAATCATATTAATAAGTATCTTATCATAGGAGATATCAACACAAAAATTTGACATAATAGTAATTATCATATGGGGATCACGAAAATAGCTTCACGCTGAGCTTAGCCGTTGAAAAGTTATTACGCCGTGAATTTGGACAATTTTTTTAAGTTTTCCGTGAATCTTAATTAGGATGATATTTTGGGGCATAACATACGGCTTTGAAATCGTATGAATAAATACCGTGTCCACAGAGTTATGAACGTGCAACTTTAACATAATATCAATTCCTATATGGGAATCACGAAAATAGCAACGGCTTCTCGCTGTGATTAGTCGTTGCAAAGTTATTAAAGAAGAAGTACAATGGCATTGAAAGTGGCTTTCATATACAACATTGGGCATTAAAGAATAAAATAGGTGTTATTAGAAGATATTAATCGGATTTATTTTAAAAATCGGCGATCCTGCGCCGACTCGCTGAAAAACGAAATGAGAACGGCCTTGGCGCGTGACGTCATTTCAGGGGATCGGCTGAGCTTGCCTGAAACAGCTGAGTGAAATAACGTTGACGCGCTGTCATAAGAGGCGACTTGTTCTAACAGACAAGCAATTTTCGTGAACTCAAAGATTATTATAATACAATCATAGACCATCAACTACATTCGTAGTAAAATCTTTATATATATTATATATATACTACACACCCACCCAACACAAGTAGTCTAATGCGTGGGAAAGAACAAAATGTGCATTGCCAAATTACGTAGTAAATAGCAATCCTGTCATTCAACAAAGATCTCGGCAAACTAGGTCAACTGTCTGTTGGCACTTAACCCTTAAAATTCCAGCGTCTTGATTATAAGAAAACTACACAAGAAAGCTCTTATTTTAATATTTTTAAAACTAATTTGACTGGATTATGTTGCTGTTGTCATAGACAGCACCAACTCCCAGTCAAACTAATTCCAAAAATAGCAGGGAATGTGTACAGGTGTGAGTGGGGTGGGGTGGGGGTGTGTGTGTGTGTGTGTGTGTGAGTTAATTGAATACAATCACTGCCTACACAATTTCCTGGGTTGGCGGTAGTAGTAGTAGTAGTAGTAGTAGTAGTAGTAGTAGTAGTAGTAGTAGTAGTAGCAGCAGCCATAGCCGTCTCTGCTGCTGCTGCTACTACTACTGCTACTACTACTACTGCTGCTGCTGCTGCTACGTAACAAATGGCATGCTTATATGTCATTGTGGTTTGCCGCATGCCAGACACATTCAGTGTGTTAATTTTCCGCTGTGCAGTGGATGAGCACCTTTACATTTGGTTCTGCCCACACGGGTGGGGGATGGGGTCAAAAGGTCATGAAATTGATTGTAACACAACTCCTCTGACACTGTTTGACAGAATCCAACCAAATTAAGTATGTCAGTTACCCATACCATTATGGAGTTAATGAGCATTTATATTTGGCCCCGCCACACGGGTGTATGGGATGGGGGGGGGGGCTGTCAAAAGGTCATGAAATTGATTGTAATGCAACTCCTCTGACACTGTTCGACGAAATTCAACCAAACTTGGTATGTGAATTACCCATATGATTGCAAAATGACATTTACATTTGGCTCCACCGCCGAGGTGTGGGGTGTGTCAAAAGTTCAAGACGCCGAACGTGGGGATTTGTGATGACGTGTAATCGACTGATCAATCTAGTTATCCCCACGCTTTTCGAAGAAAAAGGTGGGATTATGTGATGCGACCTGTGTGCGTGCATGCGTGTCGGCCGTCTGTGCCACTTATTCATTTTAACGCATCTCCTTCTAGACCGTTTAAGATAGAAACGTGAAACGTTGGTGATGATTATATCTATGGGCAAGGAAGTGCATGGCACTTTTGGAATTTTGTTCTGCCCCCACCCGGCCCAGGGGGTAAAAACGTCAAAATTAGCCAGTAATTATCGATTGTAATGCAACTCCTCCTAGACCATTTCAAATAGAAACTTAACACTTTGGGGATGATTGCATGACACTTTTGGAATCTTGGCGTCACCCTCAGGGATAGGACCGTGGGTGGGGAAAATTTTTCCAACGGTTGTCATGTCGCATATCATTTTCAAGCCAATGATTAGTAGTCTACAGGATAAGGAACTATTTTGATCTTGGCTCAAACTGAAGTTAGGGGGCGGGATCAAAAAGTCAAAATTGGCCAGTAAGTATCGATTGTAATGCAACTCCTCCTAGACCATTTCAAATAGAAACTTAAAACTTTGGGGATGATTGCACACCTGGACAGGGATGTCTATGACACTTTTGGAATCTTGGCGTGACCCTCAGGGATAGGACCTTGGGTGGGGAAAATTTTTCCAAAGGTTGTTACGTCGCATATCATTTTCAAGCCAATGATTAGTAGTCTACAGGATAAGGAACTATTTTGATC
The DNA here is from genome assembly GCA_034401795.1 of Chaetoderma sp. LZ-2023a. NCBI lineage: Eukaryota > Metazoa > Mollusca > Caudofoveata > Chaetodermatida > Chaetodermatidae > Chaetoderma > Chaetoderma sp. LZ-2023a. The sequence continues at coordinate 143,359,401 of CM067369.1, forward strand.
TTGGCTCAAACTGAAGTTAGGGGGCGGGATCAAAAAGTCAACATTGGCCAGTAAGTATCGATTGTAATGCAACTCCGCCTAGACCATTTCAGATATAAACTTGAAACTTTGGGTATGATTACACACATGGTCAGGGATGTGCATGACACTTTTGAAATTTTGAAACACATTACCCATTGAAACTACATTTTAAGGAATTTATTGTGTTTTGGGTCAAAGTGAGGGTAAAGCTCGAAGCGGTGAACGGTTGGGGATTGCGATGGCATGCCATCGACTGCACATTTTAGTTCCTAATGTAAACATTGTCTTGTAACCCGCAATCAAATGGGTAATTAACATACCAAATTTGGTTGAATTCCACCAACTTTGACTTTCTGCGACCCCCCCCCCCCTCCACCCAGCCCCACCATGTGATTGGAGCCTAATGTAAACATCATCTCAATATTATGGGTAACTCACATAACAAATTTGATTGAATTCCACTAATAGGTTTCAGATGAGATAGACAGATGGATGGACAGACAGACTGACTGACCGATGCAATATCCCATCCTAGTTTTTAAAAACACATGAGGACGAGATCCAGTTGTGATTTTGGCATCTTTGTCAGGAATGTAAAAAAATTGACAGACAGAGACAGGCAGACTTATACTAATCGCGAGTCCAGATTGTTTCACATTTTTCTGGATGTTTTTCGGATTACACATCAGGTTGTGGAATCCTAATGTATGGTCCTTTCATGTGTTAAAGTTGTAGCCAAATCAGACCAGTAGTTTCCGATCGAGATATCCACAGATTCAGAATTTGATCCTATCAGAATCCAGGTTCTTTTATACAGATCTTGGACAATACTGAAAATCCTCTTTGACGGCAAGTTTCTTCATGTTAAAATTTGAGCCAAATCGGATCAGTAGTTTTTGAGACAGTCGCAGCTAAAACGTATATGAGAAAACAAAGCCTGGGATATAGAAAAGCATGGATTGTGATTTATTAATAGTCATGTGAATGTGATAGTAATGATTATTAATGAACACATACAATAACACCAAACACCAACAAACATCATTTAGAAATCCTAGAAGAAAGAACATTGTTTTGATTAAATTATTTAACTATAGTGTCCACTTCTTCTGAGCTGTCAGTCCTTTATCATTTGCTATTGGCGATGTGGAAGTAAGGATATTGAAGTATAGTACCATATATATAGTTCCTTGAAGAATGCAAGATCCACTGTAAAATTGAATAAAAAGACAACAGATTCAGGAACGTATCATATATAATAAAGTATATAGTACACACCTCCCTCCTCCCACTCTCTCTCTCCCCCCCCACCCCCTTTCTCTCTCTCTCTCTCTCTCTCTCTCTCTCGCTCTCAGACACTTTAACCCTTTGGTGGTCAAGCTGGAAAAAGCAGGCCTCTAGGTCTATCTTGTGAATGTTGGTTTACTGACTAAGAGACCATTTTTTAAGATTTAACAATGGAATGAGTGGCATGATAACATCAAGTCAGTGATTCCGGTGGTAAACTTAAAAAATTAATCTTGGCTTGTAAATGAAGTTACCAAACAAGATTTTAGATGTTCTTTAGACCAATTTTGCCTATTAACTCTTTAATAACTACATTTGGTCAAGAATATTGACATATCTGATTATTGAATGTCCATTCGCAGGCCAAGAGAAGCCCTTTTTTTTTTTAAAGATGTTATGAGGACTAGATACCCGATCGCTCTGATTAACTTGACAATCATAATACAGATTCTCCTTTACTAGAAGAACAAAATGCTTTTAAAAATTTTGTCATCGGCCCAGCCAAAGCTGAGATAAGCATATAGCAACCACCTTGACAACCAAACGTTTTTAGATATCGCGCTAGAGCTGTGACGTCACACCGGGATGACACCAATCCTATTAGTCTAGATTATTATCTCGGGAGCAAAGCTAGGCTCTCTACTGCTGCATGTATTAGGCACCTATGCACCTATTCTTTGACAATTCATTGTTCACACAGGGACACTACATTGTTCGAGATGCACAAAGGTTCAATAATATCGAAGTTGATGATATTTTTGTTGATTAAAATTTAAAGGACAGGCCTCATGGTCACGGTGCCTGACATCACAATTCTAACGTATAGGCCTGTTAAAGGTGACAGTAACATCGGAGTTCGTGTACGTGAATTAGGCTATATTTAATCAAACCCACCCACACACTTCTTGGAATACAATTCTACAAATGCATATATATGTTATCTTTCTGGATTGACTGCAGAGATTTTGCATATATGATAGGCATGCATGTACACAACTTTTTAAATGATAGTTAAGTAGGCCTACACCGCTCAGTGCACGTACGATCGCAATTTACCATTGTGTAGGTTTATGAATAAACCTATGATTGCACTATAGCAGTTACTCCAGTTATGTGTTTAAAGTTAACTAAAATGTCGGGTCAATATAAATCTAATCAAAACTAATCTATTTGCGTATAGTCTACATTGACATATTATTGACAGTACACGGTTTGTTTACAATTTAGGCAGCGGTCGAGGTGCGTAGTGAGGCTTTCACTGCCGTCCGCATACTTATAGTACAACTTAAATAACATATACTGTTGAATGTTTTGAACATAATTGGGTTGGATGTCAACCCAAATTGTGTTCAAAATATTCAACATAACGTTTCTATATATCATGTTCATATGGTTCTAACTACCATATTTGTGTTTTTCCTTTGGAAGCATTTAAACTTATTTATGAGCTGCACTGTAAGTAAAGATGATATGCTAGTGACCTCTGAACATCTGTCAGTTCACCTACCTATTTAAAATTTGTTTATCCGCTACAGTTTTGCTTTTTCATAACATTGAAATATGAGTCTATGCTACTTCCATACATGGAAGAAGTTGGTTTGAAAACGATATAGTTCATATGGTTGTCACAGGCGTTACGCCCCCCCCCCCCCACACACCAACGTACGTGTTGACCCGTACATGCCTCTACATTATTATTATTATTATTATTATTATTATTATTATTATACAAACACATTGCCAAAAGCTTATAGGTAAACAATTACATTCTAATCAGTAATCACGGGAAATTTCACATAGGACACACTGACACACTTATTGTAGATTCGTAATCTTCAGAAAATGTTGTAACTCCATGCACTCTGTAGCCTATACATTTAGATATGAATAATAGTACAATTATAGCCATCGTCAACCTCTCCCACCAAACTCGATCATCACGCTCACATCCATCCATCCCAGACAGTACATAGTACACCCAGTCCTTTCAAGAATGGTAATGGATCCGCAATTAGGCCTACTAGACTACAGAGTATTTGTCACATGCATTGAAATATTGCCGATTTTCAGCACTGCCCATTGTTTACCGTAGTTATAGGCCTATTATTATGCGAATATAGCTATCCATGAAACCATTAAAAATTAGTAAATATCATAATAGATGATTTTTTATTTCTTGAAGACTTAGCTTCAACCTGACATAATTTATGTTATGGTAGGTGAAGTCTATCCTGTTAAACGCACGTTTTAAAATATGTTACCTTTGTACTACAGACAGAACAATATTGACCCAGCTCACAGGGCCGTTCCAGGTGTGACGTCACAGCGAGTGGTGATGTGATTCAGATTGAGGCGTCATTTAATCTCGTTATTTGGGCTGCCTAACATATTTTTCTCACTCCAAAGTGACGCTATTGTGTTTAAATAGTGTAGTAGACCATAAAATTAATTAAAACTCGTTATCGACCGCAAGTCCTCACAAGACCTTTAATGGACCACTGGCATGTCTGGCTCGATAATCGAGTCGGTCATTCCAGTGATAAATTTTCAAAACTAATCTTCTTATGGGCGGCAAAAGGATATTTCTCAATACAGCACCTACTTTCTGTCAAAACTTTGTTAAAAACAGCTGACTTGTATGACTACCATGCAATTTACATTTTAAAACTAGATGCTATTTCATAAGTTTTGAATTAATCCCCCAAGTGGTTTCGGAGATATTTAGAGGTTTCTAAAAATCGGCCAGAATCCAAGATGGCCTCTCATCAAATTGGCTGAAAAACAAGATTGATAGGTCAGGAAAATCGAAAGCTTTGCTTGGTGAATGTCCATTTGCAGGTGAGCCTGCCATCGCAGTGGTAAACTTTCAAAAATGGTCTTCTCTTGACCTACAAATGCACATTTTTGCAAGCTCATTGCAGAATACGAAACCTTCTGAACCACTGAGCAAAAATTCTAATTTTCTGAAAATCTTGACCATTAATGGGTTAATTACTTTAATCCTTTCAGCATTCCCACGGCAACCATAGAGGAAATGTTAAATAGTTTGCAGTTAAACTTGACTAGAACCTGTTGCAGCAACATATATTTGGCTTCCAGTCAAATTAATTGCAAAATATTTAACATAATATGTTAAATACTTTAAAAGATAGGCTCCATACTTTTTCAGGCATTTGTCGGTGAAAGGGTTAAGTATCATTTTGAGGCACTGATAACATAAGAGAGGTTATTATATAAAAGTGTATCTGCGCATAGGAAGAGTGAAAACTTGTTTTATAGCCATTACAACTAGCTTTTGACGTTCATGAAATAGACGTGCAACAACTATCAGAATCACGGAAATACATTTCATTTCCATTGAAACTGATTTGCTGTATTAATACGCTAAACCACACAACACGGGATATTTGTATTTGTATTTAAAAGGTAATATAATAATGTATATGCTGGGTTCTCACCAATTTGAGCCGTAATATCCAAAATCTTGGCGCATCACATGATCACCAACACGCAAGCGAGCTGTCAGAATGTTAGCGAGTCAATTTTCCGTCGTACGCAGATCCCTGATATTACGTCATAAGCCTTGTCTTCGGGTGTTCGAGTTTCGTTTTCGGAAGGTAAAGAAATTAGCACTTTTGATATGAAATTTTATATAAATAGTAATAACTGAGTTATTTCCATACACTAACGCAGTAAGTTAGCTTAGCGTTTTACTTACACTTTAAGCATTGAACATGTTGAAATTGTTAAATTGGGTGGGTGGGTTGGTTGGTTGGTTGATTGGTGGGTGGGTGGGTGGATGGATGGATGGACGGGTGGTGTGATGAATGATGGGTGGCGTGCTGAATGATGGGTGGATGAATGTGTGTTTGGGTGGATGGTTGGATGGGTAAAGTCCTGGAAGGGCATACGTGATGGGTGGATGGATGGATTGAGGGATAAATGGATGGGTGCAGTTGTGGACGTGCAATTCTTTTGAAAATCTTACAAATTCATTCATATGTCAAATTTATTTGAATTTGTTTTTAAATCACATAACTGAGCGATGTCTTCGGAATTCGAGTATTGATCATTGAAAGAATCATAAACATGTTATTAGATACCTCACTTCTTCAGTTAATTAGATAATTAATTTTGAAATTGTTATTAAATTGACATTTGTGGATGAATACATGCAAATATCTTCGCGCATGGTTGATTTAGGTCGGATAAGGGCGCCTGTTGTTTTTCCACACTGACCACAATTGCGTGCTGATATGGCTTTGCTAAAGGGATCCGCAAATCAGCAGGCATAATTGGAGCTGGTCAATCAGCGCGCAGCTTTGGGTAAACCCTGTTCAATAGTTCAGTTCAGTTCATTTGGGAAATCCCTGACAAAAGTAGAAACGGACTTGTGCGTGAATTACTTGGTCTATTTATTACTGTTTATAATTGCGAGTTTCGTGGCCAGGTCCTATGATGTATTGTCAAGCAGGAACGATGTTAGGATGCTGTTGTTGGTCCAGATGTTGTAGGTGTTGGTGTTGCCTGAGTACATAGGCTAGAGTGGATCAAATTGAGATATTTCTTGCGGATTCAAAAATTCAAAGAACAAAGCAATTAATACCGTTTTGAGCCTGGCGTCAATGGATCTTATTTAACAGGGACGCGAACTATATGCCAACCAAATCAATCAAATCAATTAATACTTCATCATTCTATGATACCGAATTGACTTCTTGAAAATTCTCTTAAATTTCTTGAGTATTGCTTTATCAGTGTTAAATTTTCTAAGCGATCGAATTGTATTCGAAACGGATATATCCTTCAAGCTGGGCAGAGTTTGGTAAGTTACTAATTATACAATTTTTAACTGTTTGTATCTGTTTATCTTTAACGCCTTAAATATGCTGGTATCCAGTCAACTCGTCCTAAATACATCCTGTCCTAAGTACAACAATTTTGCGTCACTCTACTCTAAAAAATTACGGGAAAATATTAAAACTTTCACATGTTCAAGGCTTAATAATTTGGCAACGGCTTATCTCAGTGAGAAGCCGCTGCTATTTTCGTGTTCACCATACATTGTTTACCATTATGTCGAAGTTATGTGTTGATATATCAAAAGATAAGGTAATTATTAATACGATTTCAAAACGTAATTTAGTGATTCAATAACGTTATCTATCTTGAAATCCTCGGAAATTTTTTACTGATCTTGAAGGCTTAATAACTTTGCAACGGCTTAGCCCTTTCACCGACAAATACCTGAAAAAGTAAATTCTTTATGATACAAAATAAATTTTGTTGAATATTTTGAAATTAATATGGCAGGGACGACTTCCAGTTAAATTAATTTCAAAACATTCAACAGTTTCCCTACATGGTTGCTTTGAAAATGAGATAAAGGGAATTCATCAGTGAAAGGGTTAACTGGCACACATTAATTACTGGAGACCTCTCTCTCTCTCCCTCCCCCACCCTCCTCTCTCTTTCTCCCTCCCTCGAGGCTCCCCCTCCCAATCTGCATCCCTCCCTCTCTCCACCCTCTCTCTCCATGCAAAAGGTCAAATAGTGATCCTAGAAGTTACCAGTATTAACTGACTAAAGGGAGATAACTCCATATTGTGCGTTGAATTGTTAGAGATCATGAGTTGCCTCCCTTGCTATTACATTCCATGCTACATAAAGCAAATTTTTAAAATTAATATCTCGACAACCGCATAAGATATTTGAATTCTGTAAACGGATTTAGAATGTAGACGGCGTTCCGATTCGGGTAGTCTTAACCCCGAACCGATCGGACCTGAATTCGGAAAATAAAATAAAATTCTAAGAAAATACTGGCCACATCGAACTTTTTTGTGGAAAAAGTTGGGAAGCAGAAAAAGTAAAGAAATTAACCAAGATTTGCGAAAATCGGATCAAAACTCTAGGAGAACTAGCGTTTTAAAATGTTAGCATTTTTGGCATGAAAATGGTTACTAACCGCAAACACTTCAGCAGATCGAAACTAAAAGTAATAGCTGCACAGAGCTACTCAAGTCCGATTGCATTGCAGAGATTGGACATGATGAGATGTAATCTCTAAGAGAAGAAGCGACTGAAAAAATCGTGACCAAGAATAATAATAATAATAATATGAAGCGGAAAAATAAAGATCCTGAGTAATTATAATAATCTGCTCGCAGATTAATAAGAAAGATCCTGAGTAATTATAATAATCTGCGATAGATCGCAGATTAATTATATATCCAAGAGCCCATGCACATACAAGAGACAATACTGTGCAATAAAGATGGCAGCAGAAATTGTAAATATTTTCAAATAATTCGGTGTCATAACTAATAAACTCCCTTATCCTGAGCACAGGCAAACCATCCTCTTGTGCAGAACACGTTCATCCATCCGCCGAGTCTCCTCTTTCTGTAGAGTCTGATGAAGGGGATGGGACAAAAGGAGGGAGAGATTTATTTGTCCTATATCTCCGACCCTTAGACATATCATAATGATAAGTCAGAAAAAGAGACGTGAACAACCACCGAGAGAAGAACAGGAATCTTTCCATCCATAAGTTGAACCTGTGGACACAAAGCACAAGGGATTAATAGTCCTAGGCGCTGGGAGAATTTAACACGGATTCCCAGCGCCTGAAATCGCGCTAACGCCAAATCGGACGCGAACGAAAACTGGTAACATACAAAAGTTACAAGTCTTAATTAATATATGGGAAAAAATTACCTTAACGGAAGATGAAGATGACTCCTCTGGTGATTTTGACTCGGCCATAGATGAAGTTGGATGATAAAATTGATTGAAAATCTCAAAAAGAGCTTAGAAAAGTTTTCACAATGTTGCTTGAACAGCCAATATATTAGAAAACAGAAGTACCAGTATGCGCATGCGCAGTAGGTGGGGTCTGTCATGTGAATGACTGTGTACATCCACCTGCCCATTAGGGGTATTTAACTTTTTATAATTTTGAATATTATTGAACTTAGAGCCGATATACTAGTATATCAAGAGTGTTAGGGAGGTAAGTATGTTCTCATGATGTGAAATGATAATCAGCGAATCTCAAAAGGTATGGCACATTGACCTATTATTAATATTATTAAAGGGATGCTAATCTCATCTCAAATGTTGTTTAGCAGTGATAGATTATGGTTTATAGATTCGATATCATTCATACCCCTTATCTTTATCACAATTATAGATCTGCTTTGTAATATCGCGTAAATGCTGAACAGTTATCGCCACCATTTCGCCTCCTCAAGAGATAGTGTGCGATGTTATGTACATGTAAGTGCCATAATGCACTACATTCTTTATTATGTAATACACATGTCGCTGAATATTTTGAAACTAATTTGACTGGAAGTTGTTGCTGCCTATGCCCATATATATATATGCTAAAATTTTAGTAAATATTAATCAGGTTTTTTTAAGGTCAGGACTATGTAAATAAAAAATGTATGTACTAAACACATAAATTTTATAAAAACAAATAATTTTTCTCTTGTCTGATCAATACAAAGCACAAAGTGCCAGCTTTCTTAAATTTTAATAATTACAACTCTTAGTTCTCTCTACAACAAGCATTCTGTAAGTATTGCTTTGCAATACATGTCCCCTACCTGGTTATATAAATCTTTAGAGATTGACAGTCAAAGATTTCATTAAAAATTGTCAAAAGCAGCTGAAACTCGAACTTGATCTGTAACTTGGCATAACATAGCAATAAACCAAGTCTCAGTTATATATGGTGAAGGAGAAGGAAAAGGTCTTGAAAGCTTTGTTTGTATTTCATAAGTCGAAAGGGGACATAACTCCATCAAAAATTTATGCATATGCCTGAAACTCCAGCTTGGTCTGTAACTTCTCATAACAAAGCAATGTAGCAGTTCTCAGTATAATATCTTGAAAGACTGCGAAAAAAGTGCGGAAACTAATATATTTTGTATTTCATAAGTCGAAAGGGGTGTCATAACTCTATGAAAAATTGACGAAAATGTCTGAAACTCGAACTTGCTCTGTAACCCCTTATACTAAAGCGATGCACCGATTTTTGCTTAAATATCTTGAAGGAGTGCGAAAAAAGTGCGGAAAGCTGATATTTTTCATATTTCTTAACGCGAAAGGGGGCATAACTCCATCAAAAATTGACGCATATGACTGAAACTCGAACTTGTTCTGTAACTTCTCATAACAAAGCAATATACCAATTCTCAGTTGAATACCTTTAAGGACTGCGGAAAAAAGTGCGGAAAACCAACTGTGACAGACGGACAGATGGACGGATGGACAGACAGAGTGCAAACCTAAGTCCCCCCGGTTTTACCGGTAGGGGACTAATAACATGTTGTAAAAGGCCCAGATAGCGCTCAATGATTTGAATAATATTAACAAACTAGCCAGTAAATGTATCAACTGATATTGAATGATATGTAGGAATTTCATGACATCACTGCTAATGATATATTATATAATAATATGACCACATAACGATTCTTACCTCCTCCAAATAATTAATTCCCAGGTATCTTGGCATGTTAGACACTTTTAATGAACTACAGTCATTATCTGAAATATAATCAAAATAAAACAAGTCATTTTCCACAAAACAAATTCGATCACAATACCAACATGTGCTGAAATGATGTTTAAGAAGAACCCCCCCCCCCCCCCCCCCCACACACAGACCCCCCCCCCCTTGGGGGTGGGTCTGCTGTTTTATTAACCACTATAAAAACATACTTACCATTCAATCACTACTTGCTAAATCAATTATCTGCATTTAGCTACCAGAATAAGATTTTTATGCTTGCATACACACTTCCCCATGCCTATTCCTATTAATTTGGACCCTCAACCAGGCTACTGGTTAAGTCCATCTCCAGTATATTGACTGATATAGACTGGCACCAGTCTGTACTCACTCCATAGTGACGCCTGTCACTAAGCGCGCTTGTGCATGCGCACTGGAGCCCAAATAGGAAACAGATTCACTTTTCTGAATTTAAATGCCAAATATTATAGGCAAATTCTCAAATCATTCCACGCGGGGTGGCTGAGACCGGGTCGTAGTGATTGAACGGTAAGGATGTTTTTATAGTGGTTAATAAAACAACAGACCAACCCGCAAGGGGGGTTTGTGGGAGTTGTTATTACACCACAAAAACATCCATTACCGTTCAATCACTACTTGCTAAACCCGTAGATTTGGTCAGTGCCCCACCTAAACATTAGGTGGGAGGAGATTTGAGAATCAACAAACAAGGATATCCACTGAAAAATTCTCTGAATCTAAAGAAGAAACTGAAAATGGAAGCGTAAGTTGATGCTCGGATAAGTTCTTAGTCGAGGCTAACCAACTATGATTGTTCGCTATACCGGAAGTTACGTCCCAACCGGAAGCCGACGTCGGAAGTCTATCCGGATCTGAACGACCTGGAAGTACACCCCTAGAACCAGAAGCGGAAGTGCACAGACCAGAATCCAAACTGGAAACGGAAGCATTTCTACAGGAAGAAGAAAAATAATAAGGGTCCACAGACCCCGGATATCCGGTATGGCCGGAAGCGCTGCTAAAACCGGAAGCGGAAGTAGGAACCGGATCTTGATGACCCGGATGTCCTGTAAAACCGAAAGTCAGACCGGATACGGAAGGAATGGAAGTAGCTCCGGAAAATGGAAGTAAACCAGTCCCGAATCCACTACAACTGAACCGGAAGTACTAGAAAAGCTTGATTGAAGACTTTTGGCTATAGGCGACCTATGAACAATTTTGATGACCGGTATGACTGAAACTTTGGCATTAGCATAAGGCTTTTGGACGGGGGCTTCCGCTGCCGCCATTACTGCTTGAGGGTTATGCCTCTCACCCCCAAGACTAATGTGGGTTTGACCTGGTGACTTGCTCGAGATCACCTTCGAGAGCTTTTTTGCTCTAGTTTTTTGTTTTGGAGACCTGATTTCTTGCATGGACGTAAGAGGAATCGGTTTTACACAAAAAACTGAGCAGCCCACTCACCCCAGGGAGACCCATCATCAGTGGCAATGGAAGCCCCACTGAACACATCAGTAGCTTTGTTGATGAACATATCAAAATTCATCTTCACAAAATCAAATCATACATTCAGGACACCACTGATTTCATAAACAAACTAGAAACTTTTGGCGCCATCCCACCACACGCCATTCTAGTTACTATGGATGTTACATCACTATACACCAACATCCCTCACACTGAAGGACTTAGAGCTGTATCCCAACACCTAAGAGTACATGGCTGCCCAGGCACATTAACACCACAGAGATTACTAACATTACTCAAAATAGTGCTCACATGCAACAACTTTGAGTTTAATGATGAACACTATCTCCAAATTGACGGCACAGCCATGGGCACGAAACTAGCACCGAGCTATGCCATTATCTTCATGGGCCAACTCGAAGAAAAATTACTTAGGACAGCTGAAGTACAGCCAGCCCTATATTAACGCTACATCGACGATATTTTCATAATCTGGACCAAAGGATCCGACCCAATGGAGAATTTCATAACACATATGAATAACGCGCACCCGATGATCAAATTTACAGCAGAAAAATCCACAGAATCCATCAATTTTTTGGACACCAAAGTGTTTATTCTCCCAAATAGACACTTAGGCTTCGACCTCTACACAAAACCAATGGATACACACGGGTATCCACACTATTTATCAGCCCATCCAAACTCTTCTAAACAAGCGAGCCCATACGGACAATTCTTGAGACTACGAAGAATCTGCAGTAGAGAAACAGATTTCCTAAAAAACGCACATGAAATGGGACACTACTATACAATAAGAGGATATCCAACAGATACCCTCATCACTAGCCTACACAGTGCAATTCAACAAAACCATACAGACCTACTACAGACCCAAGGAAATTTGGACAACAAGGGAAAAGCATAGTGAACCCTATACATCCATGCGCCAAAAATAACTGCATATTTTGTAAAAACATGAACAGCACAAACTGTTTCAAAAGCTCACACACTGGGCTAAAATATTACATCAAAACAAAAACATTTTGCCACACTATGAATGTCATCTACCTACTTACCTGCAAAAAAAATGCCTTAAACAATATCTAGGTGAAACTAAACAGGAATTCCAGGTTCGCATCAAAGAACACATGAGGGATATTAAAAACAACAAATACAAACCTGTAGCACAACATTTTAATCTTCCCAACCACGGACCCACAGATGTCAACCACAGAATCATTGAAGTATTACGTCACGATCCCGAAAGCACGGAAGCCACTGCTTTCCGCAAGGACCGTGAACAATTCTGGATCCATCAACTACATTGTATGGATCCAATAGGCATCAATCATGCAGATTGGTAACCATCATCTACCTTTGGTAGTAAAACTTTTAGATGGTTAGAACTGAGTCAATACCATATGGTGGTACATCACCCTGGTAATAAACATGGTAGTGCTGATGCATTATCTAGGATTCCTCAACTGGGTCCTTGTGGCGATTTCAATTTGGAGGTGAAACTAGAGGATCTCACATGCGGAGGGTGTAAATATTGTAAAATAAACGGATTTCTTTTTTCATGAGAGAGTTGATACTTACCACCCTGATACTCTATGATATTTCCTAAATATCGACCTAGGTTCAATGAGACTCAAAACTAAAAGGAAACCGACCCCACTGGGCAGGTTACTCAACGGATGTGCCGTTCAAACTCGTCCATGCACGGGGCTATCTCTTCCTCTTCTCAAATTAATGACCTGCCATTGCACACGCCTTTTACTTTTGCTAAAGGATTGTTTTTGCTTTAATTATTTTTTAAGCTTTCTAAGTTATTTAACTATCTTAACTGACTACTAAGATGTCTGACGTCGCCAAGGCTCCGGAGGATGTGCCCGGTCCTAGCCATCAGCTGTATTTTAGTAAATTTATTTATAAAAAATTTGCATGTTGTATCAGATGCTATATCCAGCATTCACGCTTACATGTGGAGGCATTTATATTAGGCTAGTTCATTTTGGGGGGTGCTTAAATATTAGCTAATGCATGTATGCTTTGTATTTTCAGATACTTTTAGCTGATTTGTGATGTCTATCACATGTATCCTTCATCTGGTCAATTATTTATACTTGTTTTAGGGGTCCAAAAAGTTACGCCAGAGTGATGAGGGAATTATTACCACAAGAAGTAATTTTTCCACATTCTCTCCCCACCCTTTACCACAGGGTTATGGATTCAGGACTAGGTATGTCAGTTGTTGTTCAGCAGACCTCACTCGCTTCTTCAGGGATCCTTACTTCTGAGGTCAGGTATTGAGAATTAGTTGTCATTTAATTTTTTTAAATATTTCACTATTTATGACTGTGAGTTTATTATGCCTATCTCTCTTGATGGTTATGTTTAGTTTCAGTGTTTTAAGTTTGATTACTAATGAATCTTTTCAATGGCGTGTTGAGTCTAGCATTTGCCTCTCAAGAGTTGGAGTTCAAATACTGATTATCTCCCTTGTTTTCATGAAGAAGAAGTTCAGTTTTGACGTCATATTCTGTCAAGTCCATAGAATTATCTATGGGCCTGGCTTTGTTTTTTATTATCTCTCATCAAGAGGTCTAAGTTTCCTTAGGGGGGGAGTGCGTTCGTGCAGCACCCCCTGCCTTCCACCCTCAGCAGGCTAGAGCTGGTGGTGTCCTTGTCAGAGGAAAACCACCACTGCAACATAGGTCACGACCACGCCAGAGTGGTGGTGGGGGGGGGGGGAGCGCAGGATCCTCCAGACAGCCTGCGTACCGAGGTTCACATGGCGCTGGCAGAGGACTGTAGGGTTCTCGTTGTGGGAGTCGGGCCTGATGGGTCAGCACCCACAAGGATCACACCAGTGTAGCTGGGACATCAACCAGAGACAGTGCCGTTCTTGAACTTCTTGGGTCCACCGCAATCCTTAGGTGGACCCATGGGAGGTCATCTGACCTTCAACATGCAAGAGCGGGAGCAGATTCCTCACGACTGCTTAGTCTTGCGATGGTTTCAGTCAGTTACCATCCTGACTGGATAACAAGTCAGCCATCTCGCCTGTCTCTGGTTCCGATCTGGACTCAAAATCCACGAGATCCAGATCAACCGTTGTGTGTAGAGTAAGAAATTCAATCCTTCATACAAAAACGAGCGATTCAACCCGCACAAAATTGTCTGGGTTACTATTCAACCCTGTTCCTAGTGACAAAAATCACTGGAGGGTGGAGACTAATTCTCACACCAAGATTCAAGATGGAAACTGTAAGAACGGTGTTAGCAGAATTGAGGAAAGGAATGTGGACAGCATCAATAGAGCTAAAGGATGCTTATTTTTAACATTCCAAATGCGAAGAGCTTTCGTCCGTTCCTGAAATTCGCATTTCAGGGCCGCCAATGGGAATGCAGGGTTCTCCCATTTGGTATTTCGACGGCTCCTCGGGTCTTCACTCGAGTGGTCCTAGCTATGACATCATACCTCCACAGGATACACATAGCAGTCCACATGAACATAGATGACTGGCTGTTAAAAGCACACAGTCAAGAAAGTCTATCAGCAAATCTGGAAATCATTTTGAAAACTTTAACAGATCTAGGCTGGATAATGAACTTTCAAAAACCAGAGCTGACTCCATCCCAGAAGTTTGTTTACTTGTAGTCCAGTCAATCTAAGAAATGACCTCGGCAAAATTGCAACAGAATTTCTGTTGGTAGATTTATGGCAAAGAAACAATGGCATATGACCAAAAAAAAATCTAGCCAATTCTAATGTTGGGAAATATATAATTTTAGGTGTTATAACTCGCACTCTTTTGTGCAGCGTTTATTACTGATTTAATTAGCACGCACATTGCCTCAGAATTTAAATCGCTCACTTTTCCTTTATTCTTCCATACATTCTATTTTTAACCTGGCACGCTTATTTAGTGTTATGTTAGGTGTAAATCTATACTTTACGAACGTTCATTTGCACAGCAGTTATTAAAATAGCTACCATGCTACCAGATTTCGAATTCTCTTCTTACGCGTTACTTTTAGTGTATACCCCGTCTATCTTTTCTAGGAGAACCACAAGTGGATACTTTAAAAGTTCTACTGATGTATTGAGCTTAGATTTCTGTCATTTCCTTGTGTCATTTTCCTCTTCTTCGGATATTCCGCCATTAGTAGGAGTATCAGGATCAAGTTATTAAATTATGTTATAAAATAGCAATCTATGATGACGTAAACTTAGCTGGGTTGTGATAGGTGATAATCCTCACATTTTGCTATATTATTCATTAATACATACAATTCTCATTTTTGCCCGAATGCAATGTATTTACATATACCAAGACATACATTTAAAAAAATTAATGTAGGCAATTTGGAGCGTACTGTGTGCCTGATTTAAATTTTATTTTTCAATTATGACATTTTAAGCAATTATATACATTTTATATCTGTAGCTTACAGGTTTTTAGCTGGTGTGAGAGATACAAAAACAATTACCATCACCGCCGCTGTCTCAGTGTTGCACTCTACATATTATAATGTTCATGGTTTTATTTGATTAAACGGCGATAGACCCCTTTCCATGAACTAATGCAACATGTCTATTACCACACAGAATAACACAATCAACCTTTAGATGGCATAATAATCAAGTAAAATTTGAACCATGACAGTGTTTAACTGCATTTAAATACCCTGATACAGTCCTTTCACTTACAGGTAATGTACTGGGAGTGGTATACAACCAAATATGGTCGAGTGGATACATCCATATAATGGATACTTGTCGACTGACGACCGGGCAATGTGGAGCATGCCACCGAAGCTGGCTATAAAATAAAAGAGGGCGTGAAGAAGCTACAACAGTGGACAGACGATTGAGGGCTACTGGCTAGTAGTCAATGAAGTCAAAGACCTTATTCAACATCTCACTCATGCTTGGAGAGAATACCATACTACAAATCGGTACACTCAGCTTTTAGGCACCAATCTAGATTACCTCCTGACATGAGTTCTCTCTATTGAGTTGATGGAGGTGAGGGCCATCAGAAAGCTTGGTGGTACGAGAAAGCTCTTGGGAACCACATGGCGATCAAACTCCAAGATCCTGAGAACACTCTATACAGGTGCAGTACAATCTGTGTTGGAGTATGCCTCACGCACTTGGA
This sequence comes from Chaetoderma sp. LZ-2023a, assembly GCA_034401795.1. Classification (NCBI taxonomy): domain Eukaryota; kingdom Metazoa; phylum Mollusca; class Caudofoveata; order Chaetodermatida; family Chaetodermatidae; genus Chaetoderma; species Chaetoderma sp. LZ-2023a. The sequence goes on from CM067369.1 coordinate 143,375,895, forward strand.
ACAAATCAAATCTAGACATGGTGCAAAACCTTGGACTCAGACGCGTACTTGGTGCAATGAAAATTACTCATATATCCATGAAATGGAAAAGATCAACCACTGGAAACCTGAAGGGACAAAGAAAATTTTGATACAGGATGAAAATTTCAAGCGACTCATGGATCACCCTCTCCAAATGAAGTAGCAGGCTCTAACAAAGAGCTGACTGAATCAAGAGAGCAAGACCAGCTGAAGAAATGCCAGGAGAATGTAGGTGTTGTCCAAATAATCCAGCTCGCTGAGATTCTGACACACCAGGTGTGGTCTCCAGAGCTACTCAGCGTCAGAATAAGGACCAGTGCTCCCGCACTCACTGGAAAACAAGAACAGACTGATGCCACACACAAAGTCCTGGTACAGCAAAAAAAATTTACCAGAGCCATAAGAGACAGTGGTGTCTTCAGCCAACACACAAGAATACCTTCTTCTTCTTGCGTTCATCTTTCTCATAACAGTAATCTTAGACTGTTTTCCTTATTTTGTGCATGAAAGCTGAAGTGGTCACCAAACTGTCTCTGTCTCCTATGATCTTCTCTTCAAAAGATACTTCAATAGGCCAGAAGTTTCTTCTAGCCTGTTCATATCGCTGGCAGTGCTGCAAGAGATGTTCTGCTGTTTCTTCTGCCTGCTGACATTCACAAAGTGCAGAATCTGCAATCCTGAGATGGTGAAGATGTGCATTGAGACGATTGTGACCAGTCCTCAATCCGAAGATACATGTCTGATCCTCCCTACTGAGGCTGTGTATTGCATCATTATGCTGCCTGCTGGTGATTCTTGTGGCTTTAATGATATGCTTCAGTTCTTCAGTCAACCTCGCGATTGAATTGTTCTTTATTTGACCCTTCCTTAGCCAGTTGATTAGCTTTGTCATTTCCTAATATGCCACAATGAGAGGGGCTCCACTGTAAGTTGACATTGTTCTCCTTAGCCAGTTGCTTAAGAGCTTCATGAATTAGATCTGTACTTTCCTTTCCACTCTCCAGCGACTGGAGCGCTAAGAGGGAGTCTGTCAGGAAAACAATATTTTCATTTCAGGTTTATCGATGTATCAGCATTTGGCTAGCTAAGATCAGTGCCTGGATTTCTGCAGTGTAATTGCTACAGTGCTTCCCTGTTGGCAAACATGAGTCTGTTATATCTCCACATGGAAACCGAATGTGAGCACCTGCCCCTCCATTCTTGACAGCCTGGATAGCTGATCCATCTGTAAAAACATGTATCCACTCTTCCTCAGGGTAGTTTTCAGCAATATGACTCAATGCAAGAACTTTGTTTGTCACTTCTGCTTGATCTCCCTTGCTTTCAATCCCTGGAATCGAGGGCCAGATTGAAATTGTGTTTTCTATTTCAGAAGCTTTCCACGGTTCCCTCTCAGGGATAGCAGTTACGTTTCTTTCAATTTTTTTTTAAGTTAGTAAGAAATTATTCCTTTTGAGCCTTCCTCTAGACATTTGGTGAGTCAGCATATGGATGGGATGGTGAGGCATCAATTTGGATTTATCGTATTGAATCTCGGCCTTGATTTCTCGTCTCTGCTGGAGTGGCTGGATATTGTAAGTTCTTCCATCGCTGCTATTGGAGTGGTCTTCATAGACCATGTTATGATACGAAGAGCCTGATTTTGTACCTTATCCAATGTCTGAAGGGTGCTTGTAGCAGCTGTCATCCATGATAATGAGCCGTATTCGATTATTGGCCTAACTGATCCAGAGTAAACCTGTTTCAGAATTTTCATGCTAGCTCCCCATTTTGTTCCAGAGAGCTTCCACATAACTGCAGGTCTTTGCTTGGCTATACCTTCAGCTTTTCTGATTTGCGCCTTCCAGGTTAGTCTTTTGTCAAATATCAGACCAAGATAAGTTACTTCATCTTCAAAGTGCAGAACTGAGTCACCAAATTTCAGACTTGTCTTGTGTTCCTTTTTAGTGGATAGTGTGAATAAAGTTGCGACTGTCTTCTCTTTGTTGATCTGGACAAACCATCTTGTAACCCAAGAATTGAGGTGATCAATTGCGAGTTGCATGCAATAATTGGCTGTTGACACATACTCTTCGCTGCTCCACATCACAAGATCATCAGCATACAATGCAACTCTAACTCCCATTGGAAGGTTCTTCACCAGGTCATTGATGAATTTACCAATTCTTATTGTTGAAAAATGATATTTCTACCCTGAAACCTGATTTGTTGCCACTTTCGAACACTGAAGGATGATATGTTGCCAATTCTGATTATTGACGCATGGAATTTCACAAATGTCATGCCATGAGAAATTACCTTCTCCCAAACCTAACCCCTGAAAGATAACATTTACCAATTGTGAGTGAGGAAAGTTGATTTTGTTGTCAATTCTAAGCCCTGAAACAATAATTTGCCAATTCTTAGTGTTGACAAAAAAAATTTCTGCCCTCAAACATGATTTGTTACCAATCCTGATCATTGATGCATAGAATTTCACAAATGTCATGCCATGAGAGATTACCTTTTGCCAAACCTAACCCCTGAAAGTTGACATTTACCAATTGTGAGTGAGGAAAGGTAATCTGCTGGCAATTCTAATTACCGAAAGACAATACTTTCCAAATTCATAATGCTCAAAAATGATCTTTCTACCCAGAAATATGATTTGTTGCCACTTCTGAACACTGAAGGGTGATATGTTGCCAATTTTGATCATTGATGCATGGAATTTCACAAATGTCATGCCATGAGAGATCGCCTTTTGCCAAACCTAACCCCTGAAAGTTGACATTTACTACTTGAAAGAGATGAGATACAAATTGGCAATAGACTAAAGCGTATATACAGTATATTTTATATTCACAACCCTTCTGCCTGTACTGCTGATCAGTCACCTTAACATTCAATATGCGAGGGTGTCCTGGAAACCCCCTCAGGTGGTCAGCTACTACATGGAGGGTAATTATTTCCACTTTGAGGGTGGAACAGTGGGACCCACTGGTTACAGAGTTGGTTTTAGAAGGTATTCCCCCGGCTACAAGTGCTAGGCCTCAAAGTAGATCTAAGATCTCTGATCTTGGGTCGGGCGCAGGGGTGTAACACTTTATCTGGGTACCAAGCCAGGTATTTGGAGCGAGTGGCCAACTATAGCACTAAACAACTCATCTTTCATGACAGTTAATATTATGACTATCCATCATGGTGCTCGCCATGTGAGTTCCCGCCAGGCATGTGCAGCACCGGGGCCCCCAGCCTCGAAGGGGTCCACCCAAGCTACTGGTGGTAAAGTTTGTAGACCTTGGAGAAAAAGGAAGAAGGTTGTCAAACTTAAAGTACAAGTAAGCAAACTTCTGACTATCATGTAATGGAATGCTGAAAGAGTTTCTAACAACAAAATGGAGCTTAGCAAATTCTCAAGGAGAAAGGCGTAGATGTCGCGTGTATCCAAGAAACTCATCTGAATGCCAACAGAAGATTCTGTATCAGAGGATTTCAGTGCTTCAGATCTGACAGGGATGGTAGACATAAAGGAGGAGTCATACCCCTGGTCCGGAATAACCTAAATGCCATTGAAGTTCAGAGAGACATGGACGGACCTGAAATTCTCACAATCATGATAATTCCAGAGAAACATCCTATCACTGTTGTCAACTATTACTGCCCTAATAATCAACCATTGAATCTCAGAAAAATCCCAGTTCACCCAGATTCAACTATCGTTGCTGGTGACCTCAACAGTCATTCTCAGTTATGGGGCTATCATTCTACTGATAAGAGGGGTGTGGACATTGAAAATTGGATGGATGAGCAGAAGCTGATTCTCTTGAATAAGGCAGATGACCCCCCCCCCCCCTACATTCTACTCAAGACGATGGCATACCTCAAGTTCTCCTGATCTAGCATTTTTGATAGAAAATCTACATCAAGAATCTTTGCGCATTGTTGGGCCAGTGTTAAAATAAACAAGAACAGCAACCAGGGCGCGTATCTTGTGCAGACAGTGCCCATAGGCTGTTTTAACTCTGAATGTGATAAGCGCGCTTTAAAAGATTTTGTAAGTCAAGGCCTTAATTTATTGTAGTGTTATTAAGTTGATTATTCGCTTCACCCGAAGCAAGGATTTCTATGCCGCCAGCACTTGAAGAGGCACCATTTTTACTCCTTTTTCGACCAGAAGCAGTAAGTTTTAAAATAAGTGTCTATTGTCAAAATTTGAGGGTGAATTTTATATTCATCAAAATGAAACATTAGGATTTTCTTTTTAGAGCTCAATAGTCAATTTCAAGGTAATTGTACTCCAGTCAATTTCAAGGTAATTGCGTCATGTATTTACCGTAACCGTATTTTATGAATTTATTGTAAATTTATTAAGCACCTAACTGAAAATTATAAGGTACATGAATTTACAAATTTATTAAGCACCTATCTGGAAATTATAAGGTACATGAATTTACAAATTTATTAAGCACCTATCTGAAAATTATAAGGTGCATTTATTTTATAAATTTATTAAGCACCTAACTGAAAATTATAAGGTACATGAATTTACAAATTTATTAAGCACCTATCTGAAAATTATAAGGTGCATTTATTTTATAAATTTATTAAGCACCTAATAACTGAAAATTATAAGTTGCATGAATTTATAAATTTATTAAGCATCTAACTGAAAATTACAAGGTGCATGAATTTACAAATTTATTAAGCATCTAACTGAAAATTATACGGTGCATGTATTTTATAAATGTATTAGGCACCTAACTGGAAATTATAGGGTGCATGTACTTTATAAATGTATTGAGCACCTAACTGAAAATTATAAGGTGCATTGTTATACAAGGTCATATTTATAAACTAAAATAGAAAATAGTGTTAGAAACTTCTTATTGTTGTGGATTAAGAAGATTTACCAAATTTTGTTTTCACGAGTGAGATGACATATGTAGCTCGCCGGGTAGTGTCGGGCCGTTCCGGTGTATCATGTCGACTCGCCATGCCGCAAGTGCACGACGAGTGATGACGCTGGTTAGCATCCGGTCTCGGGGTGACGGACCTTGTACGAGACTGACCTGCGGGTAACAAAAACCGGCTCCTAAGGCTGGTGGAACTCAATCATTCCGGTGGGGTCCTGCGACCATCGACGCGAACATTAAATACAACTGTCTCATCCCAAGAATTTGTGTCACCAGTATGCCTGTCCATAGCAATTTTGTGATCTATGGACTTACAAGATTTGATTTGGTGACCTAAAAATATAAGTCTATACAATGAGTTTACCTAAACAATTATAAATATGCTAGATAAAACTAAAATAAGAGCATACGAAAATACGAGACATAGAGACAGGTAGATGAACTTTTAAACATGGGGCTCCCGGAGGTACCACACAGACTTGTAGGTCCGCAGAGGTATCCCCGCAAGGGAGGCTCCCGTATACGAGACTTAACTAATTAACTTAATATAAGTTATTATACCTCTAAGCTGAAAGGAAGGTTATCTCGGACGAAAAGTTAATATGCCTCATGCGGTCACTACTCCTAGTGCTAGTTTGGGTGAGGAGTATTATCCTCGCGTGGACCTCCGTTCCGGGAAGGTGTCACTACTGCTTAAAGCGGGAGAAGAGTAGTAGGCAAAAATGGGCCCACTCTAATATTTCAACCAAAAATGCTTGAGGAAGAAAAGACCATACCTAGTGAGATTATGACTATAGGGTTGCGTGCTGTTTTACGTGAAGACAGGACAAGCGATTCCCGATGGATTCCCTCGTCACCATCTTATGTGATTCTTAGTATGCTGAATTAGTAGTTGCCGCTTTATTTAAGCGGGCCTTCTTCTTCGCTTAATTAGCTTTTATTTTTTTTGAAACAAGAACTATTTTAGGCTGCAAATGGCTGGTATCTACCTAGCTATTAAACACGGCTGTCATTGAGAACAGATGACCTAAGACATCAATACTGAAGACAGGGCTCATACATGTTACTTAGTAAGATCTCCGAACTGGATAAGAATCCAGACATCCCGCTCCGTAACCACATAAAACGTTACAGGACATTGGTTACTTTTAGGATACGTATCTTGCCCGTCACCGGGTCCTATGGAACTAACCGTTTAACCTGTCATTAGGTTTATACACAAGTTGCCCAGTTTTGCACTGCTGTGCGGGAGGTTTGTTCAGTAATAAAAATAATAAATTAATATATGTTTTTGCAGTGCTTTCCTACATTGGCTAAAGTGCTAACTACTAACTATCCAAAGATACAAGGGAAATGTATGTGACACCACACCCTGGCCATCACCGCTCGGAAACCCCAATAGTTTCCCAGAGTCGGATCAGCCCATGGTGCGGATAGGGACATCCAAACAATTAAGAAGCCACAAGGCTGAGTGGAGCATGAAGAGAGACAAAATCCTGGAGTTATGAGTCTTTCCAGCGTGCGGGGCTAAATTATCGCACTGCCGGAAGAGAAGAGTACATTACAGAGTATGTAATGAAGAAAATGTCTCTAATCATTTTGAACCTATCCTATCGAGCTGAATAGAAGAGGTTTAGTTGGTAGCATGCCGGGCTAAACAGAGTTATAGCACGGACAGCGACCTCAGTGAAAAATTGTTGGTGCTGCATATATAAGTATTGCTGTATAGTGTTTCCTACGTGCACTGCAGTCCTATATTTTCTATAACCAAGCAAAACATATGAACTGATGGCCACTGGCCATATATATACATATCTAACCAGAACAATCAAAACGGTATCAAATGATCAGTTATATATATTAGTACAGGTTAATGAACCTACTATAGTGCAGTTAGCAACACATTGAGGAAAATGAGAATAACTATAAACAAAATACAGAAACTATAACTAGCGGTCCTAGGACCGTTACGGTACCTTTTAGTCATCGGGACCGTTCTTACGGATACAATATAATTAACGAAATATATAGAGAAATAATTAAACTGTGAAGTATAGTTACTTGAATACTCGGTAGTCATTCTGAAGTTAGGCTACCATGTTACTGAAATTGATACGTCATTCCGTAGTTTGACGTGCATTGATGCATTCTCAGGAAGCTGGAAAATTCCCGCAGGTTGGTTCCCGCAAGCTGTTTTTCGCAAACAAGACTTCCGCAAGAATACTCATGGCGGGAGGTGTACATCGCTCAGCACTGTAAGCCTAATAGTATGTCTAACGAGCAGTCAGCAAAAGATATGATAGTACTATGTGGTGAAGAAAGTTCCCGTACACCGATGGCACGGATGGAAGTTGTAAACAACCCGATCACAAGCAGGGGTTGTCAGACGCAAACGAAGATACAAAACAAAGCTTCACGGTGCTGGGTACGTCAGCCAGCTCTGAAGACGCACTGGGCAGAGTTTACTTGCTGCGGTCGAAAGTTAGAAGAACCTACACGATATTAGTGCAGTGACAGTTGAAATACCACATTTAGGCATGGCCGGCAGATCTGGCGAGTCATCCATCAAAGAACATCCTGCCTCTACATCTGTAGAATCACATATTCATGATGATAACTACGTAATCAGATCAGGAAACCAATGTCGTAGGTAATTTAGCCTGACGCTTGGTCGCAAATGTGAGACCAAAAGTCTGAATGATCTGGACTGGAATTTGTGTCCCTTTTATACCCTTCCTGGGCGAGCCTGTGGATTGAGTGAATCTTGACCATATATGGGCAGAGAAAAACCAGACTGGCGGTTTTCCCAATGGAGGTTTGGCGGTTTGGTCAGACATTTTTGCCGGTTGACCTTCATTTTACCGGTTGGGGTCAAGTTTACCGGTTGTGACTTTTTTACCCGTTGCGTTATTTTTGGCGGTTGTGGCCGTTTTTGGTGGTTGAGTATTTTTTGGCGGTTGTGAGTTTTTTGGCGGTTCTCCAATTTTGGCGGTTTTTACAACTCTTTTGGCGGTTGTGGTTATTTTTGCCGGTTGTGGATTTTTTACCGGTTGTGTCCGTTTTGGCGGTTTTGGAGAAAACTTTGTTTTGGCGGCTCAGGTTTTTTAACGGTTGAGTTTGTTTTGGTGATGAATGTCTTAAGGGTCTCTGTCGGTCAAGTTCGTGAGTCTCTTACCCATTTAGTGGAGAATTTTTTGGGGCTGTTTTGTGGGTAATGATCATGTGTAGTCATCACTGTTTTTGATTCAGACTTTATGGCATTTCGTTCCTTGAGCGGAACTCATCAGAGGCAAAGTTTTGTCAACTGGGAGTGGGCATTTTTGTGCTCCACTTTTTTCTGATATAGCATCTGTTTTATGGGCGTTTGATATCTTAAAATAGAAGTAATGTTGGTTGTCCTCTATTGGTCTTGGGAGTATTGGGAAATCCAAGGATAAGTGTCAAGTTTTTACAAAATCGATATAGATATGTATTATTATGTATAATGTATTTTTTCAATGATGTATGAAAATTTGTAAATAAAATGAATGAAAAATAAAGAGGATGACTCGGGGCCTGGTGAGTATCTGTCTTTGTTGTTATTTCATAAAAATTGAGGGAGACAGAGCAATTGCGCTTGTATCCATATTGGGATGCCGTAATATTGAAGGCATCTTTAAAAGATGCTGAAGTGATGACAATGGGTATGACGTCATGGGGTTTGTTGTCAGCGGCGAAAGTGGTGACGTCGCTATAAAGTGTGTGGTTTACCTTTTCTGATTTAAAAGATGAGCTGTGGGAGCACCTATTTTAAAAATTGAAATAACAACGTACTGGGCGTGTCCGCCTATAGTAGGCGTGTTGTTCCAGGTAAAGGGTGTTCCCTAACCTGCTAGATTGATACCTATAGGTTCCATCGTGTGGAGCTGGTGTATCCAATGGCATTCCTTTTTTCTCCTCCATGGTGTGGAGTTTTCATCATCGGGGTCTGATGAGAGAACCTGTATGATTCTGAACTGCACGTCTGTTCGTGAGTGTCCAAGTTTGTTGAAATGCCTGGCGACTTGGGTGTCGTATCTCTCACTTTTGTGGAGGTTTGATATAGATCTCAGGTGTTCCTGAATTCGGATCTTAAAGGTGCGCAAGGATTCTCCCACATATTGTTTGTTGCATTTGCTACAAGTTAGGAGGTAGACGATGTTTCTAGTTTGGCAGTTACCTATGATTTTGGCCTTGTAGGAATCACATATTCAGGCCGTAAAGGCCTCACCGCAAATTTGTGTTCCAAAGTAGATATTGATATTCGTGAACAGTAATCAGAAAGTTCCAAATTACTCCCATAAGTAGGGAGTTACAAAATTGTTTTAGTGTGGTGGATTGGCACTGCTAGCTATGGGAGAGAAACCGACAGAAAGCGAAGTTATATGCGTAATATCTGACGATCACAGCTAGTACAAGTCCAACCTGTTCGGACCCTGGCCGAGGATGCTCTCGATCTCTGGATCGCGTCTCATTTTATACTCCTCGTGACGTCACAGCAATATTTTGAAGATAATCAAGAAGGGTTTTCCATGGATAACTCTTAACCAATTTTGAAATGGTTTACAGATTTAAAAAGCCCGTCGAATTCTGGTTTTAATTAATGCCAGATTTAACGGGAATACATAATCAAAAAGGATTACAGGGTACCATCTCGGTACACTAAAAGCGCCATCCTATCTTGGTCGCTAACTACGTGCTCTATCAAAAATAGCATCTAGACGCGCGCATGCGCATCATGCGCTTTAACGAACTTAGTTGTTTTCGCAATGCGATCTCTCTCATAGGCTCATATACGCTTATGGCTCTACCCAGGGGGGGGCGTGTTCAGGAAACGAATCCAGGACGGGCGGCGTGTACCCAGCTTAGCTGGTACGGCCGGTACCCGACCGGTCGATCCGAACTACACCTACTTACCTCCCTAACACTCTTGATATACTAGTATATCGGCTCTTAAGTTCAATAATATTCAGAATTATATAGTTAGGTGCCCCTAATGGGCAGGTGGATGTACAGTCATGCACATGACAGACCCCACCTACTGCGCATGCGCATACTGGTACTTCCTTTACTAAATATTGGCTGACATAGAAGCAACTATTCAAATAACCAAAGGACCAGGCCTCCGTGGGGTGGAGAGGCCGGGATCCTGTTAGGGAGGTATGTCATCTCACTTGTGAAAAAGAAATTTGGTAGATTTTCTTATTTCACATCATGAGAACATACTTACCGCCCTAACACTCTTGATAAAAGCCAGAATTTGAAAGTAAATTTGGCGGAAGGGAGGCAAGGTCCTGAAAACCAGCACACCCTCGAAGAGACTAGCTCTTTGAATTTTCAAGAGATTTAAAACCTTTAAAATTGTGTCTGAAAACACAACCAGGAATAGAATTTTGCATCGGATAATCGGCCGATGAAGACAGATTGATCATAAAGCAAATGCGCTCTCCCCACACACACCCCCACCCCTCTTTCTGAGGAAGGTTAGGAAAAAACGCTGCTCTAAATGACTAGCACGTTCTCTAATACTTGATGAAAAGTATTACTAGACATTGGAAAAAGAAGAATTGCTTCATTTCCAAAAAACTCTGAAAGAACCACAATTAAGAGACATTAACCATCACCATATTAAAAATAAAAAATATGACACCATCACCGAGACAAAAAAAACAAAATGGTCACATATACTGACCTCTTATGTCTTGGGCGCGGAACTCATCTCTTCCCCATCCTGATGAAGAGAATGGTACCAGATAATAGTAGGGATACCAACAAATGTGATATTTGCAAAGAGCAGATGAGGAAAACTAATTACAAATATATACCTCTACATTTAATTATTTTCTGAGAACTGAGACGGCGAGCGGGTTAGAAGTGTCACGGAGGTAATGGTCGGTAAAACTTGACTCACAAGTCCACCAAACCTGGGTTCTCTTGTACTTATTTAAAGCACGGACAGGACACCATACTTTAGCACCACGATCATATCTGGTTAAGGCAGGTAAAATAACAGGTTTACCCGGATATTTTAAAGATTGATTCTTAGCCAAGAAATTCAATCTTAGTAGAAGCTTAAGGCCTTCACCTGTAACTATATAACGGTCAGGCCCAGCAGACAAGACATGAATTTCACTTCTGCGTCTGGATGATGCTGCCGCAGCTAAAAATACAGATTTAAGCGTCAATAATTTAATAGTAATAGCACTAAGTGGTTCAAAAGGTTTATCACTCAATACTTGAAGAACCAGAGAAAGACTCCATAACGGTGTCAGTGGAGGATTTCTCGGTCTGAGATTGACCATACCTTTAATAAGAGTATTTAAAACACACACTTCATCACTTCCCCTCTTTGCCAAGCAAGGGATAAGTCATTAATGCTGATTTATATCCAGCAATAGAATTAGGTTTAAGACTATAGGCATAATACAGGTGACAGAGAAAATCAGCTACTACCTGAATAGATGCATCCATTGGATTGATACATCTCTTTGAGCACCATTCTGCAAATCTGTTGAATTTATAATTATATGCTCTGGAGGTTGACCCCCTTCTGGCTCTGGCCATAAAATTGTCTGCTTGCTCAGAAAAGCCCTTCGTAATTGCAGATTTTTGGACAACATCCATGCAGTCAATTGAAACATTGATAGATTGTTGTGAAGGGTCTTGCCCTGGAAGATAATATTGTCCATCAGAGGCAGAGGAACCGGATTGCAGACCAGAAGGTCCAGCAGATCCGTAAACCATAATCGGCTTGGCCAATTCGGGGCAGTCAGAAGTATTTGGCATTCCTCCTGCCTGATTTTTTTTAAGAATCCTTGGAATCAGGATGTTGGAGGGTATGCGTATGCATACATTCCCTTTCAACTGATAGCTAGTGCATCTATTGCGATAGCGCTTGGATCGGGAATCGGAGAAATGTACGTTGTCATCTTCGCATTCTTCTTCACTGCGAATAGATCTATGGTGGGTTTTCCCCCAATGATTGAACAGATGATCTGCCACACATTTATTTAGTTGCCATTCCATAGGCAGAATGTGCATCCTTCGGCTCAATCAGTCTGCTAACAGATTCAGCCTTCCCGGAATATGAACTGTTTTCAAAAGCAGCTTCCATGTCAGAGACTGGGTGACTTCGTTCCGCCCTGGTGGTTTATGTAACTCACTTCTGTTGAAATGTCTGAACGTATCATCACAAATTTTCGCCCCACTTCCTTCAAGAAGTGTTCCAGGCCTAGAATTACAGCCCGTAATTCTAGCATGTTGATATGTTCCTTTGACTGATCCCGATTCCAAAGCCCTGATATTGTGGCTTCTTCCAGGCAAGCTCCCCATCCCTCCATCCGGAAACATCATTACTTGAGGGTGGGGAGGGGTCAGCATGACCCCCCGCCAGGAGATTCCCTCTCTTCATCCACCAATGAAGGTGATGAATGAGAGGGTCCAACACTTGAATGCGCGAGTCCAGTGATCCTGAACTCTGCGTCTACTGAGTGATGAGAAACAACTGAATCAGCTAACTGAGGACTGACTGGTTCCATTGAGACCATAAAATCTAGCATTTTCAAATAGACTCGTGCTAGAATATAACGACTGCTGCAAACCAATTGAATGCACGAGAGGAGATTTTGCACTCTCTCCTGGGATCGATAAACATATCCTATCTCCAGATCGAAGAACATACCCAGGTAAACAAACTTCCGGGATGGAGTCGGCTCTGATTTCTGAATGTTGATTATCCAGCCTAAATCTGTGAGAGTTTTCAAAACTATCTACAGATTTGCTGTCAAACTTTCTGGATTCTGTGCTTTTAGCAACCAGTTGTCTGTGTAAGTGGGGACTGCTATATTTCTCCTGCGGAGGTATGCTGTGATAGCAAGTACCACTCGAGTGGAGACCCTTGGAGCCGTCGAGATGCCGAATGGAAGAACTTTGAATTCCCATTGGTGTCCCTGAAAAGCAAACCTCATGAACCAATGAAAACGCCTTGCAAATTCTCAATAAAAAAAGTTTTCCACAAGTTGACTGTCAGCCAATATATTAGAAAACGGAAGTACAAGTATGCGCATGCGCAGTAGGTGGGGTCTACCATGTGCACATCCACCTGCCCATTAGGGGCACGTGACTTTTTATAATTCTGAATATTATTGCACTTAGAGCCGATATACTAGTATATCAAGCGTGTTAGGGAGGTAAGTATGTTCTCATGATGTGAAAATTTGCCACTACTTATGAATTTACACCATGTAGGAACATAACTCATTAGTGCATACACAGAGCAGATTTGCTTATTTGATTATTATACATATTCACTAGGGGTTTTACAGTTATTTCTAGAATGTCATTTGTTGAAGTTTTATTGTACATCGCTTAAATCTTTGCTAGGGAGGTGTTCCTTCCTCACTTAGTGACATTTTAAGCGCTATTACATAATAGACTAGAAAATTATAGCTATTGAATCTGTCCGGACATTTCATCTTTATAGCTAGGATAGGTGAACCAGACTTATTAGATAGCAGCCTCGGGTGCTTATCAGTTCTGTCTTGGCTGTTTCTGATTAATTTAGTAAAACTTTGACTGGGTACTTTAAAATTAGTTCCAAATTGCCACAAATTTCGCTCTAGGTATTTAGGGCTGTGGTTCGCGATATGCTTGTCCGGTTCACAAACCATCTAATTCATAGAATCGCGATGACATAATCAAATTTCCCATAATACACTGAGACGCCATTTTCGGAGGGGCTAATTTAACATTAAGGGCAATGGGCCATAAAACCTTAATTACATTTCCTTTAATATCTTGCAAAATTCACTCATGATTTGATGTTTTCTGATACCTGGCGGGATTATTGCAGTTTCTTAGATACAGGATTTAATGATTTGAACTTCATGGAAAATGTAAACAATGCATTTGTATGGGCAGTCCCTTTTAGTATGTTTGCCCCAACTTTAATGGCGGGAGATCTCAAGATGCCCGGATGTGCGAAACTATGAATATTCAAAATCTGAACTGATGAAATAGAATTAGAAACATTGTGAAACACAAAATCAATTTCAAATTCCAAGTGGCTTTAGTGACAAAATACACAACAAATTCTTAGTATATGACAGCCAGATAAACGCAGTTGGTCGAGAAAACTGTTCTAAACAGCGGTTTTACTGATAGTTCATTTAGTGCGATCTATACTGTAATTGTATATCTATATCTAGCGTTTTACGACATTGACCAATTTGAGGTAGTAACAATTGCGCGCTGAACATCCTCGATTTTAATCAGAGAATGCACATCGCATTTTGATTGGATATACCGACTGGTGTTCATTAGAATAGCCAATGAAAACGCAATGGAAGAATGATTAGAAGAATAATCTGAACGCTGTATCATTTCTCAGAAATCATGGCCGATTTTGCAAATAACAAAGAAAATATGTCACGTTCGCCTTTTCTTTGACAGAGCACGCATGCCGCATAGACCTTATAAGCCTGTAATACATTGAGATGGTGTAATACACGTAACAACATTTTCTTGACTTGCAATGTCGATATTTGCCGGTAAATTAAAGCATTTAAGCAAGGGATTTATGTGTTACTCTAGGACGATTACGCTATCGTGGGTGTGGGTTGAACTTACTCGGAAAATATTGTCGTAAATCTGAATTACGGTTTATCATTCAAAACTTGTATCCGGCTAGAATAAGTGCTTAGTAAATCATTTTCGTCATGATTTCCGGATATTTGCTGTAGACAGATGGAAAATACATGCAGAAAAAAAATTAATGTATGGTTCGCGAACCACAAGATTCGTCAAATAAATGTTTGAATATGACTTGTCTTCCCAGAGTTTGCGATTGTTCGAAGGTTCGACCCAGCCCTACTAGGTGTCAACAACCCATTGGATGCTCAAAACTTAGTCCGGTATCACATTAACCCAGGCCCCAAGGGAAAGCTTGTCCATCTTAGCAGGTAGTGTGAAAGTAAAGCAGCAGGGTATAAACTGTTTCTTGTGATGAATGTTGGTTAAATGTGTTTTCAAGAACACATTTGAACAATATTCCTCGCCATTAAGGGTTTACAATTAAGTTATAAGTCTGCTTTATTTGCCCAGGCTATTTCAATAGCGAGTTCGCGCTCCTATAACCTAAGAAGTTAGCCTCAGGACACTCTAAAAATCAATAGTCTTATTAAATTAATTCAGTAACCGGCTTCCCTTAAATTTAAGTTTCTTTGGCATCCTTATCCTCATTCTTATTACGTTTTAATAGCTTTGTAGGCAAAGTAATCTTCTTCTGCTGATTCACTTCATGGTTCATCAGCGGCTCATGATTGCTTTCCATGCCAGGTTGTTCTAGTTAATTTATAGAGTTAGTTTTCATTTTCACTTGTTAGATTTCAGGACAGTAGTTTGTTGTCAGTGCTTTTCAATTGGTACTTGTTGCCGGATTGCATTCATACTTGGTACTTGTATACCCGACAACATCGCTGAGCCTAGTCCTTTCATTTTCAGTACTTGAGCATTGTCAGAATACTTTCTATTTGGTAGTCATTGCCGGATTGTACTCGCGGTATTCTGTTGCCAGATGGTATCAACACTGTTACCCCATTAGTATTTGTCGTTATATCAAAGCCGGATAGAATTTAAATTGGAGTGTTGTTGCCAGATAGTGTGCTCATTCGCTATCACTACAGTATTTAATCTGGGCACCATTTACTTGCCAGATTGTTATTATTTGTCTCTACCTTAGCTATTGTTTATAATAAATGACATTTATTTATAACATTCAATTTTGATACCAATCACTTAGTCAGTTTCAATTGACCTTTTTAAGTGATTTTTTAGATAACCAGTACACTTCTCAGGGACACAGTAGGTTAATTTGACCTTTGAACCATTAGCTAGCTATTACTCCATTAGTTTTTTTCCACTTTGTTTATATTTGAAACGTTGTTCTATTTGATTGCAAACTTGTTTTCAATCTGATCAATGACTTTTCAACTATCAACTTATTGGTTAAGATACATTGTCTTTCGCAGCTCAGTCTTTATATTTAGAGCCCTTTATATTGCATCATACGTCCCTTAAGAATTTGATTCTTCTTTAGAATTTTGCAGTCAGGCATAGCCTTAGATAACCCATTTGGATTTTGGTGCCACCCCCAACCTTTTGCACTAAATAACACCCTCTACATCGCATTGTCTTTGCAGTAACATCACATCTGCACTTTTTGTACTCTTCTTAAGGTGTCCAATAGAGTCACCTGACTCTGAAAATCATGAATGCTTTATCATCTCACGGAGAGTGGATCGCTTGGGCATGACAGTTGCTTGGCGATTGCACTTGCCACCAGAGAATGAAGTCTTCTGTGACTATGGAGGAGGACTTGGACTGGGAAATAGAGGGCATAACGCGAGAGATGACAGATCTCATGGATCAGTTATCTCTCGAAGAATGCAGGAAATGTCAATTTCCCTTTCTCCGAGATCTAACAATACTCACCATTCTGTTACTTCTGATATACAGCTGGCCTTGACAGCGGCTCTAGGATTATAGACTTAGAAAGCTTTACCGACTCCTGGGAACCGGGTACTCGGCTCCCAACTGCCGAGTACCCGTTTACCATAGAGCTCATATTGTTTGCATAGCCACCAAACAAGAGAAAACTATGGCTTGCCTCCGTGGGGGCTGGGAGGCTGGGTCCGTAACAGAATGGTGAGTATTGTTAGATCTCGGAGAAAGGGAAATTGACATTTCCTGCATTCTCCTTCGATCAATACTCACCATTCTGTTACTTCTGATATACACCAGATTTGATCAGTAACCTGGTGGGAAGGGGCAAGCCATACATGCTAATTTTGCCCCTTGGAGAAAGATTTTAGACTTCAAACTTGACTAACGGAGACCTAAAAGGACCGTCAAGTTCACGGAACCGAATCACATTCGCGTCACAGGCCCCCCTCCCTTTTTCCTCCTAAGAAAAGGGAGAGAACTAACGAACATGTATCTCGCCTGAAAACACCAATATGCCAAGAGGGTTAACTACTCCCTGCATATCGCTTGTATTAGCCTGGGAATGAGCATGAATATATAAGATGAATGAACATGATACATATACATTATACAAAAAACTCTCACTTGTTGAATTACCTTATGATAACAGGACTTCAGACGTACCGCCTACAACCATTCACCGGTTCGGCCATCAGTGACACAATCTGGTTGACATCCTCTCGCTTGACCATGCCTGCTTTAGGTTCTTTTCTTACCAAAGTGAAAAAAAGGGGAAAAGCAGTGTGGTCACTAACTATCGTTTCAAAACAGCTAAAGCGAGTGGATTGGCTGAGTCTGACACATCCCTCATATAGTAATCCGTAAATGAGGACTCACAGTGCCATTGTGCAACGGCCATGATGTCCTCTAACGGAACACCATTGTAAAGGGCGGTCGAGGCGGCTATTCCTCTAACATCGTGTGCCCTTACGCCCTGCACCTGGTGCCCAGTCGCCATCTCATGAGTAGTCTGAATGCATTCGACCACCCAACGAGAGATAGTATCCATCGATGCGGCGCCATAAGGCTTTTTATGGCAGATCCACAGATGTCTATCGTTCGACCGTAACGAGTCAGTCCGTTTCTTGTACTTAGTCAAAGCACGGACCGGGCACCAGACACTGGCATCACGATCAAACCTGGTTAACTTCGGTATAATGATCGGTTTGCCGGGATATCTCAAAGATTGGTTCTTTGACATAAATTCTGCTCTTGGCAGAAGACGCAGACCTTCTCCAGAAACAATAAATCGGTTCCTCTCTGCCGAAAGCGCATGGATCTCACTGCGCCTTCTAGCTGAGGAAGCTGCCAATAGAAAGACCGCCTTTAGAGTCAAATGCTTTAGACTAGCCGAACGCAACGGTTCGAATGGGTGCTTGGCCAGTACATTAAGCACTAAAGATAGACTCCAGGCTGGAATGACTACCGGTTGTCTCGGGCGGAGATTGCTCATTCCCTTCAACATCACGTTTAACTGGGCCACCTCTGGACTATCCCTGTTGGCTAGACAAGGGATAACTGATGCCAAAGCTGACTTGTATCCAGCAATTGTGACGGGAGCTAGTCCTGTAAAGAACAGCTCACAGAGAAAGTCTGCTATTTGCTGAATAGTGGATTGAAAGGTATCAATACCCTTTTCTTCACACCAGTCTGCAAATCTGTTAACCTTGTTGTTATATGACTTGAAGGTTGACCTCCTTCTCGCAGCCGCGATGAAATCAGCAGCCTGTCGAGAAAAGCCTTCCGACGTGGAACGTTGTTTGACAACATCCACGCAGTCAATTTGAACATTTCGGGACGCTCGTGTAGGAAGCGTCCCTTGGCCTGGGAGATTATGTTCGGAATCTCGGGCAACTGCACAGGATTTTCCACCAGCAGATCCAGAAGATCCGTGAACCACGCCCTGCTCGGCCAATACGGCGCTATTAGCAGGACCAGACACGGCTCCTCCCTGACCTTCACCAATACCTTCGGAAGAAGAATGGTGGGTGGGTACGCGTACGCGTGCATCCCTCTCCAGCTTATCGCCAGAGCGTCTGTATCGACGGCATTTGGATCTGGAATCGGCGAGACATATGTCATGATTTGAGCATTTTCCTTTGTGGCGAACAAGTCCACGTTGGGTTTGCCCCAATGCTCGAAGATCCGTCGTAGAACTGGAGGGTTGAGGGACCATTCTGTTGGCAAGATTCTCTGTCTGCGAGACAAAGCATCCGCCAGAATGTTCAATCGGCCAGGAATATGAGCTGCTTTCAAAACAACCGAGTAATTCCTGCACCATTGACTCAAGTGCCACACCCTGATGCACAGGGTGGGCGACCTGGTCCCTCCTTGGCGATTTATATATGATACTACTGTCGAATTGTCCGACCGTATCAATATCACCTTGCCCCTGATCATCGGAAGGAACTCTTCCAACGACAGTTCCACTGCCATCATTTCCAACAGATTGATATGCAGCTGACTCTCCGGGAGAGTCCATGTGCCCTAGACCTGGTGTTCTCCCAGGCAGGCACCCCACCCTTCCAGCGATGCATCCGTGTAAACGGACAGCTGGGGGTGGGGTAGGTGCAGCGAAACCCCTATTAGGAGATTCTGACGCCGTTTCCACCATAGAAGATGCGATATTATCGGCTCCAAAACTGGCACCAGTTTTGACAGGGGTTCTGTTCTCTGTTTCCACAGAGACATCAGATACAACTGGATAGGTCTTCGCATTAGAGCAGCGTACGGGATAACCTGCTCCATGGAGACCATCATGCCCAGCATCTGAAGGAACCGCCTCGCCTGAATATGGTTTCCCACTCGAAAACTCCTGAGGATGGCTAACAGAGACACCACTCTGGGCTCTGATGGGTAAACCCTGCCCTCCTCGAGGTCGAATCGCATCCCCAAATAAACGAAATGTTGAGTGGGCGTCAACTCGGATTTCTCCTCGTTGACTATCCAGCCTAGATCTGAAAGTAACTTCAGAGTCAGAGCAGTATCCACGTTCAACCTGGCTGCCGAGTCTGCCTTGAGCAGCCAGTCGTCTATGTAGGTGTGTAGCGCCACGTTCTCTTTTCTGAGAAACGCTGTCACCGCAAGGACCACTCTTGTGAAAACCCTCGGAGCTGTCGACAGGCCAAACGGGAGAACTGTAAACTCCCATACTTGATTCTGAAACGCAAATCTCAGAAACCTGTGCCAACTCGGATTCATCGGAATGTGGAAATATGCATCTTTCAGATCGATCGATACACACCACATTCCTTTCCTCAATCCCGCCATTACCGACCTCGGCGTTTCCATCTGGAACCGAGGCGTATGTATAAACCAATTTAATGGCCTGAGATTGAGTATGGGTCTCCATCCCCCTGTGCTCTTGGGGACAAGGAACATGTTTGAATAGAAGCCTGGAGTGTTCCGGTTTGCTGGTTTATTGCTCCTTTCAGAAGCAAACCCGACACTTCCTTTTGAACGGCTTCTAACTTGTCTGGCTCCCTTGGTACGGGTGTCCAGACAGGTGCCAAAGACAGATTTTGTGGCGGAAAGTCCCACCACTCCGGCATGTAACCCTGGGATAACCATCCCAGGACCAGACTGTCTGACGTCACACCTCGCCAAGCCTCGACGAAACGCATGAGCCTTCCACCCACCATAGACGCCTCGACGTCTAACGGGGTTGTCCGGCTCGCAGTCCGCCACCCCCCCACCACCTTTCTTAACGAGAGAGAGTGAGAACCATTTCGTTCTAGGCACGACGGGTATAACTGGCACCGCTGTTCCTGTCGCACAGGTGCGGTCCAGGCGGATATGAAGGGAGCTTGCGTACCCTCAGGTACGCTTCGGCCCCTTCTGTCCGCCCTTTGAGGCCTTACCCTTACCCTTCCCCTTGCCCTTCCCACCTCTAGGGCGGTCAGGAGCAACATTGGGGAGGGTAGGCGCCTCTACAACCTTCCTGGGTTTCTTCGCCGGCGGCGGCTCCGAGAACCCAGCCGAAACAGACGTCGCAATAGGCCTGGCTTTCGCCTTGCTCTTATGCTTTTTCTGTTTCTTTGAAGGCTGTCCCGTTAGCGGTTTGCCCACAGCCCCTAGTGCGTGCGCTTGCCGCACTAGCTCTAGCTGTAGATTTACCGCTAACCGATTCTGCGCAATACTGGCGGTGTCCTCTAAGATGGCCCGCGCTTGGCCACCAAAGATGCTAGGCCCTGTCAGGGGCGTCCCAAGAAGACGTTCCCTGACTGCCGTAGCCGGACGCATATGGTCAATGACCATTTGCCTCCTGGACTTCGTCACTCGCGCTTGCACCCTTGCCAATGCGTCCATTGACAGCACCAAGCCGTCATTAACACACGATAGTGCCACAGGTGGCACAGGCTGGCCTGCCCCCGCTTCAGCCCACACCGACTGAAGTAGACGATAAGAGTGATTGACAGCGCTCATCGCTGCCCTCACACCCTCATCGCATAGGGCCAGGACTTCTTCCTGGTGTACCTGGGACTTATCCACTAGTGCCGGACCGGGACCACCCGACCCGGCACTCTGGACGCCCAGTACCCATCGGTCATCCTCCGTGACCGACGGGACTACACCATACCTGTCGTATTCACCCCGCGGAATACGACATCTTGCCCGCACCTCCCTGGAGGCCGCAGGGAGCTGACCCTTGGTCATTAGTTGTTTACTATAAATAGCATCCAACAAATCAATGAACCGTGGATCCAGTCCCACTGACTGGATCCGGGCCGCAGGCAAAATCCCCGTCCTAATCGACGCAACCGATGGACGGGGCGCATCTTCATCGGCCGTGGCCGAAACCACAGACAGGTCCACTCTGGCTAGCCACGACAGAGCATCAGACCAATCTACCTCCGAAGAACATACCCCCGCAAACACGTCACCCGTTGACGTGCTCACGGGTCTGCCAGCCACGGCCTCCCGGCAAGGAGCCACGGCTGACACGCCAGGCACTCCGCTATCACACGGTTCCGCCGCCACCCCATGAAACACTCCGGTCCATGGGGTAGGTCCGCACGGAAAACCGTACGGACCCGTAACCGTCGCGGAACCATAGCCGGACACGGGCGCCGACGGCACCCCATGTCCGGCTGCCGGACCAGGCGAGATAGGTGAGTACCACGCCTGGCCCGGCACACCCATTCCCCTGACGGCTGGTGACAAACCAAGCCGCACGGAACCAGTGCACGGTAACGGATTGGCCTCAGCCGCAGGTGGAGCCGCTGACCTGGCTTGCGCCAAACCAGACAAATGGAAGCCGGTTCCGTCCAGGACGGAATCAACCTCCATATTCTCCACCTGCGGCTTCACGGGCCGCAGCAACCTCTCCTCCTGACCTCATCGTCTTCAGACTCCGAAAAGCCGTCACTAGACGATTCAACCGTGGAGCCGTCCTGGTGGACGGCTCCCTCACCTGACGGACCGGCCACCGCTACTGGACCACCCGGAGGTGGCCGCAGAGAGACAGAACCCATCTGGCCGAAGCCAGACGGGCCCGCCAGGGGGCCGTACGAGACGGCCCCCTCGGTAACCAGTCCAGAATCCTGTCCGAGGACAGGATCCGTACCAGGCATGGGGAGAACTGCCCCCCAACCTTTGGTAGCAGGGACGACACCAGCGTGGGCAGAACGCTATGCAGAAAACCCTGCATAGCCGGACCAAACCACACCGGCGGTGCCATCTCCGCCACCTCCAGCTGGGGATGTGGAGCACCCCCACCGGCCGAACCGGGCGCTCCACGATTTCCTCTCGGACCGCCTGATCCCGCGTCAGACCCAGCCAAGTCCTTCTGGGCAAGGAACTTAACCATCGTTTCGACGGACCACACTGCACAAACATTACACCTATGATCTATATTACACAGGGCACACCTAAAACAGACATGGTCCTTGAACATTACACGGACAAACTTATGGCAGTCGTCACATGATGGCGGGGCTGGCTTGGCCTATAAAATAAGCACAAACCTACAATAAACAAGCGGAACGAGACACGGATGGAAGGCAGACAATTAATTTTCAAATATTTTGACTCATAAATTAACCGTAACCTCCCCGCCACGTTACAACAACGATCGCATTGATTATGACGACAAGTACGCGGCGGGCACAACACACCCATAATAGATCCTACAGGATGTGTAACGGCTCCAGGAATCATATCGCATAGCATTCAGGGTATATTTACTAATCAATATAAATTATACTCCTAACGAACGCAGCACGATATGTGAAGAAAACAACAAAATGTTATAACAAAACTGCTGTCTCACACGGTAAAACCGCAGACCACACATCTACTCAAGAATTTTGAAACCACCGATCATTGCAAACCGATCGTGATCGCACGTAAACTTGATCATTCTAAAGTTTCCGGTACCATTTTTAGTACGCAGCACCCAGAATAAGATGCGCGAATTAATGAAAAATTTTTCTTCACATAAACATCCGAGCGACCGGGTGTGACGTCACCCGCTCGGATTCTACGGAGAACGACGTCAGCCGATATTCGTGTTAGAAATACCGTAGCAAACACCTATTTTCATATCTGCCGATCGCCTGTTGGGGTTTAAAGAAGGCGATCGTCTGGCATATATCGTTGCTAGCACACGTCCCAGATTCTATGGGGTCAGAAATTGGAACATGCGACACAACGAAATTTAGAGACCTAAGTCTTTTAACTATGGATAATAAAGAACAATCCAACCTGGTTGTCTTGGGCGGTATTCTCCATAGTCCTTAGTTAATCCTTTCAGAACACACAAACTATCACTGATTAAAGACTTAGATTATTTTAAAACACTAAAATCCTTAATGCAAAAAGCATGTATTGCTCTTGTTGCTATGCAAACAAGAATGAGCTCTATGGTAAACGGGTACTCAGCAGTTGGGAGCCGAGTACCCGGTTCCCAGGAGTCGGTAAAGCTTTCTAAGTCTATAATCCTAGAGCCGCTGTCAAAGCCAGCTGTATATCAGAAGTAACAGAATGGTGAGTATTGATCGAAGGAGAATGGGAAATTTCCAATCTGAAAAATCGATTTTCAGATGGGGAAAGGGGGATTCCTCGAATAGTTGGGCATGGAGATGGAATGGGAGTGGGTTTTCCGGTGTGCCTATGTTCTCCCCCTATTTGCTACACTATATTATAACATAATTTAATAACTTGGTCATGATACTCATACTAACCGCAGAATATCAGAAGAGGAAAACGATACGAGGAAATGACAGAAATCTTAGCTCAGTTTATCATTTTAAAATATCCGCTTGTGATTCTCCTAGACTAGATAGACGGGATCTACACCACAACTAACACGTAAGAAAATTCCAAATCCGGTAGCACGGCAGATATTTTAGTAACTGCTGTACATATGAACAATCATAAAGCATAGATTTGAATCTAACATAACACTAAATAAGGGTGCCAGTTTAAAAATAGGATATAGGGGAGCATAAAGGAAGTTACCAATTTAAATTCTGAGCTGACGACCATAAGGGCAATGTGCGCACTCATTATATCAGTAATAAAAGCGATGCAAAAGAGTGCGGGTTATAACAAATAAAACTAGAACACATTTCCTGAAGTAACTGTAAATCTGCGATGACTGGGCATTAAGGAGTATTATAAGTCCTCTTCTCACATGATCATTGACCATGTCTGATGCTGATCTGATAAAACTCAATTCACTGTTTGCTTAATAAGACCACCTGTCTATTAAACCCAGAAAAAAGTAACCTTTCTCTTCCCATGACTCATTAGATTCCTGATAATTTCAAAGCAATCAGATGCATTCCATCATTGGATATCAATACTTGCATCTCTCTATTACTTTGGAGAGGCTTACAGCCCATAGGAACCGGTTCCTATACAATTATAATGCATATAACATAAACGAGTCCTAGTTCATGCGCGGAACGCTAGTATGAACGCAAATGAGTCCTAGCCATCATTAATCGTTTTTCTACAGTGCAGGAAGCATCTGTTTAAATCCCAAGTTAAAATTAACTTAGTTCTAGCCATCTGTATCTCAAATCGTCTAAGATGTCACAGAATAGCAAGGCTGTACTCTCCAAGTTACGTATTTTACGTACAGGTTATCTCATTTACCGATGTTTTATATTTCTTGTGGTTATATTTTCGTGGTCATAATAATATAAAAAAGGATGCATTCTTCAGTTTCGCGGTATAACAAGCCAGGTAAAACCAACAACTCTGATCCTATTTTAGCCACAGAGGCTAGTTCCTACGTAAGGTATACTATATACTGGTTTGGAACATCTCCTACATAAGGTATCCTACATTCACTTGTAACATACCGGTTGGGAAGTTCTCGGATCACTAGAGTTGTTTGTTTATTTTTCTACTTCTGGGTTCACGTTACGGTCTGTATTATGATGCCTTGATGTTTCTGTTCGCCTCAAGCAGGATCTTGTTTCAGCCCATCCCTTTGGTCAAGATGTTTTTGGCTCTTCTGGTTCTTCAGTTATTCTTAACGAATCTAATTGTTTAAAGGTGGCTAAGGAGATCAAGGCGCAGATTTCCAATATCAAGACTCATAATCCTAAGCATCCCAGCCCTCAAAATTTCAAATATTTGCGAGACCCATTTTTGGGTCCCATGTTTTCAGATCTGCTTAACCAATTGCTCGGTTGCACAAAATCAGTTTGCGTAACCAATTGGTTGCGCAAATTGGTTACGCTATTTTTTTTATCCAAACCGGCTTTATCTGAAAAAGTGCATGTTGCTGAATTATCATTAGCATATTGATTAGGCCTACAGCATGGACGTATCCACCAATTGCATAATTTACAGATAAAATATGTTTAGTTACTCAACTATTGACCTCATAATCAATTACATCACATATAGGTTGATGTCACCAGTCACTATTATAATTGACAGACAATACTAACTCTCATAGTAGTCTGTCAGTAAGTAATAATTGTATGTCTTTGCAATTTAATAAACATTCTGTTGATTTTTTTGAGGGGAAGTTTGTTTCAAAGTATTCACCAAGTTAGCTGTATAGTTACCATGAAATTGAGATTCTGGGACAAAGCTTGGAGCATAGCTTAGCTAGAGATGGGTGGGGAATAACTAAAAGTAGATTCATCCATTGTGCTATAAGGACTGTAATACTTCTCAAGTAAATTTGTCAAAAAGCAGATTGAGTTTTTGTTTTATGTCCATTCATTCGTTCCATTTCCAGACCAAGACAAATATTTTGGAACGTTTACCCCTGAAATTACAAGCTCGATAACCGAGCCAGTCATTCAGTGTTAAGTCTCCAAAAACAACACTCCTTTGGTCTGCAAATGTACATTTTCCCTGCCAAAATATCAGTATTTGTATGACAACACTCATTGGTAACATCTTTCCAGCTTGCAACAAATTCAGGGTTCATACACCTTGGGCACAATAAAATTCCATACTTTTTCCAAACATACATTTCAAAATTCCAGACCCACTATAATAATTAGTGACTATAATGACCCAATATTTATAAATGTCTTAACACCCTCCTCCCACCCCACCCACAAACCCCACTATAAAAACAAAGAATTGAATATCTTACATTGTTGTGGCTTACCTAGTTGAGCAACCCTCTCCAGCCCACCCACCACCACCTTGAAAGCAATGGCTTCCAGTCATATTATTTTCAAAATATTTAAAAGAATATGCTTTAATTTGTAAAGAATTCCACCTGTATCAAAGAACTACTGTCTTAATTGACCCAAAAACAACAGGGGCTGAAATGTTTATAAAATTGTATCTGTGACAGGTAGATTTTTTTGCAACTGTTACCAAATATTTATACTTGTACAGCGTACATTTCTAATATAAAACAATAACCTGCAAGTCTGACACAACAAAAAGCGTAACTAGCTCTAAGGCATTTGGTAGATAGCTTGACCCTTCTTAACTTGTACGCTTTAAACTGACAATTTAGTGCAAATGCGATTTACTTGAAAATAAAAGTTACTACGCACCGGTTTTCCTGACATATAGCCCTGTTTTCTCGGTCACTCCAAAGCAATGAACCACTTAAATATCAGGTGGTATTACTGTCAGAACCTTCCAATAATAATATATGGGTCATATAACCCGTCAAAGTGGGCGCTAACATATTGCTTTAATGCGTTTAAAAGCGGCACAATGACTAGATTTTTCGTTCGCCATTAGCCATCAATATTAATCGCGAGAGTTGCACAGAGATTGGTTGAAATAAATCATGTGATTAATTCGTTATGAATGACAACGAGGCACGTGATCAAAATTTTACTACGATAGTAATTTTCATTCATGCCTATTGAAATCGGATATCCTGCGAGCCAATCAGAAACTACGAGTGCGCATTATCAATTGTTATTAACTATGACTGCGCAGTCACGCGAGACACTTCTCATTACCGATGTATTAGCAGACCCCCCTCTAGGCTGATTCGTGTCATAATTTTTATTGTTAAAATTAGTAACCGGGATCGTGGCGTTCTGTAAGAATGGAATTGGATTCCCGTATTTTTCAATTTCGGGAATATTATGAGAATCCCATCGAATTTCGAGGCCTGAATTATTGTGTGTCATGGACAAATACACACTGACACAGTAGCTAGGATCTATGAATGTAACAGTTTAATTAACAGATAAATTCTTAAACAGCTGTCTCTACAAGCCAACTGAAACTCAAGAATATACTGTGAGACTCACTCAACAATGCATGTCTTCCTATGTTATATCAGGATCCAATCGCGTATATAAAATAATACATTGGGAACATGCCAGCCCACGGTTGCACGTACTTGCATGCAACGGTTTATAATTGAACAGTCCATTGTTGATGCATAACGTGTTATAACGAGACTAGTTCCCGGCCTATGTAGTAATGCTAGCGGAAATACAACGGAAGTTTGTCTCCTGTCAAATTCTAGACGTCCCTCTACCTGGAGAATATACCAGGGTAGATTTAAGATTTTTAAAAGATGGTGTGATGAACACAGTATCGTGCCCAATTCTGCATCTTTAAATCAAGTCTTAGATTTTATGGCATACCTTTTTGATACCTTAAATCTTTCTGCCTATACTGTGATGGGTTATCATTTTGCTCTAGCATCTTTTCTTCCTTGTCTTATGGATCAAAACTCTAAGGACGTTAAAATTCTGAAGATTTTATCAGAGGTATGGGTAATCTTCGTCCTCCTGTTCAGAAACCCTTAGCTTCATGGAATCTTGCTCTTGTACTTCAAGTCTTGTCTGGTAAACACTCTGAACCTTTGGAAACAATCTGTCTGAAATTCTTAACTATGAAAACTGTCTTTTTGGTCGCCGCTGCTTCTGCTAGGAGGCATTCTGAGATCGACGTTTTGTCGGCAGAAGATGATAGATTCAAAGTGGTGGGTGATGGTCTCATTCTTTATCCTAGACGAGAGTTTATGTCTAAAATGCAATCTCTTCGTAATCCAGCTCAACCTATCTATCTTAAAAGCTTGACCAACTTTTCGGATTCCGATGACACATGGTAAGAGCTCTGAAGATTTATAAATCACGTACTGATTTAAAAAGAGCTGATCCTAAACATCTATGGATTACTTTCTTAGATTTAGTTAGTAAACCCGCTTCTCTGCAAACAATCACCCGCTGGATTACGGATACTATTAAAGTTTGCCACATGATTGCATCTCCTAGAGACAAACAGTTAGTTGGAGTTAAGGCTCATGATGTCCGTGGTATGGCCTCCTCCTTTGCTCTTTTTACAGGTCTATCATTGGATGATATTATGAAAGTTGCAGGTTGGAAGTCAGAATCTACGTTTGTAAAATTTTATCTGAAAGATCAGAGTCCATCCGCAGCTTTCTTTCGTAATATTACAAATTTTGCCACTCAAGCCAAGTCTCATATGCCTAGCTCCTCTTGTTAGTCATCTTCCTCATCATCTTGTGTCTGCTTATTTCATTGGTGAGATATTTTATTTTGTTTTGTTTATTTGCTAGACACATGTGTGTGCGCATGCGTGCGTGTGTGATATTCAGCACTCATTTTGTTTAGTTGATTAGTTTGAGTTTATGTTTTATTATTAACCTTTCATTTCAAATTTGCAATTTACCAACACACCATTTACTTGGCTCTGACCAATTCTATGTTTAAGCAAACAGTGAATTGAGTGGCCTAGTATTTTTGTTGTGTTACAAAACGTCCCAGATGTATATACTGGTCTGGCGTTTTGTTAGCTTACTAAAATACTTACCACTCAATTCACTGTGGCCCACCTCGGCCACCCCACATCATTAAATTGCAAATTTCTTTTATTTTATTTTGTTTTGCTTATTTTAGCAAGCAATAGTAGCCTCTGATATCTAGGGATGTCAAAAATGTCAACCTCAGTCAATGTCAAAAATGTCAATCTCCCATATATTCCCTATGGGACATGTTGGGAACGGAAACGCAGCTTTCTGAAAGGTTAACATGTTCGCCAATGATTTTATTTTATTAATCAATAGTAGTATAATGTATCCACGTATATGCTAAATATCAACCATCTCACCAACCTCGAAATATGGATTATCTTGATTCCAAAAAGTTGGGCTTATGCCAGATTTTCTCAAAAATGGGTCACCGGACCCAAAACTTATTTTGGGTCAACATATGTGTCAAAACATGCTAGACGTTTTTCCAGTTTCAAGATGATAGAGGCAAAACTCTATGAGCAGTCAGTATCCGAATAGTGCTCTCATACATTTCCTATGGGGACATGGTGTGCACGGAAATGCAGAGTTCTGAGTGGTTAACGTGTTCGCTAACGATTTTATTTCATTAATCAAGAGTAGTATAATACATCTACGTATATGCCAAATTTCAACCATCTGACAGCCCTAGAAATATGAAGTATCATGATTCCAACTTCTGGATATGAAAGAACTTATGCCAGGTTTTCTCTAAATCTGGTCACCGTACCCAAAAAATATTTTTTGGAGATGCGGATCACCACATGATAGAAGTCTATCAAGTTTCAAGATGATTGAGGAAAAACTCTAGGAGTAGTCGCTGTCCGAATATTGCTCCCATATATTTCCTATGGGACTTTCTTCCCACGGAAATGCGGATATCTCGGAAACTACATCCGATCGATAGGAAAAGTAATAGCACACTAGATCCCAAGGGCTACTACAAGTTGACCAAGTTTGAAGTTGATCAGATCAAAACTGTAGGAGGGGATAGGTTGCGAAAATCCTTGAGAATAATAATAATAATAATAATAACTAGAGAACATTTACTGAAGTAACTGTAAATCTGCAATGACTGGACCTGAACTAGGGTTGGGCAATTTTTCGATATTATCGTCAATATCGCGATATACCGAATACCGATACCGAAATCGTCATAATTTCGAAAAATCGTAAATATTGTCAATACCGACAGGACAATATTGCACTTTTAACTGTGAGTATAATATAAATAATTAATTTAGAAATGTCATACTCTTACCTCTATTCGGTCCAGTAATAGTCTTTAAGTAATAATCCAGTCTTTGTCTAAGGTAATAAAAACTTAATAAACTCCAAAATATTCTGTGTTCATTTAATTCATGGTTTGTTTGCGCTAATAAAATGATTTAAAGTACAAAATAATCCTTTGTTGTTCACTTTTCATAATTACACAAATAGACGAAGCCATGTTTTTTCTTGGCTCATTCTGAGTATTAGTCAGTGGGGAATATCATTTGCACTACCCACATTCCATTCTGATGACGTCATTACTACAGGTCAAGCTATTTATCCATTAGTCATTGATCTGCATGGTTAAACATTCTTCTGACCATGAAAGATTTAAACTTTAAAACTTTTGAGGTCGATAGGAAACCACACACACTTAATCTCTTATCAATACCACAGCCTGGAACGGTGGGTGAGGGGGAAGTTAATCTCTTGCTTTACCGTTATACGTTTTTATGTAACTTTATACAATATATTTAGCATTTTTAAACGAATCAGATCAAAATTCATTCCACATATAACATTACGGATTTATTCTAAGTGAGAAACGTCCTTAAAATAAAGAATTTAGGCCTAATTATTTCCAGTCTTCTATCTGTTGTGGCAGTCTTGGCTGCAGAGTTAACTGCGTTAATTTCACACATCCCGGCTACGCCTTGAGATCAATGGATAAACCCGCTAAGTAGTGAGTGAATTTGAATAGGTCTACAATGGGGCAAATTAGTATTTAATATTACAGACCAAATAAAATCTGATATAATTGTTTTCAGTCTTCACGCTGGTTCTCGTTCAAAATCATGCAGTGTTATTTTATTAATTAGCGGCGGGCGTGATAACAGCTGTCGGAATTCTGCAGTGTGAATTCTGATTGGCTCAAGTATGATACGGCGGCCAATCAGATTTCGCTCTGCGGAATTCCTTTCTGCACAACGAAGTTAATGCGTATTCCTTGCTCAATCTTTTGACAGTTGTCGTGAGGTAAAGATAACACAAAATACAACACAAGAACAGAAGAAAATCCTTTATTTTTCTTATTTGTGATGAATACGGTTAGTTGCATTACATTCGTTGCTTTAAACTGTATATTGAAGGGTGTCAAAGTGTGGAATTTCGTGTATTAAATATGCGGAAATGGCAATCATGGCGTCTCAATTTACGGTTTCAATGCAACAAATTTAATGAAAATAACTTGCAGACGCCACCAATTTGAAATACATGTTATTCTATGTTTAAAACCTAACTCCACACCCCACCCAAATGACGATATATCGTGATACCGCGGTATTTTAATGAGATACCGATATCGTCATGCCTTGAGCAATATCGCCCAACCCTAACCTGAACGAATAAATACATGTTCTCCTAAGGCTCTATAAGACTCACTAGAATCTGGCCAAATTTGAAGACAATCGGAGGAAAACTCTGAGAAAATGCTGTTCAAGTATGGCTCCCATAGGTTTACTATGGGGGATA
Organism: Chaetoderma sp. LZ-2023a; assembly: GCA_034401795.1. NCBI lineage: Eukaryota > Metazoa > Mollusca > Caudofoveata > Chaetodermatida > Chaetodermatidae > Chaetoderma > Chaetoderma sp. LZ-2023a. The sequence continues at coordinate 143,407,326 of CM067369.1, forward strand.
CGTGACACGGAAAAGCTGCTTTCCCGAAAACTGTTGGATGGATCAGCTTTAAATTTGACACCACGTAAAGTCCATATCTCATCTAGAAGTTGACCAAATTTCCATTTTTTTTTTTACTGGGAGTTCAATTTTGCAAACATTTTGAAAATTTTGGTACCAAAATGTGCACCGGGTCCGTCATTTTGAAAAAACAAAGGGTTTTTTCTTCCATACATTCATTCTTGCAAAAAACCGAAAACTGGTACTATTTATGCCAAGGGGGCGTGGCCTCCCACATGGGCAATTGCCCATCCAGGTGTGGGAACCCTTCAGGACACTTATGGTAACATCTGGAACAAGTCTTGTTGAGGTCCGATCAAAACTCTAGGCGTAGTAGCACTTAAAACATCCATTTGAAATCGCCATACATTTCCTATGGGTGTTTTTCCCATGCATTGTGGGGTCAAAGGTCAACTTTTTCAAAAACAAATGCCCAGTCGTAATATCCTCAGCAAGTATGGTAGTGATCCATTGAAAACGCTGGCTGTAATAGCACTTCAAAGATCAATACTGAAAATCCCCATACATTTCCTATGGGACTTTTTTGCCCACTCAAAGGTGGGTAGCTCGAAAACCCTTGAGTCGATACAAAATAAAAGCAATAGCAATGCAAGTCACAATGGCTACTACAAGTTGGCCAAGTTTGGAGTTGATTGGATGGAAACTAGGAGATAGGTGGAAAAAATCGTGAAGAATAATAATAAGAATAATAATAACTAGAACACATTTAGTAACTGTAAATCTGCGATGCCTGGGTATTAAGGAGTATTATTAGTCCTCTTCTCACGCTGATCTGATAAAAAGTCTGTGTTGTCACAGTTCAAAGATCCATAGTTGAAATTCCCATACTTTTACACAGGGTATGGAAAAGCTGATTTCTTGAAAACCGATAGCCTTGACCCTAAAGTATAAAATAATGTGTCCTGATTTGCTGTAGTAAAATTTTAATTTCAAATGGCCAGTTGTAACATCCTCAGCAAGTATGGTAGTGATCCGTTCAAAACTCTGGCTGTAGTACCACTTCAAAGATCAATTTTGAACATCCCCATACATTTCCTATGGGAGTTTTTGCCCACTCAAGGGCAGATAACTCAACAACTAGTGGGCGGAGCCAAAATAAAAGTAATAGCCATCGATTGTGGCATGGGCCCTTGAGGTTGACCAAGTTTGGAGTTGATCGGATGAAAACTCTAGGAGGAGATGCGGTCTAAACTTTTTAGGCAGAATAAGTTTAATAATAATAATAACTAGAGAACATTTACTGAAGTAACTGTAAATCTGCAATGTCTGGCCATGAACAAATAGTATAAGGCCTCTTCTAATAAAGAGATGAAATAAGGTGTTTCTTCGAACATGATCTTTGAAGTTGCATGATGCAAGGGAGGTAACTTATGCCAAGCATGAAAACTGGAAAACTTTACTCGTTAATGACCTTGACCTCATGGGAGATTTTAAAATTTTCAATTGAATTTTTTTAGATCTCTCAATGTTCTAGAATCTGGCCATGTTTGAAGAGAATCGGAAGAAAACTATAAGAGGTAACACTGTTCCAATATTGCTCCCATAGCTTTACTATGGGGATATGCGGCAACGAAAAGCTGATTTTCTCGGAAACTATTGGTCGGATCAACTTTTGGCGGCCATTTTGGGGGAAAAAAAATTTTCAACCGTGGGTTCATCTCTGCCAAAACAAATTTTGGGCACGGTGACCCCAAAAGGTGCACCTGGTCGCCCTGAAAATTTTTCAAAAAATTTTTTTTTCATAATTTTTCATTCAGAGTTCATTTTTGCAAAAAACGAAACTGGTATTTTTGCCCAAAAGTTTTCATGGCGGCCATTTTGAAAAGAAGATTTCTCAAAAACAAATTACCAGTGGTAACATCCTCAGCAAATATGGTAGTGATCCATTCAAAACTCTGGCTGTAGTACCACTTCAAAGATCAATTTTGAAAATCCCCATACATTTCCTATGGGTTTTTTTTGCCCACTTAAGGGTGGGTAGCTCGAAAACTATTGGCTTGATCCAAAATAAAAACACACGCCATCGATTCCACTATGGGTGCTTGAAGTTGCCCAAATTTGGAGTCGATCCGATCAAAACTGTAGGAGGAGATACGTCCCAAACTTTTGGGAGAAGAATAATAATAAAAATAAGAATAATAATAATAAAGATCCTGAGTAATTATAATAATTTGTGATAGATCGCAGATTAATAATAAGAAAGATCCTGAGTAATTATAATAATCTGCGATAGATCGCAGATTAATAATAATAATAAGTATAATAAGAAAGATCCTGAGTAAAAATAACAATCTGCGATTGCATCGCAGATTAATAATAAGTATAATAAGAAAGATCCTGAGTAAAAATAACAATCTGCGATTGCATCGCAGATTAATAAGTATAATAAGAAAGATCCTGAGTAAAAATAACAATCTGCGATTGCATCGCAGATTAATAAGTATAATAAGAAAGATCCTGAGTAAAAATAACAATCTGCGATTGCATCGCAGATTAATAATAATAATAATAATAATAAAGATCCTGAGAAAAAACAATAATCTGCGATAGATCGCAGATTAATTATATATTTCCCACTGTCCGAATTGGCTAGATTTTTTTTGGGTAATATACCATTGCTTCTTCGCCATAAATCTACTGATAGAAATTCTGTTGCAGTTTTGCCGAGGTGCATCTACAATTTTTCTTAGATTGACTGGACTATTGGTCATGTTCTTCGACCTACAAATAGGGTATGTTTACCCATCTCAGGCGAGAGTAAAAGTACTCATCTCAGCCCTACAGTCAGCCTGCAACAGTCGTTATGTCCTGGTCTACTTGAGAATGCTGGGGTTGATGGTTTCTCTGGAACCAGTCATTCCACATATGCCGGCAGTCTATCCTGTTATTTCTTATGACACAGTGAACCCAGAGTACAGGATCTGGACTCAAAGGTGTCAGTGTTGGAACCTCTTATTCACCACGTTGTCACCTCCCCAACATCAATTAACGATGTGGAGGGATGGGGAGCTTACCTGGAAGAAGACAAAGTGTCAACGCTTTGGATTCTGGATCAGTCACAAGAACATATCAATCTGCTAGAAATGCGAGCAGTGGTCTTAGCCATGAAACACTTCCTAGAGGTCAATGGCAGAATTGTTCTGGTTCGATCAGACAATACAACAGTGGAACGAAGTCGCCCAGTCTCTGTATGATGACGTGGAAACTGCTTTGCTGGTGCCTAGATCATGGGATTTCTCTGAAAGCAGCTTATATTGCGGGAAGGCTAAATCTATTAGCGGACTCATTGAGCCAAAAAATGAGCATTCTTCCCACGGAATGGCAACTAAATCAATGTGTGGCGGACTGTCTGTTCGAACAAGAATGCGAAGATGACGACGTACGTCTCCTATTCCAGATCCGAGCACTAGCTATCAGCTGGGAGGGAATGTATGCATACGCATTCCCGCCAGCAATCCTGTTTCCAAAAATTCTCCAGAAAATCAGGCAGCAAGAATGCCAAGTGCTTCTGATCGCCACAAATTGGCCACGCCGATCATGGTATACGGATCTGCTGGACCTTCTGGTCTGCAATCCTGTTCCTCTGCCTCTGATGGATGACATAATCTTCCAGGACAAGGTCTTGCACAACAATCCGTCAATGTTCCAGTTGACTGCGTGGATGTTGTCAAAGAATCCGCAGTTAAGGAGGGCTTATCTGAGCAAGCAGCCATGTTTATGGCAAGAGCCAGAAGGCGTCAACCTCCAGAGCATATAATTATAAAATCAACAGATTTGCTGAATGGTGCTCAAAAAGACGTATTAATCCAATGGATGCATCTATTCAGGTAGTAGCCAATTTCCTCTGTCACCTTTTTGATGCCTATAGCCCAAGCCTAACTCTATTGCTGGCTATAAGTCAGCTTTAATGTCAGTTATCCCTTACTTGACTAATATGGGAAGTGATGAAGTATGTCATCTAAATACTTTAATCAAAGTCATTGGTAATCTAAGACCTAGGAATCCACCAGTGATTCCGTCCTGGAGTTTATTGTTAGTACTTCAAGTACTAGCGGATAAACCATTTGAACCACTAGGCTCCATTTCCATGAAAATGTTGACTCTTAAAACAGTTTTTCTGATTGCTGCAGCTTCAGCTAGACGAAGAAGTGAAATACATGCTTTGCCAGCGGCGCCAGACCGTTTTGTTGTCACAGGGAAGGCCTCAGTCTTCTACCTAGAGTTAACTTTATGGCCAAGAACCAGTCTTTAAAATATCCTGGTCAGCCTATAGTTTTGCCCGCTTTGACTAGGTTTGATCCTAATTCAAAGGCTTGGTGTCCTGTCCATGCGTTAACATGTTATAAACAATGTACAGAAGAATGGCGGATGAACCCTAGTGCTTTATGGCTAACTTACATTGAACCTCACAGGAGAGCCTCAAAAGATACCATATTTAGGTGGATTGTTGAGTGCATCCAGCACTGCCACAAAGCCGCCACAGGCAAACAAGTTGGCATGCCAAGGCTCACAGTGTCCATGGTGTTTTGGCTTACACAGCTCTGTTTAATGGAATGCCGGTGGATGAGATTATGTCAGTAGCACAGCGGCACTGTGAGTCTAGTTTTACTGACCATTATCTTTGTGACACATCAAATCTGTGTGCCTTATCGATTTTACATAAACACTAGACTGTAAATATACATTCCAAATTTGGTTGAATTCCGTCCAACAGTGTCAGAGGAGTTGCAATTACAATTAATTTCATGACCTTTTGACTCCATTCCCCCACCTCTGGGGGCGAGGCCAAATGTAAATGTGCTCATCCACTCCACACCTTTGGTTGAATTCCGTTCAATGGTTTCGGAGGAGATGTATTACAATCAATTTCTGCAGGTTAAAATTTGACCTTTTGACCCCTCTCGGGGTGGTGGAGCCAAATCTAAATGGCCTCTTGCACTCCGCAATCATAGGAGTAAATCAGATATCAAATTTGGTTGAGTTCCGTCTAACGATTTCAGAGGCGTTGCATTACAATCAATTTCATGACCTTTGACCACCCCCCCCCCCCCCCCACCAACTGGGGGCGAGGCCAAATGTAAATGTGCTCATATATATACTCCACATTGATATGGGTAACTGACATACTAAATTTGGTTGAATTCCGTCGAACAGTGTCAGAGGAGTGGCATTACAATAAATTTTTTTACCTTTTGAACCACTCCCCTCAAGACTATTCCAGTGGTTGTTTACCCAAATGCTGACGTAGACGTCAATAAATTAAATTTCGTAGTTTCAGGAATTTCACGCAGTCTCCATACGGGCCACGTCTTTTAGCACTGGAATGAAGGAAATTTCAATTTCCCTTTCTCCGAGATCTAACAATACTCACCATTCTATTCCTTCTGATATACAGCTGGCCCTGACAGCTGGCTCTAGGACTATAGACTTAGAAAGCCTTACCGACTCCCGGAACCGGGTAGTCGGCTCCCAACTGCCGAGTACCTGTCTACCATGAAGCTCATATTGTTTGCATAGCCACCAAACAAGAGAAACCCATGGCTTGCCTCTGTGGGGCCGGGCGGCTGGGTCTGTAATAGAATGGTGAGTATTGTTAGATCTCGGAGAAAGGGAAATTGAAATTTCCTTCATTCTCCTTCGATCAATACTCACCATTCTATTACTTCTGATATACACCAGATTTGGTCAGTAACCTGGTGGGAAGGGGCAAGCCATAACTGCTACTTTTGCCCCTTGGAGAAAGAGCTAGACTTAAACTTGACTAATGGAGAACTAAAAGGACCATCAAGTTAACGGAACCGAATCACATTCGCATCACTGCTCCCCCCCTTTTTTTCTCCTAAGAAAAGGGAGAGAACTCACGAACATGCATCTCGCCTGAAAACACAAATATGCCAAGAGGGTTAACTGCTCTTTGCATATATATATATATATATATATATATATATATATATATATATATATATATGTATTAGCCTGGGAATGAGCATGAATATATAAGATGAATGAACATGATATATAGACATAATACGAAAAACTCTCAATCTTGAATTACCTCATGATCTATGGATTTCAGATGTGGCGCCTCCAACCATTCACTTGTCCGGCCATCAGTGACACAATCTGGTTGTCATCCTCTCGCTCGACCATGTCTGCTTCTAAATTCTTTCTTACAAATGCCAAAAAAGGGAGAAGAGCAGTGTGGTCGCATAACTATCGTTTCAAAACAGCTAAAGTGAGTGGATTGGCGGAGTCTGACACATCCCTCATATAGTAATCCGTGAAAGAGGACTCACAGTGCCATTGTGCAACAGCCATGATGTCCTCTAATGGAGCACCATTGTAAAGGGCTCGAGGCGGCTATTCCTCTAACATAGTGTGCCCTTGCGCATTGCACCTGGTGCCCAGTCGCAATCTCATGGGTAGTCTGAATGCATTCGAATACCCTACGAGAGATAGAATCCATGGATGCGGCGCCATATGGCTTCTTATGGCAGATCCACAGATGTCTATCATTCGACCGTAACGAGTCTGTCCGTTTTCTGTACTTAGTCAAAGCACGGACTGGGCACCAGACACTGGCATCACGATCAAACCTTGTTAGTTTCGGTATAATGATCGGTTTGCCAGGATATCTCAAAGATTGATTCTTTGACATAAACTCTGCTCTTGGCAGAAGATGCAGACCCTCTCCGGAGACAATAAATCGGTCCCTCTCTGCTGAAAGTGCATGGATCTCACTGCACCTTCTAGCTGAGGAAGCTGCCAATAGAAAGACCGCCTTTAAAGTCAAATGCTTTAGACTAGCCGAACGCAACGGTTCGAAAGGGTGCTTGGCCAGTACATTAAGCACTAAAGATAGACTCCAGGCTGGAATGACTACCGGTTGTCTCGGTCGGAGATTGCTCATTCCCTTCACCATCACATTTAACTGGGCCACCTCTGGACTATCCCTGTTGGCTAGACAAGGGATAAATGATGCCAAAGCTGACTTGTATCCAGCAATTGTGACGGGAGCTAGTCCTGAAAAGAACAGCTCACAGAGAAAGTCTGCTATTTGCTGAATAGTGGATTGAAAGGTTCAATACCGTTTTCTTCACACCAGTCTGCAAATCTGTTAACCGTGTTGTTATATGACTTGAAGGTTGACCTCCTTCTCGCAGCTGCGATGAAATCAGCAGCTTGTCAAGAAAAGCCTTCCGACGTGGAACGTTGTTTGATAACATCCACGCAGTCAATTTGAACATTTCGGGATGCTCGTGTAGGAAGCGTCCCTTGGCCTGGTAGATTATATTCAGAATCTTGGGTAACTGCACTGGGTTCTCCGCCAGCAGATCTAGAAGATCCGTGAACCACGCCCTGCTTGGCCAAAACGGCGCTATTAGCAGGACCAGGCACGGTTCCTCCCTGATCTTCACCAATATCTTCGAATGGTGGGTGGGTACGCGCAAGCGTGCATCCCTCTCCAGCTTATCGCCAGAGCATCTGTATCGACGGCATTTGGATCTGGAATCGGCGAGACCTAAGTCATGATCTGAGCATCTTCCCTTGTGGCGAACAAGTCCACGTTGGGTTTGCCCCAATGCTCGAAGATCCTTTGTAGAACTGGAGGGTTGAGAGACCATTCTGTTGGCAGAATTCTCTGTCTGCGAGACAAAGCATCCGCCAGAATGTTCAATCGCCCAGAAATGTGAGCTGCTTTCAAAACAACCGAGTAATTCCTGCACCATTGAATCAAGTGCCACACTTTGATACACAGTGTGGGTGACTTGGTCCCGCCATGGCGATTTATGTATGATACTACCGTCAAATTTTCCGACCGTATCAATATCGCCTTGCCCCTGACCATTGGAAGAAATTCTTCCAATGCCAGTTCCACTGTCATCATTTCCAACAGATTGATATGCAGCTGGCTCTTCTGGAGAGACCATGTGCCCGAGACCTGGTGTTCTCCCAGGCAGGCCCCCCCCCCACCCCTCCAGCGATGCATCCGTATACACGACAGCTGGGGGTGGGGTAGGTGCAGCGAAACGCCTACTAGGAGATTCTGACGCTTTTTCCACCATACAAGATGCGACATTATCGGCTCCAAAACTGGCACCAGGTTTGACAGGGGTTCTGTTCTCTGTTTCCACAGAGACATCAGATACAACTGGATAGGTCTTCGCATTAGAGCAGCGTACGGGATCACCTGCTCCATGGGGATCATCATGCCCAGCATCTGAAGAAACCGCCTCGCCTGAATGTGGTTTCCCAATCGAAAACTCTTGAGGATGGCTAACAGAGACACCACTCTGGGCTCTGACGGGTAAACCCTGCCCACCTCGAGATCGAATCGCATCCCTAAATAAACGAAATGATGAGTGGGTGTCAACTCGGATTTCTCCTTGTTGACTATCCAGCCTAGATCTGAAAGTAACTTCAGAGTCAGAGCAGTATCCACCTCTAACCTGGCTGATGTGTCTGCTTTGATCAGCCAATCGTCTATGTAGGTGTGTAGCGCCACGTTCTCTTTTCTGAGATACGCTGTCACCGCAAGGACCACTCTCGTGAAAACCCTTGGAGCTGTCGACAGGCCGAACAGGAGGACTATAAACTCCCATACTTGATTCCGAAACGCAACTCCTGTTCATTGGGATGTGGAAATATGCATCTTCTCAGATCGATCGACACACACCACATTCCCTTCCTCAATCCTGCCATTACCGACCTCGGAGTTTCCATCTGGAACCGAGGCATATGGATAAACCAATTTAATGGCCTGAGATTGGGTATGGGTCGCCATCCCCCTGTGCTCTTGGGGACAAGGAACATGTTTGAATAGAAGCCTGGAGTGTTCCGGTTTGCTGGTTTTATTGCTCCCTTCAGAAGCAAACCTGACACTTCGTTTTGAATGGCTTCTAACTTGTCTGGTTCCCTTGGTATGGGTGCCCAGACAGGTGCCAAAGACAGATTCTGTGGTGGAAAGTCCCACCATTCCGGCATGTATCCCTGGGATAACCATCCCAGGACCAGACTGTCTGACGTCACACCTCGCCAAGCCTCGACGAAACGCATGAGCCTTCCACCCACTATAGACGCCTCGACGCCTAATGGAGTTGTCTGGCTCGCGATCCGCTCCCGCCCTCTCTTGACGAGAGAGAGAGAGAGAACCATTTTGGCCTTGGCTCAGCTGGTCTAACAGGCACCGCTGTTCCTGTCGCCCTCAGGTACGATCCGCTCCCTTCTTTCCGCCCTTTGAGGACTTACCCTTCCCCTTCCCGCCTCTCGGGCGATCAGGAGCAACATTGGGGAGGGTAGGAGCCTCCACAACCTTCTTGGCTTTCTTCGCCGGAGGCGGCTGAGAAAAGCCAGACGAAGCAGAAGCAGCACCAGGCTTAGCTTTCTCCTTGCCTTTATGCTTCTTCTGCTTCTTAGAAGGTTGCATGGTCAGCGGCTTTGCTACAGCCCCTGACGCACTAGCTCTAGCTATAGGTTCACCGCCAACCGATTCTGCGCAATGCTAGCCGTGTCTTCTAAGATGGCCCGCGCCTGGCCACCGAAGATGCTAGGGCCTGTCAGGGGCGTCCCAAGAAGACGCTCCCTGACGGCCGTAGCTGGATGCATATGGTCAAGAACCATCTGCCTCCTAGACTTTGTAACACGCGCCTGCACCCTTGCCAATGCATCCATAGACAGCACCAGGCCGTCATTGACTTCATCGTGGTGTCCCTGGAATTTGTCCACCAGTGCCGGGGCCATCGGTCATTCTCGGTGACCGACGGTACAACACCATACCTGTCGTATTCCCCCCGTGGAATATGACACCTCGCCCGTACCTCCCTGGAGGCTGCAGGAAGCTGGCCCTTGGTCATGAGTTGCTTGCTATAAATAGCCTCCAGCAACTCAATAAACCGTGGATCCACTCCAATGGACTGGATCCAGGCTGCGGGCAAGATCCCCGTCCTGATCGATGCCACCGATGGACGGGGCGCATCGTCCTCGGCCGTGGTCGAAACCACAGACAGGTCTACACTGGCTAGCCAAGCCAGAGCCTCAGACCAGTCCGTCTCCGAGGAGGACACACCCGTGAACACATCACCCGTTGACATGCTCACGGACCTACCAGCAACGGCCTCCTGGCTAGGAGCCGTCGCTAACACGCCAGGAATTCCGGTACCATACGGTTCCGCCACCACCCCATGGAACACACCAGTCCATGGAGTAGGCCCACACAGAAAACCGTGCGGACCAGTAGCAGTCACGGAACCGTGACCAAACACGGGCGCCAACGGCACCCCATGTCTCACCGCCGGACCAGGCAAGATAGGTGAGTACCACGCCTGGCCCGGCACACCCGTCATCGTGTCGGTTGGCGGCAAACCAACCATCACGGGACTGGTGCCCGGTACCAGACTGGCCTCAACCACGGGCGGAGCCGTTGCCCTGGCTTGCGCCAAGCCAGACAGATGGAGGGCGGTTCCGTCCAGGACGGAATCGACCTCCATATTCTCCACCCACGGCATCACAGGCCGCAGCAACCTCTCCTCCTCGGCCTCCTCATCTTCAGACCCTGAAGAGCCGTCATTAGACGAGGAAACCGTGGAGCCGTCCTGGCAGACGGCTCCCATGCCTGACGGACTGGCCACCGCTACTGGACCACCCGGAGGTGGCCGCAGAGAGACAGAACCCATCAGGCCGGAGCCCGACGGGACTGCCAGGGGGCCGTACGAGACAGCTCCCTCGGTGGCCAGTCCAGAACCCTGTCCAAGGACAGGTCCGAACCAAGCATGGGGAGACTGCCCTACAGCTTTCGGTAGCAGGGACGACACCAGCGTGGGCAGAACGCTATGCAGGAAGCCCTGCATAGCCGGACCAAACCACGCCGGTGGTGCCATCTTCGCCGCCTCCTTAAACAGGACCCGGACGAACTTGTGGCACTCGTAACATGATGGCGGGGCTGGCTTGGCCTATAAATAAGCACAAACCTACAATAAGCAAGCGGAACGAGACAGAGATGGAAGGCAGACAATTAATTTTCAAATAATTTGACCATAAATTAACTGTAACCCTCCCGCACCCCACACCGCAACGTTACAGCAATGATCGCATTATGACGACAAGAATGAAGCGGGCAATAATACACCCATACACTGATCCTCAAGGATGTATCACGGAACCAGGAATCATATCACATAGCATTCGGGGTATATTTACTAATAAATATAAATTATACTCCTAACGAAAGCCAAAACGATATGTGAAGAAACAACAAAATGTATAACAAACTGCTGTAGCACACGGTAAAACCGCAGACCACACATCCTAATCAAGAATTTTGAAACCACCGATCATTGCAAACAGATCGTGATAACATGCAAAACTTGAAAATTCCAAAGTACCATTTTAGTACGCAGCACCCAGAATCAGATGCGCGAATTAATGAAAAAATTTTCTTCACATAAACATCTGAGACATCCGGGTGTGACGTCACCCGCTCGGTTCTTACGGAGAACGACGTCAGCCGATATTCATGTTCAAAACACTGTAGCTAACACCTATTTTCATATCTGCCGATCACCTGTTGGGGTTTAAAGAAGGCGATCATCCGGCATATTTCGTTGTTAACACACGTCCCAGATTCTTTGGGGTTAGAAATTGGAACATGCGACACAGACACAATTTTAGAGACCTAAGTCTTTTAACTATGGAATAACATGGAATTATACAACCTGGTTATCATCGGCGGCATCCATATTAATCCAAAGATCCTTTGAGAACGCACAAGCTTTCACACTTAATCACAGACAAAAAGACTTTGGCTAGAACTCCTAAGATCTTTCCAACTGCAAAAAGCATGTATCTCTTGTTGCTATGCAAACAAGAATGAGCTTCATGGTAGATGGGTACTCGGCAGTTGGGAGCCGAGTACCCGGTTCCAGGAGTCGGTAAGCCTTTCTACGTCTATAGTCCTAGAGCCAGCTGTCAGGGCCAACTGTATATCAGAAGTAATAGAATGGTGAGCATTGATCGAAGGAGAATGGTCTTTGTTGCTCTACATTGAACATTTTCGATGATGTTTATATCTTTTTTGTATAGCCCTCAAAATTTCAAATATTTGCGAGACCCATTTTTGGGTCCTGTGTTTTCAGGTCTGCATAACCAATTGTTCAGTTGCGCAAAATCAGTTTGCGTAACCAATTGGTTGGGCAAATTGGTTACGCCATTTTTTATCCAAACCTGCTTTATCTGAACATATTTCATCTGTATATTAAGTTAATAATGAATTTAAAGTGCATGTTGCTGAATTATCATTAGCATATTGATTACAGCATGGACTTATCCACCAATTACCTAATTTACAGATAAAATGTTTAAAAAAACATGGTTTCATAAAAAATCATTATCTGGTCAAATGGCATCCGCCGCATGTGAATTCACCTCATGGTCAATTAATGAAACATGATGTTTTCCTGATGATGATGCACACGGGTCGAAATTCACTAAATTTCACCAGAATCAATTCGGATTCTCGTAAATTTGCTCAGCAGGAATCCATGGGAATCCACTTTTGGATTCCTGTATAGAAAGCTCAACGGGAATCTAATACAATGAGGGTTTTTGATTTCCATGTTATACACTGGATAAATACATTGTCTTAAGTACTTATTATATATAAAATTGTATATTTCAGAGGTTGCCCTGAGCACATTTCACTCTCATGATTCTGATTTTATGTCCATGTTGACAAACAACAGATAGAGATCATACCTGATACTACAAACTTTCCTTGAATTCATGAACAATCACATCATGATATAACTCAGTTGCCATAGAAATTGCTGATCTTTTTTCCTATTATCATATGGAACCCCAGCCATATACATAAAAATATGGGTAGTAATTAATACTTATATACCTATCAGGATCTGATTGTATTGGTCACTCAGGAAATCTTTTAGTATGATACTGTACATACAAGGAGTATTTATTGTAAACCAGTCATTCTTATTCTAAGTAACAGATATTATTTTCAAAGTAGAACTGAGGTTTTATATTAATGGATGAATCCAATCTGTTACTCAACTATTGACCTCATAATCAATTACATCACATATAGGTTGATGTCACCAGTCACTATTATAATTGACAGACAATACTAACTCTCATAGTAGTCTGTCAGTAAGTATTAATTGTATCTCTTTGCAATTTAATAAACATTCTGTTAGATTGTTTTGAGGGGAAGTCAGTTTCAAAGTATTCACCAAGTTAGCTGTATAGTTACCATGAAACTGAGATTCTGGAACAAAGCTTGGAGCAGAGCTTAGCTAGATATGAGTGGGGAATAACTAAAAGTGGATTCCTCCATTGTGATATAAATACTGTAATATTTCTCAAGTAAATTTGCCAAAAAACAGATTGAGTTTTTGTTTTATGTCCATTCATTCGTTCCATTTCCGGACCAAGAAGAATTGGAAAATTTACCCCTGAAATTACAAGCTCGATAACCGAGCCAGTCATTCAGTGTTAAGTCTCCAAAAACAATACTCCCTTGGTCTGCAAATGTACATTTTCTCTGCCAAAATATCAGCATCTGTATGACAACACTCATTGGTAACATCTTTCCAGCTTGCAACAATTTCAGGGTTCATACACCTTGGGCACAATAAAATTCCATACTTTTTCCAAACATATATTTCAAAATTCCAGACCCACTATAATAATTAGTGACTAATGACTCAATATTTATAAATATCTTAACACCCTCCTCTCACCCCCACCCACAAACCCCACTACTAAAACAAAGAATTGAATATTGTTGTGGCTTACCGAGTTGAGCAACCCTCCCCAGCCCAGCCACCACCACCTTGTAAGCAATGGCTTCCAGTCATATTATTTTCAAAATATTTAAAAGAATATGCTTTAATTTGTAAAGAATTCCACCTGTATCAAAGAACTACCGTCTTAATGGCCCAAAAAACAACAGGGGTTGAAATGTTTATAAACTTGCACCTGTGACGGGTAGATATTTTTGTAACTGTCACCAAATATTTGTACTTGTACAAGCAGCGTACATTTCTAATATAAAACAATAACCTGCAAGTCCGCCACAATAAAAAGCGTAAACCAGCTCTAAGGCTAGATAGTAGATAGCTTGACCCTTCTTAACTTGTACGTTTCAAACTGACAATTTAGCGCAAATGCGATTTACTGGAAATAAGAGTTACTACACACCGGTTTTGCTGACATATAGTCCTGTTTTCTCGGTCGCTCCAAAGCAATGAACCACTTAAATATCGGGTGGTATTACTGTCAGAACCTTCCAATAATAATATATTGGGTCATATAACCCATCAAAGTGGGCGCTAACATATTGCTTTACCGCGTTTAAAAGCGCCACAGTGACCAGATTTTTCGTTTGCCATTAGCCAATCATGTGATTAATTCGTTATGAATGATAACGAGCCACGTGATTAAAATTGTACTACGATAGTAATTTTCATTCATGCCTATTGAAATCGGATATCCCGCGAGCCAATCAGAAACTACGAGTGAGCATTATCGATTATTATTAACTACGACTGCGCAGTCACGCAAGACATTTCTCATTACCGGTGAATTACCAGACCACCCCTCTCGGCTGATTCGTGACATAATTTTTATTGTTGAAATTAGTAACCGGGATCGCGGCGTTCTGTAAGAATGGAATGTTTACGTTTTTAAAAGCGTTTATTTACGAGAATCCAGTTGGATTCCCATATTTTTCAATTTCGGGAATATTACGAGAATCGGATTCCCGTCGAATTTCGAGCCCTGAATTATTGTGTCATGGACCAATCGCGTATAAAAAATAATACATCGGGAACATGCCAGCTGACGGTTGCCCGTACTTGCATGCAACGGTTTATTATTGAACAGTCCATTGTTGATGCATAACGTGTAGCGAGACTAGTTCCCGGCCTATGTAGTAATGCTAGCGGAAATACAACGGAAGTTTGTCTCTGACACATGCGTGCTGTCGCTTATTTATAGAATTTGACAAATTCCATTGTAAATAGCATGTTTCATATCAAAAAGTTGTTGAAACTTCAAGTTTTCCACGATCAGAGATAACTACCATTCTGGGCTTTGTCACTATTGCGACCATTTTTTCGTTCACAGTAATTTTGCTTCACGTAACCGACACGTGAACGAAACGATCGTTCTCACCAAATTTTGAGGGCTGAGGCGACCAGGCGACGTTTCCATATTCCAAGTGGCGTTGTACTAGGCTTTTGTAGAGTAGACTGAATGTGCTTGGATTTAGGCAGGCAAAGGACCTGTGGATCATGCCGACTAATTTATTTGCTTTGTTCACTGCTGTTTCAGCATATTGGTTAAATTTTAATGCACTGTCAACATAGACGCCAAGATCTTTCTCACTGTCACGTGTAGTTTCTTCCATGGTTATAGCTTCAGACTTTTCTTGCATGGTGTATTTGTATCTGGCATTTGATCTATCCAAATGCATAACTTTACATTTTGTAGCACTATACCTCAGTTGCCAATTGTCGACCAATTCTTTCAGAAGATTCAGATCGCCCTGGTCTTCCAACATCGAGATCTTTGAATACAGTTTGGTGTCATCCGCAAACATCTTGATCATATTGTGTACTTCATCCGGCATATCATTAATGAAACAGATGAATAATGTTGGTCCCAAGACACTGCCTTGTGGTATCCCACTGAGTATGGGAGCCCAGTCTGAGTATGAGCCCTTGACCACTACTCTTTGTCTACGGTTACATAGGAATGCCTGTATCCAGTTTAAGACTTCGCCATGGATGCCATAGCTCGTCAGCTTACTCAATAATCCTTGATGTGGAACAGTATCAAATGCTTTGGCGAAGTCCAAGTAGATAACATCAAGTGGTATCCCACTGTCAAGTACTTTCGTGCAGTAGTCCAATGTTTCAAGGAGTCGTGTTGTACAGGATTGGCCATTGACAAATCCATGTTGACAATCTGACATGATACTTGACATGTGAGTTATCAGTTTCTGTCTGACAAACCACTCCATAGTTTTGCACACAACTGAAGTTAAACTCACTGTTAAGTAAATACTGGCCAATGCCTTGTTGCCTTTTTTTAAGGATCGGTGTGGCCTGTCCGTCTTTCCAAGTCCTGTGGGACAACTCCTTCTTTGAGTGACATGTTAAATAAGATTGCCAAGGGTTTGGCAATAAATTGACTGGTCTCCTTTAGAACGCTAGAGTGTAGTTGATCTGGCCCTTGTGATTTTGACACAGAAAGATTTTCAAGCCCCTTCTGACTGTGTGTTCTTCAATCTTAATCAGGTCGAGTACAACAGAATATAAGACATTCTTTAGAGAAGCTTGGTTCTGCTTAGTTTGTCCTGACGCGAACTTGTGTGCAAGTTTGAGTCTGGATACCAATACACAGTTTGTGTCTTCCTTTTATACTTTCCAAAAAGCGGCTACACATGGGGGTGTGACCAGATTTGATTCTTGTAGCCGGATTAGACATTTGTAGCCGGATTTGTGGCTAGTGTAGCCGCTTGATCAAGTTGTGTAGCCGGGATTAGGTTGTCCCGTAGCCGGATTGGCTTTGTATGTAGCCGGTAGTGTAGCTACAGTGGCCGATTTAGTTGAAACTTGAAAGTGTAGCCGGATTCGTGTGTGTGGTGTAGCTGGGAGGGGTGGCTACCGTAGCCGGATTGGTTTGGATGAATAAGGCATTGTAGCCGGTTTTGTTTTCTAAAGTAGCCGGTTGCAGCCGTGTTGGCGCATCCGTGGTCAGGAAATTTTATGGGGTTGAAAATTTCCTGTTTAAAATGGCCACTAGCGGGTGGTCATTATGTCTATTTGTGGCTATCATTATAAATTTAGTTTAAATTTATAATCAGTGGTCATAGTCTAATGGAAAGGTATAATTGGAGTAGAATTGGTAAGTGAATACTGGTTAAAGTATTCGTTCCAGTGAGATCCTGACTCGTAGCGTTTCGTACCAAGTTTGGTTATACTCATCAGAGGAGACATGATATATAAGTGATATATCTTATCATCCATATTTTTGGATGGTTAATTTTAGTCAGAAAAAAAGGTGTAGAAAGTTATATTCTTACCTTTAGTCCAATTCGTTAAGAATAAGGGGCAGGTTATCTGCGGATAAGGCGTCCTCCTGGTCGTCTTCTTCCGTTGGAATTAGAAAATCCAGATCTTCGAAATTGTTTGAAAGCGGGAGGAAAGGGTCTTCTGAGGAGATGGTGTGTCGATCGGTACGGTCTTCTTCCAGTGTGGGTCCTGAGACACCGCTATCAGGACTGTTGTGGCCAGGATTAAAAAACTCAGGTGGTGTGGCGCCGTTAATGAGCTCCGAGTTGGGGGTCTCTCTGCAGCTCGAAAGTGGTGAGGAATAGTTAGGCGGGTTTTCTAGCGGTAGAATCTCGATCGGTTCGATGTCGTGGTTGGATGGTGAGGTAGCAGGAGTTGAATGTTGACAACTTGATAAGGTGAGCGGTGCGGGCTTTGGTGGATAGCTGAATTGATTGTTGCTTGATTGATAATCCGGTCAATGTTGTTTGCAGTGAGGATGTGTTCTCCTGCTGATGGGAAGATGTGATGAATGTTGCCCAAGTGTCTGCAACAGTCTTCTGTTCTAGTGTAGAAGTGGTTGCAAACTTCGCAGAACCAGAAGTCTTTCTTTTCGTGAATGGTTCTGATGTGACGTCGGCGGGAAGTTCTGTGGGCAAAGGAGGCCGTGCAGAGTGGACAGATAAATCTGTCCATAACTTGTAAATGACTAAAATGAGTGTGTGTGTAGAGACGTTGGTGTAGCGCAACGTTAATACGTGCTTGTGACGTGATTCCAGGTGTGACGTCGAGTAACGGCGTCATAAGCGTAGCCAAGAGTAGGGAGTCTTGGTGACCAAATAATCAAGTATAAGTTTTACTACCAAAGGTAGATGATGGTTACCAATCAGCGTGATTGATGCCGATTGGGTCCATACAATGTAGTTGATGGATCCAGAATTTTTCACGGTCCTTGCGGAAATCTGTGGCTTCCGTGCTGTCAGGATCGTGACGTAACACTTCGATGATTCTGTGGTTGATATCTGTGGGTCCGTGGTTGGGGAGATTAAAATGTTGTGCTACAGGCGTATCTTTGTTGTTTTTGATATCCCTCATGTGTTCTTTGATGCGAACTTGGAATTCTCGTTTAGTTTCACCTACATATTGTTTGCGCCAACACGGCTGCAACCGGCTACTTTAGAAAACAAAACCGGCTACAATGCCTTATTCATCCAAACCAATCCGGCTATGGTAGCCACCCCTCCCGGCTACACCACACACACGAATCCGGCTACACTTTCAAGTTTCAACTAAATCGGCCACTGTAGCTACACTACCGGCTACATACAAAGCCAATCCGGCTACGGGACAACCTAATCCCGGCTACACAACTTGATCAAGCGGCTACACTAGCCACAAATCCGGCTACAAATGTCTAATCCGGCTACAAGAATCAAATCTGGTCACACCCCCAAGTATAAAAGGAAGACACAAACTGTGTATTGGTATCCAGACTCAAACTTGCACACAAGTTCGCGTCAGGACAAACTAAGCAGAACCAAGCTTCTCTAAAGAAGTTTATTTTTCTATAGAAGTCCAGCGTGATTGATGCTAAGAATTTCTACTATGGAATCAACAAGCAGCCACTCCATCACTTCGATCGGATCCACTGAAACTGTAGTGAATCTGCTGAACAACGCTGTTATCGACGACGTGGGAAAGACACTGGCTAGCCGCAAATGATCTAGAATGGAGACTGACCAAGTCGAAGACATTCAACGGCGGCCAGATGAGAATCCGCGGAAGAAACCTTGCATCCCTGAAGAACACGTACAGGCGTACCGCCAGTGGCGCAATGGTGCATGTAAACATGCACGGACGCTTCTACAGCTTGACAAACTAGAAGCGTCCATCACCATCAACAAACCACCCGCCAACCTCATGGCAACGGTTAGATACATTCCGCCGTCTGACGATACTGAACTAGTCAAAGATTGGCAAGACATTCTGAACAAACACAGTCTCCAACTGACGTCTGATCTACAGACTTTACTCAGAAACAGAGCGGACCGCCTCTCAGAATTGGTTAGACGACACAAACCGGGTTTCAGGGCAGCTACAGAAAACGAAGCAGTCTTTCTAGAAGGCCAGAAAGCAGTCAGAGCCACGGTACTGAAAACACGGGAACGGTCAACCAGTCCACCCAAGCGGGTACGGGCAAAAGAAAAGGACAGGCGCAGACCTCCTCCTGGACCAGGAAATCGCAACATGCTACGGGAACCAGGCCAGAGACGCCCACCACCCAGGAGAACACAGGGCAAACAAGACAGGCGCCCTTACAAGGAAGACACACTGGCTCAAGTCCTCCAAATACTCAAAAGACTTGCATAAATGCTAACACTATCACTTATGTAGGCACAGCCTATAACTGTTGCAATTTCAATATTTTTCTAAATTATAAAAATAAATTCTCCAGTCAACAAAAACCTTTTGTTGTCAATCTATCATCAAAACCCATCTCCAAGGAGATACGAGACGTCCTAGATCTAGGACTAGGCTTCAGTCCCAACGTCATTGAGCCCAACCTGGGCCAACTTCATAAAGATCTTAACAGATTCTTTAGAAGACTGAGATTAAAACTACATTTCCAGTTCCCACCCACGTACTGGGAAAATGGAAATACTTCTACATCAGACACACCCATTCCCCCAACCGATAATCCCACCAGCAATTTTATGGACAAACTGTCACATAAATTTAAACCAGCCAGTACCTGGACACCTAACCCAGGTAATGACGCCACATTAGATGCGTTCATCAGATCCGTCAAACACGACATCAACAAAAAAGCCCACCGAAGGCATAATAATGGGAATCTTTCTAACACACAGAGAAAGATTGTTAATCAGCTAAAATATGACAAAACTATTGTCATCAAAAAAGCTGACAAAGGTCAGGCCACTGTTATCCAAGACACGGAAACATACAAAAAGGAAGCACTCCGCCAACTTAGTGACACTCACTACTATACCAAACAAACGACGGATCTCACCACGTACCACGCAGAGAAGGTAGAAACCGCCATCACGGACATGATTCATTGATTCTCAGTGATGAAATCACAAGAGACATAGCTAACGGTCTCAGAACCAACAACCCACGAACAGCCAGGTTCTATCTACTTCCGAAAATTCATAAAAAAATGAACGGCCAACTCACCCCAGGGAGACCGATTATCAGTGGCAATGGGAGCCCTACTGAACTCATCAGTAGCTTTGTCGATGAACATATCAAAATTCATCTTCACATATTAAATCATACATCCAGGACACCACTGACTTCATAAACAAACTAGAAACTTTTGGCGCCATAGCGCCTCATGCCATTCTGGTTACTATGGATGTCACATCACTATACACTAACATCCCTCACAATGAGGGCCTTAGAGCTGTATCCCAACATTTGAGAACACATGGCTGTCCAGGCACGCTAACACCACGCAGATTGCTAACGTTACTAAAACTAGTGCTCACATGTAAAAACTTCGAGTTTAATGATGAACATTATCTCCAAATTGGCGGTACAGCTATGGGCACTAAACTAGCACCCAGCTATGCCATCATTTTTACGGCCCAACTCGAGGAAAAAATACTCAGGACAGCTGAAACACAGCCAGCCCTATACTATCGCTATATTGATGATATTTTCATAATCTGGACGAAAGGTTCCGATTCACTAGCAAAATTCATAACACATATGAATAACGCACACGCAACGATCAAATTCACAGTAGAACAATCCACAAATTCCATCAATTTTTTGGATACAAAAGTGTTTGTCCTCCCGAACAGACACTTAGGCTTTGACCTCTATACTAAACCAACAGATACACACGGATATCTACACTACTCATCGGCTCACCCAAACTCTTCCAAACAAGCGAGCCCATATGGTCAATTTCTGAGACTACGGAGGATCTGTAGCAGAGAAACAGATTTTCTCAAAAACGCCCATGAAATGGTTCACCACTATGCTATCAGAGGATACCCAACAGATACCCTCATCACCAACCTGCATAGAGCAATACAACAAAACCGCTCTGATCTACTTTTGCCAAAACCAAACAAGGAAATCAACACTCGGATACCATGTATCACTGATTTCCACCAACACAGCAAATCAGCCCAAAAAATCATTAAACGCCACTGGCCAACACTACAATCCAGCCCAAAATGCCGGGCAACATTCACAGAAACACCTATCTTTGGCCATAGACGTAACCCGTCCTTCAAGGACACATTGGTCACTGCTAAATTTACAGATCCAAGGAAATTCGGACAAAAAGGGAAAAGCATAGCAAACCCTATACATCCATGCGCAAAAAACAACTGTTTATTTTGCAAAAACATGGACAGCACAAAAAGTTTCAAAAGCTCACACACTGGGCTTAAATATTTTATTAAAACAAAAACATTCTGTCACACAATGAATGTTATCTACCTACTTACCTGTAACGAATGTCGCAAACAATATGTAGGTGAAACTAAACGAGAATTCCAAGTTCGCATCAAAGAACACATGAGGGATATCAAAAACAGAATATAAGACATTCTTTAGTTGGGGTATGTTACTTGTGTCTTCCCATGTAAGTGTTCAGCTCACATGCTTTCTCTGCATCAGTCTTGGTTGTTGCATTGTTGTCTCGTTTTAGATCAGCAACACCTGAAGTCATCCTCAGCTTGGATTTACCATAGCTGTAGAAGGCTTTGGGGCTGGTTTTGGATTTCTTGGCAATGTCGTTTTCAAAATCTCATTTTGCTTTCCCACTTTAATTGATTTCGGCATTTCGCATATTCTTGGTACTGTACCTCATCTCTGAATCTGTCAAATGCCTGTCTTTTGTTTTTCAATTTTGTTTTGACACTACTGGTCATCCCTTTGCTACTCGTCTGTTTGTACTGTAGTTCTTGTCATAATCTTTTGAGGAATACATTTATCGACCGAATCTAGGATTTTTATTTTGATTCATAGAATCGCGATGACGTAATCACAATCAAATTTCCCATAATACCCTTGGACGGCCTAATTTAACATTACAAGCAATGGGCCATAAAATCTTAATTACATTTTCTTTACTATCTTGCAAAATTCATTCATGATGTGATGTTTTCTGATCTGACGGGGTTATTACATATTCTCAGATATATCATATGATTTTATGTTTTGAGCATCATGGAAAATGTAAACGATGCATTGCTATGGGTAGTTCGGGACTACTGCACTTTAAGGGCCGCCAGTAATGGCCGCCGAAATCTCGCAAAATACCGCGACTTCCGGTAATCCACGAGATTTCAGTGGTTGCTAGGAATCCTCTTGTTTCAATTGTGATTGGCTAATGGCAGTCACATGTTCATGATTATGACGTCATCGGCACTCCAAAATTAGAAAGCGCTTGATTATGACGTCATTAGCGTTTTAATATTAGAATTTGTTTGTAAACAAATGGATTAAAGAGAGATTATTATGTAAAATGTAAATGTAAAATAATATGTGTAAATCATATGAAATATGTCAAATTCTAAATGTATCAGATACGACGACTTATATGAAATTACTAAAGATCAACATAATTTAATATCATTGCTAATAAAGCAAGGATTGTTATTTGATTTTGAAGGAGTTTGTGATAAATGTGGTAGTGGTTTTGTGTCGTTAAAACAGGATTTAAGTAAAGAAGACAAATACGTCTGGAGGTGTAGCCGAAGAAAAAAGGTGTATGCCATAACAAAATCAGTATAAGACAGGATTCATATTTTGGGTGAAATCGGATATAAACATGTCACGGTCAACCACAGTGTAGAATTTGTAAATTCGGAAAACGGTGCGTGCACTAATAAGATAGAAAGTATGTGGCATAGTCTAAAATGATCGTTACCAAGGAGTGGTACACGTAACACTCTTTATCAAAGTTACTTTCAAGAATATATAGTTAGGAAAAAGTATCTAAAACATAGTGAGGATTATTTTCTGTTTTCTTGAACTAATAAGGCGTGTCTATATCATCAAAGATAAAGAAAACGTTTCACCACCGCCATCTGCAGATCACAGCTACATAAATATGCATTAAGGTATGTTTTAATTTATACATTTTTGGGGGAATCCCTTTTTGTATTATTGGAAAATCCCTAGCAACCAATGAAATCTCGTGAAATCTCGCGAGATTTGATATTTTGCGAGATTTCGGCAGCCATTACCGGCGGCCCTTAAAGTGCAGTCTAGCCGGCAGTTCTCTTTAGCATGTAGTAAGTTTGCCCCAACTTTAATGGCAGCTAATCTGAAGATGCCTGGATCATGGATGTCATGTGCGAAACTATGAACTACCATGTTTGTTCTGTATTTTTTCGCCCAATAATGTTGTCTCTATTGATGTCCTTTAATGTAGTGGGTCAACCAATTATAGGCCTGCCCTCCGATAGATTGCTAACAGTCAAATGCAAATTGTATTTATTATAAATAACTTTTGAATCTTGAAGTTGAATATCGAAAACTGGTAATAATTCTTAAAACTGACGTACACAGATTATTTCCTTATATTAGTAATTACACTCCTGATCATCGCGTTAGATAATTAAAATTGATATGTAAATATATGTTAAATATACATATATATTTATGTTGCACATTAATGTTTTAACTCATCGGTTTTTTAATTTTTATTTTGAACGTCGTCTGCTGTTGTTGTTTTGTTGAGTAATTCCCGTCCATCAGACTGCAGGCTCTTGAGACGGACCTCCTTCTGAAGTTTATTCATCATCTCATCTTCATCATCATCATCATCATTTTACGAGGCATACGCCATTGGCTTGTTATTGCCTCAGTGTTTTTGTTTTTGTATGTTCAAGTTGAAGTTCAAGATTATTTATTTTGATATAGAATATACATTTACAGTTTCACAACAGGTAGTCCACCAAAGGCAGAGCCTATGTGGCGGTGGACCCCTACATATAACATATAGCAACAATATAGGACATGAGAATACTGAATACATACGGTTAACATGTTATAGTCCTATATATACATATAGTTAACTGTCTCGCTGCCAAGCCTCTGCAGTCTACATTTTCCATGGAGCCTAACTCAGGGTATGCTGAGTACCTCTAAAACAATTTGACCGAACGTTGTCGGTGGCTAAGCCACAAGCAACTTTCAGTATTATTTTTCTAAAATACTCAGCCAATCAATCCAGAGCCATTGCCAATTGGAATTATTGTCCGCTTGTTCAATCCAATTCATAAGTTCCTTCCTTGAAGTCGACTTCAAGTTTATTTTTTATTCTTATTCTTACACTTATATATTTATCTATGTGCAACGAAAAATAGAAACAAATTGTTTCTATATATGTTTATCAGAGCACCGTTAAGTAGTTTCATTAATAGTCCCTTGTTTTGTGTACAAGTTCATTAGTGCATTGTTAATGCTCATATTGTTAGTATGGCGTGGTTACTTTAGCTCAATGGCTTGTTTGCATAAATCCTGTTTGTTTCACCATGATTCCCATTCCCACACCGAGTCATGTTACATCATGCCTCTTTGCCCTGGGATATTTCTCTCATAATTCCAATCGCCATGGGTTGTTTAACACTGCTTGAACTCATCAGTATTTTTTCAGCCTGTCTTTAGTGCAGCACATAGCATAATTCACTGGACAGTCGCTTAAGCTTAAATAGCTTCTGTGATGGAGCCTCGTGTGTAACAGTTAGCTTACTGGGATCCAGAATCATCTGTATGCAGTTCTCTTCATCTGTTTCAGGCCAAGTTGTTTCAAGCAGCTGCATATCTTCTTGACATGCTTCTTCTTGTCTTCTGTAGTAGATCAGGCTGTAAACCCTCAGACGAACATCTTTCCGGGGTAGCTTTCATCTCAGGTGAAATTGGTGTTCTGTGCCTGGTTTATTGAGCTGATGTTATGTCCAATTAAGCTGTTTAACATATAAGTTTTTTACTGTAGGTGATGCTTTCCACTTTGGACCAGTTATGCAGATTGGCTTAAGCATTAGAGATCTTTACTGCTACATTTAGGGAATTGTGTAGGCATTTGACAGCCTGGTCAACTTCAGCAGAAGAATTAATTATTTCTTCTGTGTTCTTGAGTATGAGTTGCCGACATGATTTGATGTCAGCGTGGTTCTATAGCAGTTTACTAACCCTGGGATTTTACGACCTCATTGATTTAGTTAGTACTTTCAGGCTAGATAGATAGTTCACAGTAGACTGGGATATGTGTGTATGTATTACTTACTTAATTCAATATTTGGTGGGTTAGCCATCTTCGCCAATGGGCACAGCTCTCAGTTTTCTTTTGAAGACTTCCACAGCAGGTGCACATATGACAGATTATGGTAGATTACTCCAGTCTTCACCTACTCTGGATGGAAAGAAATATTCAGCTAGATCTGTGTTGCACTGTTGTTTAAAAAGTTTGAATGGATGTTCTTGTAGGTCCCTTAGAGGTCGCTGGAAGACAACAAGATTCAAGCTTCAAAGTTGCTTTATTTCATGATTTTTCTATACATATAAATAGACTCTAAACAGGCAGTCCATCAACGGCATATCATATGGAGCGACAGACTCATATTACAAAACATTTGTGCGTTAACATATATATATATATATATATATATATATATACATATATATATATATATATACTGAACCAAAAATGTTTAGCAACAATGAACATATTACTGTATAAATGTTATTTAACAAAAACAATAAATTGATTCAAATATATCATTTAATTGGTAGGCCATTTTCCAATTTGAACAACAGTCTCTTGTTACTGTAATGCTAGCATCGCGCCTTTAACACAGCATCATTCAACGGAAGGGTCCAATTTAAATAATGACACCGAGCTGTCAATACCAGTTGTGACCTCCGTGCGCATTAACCACCGCCATACATCACTTTCTCATGCTTCGAATTAAGCACCTGATGTCACGAAGAGGAATCGCATCCCATTCCTGGAGCAGTGCAGCTTCCAGCTCCTGCACGTTGTGAAGATGTGGTTGGTTCTCACGCACCATACGGCCAAGAATGTCCCACATGTGTTCAATAGGAGACAGGTCCGCTGATCGCGCTGGCCAGTCCAACACCGGAACGTTGTTAGCCTCTAGGAAATCACTGGTGACCCTAGCTGAATGAGGACGGGCGTTGTCTTGCTGGAACATAAAGAGTCTGCATGATGCTGCATAAAAGGGATGACAACAGGGGCGACAACTTCTTCACAGTAACGTTGAGCCGTTAAATTTCTGCGAATCACAATAAGATCTGTTTTGCCATTTTCATGGATTCCAGCCCACACCATGACACTGCCGCCACCGAATCTGTCATGCTGAATGAAGTTGGCTGCTTCATACCATTCTCCTAAACGTCGCCAAACCTGTTGCCTACGATCCGCCACATCCATACAAAACCTCGACTCATCACTGAACAAAACGTGGCTCCATTGTTGAGCATGCCATCACTGATGAGTTCTTGCCCATGCAAACCGATTCTTGATGTGATGCTCTGTAAGCAGAACAGCAACAAGTGGACGACGGGCATGCAGTCCAGCATCATGGAGTCTGTTTCGCACAGTTTGTGCATGCACTGTAGTGCCAGTAGCGGTGTGCAAATTACGGGACAGCCGCGGCGCAGTCTCAAACCTGTGACTTCGTGGTTATGTCACTAAGTAGCGGTCTTCTCGTGGTGTTGTTGCTCTCGGTCTGCCAGATCGTGGTCGGTCATTAACATGTCCAGTTTCCTGCTCACGTTGGCGAGACAGGAAATGGTTGAGGCGTGAACATTAAAATGTCAAGCAACAGCGTGAATGCTCTGCCCAGCAGCGAGTCTTCCCATTGCTTTATGGCACTGATTTTCGGGTAGCCCTGGGCGGCGGCCCATGTTCGGTAGGGTAAACCGTTAAGCGTTTTCTGTTAACGCTCATTATCTGTTTTTGCAATATGGTGAATTTTTGCCTTCGCTACCCGCCAATGTGGGCCAGTGCATGAAAAATGCATTTTAACATGCAGTAAGCGTGCGGCGGAGAAATGCAAGAAATGATTTGCATTTCTTCATGATCAGCGAGACATTACATTGATGAAATATGCCTGCAAATTTGGTTATAAATGGACGCATAGTTTTAATACAACAAACCAAATTTCACTGTTGCTAAACTTTTTTGGCTCAGTATATATATATATATATATCACAAGACAATGGCACAGTAACAGAATGCTAAAAAGTCACCTTGATATGAATACTTATATAGGGACCTGACTACCCCTCTGGATTTATTAGCCAGTAAATTAACCTATTTGGGGATGGATTTTATTAGCCGTACAGACTTACAATGTACAATAGATGATATAAGTAGGCCCATATACACATATGATGTAATTAGGGAGTACATGTATAATATATGTTTATTTATGTCAGTAACTATGTATGTTTATATGTAAATATGAATACCATAAATATGTGTTTGAATGTCATGTGTTTTATGTTTGTGCACATAGTGGCATATATCTATGTAAACGTCAAAGCAGGGGCAGCCCTACCCACCCACAGATTAGTGGAACTCCTG
Organism: Chaetoderma sp. LZ-2023a; assembly: GCA_034401795.1. NCBI lineage: Eukaryota > Metazoa > Mollusca > Caudofoveata > Chaetodermatida > Chaetodermatidae > Chaetoderma > Chaetoderma sp. LZ-2023a. The sequence goes on from CM067369.1 coordinate 143,435,061, forward strand.
GAGTCTTATGCTCCTAAAGTTCATGTCTGGACCCCACAAAACATACCAAGAAAGTACTGAACTTCCTATTTTTGGCCTTGATATCTCTAAAAAAAAACCCCAATGATTTTAACCACATTATATGTATTTGAACCATTTTAGACCTCCATGTTCCTAGCGTTGACTCCCAATAGCATCACTCAGGAAGTCCCAGACTTCCTGTATTTAGAAGTTAGTTGAAGCCCTGTTATATGTGTGTATGCATATGTATATGTATATATGTATGGATATATGTATATGTATGGGTATATATTTATATACATATGTATGTGTATATATACACACATATTTGTACTTTCTTGGTATGTTTTGTGTAGTACAGACATTGACTCTGGGAGCATAAAACTCCAGGACTTCCACTAATCTGTGAGTGGGTAGGGCTGTCCCTGCTTTGATGTTTACATAGATATATGCCACTATGTGCACAAACATAAAACACACGACATTCAAACACATATTTATGGCATTCATATTTACATATACGCATACATAGTTACTGACATAAATAAACATATATTATACATGTACTCCCTAATTACATCATTATCTTATTTTATTTAAATTTAGTTTGGAGTCGTTTATTATTAAATAGGACTTTTGTATGCTACTGACGGTTGGGTGGGGTGGTGTGGGGAGGGGCAGGGAAGATCTCATCACTGTAGTATAAAGTTGAGATAGTTGGAGTTGTTAAAGAATTGGTATATGTGTTTATGTTTAGACGTCTTACTTCAATTAATAGGTTAGGTTGGTTTATCGATAGTGGCGGTGGTGTTGTTGTTGGTGGTGGTGGTGGTGGTGATGGTGGGATGTACTAGGTTTGTATTATCATTAATTAGCAGAGAATCTGTGACCATCCGGTATAAATATATTAATTTAGTAGGTGCCGATCATAGATTCCCTGGCAATATTAAAAGATTTCTGCTTTAATATACTCTCGAGTATTCTTGTGCTGGTATTGTTCCATAGTTTTGTGGCTGTTATTGTAATTCGTCATTTTCCTATTTCTGTTCGTGTAACTTGAGTGTGTAGATTGTGTTTTGTCCTAGTTTTAATACCTTTTGTGACTTGAATATATTCTGGCCCTTTGCTGGTTTAGAAAAGAGTTTTCGTGCTTTCTTCTGTAGGCTTTGTAGTTTTGTTAGGTTGCTTTTGTGTGTATTCATCCAGATAGCATTACAGTAGGTGAGACGCGGAAGAACAAGGGTGCAGTATAGAGTTTTAACTGTAGCTGGTGTCATGTAAGGTTTTAGTCTTTGTATGACACCTATGCCTCTTGCCACCTTTGCTGTTACCCTCTCGATTTGTTTGGCCCAGGTCAAATGTTTATCCAAATATACTCCCAAAAATTTGGCAAATGTGGCCTCCTCAATTTCTTTTTTGTTTATGTAGATTTTTGAAATATCATATTTTTTTTAGTTTGAGATTTGTAAATAACATATAATTTGCTTTGTCAACATTCAACGATAATATGTTTAGTGAAAACCAGTTAGGAATTTCTTTCATTTCCTTATTTGCTTTTTTGTATAAGGTGTCTATGTTGTCATCGCAGCAAAAAGCATTTGTGTCATCAGCGAACAGTATTAATGACATGTGCTTGCATATGTTAGGTAGATCATTTATGTAAAGAAGGAACAGCAGAGGGCCAAGAATGAGGCCTAAGGAACACCACACGTTAATTGCCTGTCTTCAGACCATATCTCATTATATTGTACGCATTGTGTTCTTTTACTTGGGTAGTTCAGAAATCAGGTGAGTGCACGGCCTCTTATAGCACAATAGGCAAGTTGTTCTAGTAAGGTCTGGTGGTTGATGGTGTCGAAAGCTTTTGAAAGGTCCAAGAAGATGTCAATTATACTTTGGGTTCTTTTCCAATGAGTCAGTAATTTTTTTGCTCAATCTGACTATTGCATGTATTGTTGAATGTTTCTCACGAAATCTATATTGCGATTTGTATAAAATTTACTCTTTGTCCACGTAATTTGTCAGTCGATTGTACATTAGGCACTCTGGTAACTTGGAGAAAAGGGGAAGTATTGAGAATGGCCTGTAGTTTGAGAAATTAGTAGAATCTATGGCTTTATAAATTGGTGTTACGCATGCTATTTTTAGTTTTGATGGGAAAATGCCATGTGCTAGGGATAAGTTGCAAATGTGGCTGAGTAGGCTAAGGATATCCATAACACAGGGTTTATAAATACGCCACTTAAAACCATCGATTCCGGCACTTTTGGCTGGGATGAGTGTGCTTAGTGTTAAAGATCTCTTTAGTGTTAGTATGGCTGACGAAGAATGATGATTGATAGCCAGCTGCCTGCAAGGTAATCAGAAAATGTTTCCTTGGATGTTGATTGGATTTTGTTCGAAAGTTCTGGTCTTTTATTTACGAAATAATCATTGAATCCATTGGCAATTTCGAATTTATCTGTAATGGCCTTATTCTTGTGAAGAAAGGGTGTCTAGTGTGCTGTATTGGTCTTATTTAAAAGTGATTTCATGATTTTCCATGTTTCTTTTATGTCACTTTTAGACTGTTCGAATTTCTTGTGATAATATGTTTTCTTAGCTGTTTTTATTATTTGGTTTAATTCATTTCTATGTTTTTTAAACTGAATTTCATTGTTTCAGTTTGACACATGATAAATGTTAAATAAAGCTGGTGTGTTGTATGACAGGCAGCTATCAATCCATTTGTAAGCCAAGGTTTAGTTGGGTTGTGCTTATATTCGTTACTTTCTTTCATTGGAAAGCTCTGTTAAAAAAAATTGTGCAGATGTCATGAAATTTGGTGTAGGCATGCTCACAAGACTGAATGGCTGTTACTATGCTCCAATCGACCTCTGACATAGACATTTTGAATGTTTCAATGTTGACCTGACAGTAATCTCTCCATTAAAATTTGTTCAGCTCAAATTGTTTCTGATATGTTTGTTGCTTTTCTAGGAGAAATCTATGTAAATGATCCGAGAAAAATTCCGATATGAGTTTTACTGATATTGCGATTAAAATTATTGCAGAATATGTTGTCAATGACGGTCGCTGTAGATTCCGTTGTTCTAGTTGGTTTGGTTATTGTCAGATAGTAAAAGTAGGTATTTAATAAGTTAATGAAGTCTTTGGTATGACAACATTTCGTTTTATTTTCCTTTTGTATTAGATTCTGCTTAATGCTTCAATGAATTGTTTGTTGTCACTGTCAGGAGGCCTGTAGATTGTACCAACAATTTTATTTCTCCCTTTTTAAATCATAATTTCAATAAATATTGTTTCAATGTATTTTTCGATCTTCAGGACACACAGAATCCACTGGCCATGTCATCCCCGCCAGCAGTGGCTCGGTCATCAACATCGAAACCAACTTATTTAAATGGAAGGTTAAAGAGGCCATAGAAATCTACAAACCAGTGTTGGGAATTGGTACTATTTTTGTGATCAATGATTGATTTTATATACTAACCGATTATAAATTAATGATTGATCATAACAGGTTCTCATTTTTTACCCATTTTTAATGCTGTAATTATAGCATGTTCAAGGATAATTACCCCTTCCAAACCAAGTCGCAGGTATGACAGATTATAATTTAATTTAAGAAATAATCTGGTGAATATTTTGAAACTAATTTGACTGGAAGCTGTTGCTGCCTTAGGCAGCAACAGCTTTCAGTCAAATACGTTTCAAAATATTCAACATGTTATTGGTATGGTTGCTTTGAAATTGTTATACTATTTCAGTGCTGAAAGAAGTAGACTAAGGAGTAATACTATACAGTTGTAACAATTAAATTTAAATTATTTTCCAAAAAGTTTTCATTTTCTAGCTTGGCCAGTTAAAATATATTAATAAAGTCAATTTAGAAACAACCAAAATCGATTTCTGAAATCATGATCGATCGGTTGGTTGAACATGCAAACCAATCAATCATCGATCAAATCGATTAATCGGAACAACACTACTACAAACATCAACCAACCATGAACCGAGACAAGGGATACTGTATACCAGCAGTCTACCAGTCCATGCTGTCACGTGACTCCACAAGAACTGACCAGAGTGGGGTTGCCAGTGACCGTCAGTTAGTGCTGAAGAAGTGACCGAGATGGTCCCGAAAGCTACACTCAAACAATATCCACACCCCGGAGAGGTAACTAATGTTTCTTTATTATGAATCATACTGGGAGCGGGACCAATATTTTCGGAAATACTGTATCAACATGTTTGGATTGTTGTTTGTCATTGGATTAGATGTGACATCTGCGCCATCACAGGCACCCAGGTGGCCTTTTAAAATGCAACTAGGTGTGGTATCAGAGCCAGCCCATAACATGGTTAATACATGCATGTGTATAGGAGTGTATGGGTGTTATATGTGTATATATGTGTATTATATGTACTGTAAGAGGCTGTACAATTTTTGTGTAAGAATATCACACATGTATTGTACATAATATTATAATGTTAATTACAAATATCTATTAAATGGAAAACTTGTACAGTAGTGAAATAACCATCACCACCACCACCACCATCGTCATCATCACAGTCATCATCATCATCATTTACGAGGCATACGCCATTGGCTTGTTATCGCCTCAGTGTTTTTGGTATAGTATGGCTTGCCCTATCCAATTCAAAAGTTCCTTCTTAGAAAAAAATATCTACTCTGTTCTTGAATGATTTGACTTTTATTGCTTAATTAAGTTTCGTCGAAACTGTCAATATTTCAGTAGCATTAGAACCAAGCCTTTAGTTCTGTTTTGTGGAAATCATAGACACAGCCACATGTTTCGGACTAGGTGTGGTAACCGCACTGCCAAAGAATATTAACATACATGTATATTATCTCCACCTCTTGTACAATGTAGTAGCTTGTAAGATGTAAAATAAGATTAAGCCTGTGTGTGGAAACTTCGCCAGTCGAACTTGTACATATTGTAAATTACAGAGATGAGCATAAACATGTTGAAACTATTCAAACACTACCACCCCTTCTCTCTTCCAGAATTTGCAAGAAAATGTAACACAAACTATTGTCGGGACAATAAAAAACCATCTGGCGTATGTCCTGAGATTATGCTGATGGTGATGATGATGATGATGATGATGATGATGATGACGAGAGGTTTTGACATTGCTATGTGTTTTTACTTTTAATCCTAGATATTGTATATTAGAACTTGATAGGTATTTTTCAGGGATGTGCATGCCCAGCACGCGTCGACTGTGGTCTGCCGCCTATAGCTGCTAGACACTGGTTTAATCGTTGTTTGATGGAATGCACATACCCTGATTTAAGCATCAGCTGTGGTGTGCCGCCTACATTTGAAAACCAGCTTATGCTGCCATTTTAACTTTAGGTTCTTTGCTTCCACAATGTGTGGTGGTACGTGATTCCAGATTGGTGTGGTACGCTCTGAAAAGAAGTACTTTCTTAAGTTAGTGTTACAGCTTTGGACTGCTAGTTTGAAGCTTTGACCACGGGTGATACATATGTGGGGTTTGTTGAAGATATGGGATGAATCAGCATTGTAGACGTTTCATGTCAGTTTGTACACCTCGACCAGGTCTTCATGTGCTCTGTGATACTTCAGAAAGAACAAATTTAATGATCTCAGTCTAGTTTCATAACTAAGATGTTGTTTGTCAGGGACTTGCTTTGTCGCTCGGCATTGTATTCTCTCTAGTGTTCATGGCTGTAGGGTTCCTAAACCGAGTTACAGTATTCTAATGTAGGTCTGACTAGTGTTTTGTTTTGCAGTAGCAATGTTTTGGCGTCCAGATAGGTAAATGTTCTTTTTATAACGCCGCGTATACTATTTGCCTTAACAACGATATATTTCTATCCTCCTCTGTGTGGATCTTCCACTTGATTAGAGCACCCACAACCACATTTGGCGTGCATTTTCATGACTTTCCTGGTTCGTGGTTCACTGACATGGTTCTTGGTTCCTGTGTTTTCGTGTTCCAGAAGTAAAAAATTGAATGACAGTAACCAAGTTTTGATCTCGTTTCGCCCTTACCGAAGGTTAATGGTTCATAAATTTCAAGAAGTCAGCGCATTGGCTTGTTTTGTTAAACTGCTCTGATAAATCGCCAAGACAAGAAAAAGCTGCTAATAGGATTGATTTAAAGGAGTCCAGAGAGTAAAGAGGAGATACACCTAGAATTGCAAAGACTTCTGTAGCGTAGATCGCTCAGGCGAGTACGGACCGACCAGGATTACACGGGTACAAAATGACCCAATCTGAGATGCTCCAGCCACATCCCCGTTGGTATATAGGTCTGTGCGTGTAGCCAACCAAGAGAACACTCAAATAATTAGAGTCCGCAAAAGTGCCCAGTACCATGTGCGCGTCATTAGAGATAGCTTATGCACGCTGTGTGCATTAAGCTTTCCCTATATAAATAGTTGCGCATGCTATCTAATTCCTGAATACGGGCCCAATTCATTGCGTCTTGGTATCGATCAAGACCAGGATTCTTCGGGAAAAACGCATCTGTTAACAGAATTGAAATCTATTCAGGGATGGCAGAGATCAGTAAATTTAAATTAGTGATAGATATGTTTACAAGTTGGTAAGATCAGCATCGCGCATGAGTTAGGTAGCATGACATCATAAACGCATCACTGGTTTATGCTAACTTGTTATAACTTGAGTGGTCAGATCTACCACGTCATGCACTGATTGGCTGTCATACCCTATAAAAGGAGCTGATTCTGCCGTAATCGTCAGTCAGAAAGACAGTGACAGAGTGGGTAGTCATTCTGCAGGATCATGTAGAGTGCATCTTAGACAATCTACACCAACATATATCAAGTCTGAACTTGCGCCCCACTTCATCACTTTGCCCACATTGCCGTACTCAAGTTTTTATACAGCCCTCAGCCGGGGGCTAAAAAACTAAATTCTAAAATCAGGTTGCCCAAACACCAACTAGTGAGAACCCATCCATGTACGAGTGTGGTTTTGCCCATTCTCGGTATGGAGTACGAGTGGCCTGCCGAACCACGTCGAATTAGTGGAAACAAAATGAATCACATTTCTAGGTGCACTATATTTTAATATTTTCGTCACTGCTTGGGAATATTGCCCTCCATGCTGTCAGTGAGCTAGATAGCATGGATCGTCTTGTGCCATACACCTATTACCTGTCTCTCCATCAATGGAGGCAACTTTCATCAGTACCTGTTATGGGTACGCCCACAGAGCTGCAAATTAGACTTCTATTATGTTATAAGTGTCTATGACTCTGAAGTGCCCATATCGCTGAATATATCACTTCTACTGACAATATCGCCCACAGACGCCAACATGCGCTTGAAATCATGAATGTAGTTGTTCACTTCGCCCACAGACGCCCACACATGCTGATTTCTAACAGGCGCTCCTCCCACAGATGTCTACTTGCGCTGATGACTAACAAGTGCCCACACCAACTTCGTCAACAGATTCCTGAATGTGCTGATGACTAACAGGCGCCCAATAACTTTTGTGTTATAAGAACGGACCTTGCACTGATTATTAATAGGTGCTTATCTTTAATGTAGTATAGTTATTTCATTTTCATATGTAGCACCTATTACAAGTAGGTGCCTCAGGCCAGTTTGACCTCCTTACATTGTACACTGTATAGATACGGCGAGTACCATTTTAGTATTTTCACTGTATATTTTCATTATTATTACTTTTTCAAGTTAGCTTAAAAAGTTATACCTTTTATTAAAATGTGCACACGCCCAAAACTAATACTAAATAGCTACATTAATACGTACATCTAAACCTTCTAATATATGGCAACATAATTTCACTAGTCGTCTCCCATGCCCACGCAGCCTGGGATATGGTGACTAATCCTAACTAGTGTTAAGCTCAGGTATTTTGTTAGTATAGGGTCCCTAGGGACAACTGCTCAAATGAAGAGAGCTGTTTTATTGTAAAGCCTCTTTCCCGGCGGTGTTGCTATGCTACATAAGCACGCCAGATTTACATAATTGACCATCAACTCAAGGCCTTCTAAATTACTTTTTGGAGCAGCTGTCTCTTTCACAACCTCTGGCCATCTGGCCCAACTAATTGTCTGGTAATTCCCTCCACCGGTTTGGCTAGCGCCGAATCGCAGCGGTTACCAGACGGTGAAAATCTAAATGTTGATGTTTCACACGCATGCCACTTGTACCCGCAATTGTACCTAGTAGCTAGTCTTTAAGCCATAAGTAGGATTCACTGCGCAAACATAATTATAGTAAGTACGTCCTAGCAGTGGACCTCATGGGCAATTTACATAACCCTAAATGCAGCTAAACGTTAACTTCAGGGAGTGAGTCTCATATGGTTCACTCTCGTCATACTTGGTGATGACCAAGATCACAATTCGCAGACTAATTGAATGGTGAATGGGAGACACCCAAAATGCTCTCTATGGCTTCAAGGAAGGTCGCCAATATCTGCTACCCGTTTCCTCAGCCGTCACCGTAACTAGATACATTACTTTCTTATGCTTTTGTCTGTTATCTGTCCATGTCTTGTTATATGTGGTTGTGCTGACGCGAGGAGTGGGAGCCACTCATCGGCTTAATGGACTCGTCACCCGACAACATTGTATGCGCCGTCAACCTGAGGGAGGAGTCCAGTGGGTACGTGCCAATATAGGCTACCCAGACTATTCCGCCAGGAACACAACCTGTTACTATTTTTTTAAGTAGGCGATAGGCCATTAGAGGCACTAATTCCCTATGTGTTTGGACGAAATAACTAAAGGTTGACTTAGCGGCAATGACTAAATCAGTATCAAGAATAAGAGGTGATAGGGTCAGATTCTGTAGAAGCCGGCACTCCACCTCCACATGATACAGAACGCAACCCTTGAAACTTATATAACACTATGATAATATAATATAATATACATTGTGCATTGGTTTCAATGGGTAGTAAAGCTTCGGCCATGCTCTCTCCTCCACTTCGGCGTTGTAGGCATTTTCCTGTGACGGAGGCCCGTGCGAGGCATTTTCCTCCCGCAAAACCAACTTGTTGGCCCGCCTGATGGATTAGTTCATATTAAATTAATTAGCTGCGCCAGGACACCTCCTTTGCAGGGGTACCTATTGTATAATTAAGAATAGGATAGGTATCTTCGGCGAGAAATAATTACAGCCAGTGCATTATATCTCATTTATATTATACTTAGTTGACTATCTAATATTGTCATCAGTATTAACTTCTCATAAGCCGGTCCTCGACTCGCTGGCAATATGTCTTTTTTAGCAGTATTCTTTCTAAGTAACACCATGCAGCGTCATTCAGGCTACACCAGCAGTCAGGACGATACAGTGGTCGCCTGGCCCCATGGGAATAATGCCATTCCGCTGACCCTGCGGTAAGATTTTGTGGTCGCCAGTGCCACGCTCGTCCCTCCCTCAACCAAACCCGAGGCTAGCATTGTCGGGACGGCGCTGAAATGCCGGATACCAAGGAGCTCGATGGACGGTAAGACGCTGTATCTCCACTTCTAAGGAAAGTAACTGAGCAAGGAAATGAATATTCACACATTCTAATACTAGGCGACTTTAATTTCCCAAAGATAAACTGGGACTCCTGGACAGGAGATACAAAGCAGGAAGCTTTCATGGAGAGTGTGCACGACAGCTTCTTATTCCAGATGGTCAGTAAACCAACAAGTGAGAGGTGCAGATAAGCCTAGTCTGTTGGATCTGCTGCTTACTAATCATGAAGGTATCGTAACAAACATGGAGTATGAATCACCTCTCGGCAGCAGCGACCATACAGTCCTCACTTTTAATGTCGTATGTGACTATGCAGAAGTGAAAGGCGGTGATAAACGACTAAATTATGACAAAGGGAAAAACTCTGCAAGGACAAACTGCTAGAGGACATTAATTTGTATTACACTGAAAAAGAGCCTCTACCCCTAACATAATATTACTATTTCTAATGGACAAAATTGAATTCCTGGAGGAGGGTTTTATAAACAGACAAACCTCTATACTTCAAACTAGAATCTGTTTATAAGACTTAATAAACTCTGTACTACTGGATCATGAAAGTGTGACGACGGTTGCTATCATATGATCGTAAGATCATACATAGCAATCACATTTCTATACAATCACGTTAGCTTATGTCACCCGCAACATATTTGGACTCCAAATCTGCTACAATATAGGTAGACAGATTGTTATTCAGTCTTGCATGCTTTCAGGTTGATTTAATGAAATAAATTACTTCATGTCAATTATAAAAGCGTAGGGGATATTCGTAATCGAGATTTACATTTATACAAAATTTATATCAGTTAGAATTAAGATAATTGTATTTGTTATTATGATTAGGTTATAATCAATGTAGATTTCATTATTTATAAAATGTATGGAATCTCTATGGATTATTTGAGCAGTTATGTAGGAGTTACTAATCAACATGTTGTTGTATATCCGCGTGATCCAGACGGGTCACAATACATTGTGTGCCTGTGTTAAAATCGTCACCTCGACAAGCATTCGGTGGGTGGCCTTCGTGAGAGTTAGTTGCGCCTTAGCGAAGTTGTGATGTAGGCAGCCATCGTTTCACATGTATATATTTCTACGCTGGCCATATACACCGCCGTGGCTGAGAGAATGTTTCGATTGTGAAGTTCAAATATAAAAATGAGTTTATCAGCAGTCCTCATACAGATTCGTAAATAGATATGGGCGCCATCTCAGTTTATGGCCCATTAACAGTTAATTCACGTTTGTCCAGTCAATATACGTTTTGATTTGTGGGCACAATATGTTTCCATTGAGCATTTACAACAGCTATACTACATTCAGGTCGTATATTATTGATTTATTATATGAAAATTTTATATTGATTGTTGTCATAACTATTAACACATTAATTAGGTTAATATTTTCAAGGTTAAATTCTGAACCAAGAACCGTTAAGTCTTAAGTTTATCGACATAAAATCATACATGCTGCCATAAACTCTGGGGATTATCCGATGGTCAATATCCATCCCAGGTTCTAAATGATTCAGTAGTCGATAGTGGTCTTATGGATCAGATCGAATGGGGATCATTTTCAACTTGGATAGTGGATGTACCCGGATATCATCTTACATTAATTTTGAGCGTTTATGATTTCTGAAGTGAACTAAATCGTCTGTGATATTCTTTGAGGATTGATATAAATGACATTGAATCGAAAAATCAATTTGATGTGATTGTTATCAAAACTCAAAGAAAGAGCAGGGATTGGATCAACCAGGATCAATCCGTTGGATCGATAATGGTCGTTTCGATCTAGATATGACTTCAAGGATTAGAGTTCTTGTTTTGAGTCAAATTAGTTTATGAATATACAATGTAAGACATTGAGGGTGTCAGTAGTTATAATTTTGAAATCCTGCTTCAACAGAATCATTTTATATTCATATAATATATCAATTGTAACAATCATGTCAACTGTACAATACTGCTATAATTTTACAACAGATCAGAAAGTAGGCAAGAATGAATAAATACTATTTTTCAAATCTGTCTTTGTTTATTTCCTCTTAATTACCACCATATTTTGAATCAATAGGTTAAAGTTCAAATGCTAATACAGATTACTCTTCCATACGTCGAGCCAAGATAAGGAAGTGTTGGAATTCACCTCAAATCGGTCCCATAAGCTTTCCGTCGAATAAAAGGGTTAACCATTGATAATGGAAATCATTTATATACCCCTAAACATCTATTCTATCGTTTCCATTTTGGGTTAAGCATTTTGGCAAAATAAAATATCCGGTAATCATTTGATTAATGACGTCATAATCATTACTGAGGTTTTGTCTTTTGGATAAAACGCATTGGTGTTTCACATTGTACAGTAATCTAATCCACGCCAACGTCGGCTAATTCCCTTACATGGGGGCTCGTTCAAAGCAAAATAATTGTCAATATAATCCTCGGATTTAATAATCAAGTTTTTGACTATTTATTTTAAGTGATTCTGAATGGTTATTTGAACAAAGATTAGATATTTTTGGAGATTTTTCATTGAATTAGGTGATTTGTTTATTTTTATATTTTTTTTATATTAACGGACAACAAATGACACATTTTATTTAAACAGGACATATCTGCATAAGACAGTCGATGGACTATTCACTGTTACCGCATAAATTAAACAGTTGAATAAATGTATTATATATTTAATCATCACCTTTTTATTTCAGGCTAAATTCAATTTCTTGTAGATACTAATTTTGAAAGTTGTTTTTCTTTCAGGTTTCAGATAATTCTAAACGATAAAACTTTATAAATATAGTAACGCCAAATTCAGCATTGAAAGGTTTAAAAAAAAGTCGCGCTCACTTAGTTGTTGTCAGAGGTTTTTTTATTTAAATATTTAATTTAGTGTTATGTATTTAGCTATAATTAAATAATTAAGTAATTAAATACGTTAAAAATGGTTTCAATGTTAAAAAATTGATTTATATTATACTGCGTTGTTAACCGGAACTGCGGATACATTAGTGGGGCTTATTATATAGTAACTACGTACGGTTAGGTTAACAAACTGTTATAAGATTTAATTTTGAAAACCTCATTTAATAAAATCGTACTGTTAAATTTGTTCATAAAATTTGTCGATTAAAATCATAAATGAAGTTTATATTACTAGCTTAGTCTCGAGCTTGTAATTTTGATTCTTATCCACAACCAAACTTCCATATTACATATTTGATTGAGCGAGGTGCCACAATAGAATCAGCTAAAAATCTTGCATTAGAACACTTGAGAAATGAAACAGTAGTGCAAGATAAAATATTGTTATACTGCTGTAGTGGCATAAATGATATCTTGTTGACATTTACCTCTAAATACGGGCATGAAACAGTGCCATCATCAACACCTGTGGAATCAATCTTAGACAAAATAACAGAGTTAAAATCAGTTATTGAATTGGAAAGACAAAACTTAGTTTTTATGTTTATTGAAATTCCAGGTTGCTCAATAATTGACTATACTAATTACAAAATAAAGGACGGCCGATTAACAGGTTGCTCGTTCACAAGCAAACAGTTAGCTGAACACCACAGCGCAATTAATCATAACACAGTTGTATTGAAAAAAAATTTGCGTCAACTAAACAAACTTGGAAATTTCCGACCCATCACAAACTTTGAATTTGTATTATGGTCGAAATCTTGTAATTTTTTTACTAAAAAATCAAGAGGTCGCTCTAATAGATTCAAGGTGGACAAATTTGAAACTAATTATGACATCCTATATGACGGATTACACTGTGTATCACACGAAAAACGAAATTGGTATAGAGCATTAGTATCAGCATTTAGATCTGGATCGCTCAAGTTCTAATTAAAGGTAGATAATTCATATTAATTACTATATATATATATATATATATATATATATATATATATATATATATATATATATATATATATATATATATATATATATATATATATATATATATATATATATATATATATATATATATATATATATATACTAACAGTTATCCCCCTTGCTATCTATTATTTATTATTCTTTCAAATAAATACATTATGGAAGCGTTTATAAGTGGATTTGAACGAAATCCATCTATTTCATGGATTGAAACTGTTGGGAAAAAGTTTTTACTGGCGTTATGTAATCACTACCAATTACCCACACCACACCCTGTGCTTAAACCTGATTTATTACAGTTTACTATCAAGGGTTTAACAGACTTGGGACGTTTTTGAGGTTGATGAAGAACAGGATCACAACCCTGCTTCTCCTTTCAATGAAAGACGTCAAACACCACCAATTGCTGGAGCCAGGCCCAAGGATATTAATAATGTCAACCCTAAACAACTATATGGTCATCCAGATTCTTTATCAGATGACAAACTTCGAATGCAGTTTAAGATGGCAGAAATGGCTCTGGAAGGAAAACGCCTTGACCATCAAAGGGCAGAAATGGAATTCAACAGACCTGCGGCTCCTCCACCATTAAATCATACCCATGCATTTAGCATTGCACACGAAAGACATGCTGTACCTAAATTTTGGGAACGTGAACCTCAATCATTTTTGACAGTTTTGAGCAGGCATGCATAGACAATGCCTGGCCTCCCGTTCATTGGGCAGCATTGGTATGCACAGCACTGATTGGACGAGCTCAAAAGGCTGAAGGATCATTACCAGCTGACGACCGGTCTGACTATAACAAGGTAAAGTCTTGTGTCCTTCTGGAATATTCCAGGATCCCAGAAGCATACCGTCAGGAATTCCGAAATAAAAACATCATTAGATACAATTACCCAGGAACAGCAAAGCATCTGCGTCAATGTTTTATGAATTGGGTTAACTCAGAAAAAGTAATGTCTCGAGAGGAATTACAAGAACTATGTATTCTTGAACAATTCAAAGAAATACTTCCAAATCCTGCACGAGCTTATTTAGATGATAAACCTGAAATAAGATCAGTCGACACAGCAGCAGAAGCGGTTGAACACTGGAGTATGTCGCGAAATCGATCGTACATAGCATCAAATAATTCCCCAAATAATAACAATGATAAAGCACAAAATAACGGACATCAAAATAAATCAGGGTATAAGTCAGAACAGAAACAACCGTGAACATGCGACGTCACCCTCTCAAAATAATAAAGCGGTTAAAAATCGTGATCAGTCACCGAGTAATAGTAAATGTTACAATTGTGGCACCAGTTCCTGTCATAATACTTCGAGATACGGGGGCTAACCAATCACTGATCTTGCGTTCAGCTCTCCCATTCTCAAATGAGACTTACACCAGTAATAGCGTTTTAATCCGAGGTGTAGGAATGAACTTTTTGAAAGTTCCATTACATAAAATCCAGCTACACTCAGATAGTAAAAAACAAGACGTTATAGTTGGTGTCCGAGAGAAATTACCAATAAAGGGTATTTCTTTCATTTTAGGTAATGAATTAGCTCGAAATCTTTTGAATAGTGATGCTGCGTTGGCAGTAGAGTGTAATGCATTACCGATTGTGTCTGATACGCCAGTAACTGATCCTGTAGGAGCTGAGGTGGATCTCTATGGTTTCCCTCTATGCGTCGTGACGCGTAGCCAAAGCCGGGATCAAATGGCAGGTGAGGTTAATACCGGAATGGATTCAGACATAACAACAGCAAAAAACACTTATAAGTGGGTCACATTTGTGGAGAGATCCTGAACTTGAGCTAAGTTCAGGTGAGCTAGCATGATTACAAATGAAGAATCAGAAATTAAGACGATTAGTTCCTGTTGTCAAGGACAAGGAGGAACGTCTTAATTACCTCATCTGTTACTGGTGGGATAGCGGGATCCTGCGACGTAAGTGGACACCAAGAAATGCAAAAACTGATGATGCTTCACAAATTATCGAACAGATAGTACTTCCGGTTGAATATCGTCATAAAATCATATCAAAAGCACACAATGGTCCCGGTTGTGGAAATCATTTCGGAAGGAAGAAAACGACAGCGATCATCACATGTAATTTTTATTGGCCCAAAATACATGGTGATGTGGTTAAATTTTGTAAATCATGCCGAACCTGTCAAATGGTCGGATAACCTAATCAAGCAATTCCAGTGGCACCATTAAAACCAATTCCGGCGTTCCAAACTCCTTTCTACCGCATAATTCTAGGTTGCGTAGGAGCAATGCCTAAAACGAAAGCACAAAATCAGTACTTACTAACAATTATGTGTGCCTCAACTCGTTTCGCGGAGGCGATTCCACTCAGAAATATTACAGCGAAATCAGTGGTAAAAGCGTTGATAAATTTTTTTTACAATTTTCGGCTTACCACACGAAATACAATCTGACCAAGGCTCAAATTTCACGTCAACCGTCTTTGCACAGGTTTGTCAAGAAC
The DNA here is from genome assembly GCA_034401795.1 of Chaetoderma sp. LZ-2023a. Lineage (NCBI taxonomy): Eukaryota > Metazoa > Mollusca > Caudofoveata > Chaetodermatida > Chaetodermatidae > Chaetoderma > Chaetoderma sp. LZ-2023a. The sequence goes on from CM067369.1 coordinate 143,451,007, forward strand.
TTGGCATTAAACATGTCATGTTGACGGCATATCATCCTGAATCACAAGGCGCGTTAGAACGCATGCATCAAACATTAAAATCAATGCTTAAAAAGTGTTGTCATGAGAGTTTGCGAGACTGTGATGAAGGGGTTAATTTATTAATGTTCTATTTACGGGACACTGTAAATGACTCATTAGGATATTCACCTAATGAATTAGTCTTTGGTCATACAGTACGGAGTCCATTAACAGTACTTAAAGAACAGTTATTAACACCCCAGACTGACCATAATCTTATTGATTACGTCACAAAATTACGTACCCGTTTACATTTTACTCGTATATATGCGGCTGCAAATTTAAAATCAGCGCAAGTAGATCAGAAGACATGGTATGATAAAAACGAGCGTGAAAGACATTTTGCCATTGGTGACAAAGTATTAAAGCTGACAACAGTAGTAAATAGTCCTCTTAAAGCAAAATATGAAGGTCCATATGTTATTGTTAGTCGCGACGGAGATTTAAACTATGGGGTTAAGACACCAGGTAAACGCAAAGCTACTCAGTGTTGCCATGTTAATTTACTACGCGAGTATGTTGAATGCGATAATATTTCAGATGAAAATCAAAATGTAGTGTCAATTGTTCAGGTCGATTCAAAGGTTTTTAATCTAGACGATGCAATTGACCTATTGTCAGCGGCAACAAGTTTTTGCGACCCAAAAACGTATAACTCTGGAGTGTTAGATAATGTACCAGATAGCCTTAGTTATCTCCCCTTTGATCATAGACAAGATGTGGTGAACTTAATACAAGAATTTCCCGTATTATTTACAAACACACCAGGACGAACTAATGTAATTAAGCATGATATTGATGTAGGTGATGCGAGACCGATCAAATTGGCTCCATATAGAACAAATCCTACAAAATCTGAGATCATTGATCAAGAAGTCGCCTATATGTACGCAAATGGTATAATCCAGCCGAGTAACAGTCCCTGGAGTAGTCCATTCATATTGGTACCTAAACCAGATGGTACTTTCCGTTTTTGTACGGATTTTCACAGGGTTAACAGCGTAACAGTCGCAGACGCCTTTGTTATTCCCCGAATCGATGATTGTATTGACAAGATCGGAAATGCTCGATTTGTTACTAAATTTGATCTCTTAAAGGGTTACTGGCAAGTCCCGCTGACAGATCGTGCTAGACCTATATCAGCATTTGTCACAAATAATTCACTATGGGAGTATCGCATGTTACCATTCGGGTTGAAAAACTCTGGAGCTACTTTTCAGTGACTAATGAATACTCGTGTCGTTTCAATTCAAAATTGTGATTCATACATTGACGACGTCATCATATATTCCAGTAATTGGAAATCTCACGTAGATACTATTCGTGAATTTTTTTCTCGAACTAAAGAAGCAGGCTTAGTTATAAATTTAGTTAAGAGCGAAATAGCTAAAGCAGTAATGACATATTTAGGTCATGAGGTTGGTCAAGGTCAAGTTCGTCCTAAATCTGCGAAGGTGGAAGCCATACATAATTACCCTGCTCCCACAAATAAGAAAGAAATTATGCGTTTTCTAGGCATGGCCTAAGACTTAAGAAAACGTCCCATTTAATTGGACACGTGAGTGTAAAGACGTTTTCGATAAGATCAGAGCTATATTGTATTCAAGTCCAGTCCTTATGGCACCAAATTTCAACAAGCCGATGAAATTATTAATCGATGCAAGCGATCTTTGTGCAGGTGCCGTTTTAATACAAACTGACAATGAAAATAATGACCATGCAGTATGTTATTATTCACGCAAATTCGATAAGCACGAGCTATGCTATTCCACAGTTGAAAAAGAATGTTTAGCGTTAGTCATTGCCTTGCAACATTTTAACATATATCTATGTTCAACTCGTTTTCCAATCGACGTCTACACGGTACACGGATCATAATCCATTAACTTTTATACAACGTATGTTGGGCAAAAATCAGCGTATATATCGTTGGAGTTTGACAATTCAACCCTATTGTCTCAATATCATACACATAAAAGGTCGCGATAATGTACTGGCCAACGCTCTGTCACGCTCCTTTTAAGGCAAAAGTCAATATCAACGCATGAATTTTTTCCCCCCTTTTCACCTCACATGGTGATCAATTTATTTCTCGTAAGGTTGTTTAGATTTTTTATTTAAGAATAAAAAAATCTATTGAAATATCGGTCTTAGCTAAGGTTAGGCAGTTTTAATGGTGGGCATAAGCTACCGACTTGCCTAACTCTAGATATTTTTCGGCAATTTTTTTCCAACCGCTAGTTGCGTCTAATTCATCCTAACGAGCTAGAATTTACGGATTAAAATTGGGAAACTTGGATTTTTCAGTGATTTTTCTTTCAATCAGAATTTTTGATCCGTGTGCGGTGAAATTTTGCAATTTTATTTTGCGTAATCAAACAAGGATGATAATTTCGGGTAAAAATGGCCTGTTGACTAAGCCAATGTTAAAAATCCTGAACTTGGCTAAAATACGATTAGGTATTGGATATAATCAGTAAGATTTTGTTTTTGTTTTTCAGATCATATTACACAGTTGAGGATCAGAGGATGTATTATAAATTAACAGAATACTGTATATGTTTAATTTTCAGGAAATTATGTATTGTGCATAAATATTATGTTTTTCATTTGACATTGACACATGGACAAATTATATTTTATTTTATTTTATTTGCTTTATGTATCTTCTGATCTACCTAGATAAACTTTTTGCATTTTATTAGGAAAATATGAATAATTTTTCCAAAAATTATTTTTAACGTTCACGTAAATTAATAAATAGTGGAATTCCACTTAAAGTATTCACGTTTCAAGAGATTTTTTATTTTTTCTTTAAATTTAAGTTTAAACCATTTAATGTTTGTTTAATATAGCTTAATTAAACTGATTACGTTTATACGTCATCCCAAACACTAATAGCAAGTTCTACTTTTATTAAATGGGAAATTTTCTCTCCCATCCGTTTAATTTTTGTCTTTGAAAATATAAGACAAAAATTTTATTTTGGTGGGGGCATGTGACGACGGTTGCTATCATATGATCGTAAGATCATACATAGCAATCACATTTCTATACAATCACGTTAGCTTATGCCACACGCAACATATTTGTACTCCAAATCCGCTACAATATAGGTAGACAGATTGTTATTTAGTCTTGCATGCTTTCTTGTTGATTTAATGAAATAAATTATTTCATGTCAATTATAAAAGCGTAGGGGATATTCGTAATCGAGATTTACATTTATACAAAATTTATATCAGTTAGAATTAAGATAATTGTATTTGTTATTATGATTAGGTTATAATCAATGTAGATTTCATTATTTATAAAATGTATGGAATCTCTATGGATTATTTGAGCAGTTATGTAGGAGTTACAAATCAACATGTTGTTGTATATCCGCGTGATCCAGACGGGTCACAATACATTGTGTGCATGTGTTAAAATCGTCACCTCGACAAGCATTTGGTGGTTGGCCTTCATGAGAGTTAGTTGCACCTTAGCCAAGTTGTGATGTAGGCAGCCATCGTTTCACGTGTATATATTTCTACGCCGGCCATATACACCGGTGTGGCTGAGAGAATGTTTCGATTGTGAAGTTCAAATATAAAAATGAGTTTATCAGCAGTCCTCATACAGATTCGTAAATAGATATGGGCGCCATCTCAGTTTAGGGCCTATTAACAGTTAATTCACGTTTGTCCAGTCAATAAACGTTTTGATTTGTGTGCACAATATGAACTTTCATCCAAGAATCTCTCCATGACTTTGGGTCATTAATATCAGCTATAGCCAGGTCTCCAGCTCCTGGTAATATCATCTGTAGCCAGGTCTCCAGCTTCTGGTAATATCATCTGTAGCCAGGTCTCCAGCTCCTGGTAATATCATCTGTAGCCAGGTCTCCAGCTCCTGGTAATATCATGTGCAGCCAGGTTTCCAGCTCCTGGTAATATCAGCTATAGCCAGGTCTCCAGCTCATGGTATTGTCATCTGCAGCCAGGTCTCCAGCTCCTGGTAATATCATTCGTAATCATGTCTCCAGCTCCTGGTAGTATCATCCATGACCAGATTTCCAGCTTCTAATAATATCGTGCGTAACCAGGTCTCCTGGTCATCATTAACTATCACCGGATAACCAGCTCCTGGTTAACGTGGTTGTGGGTCAGATAACCAGCTTCTGGCCATTCGCTAATCCATCACATCTTTAGCTTCTGGCGGCCCGTGGCCAGGCCTATTCAGCATTTCAGATCCACCTACATCATAAGATAAATTCCGGTCGTTTATATTTTTGTGTTACGGGTTCGTCTGGGTGCATCCACATCTTTTCGTCGTCTTCAATACGATATCAGATTCGTATTGTGATCATTCGTCCGCAGGACCCTTTTGCCTTCAAGCCGCAAAGAAATGACTGTTTCCATTGAGCATTTACAACAGCTATACTACATTCAGGTCCTATATTATTGATTTATTATATGAAAATTTTATATTGATTGTTGTCATAACTATTAACACATTAATTAGGTTAATATTTTCAAGGTTAAATTCTGAACCAAGAACCGTTAAGTCTTAAGTTTATCGACAAAAAATCATACATGCTGCCATAAACTCTGGGGATTTTCCGATGGTCAATAGCCATCCCAGGTTCTAAATGATTCAGTAGTCGATAGTGGTCTTATGGATCAGATCGAATGGGGATCATTTTCAACTTGGAGAGTGGATGTACCCGGATCTCATCTTACATTAATTTTGAGCATTTATGATTTCTGAAGTGAACTAAATCGTCTGTGATATTCTTTGAGGATTGATATAAATGACATTGGATCGAAAAATCGATTTCATGTGATTGTTATCAAAACTCAAAGAAAGAGCAGGGATTGGATCAACCAGGATCAATCCGTTGGATCGATAATGGTCGTTTCGATCTAGATATCTTCTTCTTCTTTTCGATCGCTGGTATCACACATGGAGAGCTGTTCTCAAGACGAAATCTGTGGTTTTCTGCAGTTCTTCCACAGGCCCATACAGCTTTTCAAGAAGAGGTTGACAAACCCCAGATCTCTTCTCTCAGCAGCTGACACGTACTGCAACATTGAAGTATGTGCTCTGTGGTCTGTTCTGCTTCTCCACAAGGACAAGCGGGCGATGTCGTAAGGTGGAACCACCTGTACATGTGTTGGTTTAGTCTGTTGTGTCCAGTTCTGAGACGAAAAATGGTCACTTGCTCTGGCCTCGAGAGATGATGGTAGGCATCTTCTGATTGAGACGTTCTATAGAGTGACTTCATCTCTGTATGGGTAACCATGTTTTCTGTCTGATTCTCTTCTGCACCCACCTTTGCCATCTTGTCTGCTTCCTCATTTCCTTGGACTCCACAGTGTGAGGGGATCCACTGCAATGCTATCCGAAAGCATTTGATGGTTTGTAGTGCTTCTTCAAGTTGTGGCAGCTTACCTTTGGTGATAGCCTCAAGGACAGAGCGGACATCAGATAAAAAGACAATCTGTGCAATAGGGTCTGCTGTTCTGCTGATGGTATTAGCTGCATGAACCAGTGCTTCGACTTCAGCTCTGTAGTTTGTGCAGTGTTTGCCCGTCGGTATTGCAGCTGACTCATGTTGTCCGTTTGGATACTGTATGTGCAGTCCGGCACCTCCGCTCCTAATTGGCTGATCCATCTGTGTAGATCCTTATCCATGTCTCCTGAGGGTACATTTCTTCTAGCATGGCTAGGGTCAGGGCCTTCACGCTCACATCACTGTGTTCATCTTTGGTTGTGAGATGAGGTACTGTGGTGCGAATAGCTATGCTCTCTAGTTTGTTTTCCCAGGGTGGAGGATCAAGGGTGTGGTTTGGGTCTTCTATTTGTGCTGGCAACATTTCTTGGTGTTTCCTTTGAAGTGCTTTTGTCTCTTTCACAAAACTTGATCTTTTAAGTCTTCCTGATGACAGCTGTGCTTGCCTGATCTTCATCGGGTGGTTGCTGAACGAATTGAACTTTGCAGCTTGGATCAGTGCTTTGCATTCCCTTCATTTGCTAAGTGTGGGGGGGATGCCTACTGTCTGCTCCATTTTTTCTATTGGTGTTGATCTCATTCCACCAGTGATGATGCGCAGTGCCTGGTTTTGTACTCTGTCGAGGTTCTGTTGATGAGATTTAGCAGCTGTCATCCATGAGCTGGATCCATACTCAAGGTGTGGTCATACGACACCTAGGTAGATGGTCTTGAGGATCATTTCATTGGCATCCCACCTTGTTCCTGCCAGCTTCCTCATGATGTTTAGCTTTCTTCTGGCCTTTGCCTCTGCATGTGCTCCTTCCATGTTAATCTTCTGTCGTAGGTGACTCCCAGGTATGTCTGCTGGTCCTCGTACTCAAGTGGAGTGCCGCCCAGTGTCAGATTGCCAACCTTGGTTTTGGTGGACAGTGAGAATAGCATGGCTGATGGTTTTTCTTTGTTGATGGTAATACACCAGCGATTGGCCCAAGCTGTAATTCTGTCCAAGGCGAGCTGCATTCTGTATGTGGCAGTCGTTGTGTACTCCTCGGTGCACCAGAGTACGAGGTCATCTGCATAGAGGGCTGCTTGGATCACATTAGGCAGCTCTGCTACAATGTCATTAATGAAGAGTATGAGCAGAGTTGGTGATAATACTCCGCCTTGTGGCACCCCTTGTCTCAGCAATACATTCTGTCCAGATTGTCCATCCACCAGCACCCTAGCTCTGCGATTGTGTAGGTATGACTTGGTCCATCGGAACATGTTGCCACCGACGCCTGTGCGCCGGAGCTTCACGAGGAGGTCATCCTTCCACACCTTGTCAAATGCCTTCTCCAGATCAATAAAGGCAGCTAGCATCACCTTCTTGGCTTGAAGTGTCCTCTATGACCTGTGCAAGATGTGTTGTTTGATCTTCTGTGCTCCTGTATCTTCTGAAGCCAGCCTGCTCTGAAACTATAGTGTTCTCCGACTCCAGGTACCACTGCAACCGCTGGTTGACGATGCGCTCCATGGTCTTGCATATGCAGCTTGTAAGACTGATAGGACGGTAGCGCAGCACTTTCGTCTTGTTCTTCCCTTTTTTCAGAATAGGAGTCATTCTGGCTTCCTTCCAGCACTGAGGAACCTCTCCATTGGTCCAACTGAGATTAAAGATATCTAGCAACTTGCGGAGAGATGCATTACCAAGATGTTGGATCATTTCATTCGTAATGCTATCTGGCCCGGGAGATTTCTTCTTCTTCAATTGGCGGATAGACTTCTTCAGTTCTGCTAAACTAATGTCAACTTTCATTGCATCGTGAGTGTTTGTGTCTGTTCTTTCCTTTTGCTCTTTTCTAACCTCTTTTTGACGCATTCGTGGTATAGAAATGTTGCTTTCTTTTGCATATGCCTTCGCAAAGGCATCTGCAGCCTTCTTTCCTGACAGTGTTTGTCCATCTTCTTCAAGAGTAATCTTCTCTCCCCCGACACCCTCATCATTCAGTGCTTTAGTCAGTCTCCATAGCTTTGTTGTGTCTCTCTAAATTAAAGCCTGCCGTCTTTCCCCTCCAGCTTCTTCTTTTGGCCTCCAGCTTGGTCTTTAGATACCTGGCTTTAGTTTGTTGTAGTGTGAAGTGGTTTTCATGACAGGGATTACGCTCTGTATCTTCTCTGGCCTTGTCTAGTTTATCATGTGCTGCTTGCAGTTCTGTTGTCCAGTAGGGGCGGTAGTTTTTCCTGAACCCTCGAGGAATCGCTTCGTTGGCAGCCTTGAGGATACGTGAATTAAATTCCTTGACCGCATTGTTGATGTTTCTCCCTTCTACTGCTATATTTTGGGTAAGCTCATTGGAACGAATGCCGAACAGACTCCAATTTGCCTTTTTGTAGTTCCACCTTGGATGTTGAGGTGAACTTGTTGAAATACTTCCAGAAAGAGAGAGGAGGACTGGGCGGTGGTCGCTTCCTCCTAACTGCGATCCGACCACTCTACTGAGGTTTCTGTGAATGTCTTCTGTACAAAATGCCAAGTCCGGCCTTATTGTCGAGTGCCACCGGCGCGAGTAGAAGGTAGGCTGATCTGTCAGATCGCTGACAACTAAAAGGTGCTTTTCATCTTACCATGCTTCAATGTCTTCTCCTTGTTTATCAAGTGTTCTGTATCCCCAGCTCTGAGACTGGCTATTAAAGTCTCCCGCAATGAGGAAGTGGCAGTCCGCAACCTGGATTGTGTCAAGTGAGAGATTCTTGTCATTAGGGCAGTAATAATTGACAATGTCAATCACAGAGTTGCTGGTTGTTACCTTGATCTTGATATATTCTGCCTCTTCCATAAAGGTTTTGATCTGACTGGCGTTCACGCTGTTTCGGACCAAGGTGATCACCCCGCCTTTCTTTCTTCCTCTTCGATCACACCGGAAAATCTGGTAACCTCTGATCTTAAATGGTTTTCCTTCTTGCAGGTGTGTCTCTTGGATGCAGCAGATATCAATGTTGTTTTCGTACAGGAACTGTTCGAGTTCTGATTTCTTGTTGGTAACCCCTCCATCCTCGTCTCCTGGCTCCACAAGACGAATTGATGGGACCTCCAGTAGCTGAGGGTGGGCTCCTTCGAGGTGTGGAGCCTGCCCCTGCACCTGCCTGGCGGATCCTCACAGCGTTGTGCATAATGCTCTGGTTAGCCCCTCCAAATGTCTGGATTGACACCCAGTGGGTTACACCCATGCGCCACGCTGAGGCCGAGGATATAGTCTTAAACAGGATCTAGGTATGACTTCAAGGATTAGAGTTCTTGTTTTGGGTCAAATTAGTTTATGAATATTCAACGTAAGACAGTGAGGGCTTCAGTAGTTATAATTTTGAAATCCTGCTTCAACAGAATCATTTTATATTCATATAATATATCAATTGTAACAATCATGTCAACTGTACAATACTGCTATAATTTTACAACAGATCAGAAAGTAGGCAAGAATGAATGAATATTTTTCAAATCTGTCTTTGTTTATTTCCTCTTAATTACCACCATATTTTGAATCAATAGATTAAAGTTCAAATGCTAATGCATATTACTCTTCCATACGTCGAGCCAAGATAAGGAAGTGTTGGAGTTCACCTCAAATCGGTCCCATAAGCTTTCCGTCGAATAAAAGGGTTAACCATTGATAATGGAAATCATTTAGATACCCCATGACATCTATTCTATCGTTTCCATTTTGGGTTAAGCATTTTGGCAAAATAAAATATCCGGTAATCATTTGATTAATGACGTCATAATCATTACTGAGGTTTTTGTCTTTTGGATAAAACGCATTGGTGTTTCACATCGTACAGTAATCCAATCCACGCCAACGTCGGCTAATTCCCTTACAAAAGAAATATTACAAAAAATTACTTGTGTAGCTTTGTCACTTTATAAAAAAATATTTATCTTCGACAACCAGGATTGCTTCCTACAACTATTAACCATCATAAAACTGACAATTATCTACAAAACTCAGACAGGATGCAACTTTAACATGAACTTTGGACTCTTCTGACAAAAAAATGTTGATGCCTTACTCTCACCGAGCAAGATAAATTATGAAGAAACAATTAACTGTGCTACCTTATTCAGGCTCCGGACAGCGCACAATAGAAACGGTTGACCATATGGACAGGTGACCATGTGGCAGAGCATCAATGACGAGTGAACTGCTGCAATGCTCCAAGATGTCACTAGGCAGCAGGGCTGGGGTCAAATACAATTTGAAGTAATTTAAATACATTTTTCAGGTATTTGAAAGTATTTGTATTTGAAAAGTATTTAAAGCAAAAGTATTTGTATTTGTGTTTAAATACATTGTCCATGTATATGAGTATTTTCAAAATACTTCTGTCTATTTCTGATAAATTCTTACATTCAATTGTACATTCACAGAGCAAATTAAAATTTAATACAGATTTCTCATATCTTCGCTAAATCTTTGCATGTCATACACTGTTGAATATTTTAAATTTTATTTGACTGTTGCAGGTGTTGCAAGGCAACAACCTTAAGAATCAACAACCTCCAGTGAAATCTTTGTCAAAATAATCAACAGTATGGTTGTCTTGAAAGACAGTTGCTAGGCCTTCAGTGTTAAAAATATAATCCAATAAGAATAGAGCTAATCCTTTTATAAATAGAACTAGAAATTATTTTTTTAATTATTTTTCATACACTTCACACATGTTATCCTCAGTTTTAATCAAACTGGTTTTAAAGACAATGGAAATGAAATCTTTAGACTATTTTGAAAATAATTTAGCTGAATGTGGTATGGTCTTAGTCAGCAACAATTTTCAGTCACATGGTTTTCAAAATAGTCACATGATTTTCTCTGTTTTATGTAACACATATTATCAATCCATATATAGAATGAAATGAGGCTGGCCTTTGCTTGCTGTTACATTCTAATTCCTTACCAATGTATAGTACTGTACTACTCTCTAAATGAATCCTACTGTCCGAGTCTTGTATGGCTGTAAGGTAACCGGGGTTTAATTAAGGTAACCAGGGTTTGTAGGAATTTGACTCTGAGGGTGAGCCTGTGACTATACGTTCTGTTGGATGGAGTGACAGATGGACAGACTGATGAATGTCTACTCGTGGCTCTGGAGACGAGCCTCCGACTATACGTTCTGGTGGATGGAGTGACAGACGGACTGATTGCTTGTCTATTCGTGGCTCTGGGGCGAGCCTCCGACCATATGTCCTGTCAGATGAAGTGACAGATGGACTGATGGATTGTCTATTAGGCTATCCACTGGATAGACAGATGATATTCTTCTCTCTTCTGAAGGTTGACTATAATTATTCCAGAGAGCGACAACAACACAGTCTTAACTTGTATTTTGTTTTTCAACTTCAAATTTCACTAATCATTTTACAATACAACTTTATATATTCAAACTTCTACATAACTCTGCATTTACAAACTTACTCACTGACCTGCTCTCCTAGCTCTCACCTTTAATTGCACACATATATAGCATACTAGTTTCCAGGCAAACACACTTTCACCATTCAAACATGTCTGTTCAATAATTTGTAAAAACATGAATTTTCAGCAATATATTCAATTAAATACAATCCTTAATAATATCAGGCTTAAACCTCATGTAGCTACTTAACCATTGTAATGCTAAATTTGCTGAATTAAATTATTATTGCAGGCAGACTGGTCTGCCAGCAATATGGATTCCATTTTAGAATTATAAATCGTTAATATCTGGGTTCAACAGTATAATGGTTAAATCTCTATATTTAAAAATCTATATCCATAGTATGAGGATTAACCCTTTCATTTCAATGCTGTACTAATTGTTTTTACTTTTTATAACGTTCATTCAAAGCAACTATTGAATATTTTTCAAATAATTTAACAGAAAATGTTTGCTGCCTCTGGCGGCAACAACCTTCAATCAAATCATTTCCCAAATGTTCAGCAGAATAAGTATGACATCATAAATTGCAATATATATATGTATGCCGTAAGGCTCAAAGGGTTAATATACTGCTGTTCTGGTTGTATGTTTCTTCAAACACAATGGGTCAATTAATGACTTAGAGAGCTGGCTCTCTGTAGTAGACCCAGCAGGTTATTTAACAATTAAACAGTTCAGTAATAACTGGTAATAAATCCTTGTACATATGCTATTGTTCCTTGGTGAGCTGCTTAATGCCACTGACTTCAAACCAGTACACAAGGGATTTGTTTGATAAAATTATTTTGACATTAAATATAAACAATATTATAATATAGTCAAATATTTCTTGGGCACGATAGCTGTTTTAATTCTCAAATTCGTATCTGTAGTAGAATGGGCAATTATCACCTTTCAAAGCAAGCTAGGTAGGGCTGGTCAAGTTACAACAACACCTTCATTATACTAGCTTGCAGGACTTATACCAGGTACCCTTTTCATCACAAACTTTATATTCAAATCATTCATTTAGATTGGGTGGGTGGCTGGCAGTGGGGTTAATTACCCTTTCTTGCCCACTTATGTTAAATGATTAAGATTAGTAGAAGAAAGGATCATGTAGATGTTGGAAATAGTGCTGTTTTTTAGACAGCAGCAGCCTACAACAATTGCTTATCCATATGAAGACCAGTTGTCATGTGAAAAGGAATGAAACTTAGGAATCAGAAACTTACAAATAAACTAAACGCTCTGAATATGTTGGTCTATAATTTGAATACAAGTGTTTCCAAAAACAACTTCGAGTCAGATAGTTTTAGCACATCTAAGCAAATAAATAAATTAAATAAATAAATGCTGCTATCCCATTCATACCAAAATTTTAAAACCTTGGTTCAAAGGTAATATTTAACTATGGTTAACCCATCAAACTTAATTAATTTCATCCACAAATATGTAAAAAATAAGATACTGATATCATAGATATTTTCCTTACATAATATTTCCATTCATAAAATGATACAGGTTTCATTTTGCACCCTTAGTTTAGTATCCATGATTGTCTATGTTCATTTGGTCTTCTGTAAGACATGTAAGACGTATTTGAGAAGTATTTAAAATACTTACACTATTTTTATTTTTATTTAAATACTTTGCAAAAAACAAGTATTTGCATTTGAAGAATTCCAAAGTATTTCTATTTGTATTTAAATACTTTTAAAAGTATTTGACCCCAGCTCTGCTAGGCAGACATCATGGCCAGAGAGAACTCCTTTGGAAAAGAAGCTCTTTGGCGAGCTCGATGATCTCCTGAGAATGGTGTCATACATGCTGGAGACAGGAATTTCCATCTAGTGTCCGACGATAAGGGCAACTGTGTTACCGAATCGGAGTGAATTGGCGGATTCAGTGGAAGCATATTTCCAGAACTTATACTCCAAAATTAAAGACATAAAGCATTAAATTACGTATAACGATAGCTAATGGATCTTCATGTTACGCTTTCCTGCCACAACCTTTGACACATGGTCAAACAAAGGGCATTGAGTGATTCAGTCAGGAAGCTAAAAGAGCGTGCAGTAACTCTGGCATCTATGACCGAATCAACTTCATTTTCAGAATCCAGATATTAGATGCCAATCTATACAACAATTTTGAACAAGTTTGATGTAAATTTGTCCAGAAATTCTGAAATGCACCATTGTAGATGGCGAGGAGACAGACAGACAGATGGACAGACATTAGACATGGGTTATAGATGGCTTGCAGATAAGCGCATAAAATGCTGTTTGTTACTATAGCTGGTTGCAAATTATTCAGGAATGAAGCGATATGGTGGTAAAACACAAAAGTCCCTGCTCACCAGCACCATTAGTATTTTGGCTGGAAATAAACACTTAGGGTATGTATGAAACATGAAAATATCCAGATGAAAGTTACAAATGTGAAAGCTTTTATGACCAAAAACGCACAAATTTTGATCACAAACACTAAAATTCAGGATTGCCACCAACCCGATCCGCCGATCAACTGAAACTAGATTGAAAATTAACAAATTCCTAATCAACAAGCCATACTTTGCTATTTTTGCTATGAAAATCCATCAACTCACAGCTCGATTTTGATTGGCCGATGGGACATGTTTTTTCACACATCCACTTGCAACAGAGAAACATTAATGGCCCATAGTTACTAGTCATATTTGCCAAGTTTAAATCAACCACTCAAGCGATTTGGAGATGATGCTTAAAAGCGTTTCTAAAAACAGGGACGAATCCAAGGTGGACACCACACAAATAAATCAGTCAGCTTTCTTTGAACAATCTTGCATCTCCATGGCCTAAGGATGCTTCTAGAAGATTTAATTGAAATCGGCCCAGTGGTTCTTTGGAAGAAAAGACGATGGACAGACGACATGTGATAGATACACTCGCCATGGCATAAGCATAATAAATGGCCCAAGGGCCATAGTGCTCACCTAACGGGTAAGCAATTGTAAACATGTTTACATTAATTAATGCCTGACACTACTGGCCACCAGAGAAAGCTCAATTGGCTCATGGGGCACACATAACAAATGCCATTTACAAATGGGGAAATGCTCACAAGCAAAAAAAGAGGAAATATAAGAATATTTGCATCCTTGACATTACTGAGCAACGGAAAAGTAAAACTGATCAATGGGGCAGCCATCCCTGACATTGCTCTCAAATTGTTCTAGTGTCATTTACTAATGGGTCAATGGTCAAAGTAAAGAATCTGGATATGGGAATACAAGAATATTGGCATCCTTGACATTACTGACCAACAGGAAAAGTACCATTGATCAATGCGCCAGCCAGCCCTGACACTATTATCAAATAGTTACAGTGTACAAACAGATGTCATTTACAAATGGTGCAATGGTCACAAACAAATACTGGTAAAGCCGGTAATACAAAAATATTGGTGTCCTTGACCCTATTGAGCAATGGGAAACGTACCATTAATCAATGGGGCAGCGATCCTTGACATTATTAATACAGCAGATGACATTTACCGACGGGACAATGGTCACAGTAAAAAATTTGGATGAAAAAATGCAAGAATATTGCTGTCATTGACCATATTCACCAATGGGAAAAGTACCATTTATCAATGGGACAGCCATCACTGACACTATTGATAAATAGTTCAAGTGTCACAACACTGACATTTACCAAAGGGGCAATGGAGAGATCCCAGTAAAAATTTGGATGGTGAAATGCAAGGCTATTGACATGATTGACCAACAGGAAGAGTACCATAATAATCAATGGGGCAGCCATCCCTGATATTGTCACATGATTCAAGTGTACGAAAGCATCATTTCTGACAAATCTTTTTTTAATCCATTAACAATTTACGAAACATGACACAGTTAATTTTCTCCAGTGTTCAATACTTAAAAATGCCTTAAAGAGCCAGAGTTACCACCCTTAATTGAAGTTGTGGCTTCTGCATATCCATAGTTCAAACAGATATTTGACTGAAGGAACATATCTGCTAAATTTTGTTTTAAGAATTAGCGAAAATGTGCATTTTCCCCAGAGTGTTCAATATTTAAAAACGCCTTAAAGAGTCCGCCGCCGGTGGCTGGCGGCCATCTTGGATTTCGGATCACTGTCAATTTTGACAGGGTTCTTCCTCGGACCTAGTCCAATCATCCTATGAAGTTTCAAATCGATCCGATAAACGGAAGCGGAGTTATCGCACGGAGACCAATTTTCAAGATGGCCGTCGGTGACTGGCGATTTCCATAGGTTTCTTCCCCAGATGTATTCCAATCATCCTATGAAGTTTCAAAATGATCCGATAAACGGTAGCAGAGTTATCGTGCGGAAACCAATTTTCAAGATGGCCACTGGTGGCCGTGCGAAGACCAATTTTCAAGATGGCCGTCGGTGACTGGCGATTTCCATAGGATTCTTCCCCAGATGTATTCCAATCATCCTATGAAGTTTCAAAATGATCCGATAAACGGTAGCAGAGTTATCGTGCGGAAACCAATTTTCAAGATGGCCACTGGTGGCCTGCGGCCATCTTGGATTTCGGTTCATCGTCGATTTTGTGAGGTTTCTTCCTCAGACCTATTCCAATCATGTTATGAAGTTTCAAAGCGATCCGATAAACAGTAGCGGAGTTATCGTGCGGAAAACACTGATGCCCACCCGCGGCCTGCCGTAAACGTCATAACATAACCCGTAAATTTTTTGGGTGGGGTATAAAAATGTCTTAATGAACCAGAGTTATGGCTCTTGTTTATATGTGCAAACTCTTTATATCCACAGTTCAAATAGATATTTGACTGAAGGAACATATCTGCTAAATTTTGTTTTAACTATTAGTGAAAATATGCATTTTCCCCATAGGGCTCAATACTTAAAAATATAGCAAGGGGCATAACTCTGCGATTTGTGGGCGTGGCCACTTCATATTCCTCGCCCAAATATATATTGCCTAAAGGAACATATCTACTGAATTGGGTTTTAATCCATCGACAAATAGGCTTCAATACATAATCAGAGTTATGGCCCTTATTTCAAGTCGTGGCTACATTATATTCATAGGGTGAATAGATATTCCCTGAAAGAACATACATGTATCTGCTAAATTTGTTTTTAATCCACGAACAATTGACAAACCAAATGTATTTAACCAAAGGGTTCAATAGTTTCAAGTCTTAATGAACCAGAGTTATGGCCCTTATTTAAAGGTGCTACCTATTTATATTGATAGTCCAAATAGATATTTGACTGAAGAAACATCTCTGCAAAATTTTATTTTAATCCATCAATAATTGACGAAACAAATGGATTTTCACCCTAGGGTTCAATAGTTTAAGCCTTAATGAACCAGAGTTATGGCCCTTGTTTAAAAATGCATACTTTTAAATATCCATAGTTCAAATAGATATTTGACTGAAGGAACATATCTGCTAAATTTGATTTTAATCTATCAACAATAGGCGAAAACATGTATTTTCCCCATGATATAGCTCAATACTTTAAAACACCTCAATGAACCCGAGTTATGGCCCTTGTTTAAGGATGTGGTCACTTCATATTTATAGCTCCAATAGATGTTATCAAAAGAAAAACATATCTACTAAATTTAGTTGTAATCCATCAGAAATAACGAAAGGTGCAACAAATATATTTTCCCCATAGGCTTCAATACTTTGAAAATATAGCAAGGGTCATAACTCTGCTATTTGTTGGCATGGCCACTTCATATTCCTGGCCCAAATAGATCTTGTTCGAAGGAACATATCTGCCAAATTGGGTTTTAATCCATCGATAAATGACGAAACGCGCCACAAACATATTTTCTCCATAGGCTTCAATACTTAACCAGAGTTATGGCCCTTGTTTAAAGGTGTGGCCTCTATATTCAAAATCCAAATAGATATTTGACTGACGTAACATATCTCCTAAATTTGATTTTATAATGAACCAGAGTTATGGCCCTTGTTTAAGGATGTGGCTACTTCATCCTTATAGTCCAAATAGATATTGCCTAAAGGAACATGTCTGCCAAATTTGGTTTTAATCAATTGATAAATGACAAAATGTGCCACAAACATTTTCCCCATAGGCTTCAATACTTTGAAAATATAGCGAGGGTCATAACTTTGCTATTTGTGGGCAGGGCCACTTCATCTTCATAGCCTCAATACATATTGCCTAAAGGAACATATTTGCCAAATGTGGTCTTAATCCTTTGATAAATGGCGAAATGTGTCACAAGCATTTCCCCCATAGGCTTCAATACTTTGAAAATATAGCAAGTGCCATAACTCTACTATTTGTGGGCGTGGCCTCTTCAACTTCAGAGCCCTAATAGATATTGCCAAAAGGAACATATCTGCTAAATTTGGTTTTAATCTATCAACAAATGGCGAAACATGCCACAATTATTGACAGACGTCAGACGACAGACAAATCGCGATTGTATAAGCTCACCTCGGTGAGCTAAAAATCTAAAATAGTAGTAAAATGAAGATTAAAAATAAGAAGTTTTCTGATAAATCGAATCTCAATGTTGTGGCCAATTCGTACCAAATTTATAACACTTGCTTAGTCACTTTTGGAACTGGCTAAATGGAAATCTCGAATTCTCAATAAATTTTACATGAAATCACAACTTGTTTGCAATTCTCTATATCTGACTGAGAAAATGGCTAAAATATGGTGTTGCATATTCACACCAATGAATGGCATATCACATTTAACAATCTTGACAAAATAAATCAGATAAAACTCATTTAAGATGCTATCTGATGTATTCTGTAGTTTGAACGTAATGATCAAGGCAGTAACGGGTGTCAATCAAATTCGACAGTTAAAGTAATCAACAGCTTACCAGTACATGTAAATTACCGAAATGCTAAGTTCAACATGAACATGACGAATATAATGGGATTTCATGGACAAAAGAATTAAATAATAAACTGAAAATATTTATTTATTATTTAGTTAACAGTTAGACAACATTCATGCTTTAAGTTGAAAATGTATTTAACTAAGTGTACATAGCAACATTTATTTGAGAGACCATCTGCTTTTTTTGACCAAGCAATGTTGTTTAAAAATGCCCTTGGCAGTGGTCTTGAGAAATTTTGAAGCATAAGAGAAGACTATTTAAAAAAATTTACGATTGGAATGACTGGCTTGATAACTGCACCAGTCATTGATGTGGTAACTTTTTACAAATAGTTGTTTCTTGCCCAGCAAATTGGCATCCATTGTACACAAAATATTTAATTGTCCTGAGCAGTCTTGACCGCTAAAGCACTAAATAAACATTATCTTGTGCCAGACACACTCCAGCAGTCATATCAATGGTGACTGATCTGTTGAGTAGTAGAACAGAGTTCATTATAAATTATTGGCAGATGCTGGTTTATCTTTACCTATATATGGGAAGATCACTTCTTCAGATGTTGTAAATAGTTCCAAGCCTCTTTGTATTGCATTAAGAAATATCTCATTTCCATACTCAGACAGATGGACGCCATCCCAAATAAAGAAATCTTCATCTGCACTTTCTAACTTGACATGTTTAATTATCTTGCCACCTAATTTAACAACATGATCATTAACAGCATTATTAATCACCTGTCTGCTTCTCTCCGCTTCCTCAACATTTTCTGTGCCCCTCCAGCACAAGCGTGGAAGCATTGTAGACCAGACAAGGGTAACGTTTGGCAACATATCTCTAAGTCTGCTAAAATCATCCTTGATACTATTTATCAACTCATGTGTCTCAACAGAAACAAGATCATTGGAGCCTAGATGTATAATAAGCATGTCTGGTTTACACTTTTGCTTAATAGCCTTTGGTAGGTCTTTGTTAATCCATGGAACAAGATTTTTCCACTGCATACCTCGCCAGCCTTTCCAATCTATAGAGACACCCCATCCATCAAGGCCAAGGTGTTTACCAGTGTGATAATTATCAGTAGATTTTGCTGCCCAGAATACAATGGACGAGCCACATATCCAGATTCTATACGGTATCCATGGTAAACCATATGAAGGAATATCTTTCGGGGATTTATCTTTGGTACACAATTTATCATTATGATAAATATTTATATCAAGTTCTTGTTGCTTGAAGGGTAGCTCATCAAGGGCATTATTACCCTCGTTTCTACTACGGTCCTGATCAACATATAAATTTGTGTCATTTCTCACTATGTCATTGATTATCTCATTTAAAACAGTTCTTGTAACATCCTCTACATGCTGCTTCGTAATACCAGATGATTTCATTCCTATACATTCATTAGTTG
Organism: Chaetoderma sp. LZ-2023a; assembly: GCA_034401795.1. Taxonomy (NCBI): domain Eukaryota; kingdom Metazoa; phylum Mollusca; class Caudofoveata; order Chaetodermatida; family Chaetodermatidae; genus Chaetoderma; species Chaetoderma sp. LZ-2023a. Next base: position 143,470,293 of record CM067369.1, read on the forward strand.
CCTTATCACCAAATACTTGGGCATTGCCGTTACAATTATTAGCTATTATAGGGACTATCTCTTGCCTACTCAAAGAAACAGTGTCCTCATTAATAGCTTTAAACAATTCATTCCCTTGGTCAGAGTCTCCTTTCTCAACATACTTTATTTTGTCAAAGTCCCATTTCACAGACAAATGTGTAGCTTCCTGTATAACATCATTAGCACCAGTTAAAATTTCCAAAGTTATATCAACATTATCTGGCACAGACATTCCACTTGCTTCATTCCTTCGTACATGTACCCTACTGTTGCATGAGGTATGAGAGATAATCATGCTAGCTGTTTCATCAGAGTCTTTCATGCAAGTACAGTCACTTAAATCTAACTCTAACTGTCTACAGCCTGAAACTTTAGCTGAAGATTTATGCAGGTTCACATCATGTCCTTTATCAAAGCAATCTTCTACCTTTGCACATTTAACATTAGACTGTGCATTAAAATCTTCACCTCTCAAACACTTATACAGCCCCGGCAAGATTTGTGTCTCCTCCAATTCCATATTTAATGATGATATATTGTGTGTATTCAAATCAGCATTATATCATATTTTAAATGTAAAAGTGCCCTGTTAACAAACCAGATGTATAAATTCACTTGGTTGCTGCATATTTAATTTCATCAAATGCTTTTCGTGCAAGTCTCAACTCTTCATTCATTGTCAATAAATCACGAACACGGGAATATTTCTTCGGATCTTTGCGAATAAGGAAAATTATATCTTCAACAGCGATACGTCCAGTACGGCCAACCTCTTGAGCTTTTTTGGTCTGAAATGCATGAAAAATAGTAACTGATTACATTCTGGTTAGAGCATACAATATTTATTACTCTAAAATTAAGTTGTGTAAGTCCGGTAAATTGCAATAGTCAATGCAGATAAGTACATTTTGAACTTGATTGATTGAGGACAAGCATTCACATATAAATGTGCTTTACCTGGACCTGATGAATTTACTACTACATATTGGCATGAGAGCGTGTCAAAAATTAATACAGTTATTCTTAAAAGTGACCATCTTTGCAATGAGGGATTCGATCTGTCACTAAAGTATTTGACTTAATCAAATATCTTGCTTGTTAGCCAACATCACACCCAAAATGACGCTGCTTCATTACGGAGGTGGCAATAGTCCGTCGCGAAAACTTATGAACTGTATGTCTTTGATTAATTTACAGGTTAAAAAACATTCTGTTGAATATTTTGAAACTAATTTGACCGGAAGTTGCTGCTGCCATAGACAACAACTGCTCCCAGTCAAATTAGTTTTAAAATGCACAACCGCTTACCTGTATAGTTACTGTTACACTTAGATTCAGGGAATTCAGGTTTCAAAGATTCAGTGATACCAACACACATAAAACAGTGGATGGAGCTTAGCAAGAAATGGTCAGGTCATACATAGGCCCGGATCCTGCTATTCTGTTATCAATATTTGCTACAAACTTGTGACAGTTCTAAATGCCATTCTTATCATTTGGAAAACAACTTGACCTAAGTCAGCAGCAACGGTCAATAAAACAATTTGAAACCAGACTGCTAGAGGACTCTAGCTGTCTGATTGTTTAGCTGTAATTCTTATCCTCTGCATGGGAAAGGGGGTATTGCATTATGGGTCTGTTTGTCAATAGTCCACAACAGTTTCTCGGTACCCACTGATCCACTTGGATCAAATTGTAACACAGGTAAAGTATTTCCCCAGACTAGGATTTCCCACTTTCCAGGGCCAGATTACCAACTAGGATACTTAGCCTACCGCCTAGTGACTTGTGGTTAACCCTTTAATGGTTATACCAGCCAAAACCAGCCTCTGCTATGGTCTTGTGGAATGTCCATTTACAGGCCTGGAGAATACATTTTTTGAAAATTTACCACCGTAATGACTGGCTCGATAACTGAGTCAGTTATTCCAGTGATAAATTGTCAAAAATTGTATTGTCTTGGCTTGTAAATGGACATTCAATAAGAAAATATTTAAATTTTCCTGACCAAATTTGACCATTAAAGGGTTAATGGGGGGGGGGGGAGGCTTATGCTTTAAACCAAAGCTATATTTTAAGGTTTTTTTTTATATAGGCCAAGTAATGCAATGAAGAGACAAGCTTGGTACCATCTACACTACAGCAATACAGTCATCTTAATTAATGTCTATTTGTAGTCCGAGCCGAGAGAACATTTTTGAAATTTTACCACTGAAATGACTGGCTCTGTAACCGAGCCAGTCATTCCAGTCGTAAATTTTCAATAAATATTCTCTTGGCCTGCAAATGGGCATTGGCTATGAAAAGACGTGAATCTTATTGTCCGTTTAATACCACTTTGATGCTCAAGCCAGCCAAAAAGAACTCTACAGTGGTGCTAAGGAATGTCCATTTGCAGGACGACAGAATGCTATTTTCGTAAATTTCACTGTTACACTTACAACATTAAATGCCTTGCCTGTCTTCTGTTTGTCACAATGGCATTGACCTTTGACCTTGTGACCTGCGTCTTATCATGCTGCTTCCTAACATTATAGGTAACCATGTATTCAAGCTTTGTTCCAATAACATTAACCAATCTGAAATATAAATGATTTGCTGAATGAAAAAACTTACGGTTAAAAAAGCAGAAGGCAAATAGAAATATTAGGATAGACTTGACCTTTGACCTAATGAGCTCACTATCATCATGATGCCTATGGTATGTGAAACCATGTGTCCAAGTTTGGTTCCAGTAGGATTAAGCAATCCTAAAATATAGGTAAACAAAAAACCCCGTAATATTGGAAATACAGACATGACAGAGGCGAAATAGCAAGGTTATGATGACCTTGACCTTGGATCTAGTGATGTCATTATCAGCACAGAGCTTCCTTATTTTATAGGGGACCATGTGTCCAAGATTAGTTCTGGTAATATTAAGTAATTCTCAAATATAAATGTACCCCTGCTACAAGTGCTAGGCAAGTAGATCTAAGATCTCTGATCTTGGGTCGGGCGCAGGGGTGTAACACTTTATCTGGATACCAAGCCATACAACGTAGTACTAAACAACTCATCTTTCATGACAGTTAATATTATGAATATCCATCATGGTGCTCGCCGTGTGAGTTCCTGCCAGGCATGTGCAGCACCGGGCCCCCCCCAGCATCGAAGGGGTCCACCCAAGCTACTGGTGGTAAAGTTTGTAGTCCTTGGAGAAAAAGGAAGAAGGTTGTCCAACCTAAAGTACAAGTAAGCAAACCACTGACTATCATGCAATGGAATGCTGAAGGAGTTTCTAACAAGAAAACGGAGCTTAGCCAAATTCTCAAGGAGAAAGGCGTAAATGTCGCGTGTATCCAAGAAACTCATGATCTGGCAGGGATGGAAGACATAAAGGAGGAGTCATAACCCTGGTCCGGAATAATATAAATGCCATTGAAGTTCAGAGAGACATGGACGGACCTGAAATTCTCACAATCAAGATAATTCCAGAGAAACATCATATCACTGTTGTCAACTATTACTGCCCTAATAATCAACCATTGAATCTCAGAAAAATCGCAGTTCACCCAGATTCAACTATCGTTGCTGGTGGCCTCAACAGTCATTCTCAGTTATGGGGCTATCATTCTACTGATAGGAGGGGTGAGGACATTGAAAATTGGATGAATGAGCAGAAGCTGATTCTCTTGAATAAGGCAGATGATCCCTCTACATTTTACTCAAGACGACGGCATACCTCAAGTTGTCCTGATCTAGCATTTTCGACAGAAAATCTACATCAAGAATCTCTGCGTATTGTTGGGGAACAACTTGGAGGCAGTGATCACTGCCCTGTTTTCATTACCATTAACATGGATGTTGAGATTGAACGGAATCAGACTCCTCGATGGAACTATAAGAAAGCAGACTGGGACGGATATCAGAAAGAGAGTGACAGATAGGTAAAAGACATTGATGTCAAAAACCAAAATATCAATAAAGTTGTTAAAGAGCTTAACTCTGCTTTACTCTCTGCTGCTAGGAAATGCATTCCTAGGGGATCCAGAAAAAATTACAGACCTTACTGGAGTACGTCTCTGCAAAAGTTACACGAAGAAATGTCCAACGCAAGAGAAATTGCAGAGAATGTCCCAACAGAAGCCAACCATGTGAGACTCCAACAATCCAAGGCAAAATATCTGAAAGCCAAAATCAGAGCCACCAGAGAATCGTGGAGAAAAAACCGTCAAGCTTAAATCTTGAAAAAGATACAAACAAACTCTGGAGGCTTGTGAAGCGGCTTAACGATGACAACACCAGAGTACTGAACATAACTCTTGAAGAGGATTGTGAAATTAAAACAGGAGAGGCTGCTGCTGAACACCTTGCTTGTATGTTTCAGAAAGTAAGCAATCTAGATGTGCCAGTGAGTTGTAAAAAAGCTGCAATGAAGTCTGCAAAGTGGAACGGAGAGACACAAATACATGCCGCGGGAATGGATGAGCTTCTGACCATCAGTGAGTTGGAGAAAAGCTTGAAAGTTCTGAAAAAACAGGAAGTCTCCTGGACCAGATGGAATAACCAATGAGATGTTGAGGAATCTGGGTACTATTGGAAAGCACAGGCTTTTGGAGATTTTCAACCACAGTTGGTACACAGAAGTTCCCCAGTCTTGGAAAGAGGCCAAGATGATCCCTGTACTGAAAAAAGGCAAGAATAAATCCAAAGCGGCAAGTTATCGACCTATCAGTCTGACTAGTTGCACTGTCAAAGCTATGGAAGGAATCCTCAACCAGAGACTTCTTCGACATCTTGAAAGCAACAATCTCTTAGCTGATGAACAAAATGGCTTCAGAAAGTGTAGATCTACTGAGGATCAAACAACGTATCTGACAGTCTATTGAGGAGGCGTTCCAACAGAGAAAAGCATACCATCACTGTGTGGGTTGATCTGCAGAAGGCATTTGATAAAGTATGGAAGCATGGACTCCTCCAAAAGCTCAGGACCAGTGATATTTCTGGAAAAATGTACAGCTGGATATGGCAGTATTTCCACAACCGAAAGGCATCAGTACAGCTGAATGGAACGAGCAGTAAGAAAGTCCTGCTACGACATGGTGTACCTCAGGGTGGTGTAGTCTCTCTCACCCTCTTCACAATATTCATCAATGACCTGGTGAAGAACCTTCCAATGGGTGTCAGAGCTGCATTGTATGCTGATGATCTTGTGATGCAGAGCAGCGAGGAGTATGTGTCAGCAGCCAATTACTGCATGCAACTCGCAATTGATCACCTCAATTCTTGGGTTACAAGATGGTTTGTCCAGATCAACAAAGAGAAGACAGTCGCAACTCTATTCACACTATCCACTAAAAAGGAACACAAGACAAGTCTGAAATTTGGTGACTCAGTTCTGCACTTTGAGGATGAAGTAACTTATCTTGGTCTGATATTTGACAAAAGACTAACCTGGAAGGCGCAAATCAGAAAAGCTGAAGGTAAGCCAAGTGAAGACCGGCAGTTATGCGGAAGCTCTCAGGAACAAAATGGGGAGCCAACATGAAAATTCTGAAACAGATTTACTCTGGATCAGTTAGGCCAATCATTGAACACGGCTCATCATCATGGATGACAGCTGCTACAAGCACCCTTCAGACATTGGATAAGGTACAAGATCAGGCTCTTCGTATCATAACAGGGTCTATAAAGACCACTCCAAAAGCAGCGATGGAAGAACGTACCAATATCCAGCCACTCCTGCAGAGATGAGAAATCAAGGCCGAGATTCAATACGAGAAATTCAAATTGATGTCTCACCATCCCATGCATAGGCTGATGTATCAAATGTCTAGAGGAAGGCTCAAAAGGAATAATTTCTTATTAACTTCAAAGAAAATTGAAAGAAACAGAGAGTCGGACATCTTCCCCAGATGTAACCCATAACTGCTATCTCTGAGAGGGAACCGTGGAAAGCTTCTGAAATAGAAAACACAATTTCAATCTGGTCCTCGATTCCAGGGATTGAAAGCAAGGGAGATCAAGCAGAGGTGACAAACAAAGTTCTTGCATTGAGTCATATTGCAGAAAACTACCCTGAGGAAGAGTGGATACATGTTTATACAGATGGCTATCCAGGCTGTCAAGAATGGAGGGGCAGGTGCTCACATTAGGTTTCCATGTGGAGATATAACAGACTCATGCTTGCTAACAGGGAAGCACTGTAGCAATTACACTGCAGAACTCCAGGCACTGATCTTAGCTAGCCAAATGCTGATACAACGAAAAACCAGAAATGAAAATATTGTCTTCCGGACAGACTCCCTCTCAGCGCTCCAGGCACTGGAGAGTGGAAAGGAAAGTACAGATTTAATTCATGAAAATCTTACGCAACTGGCTAAGGAGAACAATGTCCACTTACAGTGGATCCCCTCGCATTGTGGCATATTAGGAAATGACAAAGCTGATCAACTGGCTAAGGAAGGGTCAAATAAAGAACAATTCAACCGCGACGTTGACTTTGATGAACTGAAGCATATCATTAAAGCCACATGAACCACCAGCAGGTAGCTTAATGATGCAATACACAGCCTCAGTAGGGAGGATCAGACATGTATCTTCAGATCTAGGACTGGTCACAATCGTCTCAATGCACATCTTCACCATCTCAAGATTACAGATTCTGCACTTTGTGAGTGTCAGCAGGCAGAAGAAACAGCAGAACATCTCTTGCAGTACTGCCAGTGATATGAACAGGCTTGGAAACGCTTCTGGCCTACTGAAGTATCTTTTGAAGAGAAGATCAGAGGAGACAGAGACAGTTTGATGACCACTTCAGCTTTCATGCACCAAACAAGGAAAACAGTCTAAGATTACTGTCATGAGAAAGATGAAAGCCAGAAGAAATCTAAATGTATATGATTTGCTAAAGAAAAAAATCTAAAATAAATTGCTCATACAGAGCCAGAACCCATGCATTCATGACCTAAATAGCAAAGAAAAGAAAACTTATAATTTGTACATAATATATTGTTTTGTTAGCATACACTGCTATAAGCCTGATAACTATAGCATAGCTAAACAGGAAAGTTTAAGTTGTATGAACCAATTTAAACCAACACTAAACTTAACCTGAAACTAGATTGATCGGTCAATGACACGTCATCGCAAATCCCCACGTTCAACACTTTGAACTTTTGACACACCCCACAACTCACCCCTGGCGGGGCTGAGTCAAAGGTAAATGTCATTTTGCAATCTGCGATCATATGGGTAACTCACATACCAAATTTGGTTGAATTCCATCCAACAGTGTCAGAGGAGCTGCTTTACAATCAATTTCATGAGCTTTTGACCCCATCCCTGGGGGTGGGGCCAAATGCAATGTGCTCATCTGCTCCACATTGATATAGGTAACTCACATACCAAATTTGGTTCAATTCCGTCCAATGGTTTCGGAGGAGATGCATTACAATCAATTTCTGCAGGTTAAAGTTTGACCTTTTGACCACTCTCCCATCCCCTGGGGGTGGAGCCAAATCTAAATGGCCTCTTGCACTCTGCAATCATAGGAGTAACTCAGATATCAAATTTAGTTAAGTTCCGTCTAACGATTTCAGAGGAGTTGCGTTACAACTGATTTGACCTTTTGACCCCTGCCATGCCCCCAGCGGGAGTGGAGGCAAATCTACATATGGTCTGGCAAAGCGGAGCCATCTGGGTAACGCACATACCAAATTTGATTCAATTCCACCCAATGGTTTGGGAGGAGATAGCGTGACGGATGGATGGACACACGGACGGAGGCGATTACAATATCCCTGACGTTTTTTTAAAACGTGGGGATAATAACAATATCAACGAATTGAAAATATAGGTAGGAATGGGATACAGCCATTGTATTACTATCATAAATGCAGTAATAAAGATATAGATGAAATCCGGTTAACACAAGCTTGATAGCTTAGCTGTAGCAGAGCTAATTAGAAAGGTTAACCTCTATCGACTAATAGGTTAAGAACACAGAACTTAACCTGAAAAAGCAATGTGCATGAGCAGAAAATATAAAACCTGTATCTATAGCGCTAATTTACTGCAAATTGCTGTTGAGCTGTGAGCATGTTCCACTGGCAAACATTATTTAACCCTTTAACCTTCATATCAGCCAAAAATGGCATCTGCAGTGGTCTTCAAAAATTTCCATTTGCAGATCAAGAGAAGACTATCTTTGAAAACTTACCACTGGAATGACTAGCTCGATAACTGAGCCAGTCATTCCAGTGCTAAAGTTTAAAAAAGTCTTCTCTTGGTCTGTAAATGGAAATTTTCTGAGAAATTGAAATTTTCTTGAACAAATTTGAGTGTAAAGGGCTAAGTTAGTTCACTGTCATTGACTACTTGCCAGCCGATTGCAGGATTTCTATACGAAAACACTGCTTTCAACTGGGCAACAAGAAAATGTTATTTGACTCAAGAGGGGCCCGCAATTACTGAAAATACCTTTCTCTATGTAGTAGGTAGCAATGTTATTCAAAGTCTTCATATTACCGTTAAAACTCGACTAAAGGACGCAGTTTTTTGGTCAAAACACATGTACTAGAAAGGGGGGTGCGTACTATATTCGAGAACATTCCTTCCGCACATTTTTGGGGCGAAATTTTTCTTAAAAAGTCACAGATTATACCACGGAAATTGAACTAAATGTTACCCTAGCCAATTCGCGCCGCCTGACGACTATGTTTAATGTATACTCCAAAAACACCAAGCGGAAGTGAAATTATTAAATTGGGGCGCCTAAATATTGCTTATTCTTTAATACATATCACTTATTACATCAAAATTAATCCAGAATTTGACATAAAATGGCGTCGAGAAAAGATACGTGTATAAATCACGTGATTCGCCTCCAATCGCAAAAGATCTTTATTCTAATTAGAGCGAGTACTCGGATATAAATATTCTGGACTCGGAACTCGGAAATTGCTATATCATCATTGCGCGATAGGAACTGAATGTTCCCGTACCTGTTTGATAACCAACTCCCGTTAGCGCATAAGATTACACAGCGCCTCCAATCACAAAAGAGCCAGATAACCAACTCCCGTTAGCACATAAGATCACACAGCGCCTCCAAACGCAAAAGAGCCATTACAATCTGTTTCTATCACGCGATTTCGATGTTTTCAAGGAGACATTTTATGCCAAAATTAGATTGATTTTGATGTAATAAACAATCTTTATTGAAGATACACGATATTTAGGCGGTCCTATTTAATAATTTCTCTAACATCATGATAATTTTTAGTCATGCATTAAACATGACCGGATTGATGGTTATTATTGATACCAATTTTCGATTTTTTAAAGGTACGTTTTTTCTAAATCTAACAGCGTCTTATACTTGAATACAAGAGTTTTTTGGGCGGATTTTGGTCAAATTTGGGACAGCGTCCTATATTCGAGGGCGGCCTTTAGTCGAGAAATTACAGTATTAAAAAAATAATAAAACAAAATAAAATAAAATTTAAAAAAAAGAAAAAAAGAAAATTGACAAAGATTCCAAGTTTTTAAATCAAAAATCCTATTTCACCAAAAATCTTGGACCTATAAAGGTGATTCCTCCAAAAGCCACCCTTACCAATTATAAAGAAGCCACCTGCCAAGTTTCATTAAATTATCTTAAGCGACTCTGTATGTTATGGTGTTTACCAGGAAATTGACAAAAATCATGTTTTTGCATTAAAAATACAATTTGCACTCAAAATCTTGGACCTATAAATGTGAATTCTTCAAAAGGCACATCTGCGTATCACATTAAAAGCACATTTTCACCCAAGATATTGGACCTATACACGTGAATTCTTCAAAAGGCACAACTGCGTATCATAACTGAGACATACATCAAGTTTCATTAAAATATCTGAAGCGGTTCTGCTGTTTACGAGATATTGTGGATGGACAGCTGGACATACAGACACGGGGGCCCTAATAATCAAATAGGGTTAAAAATTGTGGGGATAATTACTACTGTGAAGATAACTAACTTTGTTTAAAAGCAAAAACGTGTGTGTGTACAGAAAGTTCTTGGGAAAGAGAACTCTGGACAGTGGGATGATTATTAACCATTTAAGGGTCAAATTTGGTCAAGAAAATCAATATATTTGCTTATTGAATATCAATTTGCAGGCCAATATAGAAAGAACAATGTTTGAAAATTTACCACTGGAATGACTGGCTCGGATATCGAGCCAAGCATTCCAGTGGTAAATTTTCCAAAATAGTCTCTTGGCCTGCAAATGGCCATTCCTTAAGACCACTGCAAAGGACGTTTTTGGCCGGCTTGACAATTTAACCATTGCCAACCAGAAGCATCAAATTGATAATACTACCTTCCTGTACATAGTTGTCATGCAGTCGAAACACTGAAATTTCACGGGTTAATATATATAATTACCCTGGCCTCACCATTTCAGTAATATATTCAATAACAAGGTCCTCGAGCAGGTCAACAGATTCTGTGTATGGATTCTGATCATCTCCAAAACCATACAGCATACAGCGTACTGAAACAAACAGGGTTATCTCCTTTGAATATATATTTTTGAGACCCTATTTAAATCATAAATGGTATCTTAACCTATCAACCCGCAAATTTAAATTCTCATAAAATGACCTTTTGCAGACCAAAAAAACTATATTTGAAAATCTACCACTGGAATTTCTGGTTCAGTCTTCTCTTGGTATGCAAATGGACATTTCTCTAAACATGCAAGAGAAAATTTTTGGAAATTTACCACTGGAATGACTGGCTCGGTTATCAAGCCAGTCATTCCAGTTGTAAATTTTCAAAAATAGTCTTCTCTTGGTCTCCAAATAGACAATTTCTTGAGACCACTGCAGTAGCCATTTTTGGTTGGTATGAGTGTTAAAGGGCTAATGGACAGGACTACCAGAATAGTGAAGAAAAAGTCAAAGATTTGCTCAGTGAATATTCATTTGCAGGACAAGAGAATATTTTCGAAAATTTATCACTGGATGACTGCTTTGGTTAGCGTGCCAGTCATTCAAATGATACAATTCCAAAAATAGCCTTCTCTTGGCCGGAAAATAGACATTACTCAAGACCACTGCAGATGACATTTTTTGATAAATTGACAATTAAAGGGTTAATGTTCAAGCCCTATAAAACCTCTAATCGTAATCTGTTTTGAAAATATCCAGTCAAGGAGACTATATTTTGAATTTTTTTTCACTGCCTACCATTTCAGTGTTAAATTTAAAACAAGAGGCCTGTATCGCTCACCTGGAATTATTGGCCACTGGCACAACCGAAGAAAATGAGATGACCACTGGAAAAATTTACCAATCAAATTTCTTTGAAGAAGGTTTAGCCAAGTTTTATTAAAATTGACCCAGTGGTTAATATCTATTTTCCATGGGCAAATTTAATGGTGTTTCAGCCCCATTCATAATTGCCAAATTTTGCCCTCATCTGTTCAGTGGTTCTACAGAAGTGTTTTCGCGAAAACTAGGTCATCCAAGATGGCCACCCAACTATTTGGCCAATCAAGTTCCATTGAACAAACTTGCTTCAGCTCTTCCCCTAGATCATATTTCACAAGTTTTGAATCGATGCCCCAAGCGGTTTAGGAGATTTCAAAAGATATTTTTAAAAAGCGACTAAAATCCAAGATGGCCTCCGGCCCAATTGGCCGATCACGTTCCTTTTACCATACTTGAATCTCTATGACCTAAAGATTGTTCCTGCCAAATATAATGGAAATCGGCCCCGTGGTTCTCAAGAAGACATTTTAAATTTCCCATTGCTTTAGTATGGGAGTTTTTGTCAGGAAAGAGATCCAAGATGGCCAACAAACCATTAATCCGACAGTTTTCGAAAATGGCAAATATGAAATCAGAATGCTCAAAAACATATATAGAACCAATTTCGAACTCAAAATCCATCAAAATTAAAAAATCCAATATGGCCACCGGTGGCCAGCTTGAAAATTAGTTTCCTGATGATAACTCCTTAACCGTTTATCAGATCGCTTTGAAACTTCATAGCATGTTCCGATAAACGGTAACAAAGTTTTCATCCGGAAACCAATTTTCAACATGGCGTGGATTCCGGATCATCGTCGCTTTCGATAGGTTTCTTCCCCAGACCTAGTCCAACCACGCTATGAAGTTTCAAAGCGGTCCGACAAACAGTAACGGAGCTATCATTCGGAAACCACTCTACCGCCCACCCGCACCGCGCCATCACATAATTCCATAAATTCACATAAATAAAATTTGGCAAGGGTATAAAAAAAAACCACAGACCCCCCTTGCGGGTTGGTCTGTTGTTTTATTAACCACTATAAAAACATACTTACAGTTCAATCACTACTTGCTAAATCAATTATCTGCATTTAACTACCAGAATAAGATTTTTATGCTTGCATACACTCATCCCCATGCCTATTCCTATTAATATGGACCCTCAACCATGCTACTGGTTAGGTCCATCTCCAGTATATCAACTGATACAGACTGGCATCAGTCTGTACTCACTCCATAGTAACGCCTGCCACTAAGCACGCTTGCGCATGTGCACTGGAGCCCAAATAGGAAACAGATTCACTTTTCTGAATTAAAGTGCCAAATATTATAGAAAAATTCTCAAATCAATTCCACGAGGGGTGGCTGAGGCCGGGTCATAGTGATTGAACGGTAAGTATGTTTTTATAGTGGTTAATAAAACAACAGACCAACCCGCAAGGGGGGGGGGTCTGTGGGGGGGGGGGGTTGTTATTACACCACAAAAACATCCATTACCGTTCAATCACTACTTGCTAAACCCATAGATTTGGTCAGTGCCCCACTTAAAACATCAGGTGGGAGGCGATTTGAGAACCAACAAACAAGGATAAAAATCACACCAATCTTATCCAAATGTTAATAACATAATATAATAGTGCATTTAAGTCAATCACACCGTGATTATCAAATAAGGAAAACTTGAACTAAAGCGATAAATAAAAACCAAAATAAACACACCATTTCTTACAGACTCACAGTCTTAACGAAAATGGCGGGATGTGCTTGGTAAATGGTCTTCGGCTTTTTTGGTTAAAATCGTAATATTATGAAAGAGGGAGGCTGCAGCACTCTGATCTTTCAGATAAAAGGTTGTAAGAGGATTCAGATTTCCATCCTGCAGCCTGCATGACTTCATCTAAATACGAACCGGAAAAATGCGCAATCTCGTAACAAAGCTAAACTGTCTCCCAAATCCATCAGGATATCGAACACTTTGAGACCGGCTTAGCTAACTCTTCCGCATAAGGAAACCATAAAACGGGACGGATCAAATCATTTGAAATCAGTTCGCTGTTTGAACATTCTTAATGCCCTAACAGGACACCAGAATATGCGGATGGCGAAAAAGACGATAATGATTTTAAAATAATCGGACTAGCAGGAAACTGGTTAGACTGAGTTTTAGATAAAAAAATCCCTTCTGGGATATAAAACTAAAACCTCTCCTGAAACCCTAAATCTCTCCCTTTCAGAAGAAAAAGCATGAATTCCTGAACGCCTTCTAGAAGAGGCCATTAATACTAATAGCTGAAAGATGTTCAACATGACGGCCTGCCGGCACTTGAAGAACCAACGCCAAGTTCCATGAAGGTAAAGGCTTAGCTATCGTAGGACGAATATTGCCTATACCTCTAATAAAAACTATTAAAGGACTTAGAGTCCTTAACATCGGCATACAGAAGGCAAGGAAGAGAAGATGCCAGAGAAAATCTATATCCCCTAACCGTATTAGCTGATAAATGTTAGGAATAAAAAAGATATGTTAAAAAGTCTAATACTTGGGGAATAGAAAAAGAATCGGGCACGAGACCTTGGTCTGAACAACATTCTCCAAAAATTTTAAGTCAACACTTGTAAACTCTGCGGGTCAACTCTCTTCTGGAAGAATCGATAAATACTGGAGGTCTTGAAGAAACCTTATTCTCGTAGACTTTAGTTTCGTTATTCTCCAAACACAGACTGAAGATTTCTGGGTTTGGATGAAGACAAAAACCTCTTACTTGAGACATAAGATCCTGGGAGAATGAAAGAAGACGAGGGAAATCTACCCGGAGATCTAGAAGGTCTACAAACCAAATCCTCTTTGGCCAAAACGGAGCTAAATTAAAAGAATCTCACAGATTTGCTCCTTGACCTTCTTCAACGGAATCAAAATCATTGGAGGGAACGCATAGGCGAACATTCCTGTCCAGGACTGATACAAGGCATCCACCGCCAGAAAAGGAGACATGTAAGAGATCTGGGCATTCCGAGATGACGCAAACAGATCTACCAGAGGACGATCCATAAGACTGAAAATCGCTTTGACAACTGACCTCTTAAACTGCCACTCTGTGTGGCCGAATTTGCTAGGACATGACAATTGGTCCGCAAGAAAAATCAGATTGCCTGAGACATGAGAAGACACTAGAAGAATCTGATTCTTGCGACACTATAAGAGAAGGTACCATACTTCTAGACAAAGAAGGGATGACCTTGTACCACCCCGCCTGTTGATATAAGAGACCACTGTCGAAATGTCCGACCAAATCAAAGCTTTGCGACCTATCACAAGATCTGACCATGAAAGGAGATCCTTCTTGAGAGCACACTCCAGAATGTTGATATGAGCTGTCGACTCCTCCAGGGACCAAAGACCGGAAACCGACAGTGAGTCCCAGACCGCACCCCCTCCCTCCTGAGAACCATCTGTGAAGATAATTGCCTGAGGGGAGGACTTTACCAGTGTAACACTCATCGGAAACAGAGAACGATCTTTCCAAAAATCTAGATGAGGCATCAAGGTTCTCTGATGGGAATCTGACGGTAAATAGTGTGAACCTACTGCTTCCAAAGGGACATTGAATACATTTCGAAGGATCTTCTCATCAGTGCCACCCACGGAATAACCTTCTTTACGCTGACCATCAAACCTATCACTCTTAGCAGAAATCTCGCTCTGACCATGGGAGAAGACGGGATTTCCCCTGCCACTGATAAAGCCTCTAATCTTGGATCCGAGGGGAAGACTAGACCCTTGGCCCGATAGAAAGAAATGTCTAGATGTGTGACTATTGGAGAGGGACCTAGGCTTGATTTCTTTAGATTTAAAATCCACCCTAGGTTGCATGCCAGACTGCAACCTCTGGAAGAATTCCTGAGAGAAATGAGGAAGACTGCCTTTACTAACCAATCGTCTATATAACCGTGTAGATGAATAGAACGACGATGTAAAATTCCTGACACGGCTGAGACTAGGCAAGTAAAAAGAAAAGGTGCCATGGTCAGGCCCAAAAAGCATGGCACGAAACTGCCAAACTCGATCGTTATAAGCAAATCTCAGGAATTTTCAGAAGGAAGGGAGAATGAGAACATGAAAGAAGGCGTCCTTATGATCGATGGAAACGACCACATACCCTGATCTAGACTGGAAATGATCTGGGAGATGGTCTCCATCTTGACTTGGGAGTATGAATCATGAAATTTAATAACTTCAAATTCATGAAAGGACGCCAACCTCCTGATTCCTTGGAAAACTAAAAAGATGATTGAATAGTAACCCGGGTCTACTCTCCAATGGGGAACATCATCTATTGCCTTCTTGACAAGCATCGATTCCAACTCCTCTTTCAAGGCAACCAATTTTCCTGGATTGGATGGATTTGGTGTCCATTGGAAGCAAAGAGAGAAGAGGAGGATGACGGATCCAAAACGGTAGATAACTCCAACGTATCTGAGAGAACTAGCCTGGAGTCCTGATTGAGAGCCTGCCATTTCTCCCAAAACAGAGACAGGCGCCACCCCCACCCCAACCCTACTGGCATGTTGGGTAAAAGACACTGGACCGACTGATCCAAAGGCACAAGAAGAGGGGGAGGGTTGATTAAAGGAGAGAAAGTGGGACTTACCCGGGAATAGTCCACACCTTCAAACTATCTTTCCTTGATAACCTCTAAAGGAAGAACGACCTCTGGACCTGGAACTAGGACGATGAGAAAGGGACTAACCTCCTCTGGCCAAAGGAGAGAAAAACTGCCTCCCTTGGGATCTAGAACGATGAGAGGATACAGAATCAAAACGATCCTCCCCGCGATCTATCTTGAAGATAGGAAGATGATCGATTAGACTTATTAATAATTTTAGATGGATAAGCCCCAAATTGGTCTGGATTGAGGCTCTTTCTTCTAGGAGAGGAATATGGGCTCTTAGCTGAAGAACCATCTCTTGAGAAGAAGAATTGGTAAAGGAAATCTGAGCCTGAAGCTTCCTAGAAACCTTCAGGCGCACAGATTCCGCACGAATAAGACTGGAAGCTGACTGTCTGAATATATCCTGACCAAAACAAAAGGGGAGGGGGGGGGGTCTGAAATAAGACTATCCTTCAAAGAAAAAGAAATAGAACCTCAGAAACCTTCCTAAACCTTCTCTTAGAAGTAATGAGACCCAAAGATCTGCAGACTGAACTGAGAGCACCACGAGACAGAAACGCCAAGGAAAGAAAGACTGTTAAAGGAACCCGAACACCACGTTCTAGAGACTTAATAACAGCTACAGATAACAGAGCAAGGAAATTTGCCAACTTAACCAGGGGTCTGAGAACAGACTCCCATTAAAAAGAACAGAGGAATGATCAATACTGGAAGACTCCTTTAGAGGAAAGAACACCTCAGGAGGGGCCAGAAAGAGCCTGAGAAGTGGCAACTTTCAAATAAAACTCTGGGGACTTGAACAGGAGCATCGATTAATAAGAAAGAGAAAACTCCTTACAGTTAACATCATGGACGAAAAATCCAGCAAATCTACTACTAAGTTATCAACAGGGAGAACTTGAGGAGAAGAAGAAGAAGAAGAAGAATCAGATGTAGAAAAAACAGACCCGAAAGAAGAAGGGTCAATAGAAAATTCCTCCTTAAGAAGAAGAGAAAAAATAGAGGAGATCCACCTGTGAGCCATGGACCAGTCTTCCCAAGATGCTCTGACCAGACAAAACCTCTTCAGATCCGACCCTGACTGACTAGTGAACTGAGCAAGAGAAGAAAGATTAGGAGAGGAAGAAGAGATGAGAATAGAGGAAACACCTGAGACTGAAGATTCAGCTGCTCTAGAGCAAATAGGAGAACAGGGACTTCTAGAAGACTCAGGAAAGGATGAAATTTGAACGGATGGAAAAGAATCCAAACCATGATCCTGACTAGAAGACAAGGAAGGATGAAACAGAGAACTGGCAGAAAACCTCGAGGGAATCTAAAAACAAGCCAAAACAAAAGAACGATCGAGAGAAAGATCCCTAATCACAGAAAACAGAAATCTAAGCACTATCAACAATTTGAAATCTAACTCGGGAGAAAGAACACCGGAAACAATCAAATCAAGATGATCAAAGGGAGGAGAAACAGAAAAAGAGGAAGGAGGAAGAGAAGAAAAAGGAAGAACAAAGGGAGAAGAAAAATAAGGATCTAAGGACCCCTGAGAAGAATCAATAGATGAAGAAAGACGGGAGAATCCCTGAGGTGGAGGAATATGAAAAATCATGGCTGAAAATGAAGAAGAAATAGAATAAGAAGAAAAAGATTTAAAATCTGGAGAATGAGAGGAGAAAGAGTAAAGAAACTGAAAATGGAAGCGTAAAATGGTGCTCGGATAAATTCTTAGTCTAGGCTAACCGACTATGAAGATCGCTATACCGGAAGTTACGTCCCAACCGGAAGCGGAAGTCTATAGTCTATCCGGATCTAGATCACCCGGAAGTACACCCCTAGAACCGGAAGTGAACAGACTGGAATCCCAACCGAAAACGGAAGCGCTCCTACCAGAAGAGGGTAACCCAGAATTCGCCGAAGAAGGGCACCCCCCCCTCCGTTGCTGATGGATTAGATACATTAGAATAACAAAAGACACAGCTTTATGCTTAACAGCAACGGGGGTGGGGGAAGAATGACCAGAGGACAGCCAAGCCTTAAAGAAACCTTAGATACGAACACAGACCACCCTATGCAAAGCCCGCACATCGATGTGGGGGTACACGTAGTGCACTTTAAACAGACATGTCCTCCATACTCCACAGAGTGAACTCATTCACAGATTGAGGACGTGCACTTGATTTATCGGTCGTTAAAACACTCTTAAAAACGAAAAAAGCTTACAAAAGAAGCATACAACTTAGAATTTCGTTAAAAGGAGTCTAGAAACATACAAACGCCTTTCAAAGAAAGGCCGGAAAAGTTCAAATTCAAAAATCCTTAACGACAAGAAAACAATCTTTCATAGGGAAATAAACGTAATTCCTTGTAAGGCACTATTTTTTATTTTAACTGAAAGTGAATAAGGGCTCACTGGAGTAATAGAGGGTTTTTAGATGATGATTACTTAGGCATATTAAAGTTGTTACCATGAAAACGAAACCCCACGAAAACCGGTAACATTTATATACATAGTTATAAAGTTCAATATAACCACGAAATACTTCCAAAAACATAATTTTGGGAGGATAGACTTCATAGTAGGCATAACTTAGTGTGAGGAAGTCCTTCAATAGTAAGCTGACACAGCGCAAAGCTATAAAAACTTTCTGATAATAATAGGTGTCACTATGGAGTATGTACAGACTGGTGCCAGTCTGTATCAGTTGATATACTGGAGATGGACCTAACGAGTAGCCTGGTTGAGGGTCCATATAAATAGGAATAGGCATGGGGAGGAGTGTATGCAAGCATAAAAATCTTATTCTGGTAGCTAAATGCAGATAATCGATTTAGCAAGTAGTGATTGAATGGTAATGGATGTTTTTGTGGTGTAATAACAACTAGAAATGTGGTTGAAATGCAACCATGACGCTCGACTTGACGACTTTGCAATGAACTCTGAAGCTTGACTTCAAACATAAAATAAATATAGGCCTTATCAAGGGCCTGTAACACTAGCCTGTACCATTTTTCACCGACTTGAGTGCTAATGGGTTAAAGCAAGTACACAGCAATAGGTAGACCTCAGGAGTAAGTTTACATTGCATGTTCTGACAGTAATCAAATCCTTGTATTATTGGGTAGGTAACTGTATAGATCTACTGACCTCAATGCAGATCTATAGACGTTGATTTGCTGTCATATATCCAGTCATACATCATAAAATTATAATGGTATTTTATTGGATGTTCAGTTTTGTCTGATGTAGTGTTGCTTTAGCAGTTAGATGACTGTTCCTTATGCATAAATGTAGGCTTGCAGCTTATGCATATGTCACTAGATGATATTAGTAATGCTTGTCAGTGTTTCTTAAGCATGATAAACAACCATGAGGTTAAATATATAAACTTTCCACCTAATATCTGAGTATTTCCCACTGCCCTGGGAAATACTAGTATTTCCCGGGAAATTGCGAAACCTGTTCTGAAGGATAGCCCAATAAGATTATTCCAACCAAAGTAAGTTGAAATCCTCAATTCAGTTAATGATGAGTAGTGTCTTGACAATTTACAGTAAATTTTTCACAAAATGAGATTTTAACCCAAAAGATTGACCAATCAAAATTCTGTACACAAATTCTGAAGCCTAGCCCCATAGGGTCCATCCAGCCAAATTAGGTTGAAATCCGCCCGGCAGTTTATGAGTAGCGTTTTTAAACAAAGGTTGATGGATGACAGAGTCGCCATGCATATCTGTGACCTTGATCTTTGTACTTTGTCATTGTGTGATGCCATGTCATTATAAGGAGGCATGTGTCCAAGTTTGGGTCCAGTATGATTAACCAAACCTGAGAGATAAACAGAAGTCGAGCTAAACAGAAAATGTTAATGTTGAAAAAAATTAGTTTTTTTCCACGATCATAGTGACCTTGACATTTGGACCTCAATGTAATTGTGTGATGTTAAATTCAATATAATGAGGTATGTGTCCAAGTTTGGCTCCAGTATGATTAAATAACAAACCCTGAGATATAAACAGAAAAGCTGAGCTAAACGCAAATTGGATATTGCCACCACCGCCAGACGACATGCAGGGTATCGCAATAGCTCATTATACTTCGTAAAATCGAAATGATAAGTCATCCAAGATGAAATGCTGGTCCAATCAACTAATCAGGTTCTCATGAACGAAACTCGTTCAGCTAGTCAGCAACAACCTTGGATGTTTCTTGACTTTCCCAGTAATCGCTCTGGACAGTAGTTTCTTTCAGATATCTTTAAAGATGTTTCTAAAAATCGACCAATCAGGTTTATCCTAACAATCTTCAAATCGTTATGGCCTAAGGATGTTCCAGCCAAGCTTTAATTAAATCAGCTCAGTAGTTCTTGAGAAGTCGTTTTAAGGAAAAAAGACAGAGGAAGGAATGGTTGCCATGGCATAAGCTCAGCTTTCAAGCCAGGTGAGCTAATGAATGTCTAGTTACTGGTCATGAGACGACTATTTTCGTAACTATCACTGGAATTCCTGTCTTGGTTGTCACGGCAGGAATTTAAATGGTGAATTATCAAAAATATAGTCACATCTTTGTCAGCACATGCACATTCTTCAAGTGAACAGCAGAACCTGTTTTTGGTCACGTTGACTAGTAAAAGGTTATGGATGTTAACGAGTTCATCCACGAATTTGAAACTAATTTAACAATTTTGTTTAGCAAATTAGTTTCAAAATAGTCTTATATTGCAAGGATTATGTCACATCTAATGAAGTGCTAATTATTGCGCAAGTCCTGGTGAAATGGTTAACTTGTGAACCGATAACAGGACTTACATTCCTTAGAAAATAACTTTTTCCGCTTTTCCAATGCAGTGTCAATTATGTCTTCCTCCTCCACTTCATCATCAAACTGAAACGAAACAAAAACAAAGTATAATTACAGAGCTTCCTGCTCAGCAACACTTTAACCCGTTAGCACTTAAGCTGGCCAAAAGTGGCTTCTGAATGCAGATTGACAAATAGCCATTTGCAGACCAAGAGAATACTATTTAAAAAAATTTACCACTAGAATGACTGGCTCGATAACTGAGCCAGTCATTCCAGTGATAAATTTTCAAAAATAGTATTCTCTTGGTCTGCAAATGGACATTTTCTATGAGACAATAGAAATTTTCTTGAAGGCATTTGAGGACTAAAGGGTTAACCCTGCAGTAACCCGTATACATGCCAGAAGCGAGAATTTATTTATTATGGGGGCAAAATTATAGTGAATACGAAGCCTTAATTACTGATAATGGCAGCAACAGGTTTCAAGCAAATTAGTTTCAAAATATACAACTGTTTTCCTGGATGGTTGTCTTGAAATTGACCCATTAAACTTTCTAAGTGCTAAGGGGTTAATGTTCTTTCGCAGTCATCAGGGGAGATAACATTTGTATAACAATAAAGACAAGAATGCTAAAGTATGATGCGTTGTCTCTGTCTTGATGACAGATAGAACATATCATACTTTAGCATTCTTGTGTTTGTTGTTATAATACAACACTCCTGGCATGGGCTTTTGACAGAACAAATGATCTGAGGTCCACAATGCTCACTTGGACTTAGCTGCAGATAGTATAACCACGCCTAGCCTAAAGTGTGAGCTATGTAAAACAAGAGGCTCAAAGGACTTGACACTCAACTGCCTAACACTTAGAACATTCTTGAACCTACACGTACATGTATGATATATACTTAATTCTGAAGTAATTTCAATATAGTTGTCCCAGTTTTTGAGCCAACAAGCATAACATGTATTTAATATCAATGTAATGTCAACATATTTGGTCTGAAGACCTGAAACTAATACACAATGTACTGGCTGAATGTTTCTTACTGGTTCTAATAAGGAAACTAGAATTTTAGTGACACACTCCATCACAGAGACCCACACCACACCAAACTAAAATGTTCTGTAATAACTAGTATTAATTGTGTAGCACGGACCGACCGGTCGGGTACCGGCCGTACCAGCTAAGCTGGGTACGGGCCGCCTGTCCTGGATTCGTTCCTATAAGTGCGCCCCCCCCCCCCCCTGGGTAGAGCAATAAGCGTGTATAAGGCTATATGAGATGATTTTCGTCATGAAAACGACTAATTTCGTTAGAACGCATGGTGCGCATGTGCGCGCTTGTCGCTGTTTCGACAACACACATGCAGCACATCCAAGAGCGAGTGGTACTTTTAGTGTACCAAGTTGGTACCATTTAATTTTTATAAATTACTTGTTCCCGTCCCTTCTGGTATGAATCAGAACCAGAATTGGATGGGCTTTTCAAAACTATAAACTGTTTTAAAATCAGTTCATAGTCTGTCAGCTTGTGTACCTTATATGCATTTTTGGGTATAGTAGCTGAAACTTTCAGGAAGTATTTTCATGATATCAAGATACATGAAACCACTTGATACCAATTTTTCCTATCTATCGATAAGCCGCCATCTTGGATTTCAAAATGGCCACCATATTCAAGTTAGTTTTCTACTTATATCGCCGGCTGTTTATTGGCATACATGATATCAACGTACATGCCATACTCTATAGCATGTGTTTGCATTAGGGATTCATGTAAAATGATAGAAAATAAGATAACAAACAACAGTGTCCCTAGAACGGCCATATTGGATTTCAAAATGGCCGCCGATATGGAAAAAAAACCTATTAAATTACACAAAAATTATCCAATTGGTCCTTGCCTTAAAATGAGTAAGACTTTACATTAATTGGTATATGTTTAGAGAAAAAAAAGAACATATACATATATACATTGTATACACCAGTGGTGTAGCAATAGCAGGTTCAAGGAACATGGGCCCCTGACCATTAGGGGCCCCACCAGCCTGCAATATTATTTTATGTAGAAGTTTTGAACCTTCTTTCTTTAATAATAATGCGACCAGAAATACCCCCTCCATCTCCTGCATTCTGATAAAACCTTTTTATCAGAATGCAGCCTTGCAGTAGATGACTTCTCAGATCATCTACTTTCCCAACTTTAATGGTGAGTAGCACTCAGAACCACTCCATACTGCAATGGCGTAGACAAATGTGGCTTGTGTAGGGGCTTAAGCCCTAAAGATTTTGGCAAATATTTTTCAATTCTGCACAATCAACCAAATGAGAGTCTATATATATATATACCTCTGAGAGCATCTAAATTTTTTTTAAACCTCTGCGGAGGACATCCAGAATTGGGGCCCACACACGTTCTGACCAGGGGCCCCCAAACGACATCGCTACGCCACTGGCATACACATTACTCACTTGTAATATATCCAAAATAGATACCTTTTTTTTACCATTTTAAAAATAATCTTTTGATCTTTTGGTTACGACGGCCGTTTGCCACCTCGTCCCAAACTGCAAATTTGCTACTATTTCTTTGACCAAAACTGATGATTAAACGACAATTCAAATTCGCTTATTGTAAATATAATACACTGAAGTCCTAATTTTGAGATCAGTTTGCATCATCTGGGTCAACATAACTACTTAAGTTCTGGCAATGGTCTTCCTCTCCTTCACACCGGCACAGTTCTGTACACACTAGACCTTTTAATCGACATGAACATCTACCTGAAGCGCACTTATTTGTTGAGCTTCGGTTAGCGGTACCACACATACACCTCACTAACTCAACCACCGCTGCAGGGGCTGGTGCAACCTTGGATAACAGAGGTACAAGCCTGTGCTCTTCCTTCACCCAGCCATGCTGTAAGGGATCTGGTGATAGTGGACTGACAACAAGGTCTTGTTCCCACACCGAAGCTTGGCAGTGAGCACGCTGGATATGCTCAACCCATGTTCCATGTGTCGGTGGTAGCATGTCGACACCTTTGTTCATGCCTTGTTGTTTGAATAGGTGCCATCTGAGGTGATGCGGCTCAGTAATGTGAACATTCTTCTTACAGAATAAACTACATAAAAAGGAAATGCACCCATTTAATGTATCATTAGAAGGCTGGGTGTCACAGCCGAGGCCAGATATTAAAGTTACAATCTCGGTATCTGCTTTTAGGAAGGCTTCTAAGCACGCTTTCTTAGACTTTCCTCTTATGTAGCCTGTGGTATCACAACCAGTGAGAGCATGCCATTTGCAGAGAGCATTTGCTCTCTCCGATCCAAGAGCATCATAAATAGGTTGAAGTAGAACTAGTCGTCGTCGATCACCTGTGCCCATCACCAGGGTCATCTTGCCAAGAAGAACTGTACATCTCAGCGCAAGAATCAAAACATCTGCATCCTGACTGTAAATGTGAACAGTATATTCAGCTTTATTTGCTTCCACTGCATGCAAGATCATTAAGGTATCGGCTTCTTCTTGTGTACTGACACCAGGAGTGGCATTATTGGTGTAGTTGGACATCACTTCTTTGCGTGTGGCTGTTATCATACACATTTTAGAATGGTCTATTAATCTCTGTGCAAGATAAAGTGTCAACGAATCTTTTGTAGCTACACTTCCAAGGAATACTTTTAATTCAGGAATTTTGGTATTGTCTTCTACATTATAATCTTTTGGCTGTGCCTTTCCACCCCTGCGTCGTTCACGTGTTGATACCTTTATTGAGCCAACGACAGCGTAATTGTCAAAAATTACTCTTACAGAATTGTAATTACGTGATTTGATATCAATGAGCTCAACATAAGCTTTGCCAAGGGCTTTACCATTTTCAAATAACTTCACAGCCATGAGTTCTTGTACTACGGCCATACCGTCTACAATTAGACAGAGCTGTACATCTGTGGAACCGTATGCACCATCTGAAATGAGATTGTCTTGGCAATCCTCCATCGGTGACACTGGAAGATTCTCTAAGACAGTTATCAATGAGCCTTTATTTAATGTTGGGTGCACAGAACCATCTGGTCTCATTAATGTCCGATTAACAGTTGTAAATTCATAATTACCAATCACCTCTTCCATATCTATTTCACGAGATGAGCGCGCTACAACAAGTAGTCGAGACATTAGACCAGACATTGCCTGGAGGGTTAAAACATCAGACTTTGCCTGTACTTTAACCTCCTTGGTTGTAGAAGTCCATGTAAATGTCTTACATTTTGTCATCTTGTCCCAAAGATTTGTATTTCCACATATTCTTTCATCAACAAATTTCTGCATTGCAGATTTTCCCATGAGCTCACAGGACAGGATGCTTTCCTCAACAGCTTTAGGAACTCTCTCATTAGTGACAAGCTTAACCATTGCTGTATTGCCACTCTTGAATATTCCACAAGGTGCTAGGACATCAAATAGCTTTTTAATAGCTTGTTCTTGCTGACTTATTGAGTTCATGGTGATCCATTTTACTCTGTTTCCTTAAGTCAGCCATGGCCTCTGTTTCATTGGCAATTTGTGCTAATTCTGGTGCGCACATACAAAACTTCAGAAGAGTAGCAGGAGACTGAGTGATGCCACCAATAGCTCCCTGACCTTTGAGATTTTTGTTTAAATGTTCTTGAGCATGATCAATACCGATGCGGGTGAATGGTATCTGGTTGGAAGTGTTCACAGTGAATTCATGTGCCATAAAGTCCTGCCAGATTTCTGGATCAGTAGTTTGAAGCCGACACATTCGTGCAATATATTCTGGAATATTCTGTGCATAATCATGCCTCCCATAAGCAAAGAAATACACACATAGTTTTTCAAGTAATGACAGGTGAAGGAACCAGTCACCTAGCCTGGTAGCACACTGGAATTGCAGTAAGGTCAAGACCTGTTTCATGTACATTCGTGCCCATTTGAAAATGGGCTCTGTGTTGTGCTCAGCATCAAAGTCGGCAAGCTGTTTCTCTATATTAAGTGACTCAAGTGTGATTAATAATCCCTTATGTGACTCACGAATGTTCTGTTTCGATGTGCATGCATCAGAGAGTATTTTAATACTCTCTTCAAGAGCTACGCGAACAGCAGGCCTTTCAGCAAAAAACTCTCCTATCCAAAGATCGAACAATACCTGTAGGGTGACTTCGTGAGCTTCCATAGCTCTGTTGTAATGATTCCCATTTATAATTTGATTAACAGTCACGGAACTGTACAAACCTGCTTCGACCCAAGCCTCGTCAATCCCGCTTCCTTCTATGGCCTTTCCCAAACATCTGAGACCACATAATGAAGTGTGGAATGCACCTGGACACACAACAAACTGATCCTTGAACCGTGAATCCAAATATTCCAACTTCAACACTCATTTGTATAGATCCATGTCAAATGTGACAACAAGCTTCCGCCCATTACCAGACACCAGTCTGTTCAATCCAAAAAGTTGGTCTAAAGTGGTAACCAGGGTTGACCATTCGTGTGCTGGGGCATTTATGATAGGTAGAGTAAATGCCTTATCAACAATCAAAGAGGAATGATTCGTGGATTCAGGTGTGTTTGAAAGACTGTTGTATGCAGCCCACACTGGTATCATTTGCGTTGTTCTCTCGTCATCTACTACTTGTGGAGACATTTGTACAGATATTTCACCTGAACTCAATAAACACTCGTGCTCCTCTCGCACTGCTGGCATATTTGATATGTCAGTTACTGAAAGCATACCTTGTACATTATCTCACAAAATCTTGGTAACATCAAAAGCAGGAATCGTAACTTCATCAGAGGCAACTGTTTTAGGTTCTACATCAGACAAATTTAAATCAACTGTTTGAGATCTGTTGAAATATCTTGCCATCATCCAACACATATCATGCTTTATCGCTCTATCAAAATGTTAAATCGTAGGAACCCACTTTATATGATGCATAATGGGGACTGAATTGAGGTTTGGGACTGCCTTCTAAGTCACATTTAAGAATCTTGAGGCATGTGCTCGGAACACCTAAAAGGCCACCAGCAGAAACTTCATATAGATCAAGTGGTTCTACCAAGGTCTCTCCAGCACATATTGGCTGATATACACAAGCTGCCATTGCATGGAAACTTGACTTTCCATCAAAAGTATCAACTTTCTTGTCAACATTATCAGCGGAAGCCCGAATAGCTCTACCTTTCACAATACCAACTGGGACAAAAATACCATTTTTATTGATGTTTTCTTGCCCAGCATTGGCTATCTGACTACAAACCCTGGTCACCCGACTATATGATATTCCACAACATAAATGGCTGAGCAGATTTATAGCGGTCTGGATGCGTAAATTGTGATATATCCACAAAGATAATCCGACTGCATATGGACTTTCACATTGGCGACGAAAAGTAGACAATTCAGACTGGGATTTTGTTGTGTATGCTACTTGCTTTGAAGTTTTAAATTCCTGCATCATCATTTGAGAAATTGTGACACATGATTTTCTTAGAGACTGATCTCGCGACTCAGTAGTCACAGCCTTAGAACCTTGCAAGATCCATCTGTTTAACATTAATACCTCTACTGGCAATCCAGATTCGCCAACACCATCTAGAGAGCCTGTAAATACCCAAGGTTTCTCTTTTCTGGCTTTAGTTATCTCTTTTCTGATGATTTTGGCACATTTAAATATTATATTAAGGTCGCCTTTTATGTCTTGTTCAGAAATAGCAATATCGACTGCTTCACGTCCAGATTTTTTTGAATGGAAGATGCCAGGTAATTTACCTCTATGTTGGGATAGTTCAATGTCTGGTAAATTGTGTGTGATGTTTGTTATTAGTGTTCGTCTGGATATTGCATGACCAGTGACTCCGTGGTCACGCATCATATTATAATACAATTCTTCAGCCTGAACAGTCGTTATATAGTCTCCAGATTCTATTCTTTCATGCAACTCATCGTAAAATTCCATCTCTGCTGCTATAAAGAAAATCGTCTCATCACTATTCTGATTAGTTTCAGTGCGTCTTTCAGGGCGTTGAACATAAATTCTCCAGTATGTGGTTTTGCAGGATTTGTGATAGTCAATGTCCCTAGCCAGAAAGTCCCCTTCTGATATTATGTCGGCCAATTGTACTTTCCAGGATGCATTGTCACTTTTATCTACTATCTCTTTGACAGATATCCCGCTATTCTCACTACGACAGGCATATAAAATTTCATTATCTTTTTCCGTATTTTGACCTTGACAGAAAAAGCACTTTTCACGATCAAAACGCTCTGTGGCAGATCTCAGAAGTACGCTACTAGATTCTACAGATAAGGTTGGGCGCCGCTTCCCCTTACGTTTTTCAGGATTATTGAGATACTTAATCTCATCACTTTTAGCTTTGTTCTTGTCTGTGGTTTCACTATAACAGCTGCGATGCCACTTAGCACCCTTTTGCAAAAGGTCCGATGCTGTTATACCTATTAATCTGTTCCCCACATTAATAAAATCATGACTGCCCCATTCAGATCTTTTATTGACATTCCGCTAAAAATGTATCATATGATTCTACATCTCGGGGGGGTGGTCAATCTTTCTTTCTTATTATATTCTTGGCATTTAATACATAAACTGTAATCAGTTGGTTTATTTTTTGCCACCAATTCTAATTCACTCTTCATCGTTGACTACATGTGTTACCAAATGGCAAAGATATGCAGTTTGTCTGTTTGTTAGCAGACGACAGCGCTTTTTATAAATAAAATTTGAGGATAAGCGCAAGATCATCTTTTCAATTTACTTTGATCCAGAGATTCTAAAATTATCCCGGGCCATGTATTATTATAAAAATACGTTTTTAACCTTTTAAACAAGAAAGTTTGGAATATAACACTCATTTACGATTTAATAATTATTATGATCAATATTTTGAGGTTAATTTGACTAGGTTATGTTGCTGTCTATGGCAGCAACATGTTCCAGTTAAATTAATTATGAAATATTCAATAACGTACCCTTTATAGTAGCCTTGAAATTAAGATTCTTGGTATTCAGGGTTCAAAGGGTTAAACATATTACTATGATATTGCCTATCAACCATCATACATGATCTGACATGCATTAAAACATATACCTAGACACTAAAATCAAGACACTAGGCGATTAATGAGTCAAAATGTTGAAAAACTGTTTTTCAGATAGCGGCCATTATGAAATCCAATATGGCCACCATACCGACAAATGAAAATTTGGTATCAAGTGATTTTGGATTCCCAGATGATTGAAGAATATTCCCTGAAAGTTACATGCATTAAAACATATACCTAGACACTAAAATCAAGACACTAGGCGATTAATGAGTCAAAATGTTGAAAAACTGTTTTTCAGATAACGGCTATTTTGAAATCCAATATGGCCACCATAACGACAAATGAAAATTTGGTATCAAGTGATTTTGGATTCCCAGATCATTGAAGAATATTCCCTGAAAGTTACAGCTACTATACCCGAAAATGCATTAAAGGCTCAATTTTCCTACTCAAGGCGACAGACTATCAGAAATGGCTGAGTTATCGCCGATTCCTCCCTTTAAATTATGCTCAAAATATAGAAATTGCGTTATAATCTCGTATATATAAATAGCTAAATAATCAGTGATTTGTGTAACACATGACTCACTACATCATCTTAACATCTATATCTATCATGATATTTAGATAATTGTGTACACATCACAAGATTACAGCGCGCTGATTGGCTGGTTCAGCAAATTCTGATTGGTTGATGCAGCCAGTTATGATGTCACCGTGAGCATAAAAGGGGATGATTTCAGAAGATTGAGAGCATCGTCAGCCGGTGGTCGATCAGTCGGGAGCTGCCCAATGTATGGGAACCTGACAAAACAACCGAAGACAGATTTATACATCATCTTGGTGTCAAGAGGTTTTCCGATCAGCCCGCACCAAAGCAGTTCCCGTCTCACTGCATTAAGAACTTTAGAACTTAAATATGTTCCTATTTTAATTACCATCTATAAGGAACAGCTCTTGTGGTGAGCCCTATCGGGCCCGTCATGTAATTCTATGTGACGTAGAGCAGCGATGTTCCTTGGTGGATAACTCACCAGATCTGCCAGTCATGCCGAAAAGTGGACCTTCAACCACCACACTGCATGTCGTGTGTGTCCTGATTTATGTTTCGACCGCAGCCAAGTAAACTTTGTCCGGTGCGCCACTAGAGCTATTTGGCGCACCCCGCACCGTTAAGCTTTAATATGTACAGGCATAATTATAATTATATAAGGAGTTTCGTCTCCTCATCTTTTTCAGCGTAGAGGTATTATAACTTACATAAAGTTAATTAGTGATCTTGTATGCGGGAGCCTCCTTTGCGGTACCTCTGGTGTCTTCACGTGTAGAGGTTCATAAGATGTCTCTATCTTATGTATTATTCAAATGCTCATTGCTATCTAGCAAACTTAATGGTTTGCATAGGCTTTATTTTTTTAATTACTATTTTTAGACTTATCACAAATCTTTGTAAGTCCAGTTTCAAAATTGCTATGGACAGGCATACCTGTGACACCAATTCATGGGCGGGGGCGGGAGCTAACCAGCCACCTCGTTCGTCATGCACATGTGGCACGGCGACCCGATATCACACCCAGGAACGGCCCGATGCAACCCCGCAAACTACAATTGAACCATGAAAGATGGAACATTTGATACCCACCTTTAGACTACGATTCACCCAGAGAAATCTGAATGCTAAGAAAATAGACTGGACAACATAATATTGTTTTCAATTGTCATGTTCAACTGGCTAACCATAGTTAACTATAGTTGACTAAATCCCAGCCAAACTTAAAATAGTCAACTAGCTACATGTAGTTAACTCTAGTCGACCAGCCACCTGAACTTGGTCATAAATAGTTAGCACAAAGTTGACGTAAAATTCAAAATGGTGGATAGGTTTCATTTGGCACAAATAAATGTATATAAACATATACACATTTCACTAAACAACAGCCCCAATGGGCCTGTATTGCCCCCCCCCCCCCCACCCCCCGAAAAATAGGCATTTCAACTAGAAAGGTCATCGGCTATAAGAAGACCCCTAAAGAGTTGGCCAGAAATGTAACAGGAACACAATGGCCATGTTTCTTTACATATCAAATGCACTTGATTAAATTTTAATGGCCCTTATCCCTAATCATATCTCACCAATTTCAACCTGATCTGTTCAGAGGTTCTGGAGAAGTTGTTTTTTGCGAAAACTAGGTCATCCAAGATGGCCGCCAAACCATTGACCAATCAAGTTTCCTTCAAAAAACATGGTTAAGTTCTTGGCCGAGATGATATTTCATGAGTTTTGAATCAATTGGTTTCGGAGAGCATTTTTAAATGTTTCTAAAAATTTACCAAAATCCAAGATGGCTGTCAGCGAAATTGACCGGTCGGCTTGCTTTGAAGAAATTCAGATTCAGAGGCCATACTTTAAATCGGCCCAGTGATTCTCGAGAAGACATTTTAAATTTCCTGTCACTTTAGTATGGGAGTTTTTGGTGGGAAAAAGATCCAAGATGGATGCGAAACCATTTATACCACGGTTTCGGTGATGGCAAATTCGAAATCAGAATACCCATAAAGTGATAAACCAATACAAAGTCAATTTTGCCTTCAAAATCTATCAATTAGAAAAATCCAAAATGGTCACCAAACACATCACATTTGGATTGGTCCACAGCAGCAAGGTTTTTGGATGCTAAATACACAGTTTAATGGTCTTTAGGCCCGAATGATATCTCCCACATTTGGGCCCAATCAATTCAGCGGTTCTGGAAAAGAAGTTGTTTTTGTGAAAACTAGGTCATCCAAGATGGCCGCTGAATGATTTAGCTAATCAAGTTCCCTTGAGCAAACTTGGTTCAGCTCCTGCCCTAGATCATATTTCATGAGTTTTGAATCGGTCGTTCAAATGGTTTTAGAGATTTTTAAAGACATTTCTACCAAGAGGCCCAAGGGGCTTGTATGGTACTTGAATTATTGTGCTGAAATTTATGAAAATTAGTTTCAAAAATTTCTACATTCAATCAAGCAATTAAAAGTATTATGTATGTCTTATAATACTTCTGGTGTCAATTTTAGAGGTGTTGCTAAAAGAGTTGCATACCAGCAACAGCTGAACGCCGCACAGTTTAAATTTGATACCAGCTAGTTGACAAATAAGACATTGAATATTGTAGACTGGCCATTCAGCATTAAAAGGTATACAGCCTACTTATTGTCCATTAAAGGCCAGACTTGTGCCATAATTATGCCCATTGTCCAGTAATCTGCCCAATCAACAAAAATGGACTACAAATGGTGAGGCAGGTGTGCAATAAGCAGGACATAAGTTAGTTTCTACAAGTTTATACCTTGATAAAAGAATACTTACAGAATTAGACGTAAACATGTCACAGGTGGAATTTTCCTGTAGGCCTTATATTATAATTTGTGTAATGTTTGACCAACTGCTATTAACCCTTTCATTCTCTAAATAACATAAACAATATATACTGACCATATTGGTATCCATGTGGAGTCTGATGATTAATTGCTAAAGTAATTTGACTCAGGGTTGTTGCTGTCTAAACAGCAACCACTTTTGATTAAATTATTTTCAAAATAATCATCAAATTTACAGGGAATTACTTGAGTAATAATCAGATTCTGGAACTTGGAAATGGAAGGGATAATTAATTATTTCTATTATGGCTCTCTACCTGCTGTTATGTAAAAGCTATTTCGGTTTATTGACATGGTGATGAATGGGTGAATTTCTGTATAAATGTGAGATGAAAGTTGTGTGCTAAAAGAACGAAGCAGAGCGATAGACAGAAGAAAGAGTGTGGGGTCTAACTTGACCACACTAGTAAGACCGGAATAAAACTGTAACTGCTGAATGTATAAGTACAACTGATGATTATTGAAGGATAGAATTTTACTGAAAACAAGTTATTTAACATTTAGTCTGAGTTGTTGTTCATATTTAAGAAGTAATCAACCAGCTATTGGGCTGTCAATCAATCAGCCAACAAGTAGTACTCAGCCAGTCAATCAATCAGTCAATCCGCCAGTGACTGAGCCAGACAGCAATCAATTCGCTTACTAGACTGTTAATTGCGCCATCAGTCAGTCCACCAGAGTCATACTAAGACAGACATTTATATCAGTCCATTGGG
Source organism: Chaetoderma sp. LZ-2023a (assembly GCA_034401795.1). NCBI lineage: Eukaryota > Metazoa > Mollusca > Caudofoveata > Chaetodermatida > Chaetodermatidae > Chaetoderma > Chaetoderma sp. LZ-2023a. The sequence continues at coordinate 143,503,297 of CM067369.1, forward strand.
CAGTCCTTCCATCTGCTGACCCACGGTTAGAGCTAAGTTCCCCCTCGGATGAAAAACCGGGTTACGATAAATGTTGGTTGGACCGGGTATGTCTATGTATATTTCGTAGACATACTTTCCCGACCTCTTGAGCCAAGCGAGTCAAAATTGCAAACCTCGAGCCAAGCGAGTGAAATCTACAAACTTTAAGCCAAGCGAGTGAAAAATGACGAACCTTTAGCCAAGCGAATGTGACGAATTATGAACTTTGTGGCAAACGAATTAGAATTTTACCACACCCGTAAATCTGTCTGATCTGCTGTTAAGTGTGAAACATTAAACATGGATTATCGACAATATCACCGCAACCAGCTGACAGTAAACTCGAACCAGAGAGCCAGCATACAGGAACACCATTGCCAAGGATGTGTGCGCAATCACCACTCCGGACCATCCAGTGTGCCAAAAGAACGACCAAGGAGATGGCAGGCCCAGCATGGCAGAAAGACTAACCACTGCAGGAAATGTGGTAAGTGGATAAATGAACCATATCATTTTCATGTCTGTCAAGCTAAGAATAAACAGTGTTACTATTGCCATCGGCAAGGTCATTTGATTAAGTATTGTTATTTCCGATCAAAGGCGGCTCAATCCAACAGTAGAATTAATGCAGGTCATCAGCGACCTGCCACTGCAAATTATCAAAGTGCTAGTCTTAGAATTAAAAGCCAAAATGATAAAGCCCAATACTTCAATGCAACAGTAGCTAGACCACCCAACAGACCCCCTTTTAGTGGGTTGGTCTGTAGTTTTATTAACCACTATAAAAACATACTTACCGTTCAATCACAACTTACTAAATCAAATATCTGCTTTTAGCTATCAGAATAAAATTTTTATGCTCGCTTACATACTCCCTAATGCCAATACCATCACCATGTAGACCCTCAACCAGGCTTCTGGTAGAGGGACCCCTGCATTAGCCTTACAATAGACTGGCACCAGTCTGTACTCACTCCTTGGTGACACTTGTCACTAAGCACGCTCGCGCATGCGCAGTAGGTCGCAAATGTGAAAACTGATTCACTTTTCTAAATTTAAGTGCCATATATCCAGCCTAGATTCTCAAATCAATACCCAGCGGGGTGGCTGAGGCCGGGTCGTAGTGATTGAACGGTAAGTATGTTTTTATAGTGGTTAATAAAACTACAGACCAACCCACTAAAGGGGGGATCTGTTGGGTGTCGTTATTACACCACAAAAACATCCATTACCGTTCAATCACTACTTGCTAAACCCGTAGATTTGGTCAGTGTCCCACCACGAAACTTTGGTGGGAGGTGATTTGAGAATCCATAAGCAAGGATAAAAATCAAACAAAACATAACCAAATGTTAATAACATAACATAATGGTGCATCTTAATCAATCACACAGTGATTATCAACCAAATAAAACTTTAAACATAAAGAAATAAATAAAAACCAAAGAACAACTCTCACCATTACACGCAGATGCACGGTCCTAACGAAAATGATGGGATGTGCTTGGTAAATGGTCTTCAGCCTTTTTTGTTAAAATAGTAACGTTCCTAAAGAATGAAGCTGCTGCGCTCTGGTCTTTCAAATAAAAAGTGGTAAAAGTACTCGGATTTCCATCCTGCAACTTGCATAACTTTGTCTACAGAAGAGCCAGTGAAAAGAGCGAAAGAGGTAGCTATCCCTCTAACATCATGAGCCTTAATGTGAGAGAGATTGATTTGCTCAGGAGAAGCAATCTCATAGCAGAGTTGAATGGTGTCACAAATCCATCTAGCAATAGATGCTTTAGAGACTGGTCTGGCTACCCCTTCCGCATACGGAACCCAGAAGTGAGACGGATCGGATCTTTTAAAATCAGTACGACGCTTGTAAGCTTTAAGAGCTCTGACTGGATACCAAAATCTGTCAGACGGAGAAAAGGAAGATAAAGATTTTAAAATAATCGGCTTAGCTGGATAACGGTTTGATTGCGTTTTTGATAAAAAAAATCCCTTCTAGGATATAATACCAAACCGTCCCCAGCTTCAATAAATCGATCCTTTTCAGCGGAAAAAGCATGGATCTCAGATCATCTTCTAGCAGAAGCAGAAGCCACTAGAAAAATAGCCTTAAAGGTTAAAAGCTTTAAGCTAATCGAAGAGATAGGTTCAAAATGATGACCTGCCAAAACCTGAAGAACCAAAGCCAAGTTCCAGGAAGGCAAAGGTTTAGCAATAGGAGGATGAATATTACCTAAACCTCTGATGAAACCATTAAAAACCTTAGTATCTTTAACATCAGCATTTAACAAACAAGGAAGAGAAGATGCTATAGAAAATCTATATCCTCTAACAGTTTTAGCAGTCAGATGAAGAGAATCGAACAGATAGGATAAAAAATCCAACACTTGGGAAATAGAAACAGAATCGGGCACAAGATCAGGATTTGAACACCATTCTCCAAAAATCTTAAGTCGACCCTTGTAAACTCTTCGGATCGACTCCCTCCTGGCCGAATTAATGATTTCCTGAGATCTTGCAGAAAATGTATTCTCAGGGACCGAACACTCGATATTCTCCAAACACAGACTGAATATTCCTGGGTTTGGATGAAGGCAAGTTCCCCTTACTTGGGATAACAGATCTGGGGACACTGGAAGCAGACGAGGGAAGTCTACTAGAACATCGAGAAGGTCTACAAACCAGATCCTTTTTGGCCAAAAGGAAGCTATCAACAAAATTTCGCAGAACTGGTCCCTGACTTTCTTCAGAACCAAGGGAACCAGGATAGTTGGAGGGAACGCATATGCGAAGATTCCTGTCCAGGACTGAGACAGGGCGTCCACAGCCAACGCCTGATTGTCAGGAAAAGGAGACATGAAAGAGGAGATCTGGGCATTCAGAGAGGTCGCTAACAGGTCTGCATGGGGACGATCCAGGAGGTTGAAGATCGCTTTGACAACCGACCTCTTTAACTGCCACTCTGTGTGGGCGAATTTGGAGGGGCGAGACAATTAATCCGCCAGAAAATTCAGACATCCTGGGACATGGGAGGACACCAGGAAAATCTGGTTCATGCGACACCACATGAAAAGATTCCACACCTCCAAACAAAGGAGAGACGACTTTGTGCCTCCCTGCTTGTTGATATAAGACTACTGTTTAATTGTCTGATCGAATCGAGAACTTGAGGCCCTGCACCCGATCCGACCAAGGAGAGCCTTCTTGACAGCCCACAACCCCAGAATGTTGATGTGGGCTGACGACTCCTCCAGGGACCACAGGCCTGAGACAGAAAGGGAAGCCCAGACCGCTCCCCATCCCTCGTGGGAAGCGTCTGTAAAGATGATCACTTGAGGAGAAGACTTGACCAGAGGAACACCCATCAGAAGCAGAGAGCGATCCTGCCAGAAATCTAGTTGGGGACTTAAATGCTCTCTGACAGGGATCTGATGGTAAATTGAATGAATTGACTGTTTCCACAGGGACATTAGATACATTTGGAAAAGTCTTCTCATCAGCGCCGCCCACGGACTGATATTCACGACGCTGACCATCAAGCCTATCACCCTGAGGAAAAAGATTGCTCTGATCACGGCAGAGGATGACAGAATTTCCATGGCCACTAGGATGGCTTCTACTCTTATATCTGAAGGGAAGACTAAGCCTCGACCTAGGTCGAAAGAAACACCTAGGTGGGTGAAAACCTGAGACGGAGCCAAAGATGATTTTTCTAGATTTATTACCCATCCTAGACTGGAAGCCAGACTGCAGACCTCTGGAACGATACTTGACAGAATTGAGTAAGATTCTGCTTTTAGTAACCAATCGTCTATATAAACATGAAGGGGAATAGAATGACGGTGCAGAATTCCTGCAACTGCTGATACTAGGCGGGTGAAGAAGAAAGGAGCCGTGGTCAGGCCGAAAGGCATGACTCTGAATTGCCATACCCGGCCCTTGAAAGCGAATCTCATGAACTTTCTGAAAGAAGGGTGGATGAGAATATGAAAATAAGCGTACTTGAGGTCTATGGACGACGTCCACATGCCTGGACTCAGACTGGCGATAATCTGAGATAGTCTCCATCTTGAATTTTGGGGTGGATATTAGAAGATTTAATCTCTTTAGATTGATGATTGGATGCCATCCACCTGTTTTCTTGGGGACTAGAAAGAGAGTTGAGTAGAAGCCCGGGTCTACTCTCCAACAAGGAACCTCTTCTATAGCCTTCTTTATACACATTGACTCCAATTCGTCTTCCAGGGCTCCCAACTTCTCCAGATTGGTGGAACTGGAGTCCATTTGGGTTGGCAAGACAGAGGAGGCAGATCTATCCAAGACGGTGCATAACCCCAGTGGATTTGATCCAAAAGCCAGGAGTCCTGAACGAGGGCTTGCCAAGTCTCCCAAAACAGAGACAGGCGCCCTCCTACTGGCACGCTGGGAAGAAGGGACTGCACCGATAGATCCAAAGGTGATAGAAGAGGAGGAAGGACTGGGAAAGGAGAAAGGGAAAGGCCTACCCGGGCTGAGGCCACCCCTTCAAACCCGTCTAGGTTGAAAACCTCTAGAGGAGCGGCCTCTAGAACTAGATCTAGAACCTCGAGAGGAAAACTGACCCCTTCTCACCTGAGAAGGGGTTTGATGCACCTGGGCTCTAGGCCTATGTGAAGAAATGGATTTGAAACGATCCTCCTCCGCGGATCTGGATTGGGAAGGAGAGGACAGATTAGAGTTCGTGAAAACCCTTGACGGATAAGCCCCATACTCATCCGGCCTGAGACTCTTCCTCCTGGGGGAGGAAGACAGACTCTTGACCGAGGAAGAGTCTCTTTTTGCTGAAGGCCTCAAAATAGATATCTGATCACGCAGATCCTTAGCTGATCTAAGACGATCAGACTCCGCTCTAAGAATTGAGGTAGAATTTTGACCGAAGATATCCAATCCGAACGGAGGAGCAGAAATCAGGTTACTCCTGAGTCCGAAATGTTCACCTCTGCAAGTTTCCTTGACCTTCTTTTAGAGGTGATGAAGCCTAAGGAACGGCAAACTGAATTCAAGGAACTTCTTGAAAGATCAGCTAATGAACGAAAATTTTAGGAGGAATCTGACGACCCTTCTCCTGAGTCTTGAGAATAGCCTCAGAAAGAAGGGCCAAAAAATTAGCTTATTTTAACTGCGCACGACAGACAGACTCCCATTTAAAAAGGTCAGAAGACGATTCTACTTTAGAGGATTCCTTCTGATGCGAAGAAAGAACATCCCATGTCGGACCATTAAGAGATTGAGTAGAAGCCAATCTAATATAATCATCTTTCGGAACCTGCACCGGAGCATCTACCTTGGGAGTAAGAGAGAAATCTTTCGATTGGACATCATTAATGTAAAAATCTAACATATCTACGACCAAATTATCCACCGGAAGAACAGAAGGAGCATTAGATGAAGAGTCTAAGATGAAAGAGCAGAACTGAACGAAGGAGGGGCAATCGAAAATTCATCCTGAAGAGGAAGAGATAGAGAAGAAGCTATCCATTGATGAGACTTAGACCAGTCATCCGGAGAGGCCATCTCAGGATAGAACCGCTTCAGATCTCTGGCCCTGACTGATCTCTGAGTAGCCTTGACAGAAAGGTGAGATGGAGAAGAGGAAGGAGGACAGAGGTCCGAGTCTGGAGAAGCAGAAGAATCAAAGATTCTTAGACAGGAAGGAGAAGATATAGCTCTAGAGGTAGTGTCCGAACAAGAGTCCAAAGTCAAATGAGACTGATAAGAAGGACTAACACCATGATCCCCCGGCTGATTAGAAGTGTAAGAGTAAGAATCCAAAGCACTAGCTGAAAATCTGGAAAGAATTGAAAATCTAGCTGAAATAATAGAGCGATGAAGAGAGGAATCGCGGCTTACTGAAAACAAAGAAAAATCTAAGCCCGAATCAACTATCTGGAATTCTAATTCTGGAGAAAGAACGACAGAAACAATAGAATCCAAATGATCAAAGGCAGGAGAAGATGAAGAATAAGAAGGAAGAGTAGAGACATACGGACAGGAAGAAGAAGGGATATGAGAAGAAGAGTTCTGATGAAGAGAAGCCGGAATATGAAGAAAACCTGGAGGAGGAGAGATAGTTGAAGGGTGAAAGAGAGAAGAAGAATTAGAAACATGGGAAGACGAAAAATCCCTAGCCGATAATACAGAGGAAGAAGAAGAAGGAGGCTGACTACCACCCTTCTGAGAACCTGCCTGAGAGAAAGGAGGAGAGGAAGAAGAATGAGAGAGTGATACTACATCACAAAAGGAAGGATGAACAAAATCTGAAGAAGGAACAGACTCAGAAAGAGAAGAACGATCAGGATAATGACTATCAAAAACTGGAGGAGCGGCGCGAAAATAATTAGAATCGGAAGTAACAGACCTAATACTAAAATGGGAATCTGAGTTAGTCGGCAGCTCATAATTTGATGTGCAAAAAGTTGTTCCAGCAGGAACTGAAACACCGAGACCGGAAATAGAATGCTTCACATCTCTTAAACCGGAAGCAGATAGACTGTCACCAGAAGCGGAAACGGAAAAACCGGAACCGGAAACGGAAGTCAATTGCAAGGACGGGTCTAATAGACCCGGACATGCATAAGTCGAACCGGAAGTGTCTACACTACCGCCGGAAACGGAAGTTAACAAAACGGGCCCGGAAAAAGAGGATGTATGCAGACGGATCCAACTGACCCGGATATGCATTCTTCCTACCGGAAGTAGCAACACTACTACCGGAAGAGGAGACTGGGAAACGGAATGATGCATAGAAGGGTCCAACAGACCCGGATGTACATTCCTCCTACCGGAAGTAGCAACACTACTACCGGAAGAGGAAGCTGAAAAACCGGAAACGGAAGTAGACGAATGATGCAAGGCCGGGTCCAACAGACCCGGAACCACATTCTTCCTACCGGTATCGGAAACTCTATAGCCGGAAACGGATGAACCGGAAACTGAAGTTGACGAAAAAGCCAGATTATCATGAGTCACCGGATGTTCAGCCAAGCCAGAAACAATCACAGTGCTCATTTCCGGATGCCCGGTAAAACCAGAAGACAATCCGGACGGTAAACCCGCTTGCCCGGACAAGCCAGGAGCAGAGACGGGAGCAGAGGCGGTCGGCGATCTTAATACATTCCTGGCAATCGGTATCACTGAGAATCGAACTTTGGCATGTGATGAAAAATCGGAAGCTTCCGCCACCGATGCCATCGCTTGAGGATTATGCTGATCCTCAAGAATAACATGGTCTTTGGCCTGGCTCCTACCAGAGGATGAGTTACCAGGCTTCTTTCTCGAGTCGCCGGATTTACCTTTCGGAGACTTAATCTGTTGCCTAGATGTCAAGGAAACCGGCTTACCCCACTTGCGTGAATGAGACTGGGGGCTAAATTCGGAGTCTCACGACTCCTCTTTAGCAGCCTTAATTGCGGATGAAATTCGTTCGTCTAAAGACTTAGTTAAACGTTAGCAAAGGATTCAAACCTGGCGAATAACGCCATAACAGGATCTGAGATAGAAGAGCTGTCCCCCTCCGTTGCTGAAACCGACGTATTAACAGAGGTAGAAGCAGATGTTCCTGCCTTAGTACACTCAACAACGGAGGGAGAGCGACCTGAGGGCAACGCAGGCTTAACGACAAAATCTTTGAAGAACGATTTAGATATGACTAATGGCCAACCCTTACAAATCCCACACATTTTTTGAGGGGAGCAGGAGGTACACCTCAGGCAAACGTGGTCCGCATAGTCCTTAGCGTGAAAACGATCACACTTGATTGATGTACACTTTACTTTCTCAGAAGATAAGGACACTTCCTATAAAAAATAAGAAATGATAAGAAATAAAGCAGCTAGCTTTGATAAAACACTAAAAATCAACAGAGGATACGTCATAGGAGTACTTCTAGAAAGTGACTGAGGAGAGGAATCATAATGATTCCTGAATGATGATGTTTGAGTAGCACTAGGAACTACATTAATAAGAGTGGTATTGGCTATTTTATAACATGGTACTCTTGATGGTATATAATAGGCATGGTTACTCTAACCTCGAAAATGGGGGTAGTGACACGAAAACTGGTAACTCAAAAAACTAGTTACAAACACCTCTAAAACACCATGATATAAAAGTTAAACATAACTTAGGAAGGATTGATTTCATGGTAGGCATGATTCGATGTCAAATATAGTAATAACTGAAAACTTTCAGAGCAAAGCTAAAACTTTTATATCAGATTGATAGCAGGCAAACTGTACTGCTAGCAGAATATTTAAAAAGTGAATCAGTTTTCACATTTGGGACCTACTGCGCATGCGCGAGCGTGCTTAGTGACAAGCGTCACCAAGGAGTGAGTACAGACTGGTGCCAGTCTATTGTAAGGCTAATGCTGGGGGTCCCTCTACCAGAAGCCTGGTTGAGGGTCTACATGGTGATGGTATTGGCATTAGGGAGTATGTAAGCGAGCATAAAAATTTTATTCTGATAGCTAAATGCAGATATTTGATTTAGCAAGTAGTGATTGAACGGTAATGGATGTTTTTGTGGTGTAATAACAACTCATGTGTTTCAAAATTATCCTGTATATGTTGCGAAATCTAATCATTCAAATTATGAATATAAAAACGTGGCTAAGTCATGCGAATCAAATTCATCACAAAATCAGCTTTCAGGGAAGCCTGTTCACACAACTATATCTCAGTCTAATAACACAAATTCAACACCAGTTTTAGCTAAACCAGAATCTCCTAATATAAATACTGAAAGAAAAACAAACAAATGCAAGAAAAAGAATTCCTGTGAAAAGACAAAACGTAGCTGTCAACAAAATACTGAATTTAACGCAGGCAAATTAGAAAGGGATCAACTACCCTTCAATTCAGTTGATTCTACTCAATTTACTGACCTTATGGAACCAGCATCCGCGATTAAAACTGAATTACAGTCGATTAAATATCAGCTAAAACAGGCAAAATCTGAGGTCAAATATCAGCCTAAACTTGAATCTAATGAAACTACAGTATCAGCCATTAGTAAATTACCAATTTCTAAGATTAAAAAAGAAGACAAAGAATGTCAAACTGATGATGTCATAACAGAAAATACTAAAGACCTCCAGTATAAACAGAACATGGAAATGGCAGAGTATAGGACAAAAAATCTCCTAGAGGAAAGGGATATGAATAGCTTTTTAATTAAGTCACAAGAAAATCAGCTAGTTTCTTTGAAAAATTAAAATGCTGAATTAAAAGAAAATGTGAATAATCAGCAGAATATAGACGAAATAATGCGCTTAAAGTTAGAAATGGATAAACTAAATAAAAACTGGCAGACAGAAATGTCTAAAATGATACAAGAGAAAATGCACTTTGAATGTTTATATGAAAAGCTGTTGCAAGAAAAGCCTTACAATCAAATGGCAAATACCCCCTACAACTGTGGCCAATTCTGTAATAATAGGCAATACTAAGTAAGGTTGTTTAGGCTTATCTTGACAGATGTGAAATTATGTTCATGTACTCCACACATTTCTATATCAGCTTGGTCTGGACTGTTATGGCTGGACACCCAGTAGTACAGTCACTGTACTACTGGGTGTCCAGCCATAACAGTGAGGTGACTGTACTACAGTCACCTCGGACCCAGAGAAAATCGAACCGGTTACGAACAGTGATCTTTCCACATTTCCACACCTCCATGATTATATGAGAATGCATCAGTGTAATTGTTTATATTTGAATCAAGTGATCAGCTATTTATTTATATGATATAATGAGCAACTACACATGAATGTGTATTAATATGGAAATTATATGGTAATTGTGCTTATTCTGTTGTTATATTGAATATTAATGTTTCAAATGTTTTGATGCTATGGATGACATTCTTATATATGAAAAGTCAAACTACAACAAATCGTGTTGTAAGTGTTCAAATGTGGAGTGCCTGGAGGCAAAACGTATTCAGTGACATTATAATAAATTTATTTTATAAATTTCCTAATGTCAGGGACTAACATTAATTGGAGAGGTGGCAAATTATGGTACTTGAATTATTGTGCTGAAATTTATGAAAATTAGTTTCATAAATTTCTACATTCAATCAAGCAATCAAAAGTATTATGTATGTCTTATAATACTTCTGGTGTCAATTTTAGAGGTGTTGCTAAAAGAGTTGCATACCAGCAACAGCTGAACGCAGCACAGTTTAAATTTGATACCAGCTAGTTGACAAATAAGACATTGAATATTGTAGACTGGCCATTCAGCATTAAAAGGTATACAGCCTACTTATTGTCCATTAAAGGCCAGACTTGTGCCATAATTATGCCTATTGTCCAGTAATCTTCCCAATCAACAAGAATGGACTACAAATGGTGAGGCAGGTGTGCAATTAGCAGGGCATAAGTTAGGTTTTACAAGTTTATACCTTGATAAAAGAATACTTACAGAATTAGACGTAAACATGTCACAGGTGGAATTTTCCTGTAGGCCGTATATTATAATTTGTGTAATGTTTGACCAACTGCTATTAACCCTTTCATTCTCTAAATAACATAAACAATATATACTGACCATATTGGTATCCATGTGGAGTCTGATGATTAATTGCTAAAGTAATTTGACTCAGGGTTGTTGCTGTCTAAACAGCAACCACTTTTAATTAAATTATTTTCAAAATAATCATCCAAATTTACAGGGAATTACTTGAGTAATAATCAGATTCTGGAACTTGGAAATGGAAGGGATAATTAATTATTTCTATTATGGCTCTCTACCTGCTGTTATGTAAAAGCTATTTCTGTTTATTGACATGGCGATGAATGGGTGAATTTCTGTATAAATGTGAGATGAAAGTTGTGTGCTAAAAGAACGAAGGAGAGCGATAGACAGAAGAGAGAGTGTGGGGTCTAACTTGACCACACTAGTAAGACTGGAATACAACTGTAACTGCTGAATGTATAAGTACAACTGATGATTATTGAAGGATGAAATTTTACTGAAAAACAAGTTATTTAACATTTAGTCTGAGTTGTTGTTCATATTTAAGAAGTAATCAACCAGCTGTTGGGCTGTCAATCAATCAGCCAACAAGTAGTACTTAGCCAGTCAATCAATCAGTGACTGAGCCAGACAGCAATCAACTCGCTTACTAGACTGTTAATTGCGCCAACAGTCAATCAGCCAGTCCATCAGTCAGTCCACCAGAGTCATACTAAGACAGACATTTATATCAGTCCATTGGGCAGTCCTTCCATCTGCTTACCCACGGTTAGAGCGAAGTCCCCCCGGGACAGAAAGCTCGTTACGATACTTGTATCGCTCATCTGGAATTATTGGCCACTGGCTCAACCAAACAAAATGAGTTGACCACTGGAAAGACGTAACAATCTATTTTCTGTGAAGAAGGTTTAGCCAAATTTATCAAAATTAACCCAGCGGTTAAGTAGTCTTTTTATGATTTTCTTAGAAATTTGCAGAAAATACGTGTCCGCCAAAAATGTTAAATTTTGATTGATTCATGGCGGACATGTTTTTTTTGTATGTATCAACTTTCCAGGTACAAACTTTAATGGCGTTTAGGCCCTAATCATACCTCACAAATTTTGGCTCGATCCGTTCAGTGGTTATTTTCGCGAAAACTAGGTCATCCAAGATGGCTGCTGAATCATTTGGCTCATCAAGTATCCTTAAACAAACTTGGTTCAGCTTTGCTCTAGATGATGTTTCATGAGTTTTGAATCGATCCTCCATGCAGTTTCCGAGATTTTTAAAGGTGTTTCTAAAAATCAGCCAAAATCCAAGATCGGCTTCCTTTAAACAAACTTGGAACTCTATGCCCTAAAGATGCTTCCTGCCAAATATACTTGAAATCGGGCAAGCAGTTCACGAGAAGTCATTAAAAATTTCCCATTGTTTTACTGGGGGTTTTCCCTGTAGGTGGGGCTTAGAATACACCTTCCGTATCCTCTGCGTGTCGTAAGAGGCGACTAAAGGAGGTACGGGTGAGGTAACCCTGACAGAAACCTCGAGTGCTGAAGACGGAGGTTCCAGGCCGCACGGCGCACTCTAATAAACCATGGATCCACGCACTTAACGCTTATGATCATGTCGATAGTCACTTACAGGACTGGCGGTATGATCAGCGAAGGAAAAGAAGAAGAAGAAGACTATGGGGGTTTTTGGTGGGGAAAAGATCCAAGAGGCCACCAAACCATTTATCCGATGGTTTTGAAAATGACAAATTTGAGATCAGAATCCCAAAAAATCTATATGAAACCAAGTTTGGCATCAAAATCCTTCAAATAAAAATATTCAATATGGCCGCCAAACATCTTACATTTGGATTGGTCCATGGTAGCAATGTTTTCTGACTGATCAACTTCCCTTGAACAGTTTAATGAGCCTTAAGCCCAAATCATATCTGCCAAATTTCACTCTGATCCGTTTAATTGTTCTGGAGTTGTTTTCACGAAAACTAGGTCATCCAAGATGGCCACTGAACTATTTGGCCAATCAAGTTCCCTTGAACAAACTTGGTTCTGCTCTTTACCTAGATCAAGTTTCATGAGTTTTGAATTGATGCCCCAAATGGTTTCGGAGAAGATTAAAAAATATCTTTCTAAAAATTTGCCAAAATCCAAGATGGCCGTCAGCTAAATTGGTCGATCAGCTTCATTTGAACAAACTTGAATCTCTATGCCCTAAGGATTGTTCCTGCCAGATATATTTGAAATCGGCCCATTGGTTCTTGAGAAGTTAGTTTAATAGTCCGGGAGCCAATTTTCAAAAGGGGTCTAGAAGAATGGTTTCGTAGCACACCCAGTATTCAGAAGGTTTTGTCTCTATATTATGCTAGACCGATGTCTTGGGTATATTCTGAGCCGTGTTGTACAAGAAAATTGTGGTATCACTAACCCGTGAGAAGCCCATTTACAATAGGTGTTGAATGTAGGTTTCAGACAATTTTCACAATGGTAAATCTTTCACAAACTTAAGCGCATGTTATATCAATACAATCTTAACCAAAATGGAAAGGAGTGATCGTATATCGCAGATTTATACATAATCAACCTCGTTTAAGACACCCGTATGTTGCTTTGTACATATTGGGGCACTTAGGTCTTCTTGTGACTAGCAATACCGTAGCTACAACAATGCCCATGTTTTCTACATTTTTCATAATTAAACTTTTAACTGACATGCAGTGCATGTCTACACAAGCTGGCAGGACATACATGTATTTATCACGTGAGCAAATGAGAGAATGTTACTCATCCGTGTCAGAGTCATGTTCGACAATTGTATGCTGAACATTGTCACACATTTCACCTCCCATACAAAGGCATGCTTCAGTGCAGAGTAGATTGTTAGCCTTGCATTGACAGAGATCTGTTCTTTTGCAGGCAGGCTTTTGACATCTACATGATGTGAGTTCAATTAATCCAAATGGAGCAGGATCCTTTGACATTAGAACAGGCTTAAGTAGACCATCCACTATACTCCAGCCATGTCCATTTGGAGATGGAAGATTCTGAACAGCTTGCAATGAACATCTCCAAACAAGAGCTTGAAAATTGGCCCTTTCGGTGTGATGCTTTAGACTATTCGATGTAGGTAGAAGATTTTCATTTCTTTGTCTCTTTTGACAAAAGAGCCAATAACGGGTTTCATCAGCTGTCTTTCCCACATCCCTGGTGGTATACAACTCACAGACAAATTTCTCACATAGAATTGCAGTATTCGGTGATAAGTCAACATGTTCGCCGAGTTGGGCCAAGCTAAGCTGATGACATTCAGATGACTTTAAGAGATTGAATGATTTTCTCTTAGCCACTCCAAATAATGCACTAGTGCTATCACAACCTGTAAGAGAATGAAACCCAGGCAAAGACAGACAGATAGCTGGGCCCAGTACTTGAGCAACTGTATGTATTGGTATGTATCGCAATTTGTCCTTTGTGCCCGTACGGAACCATAGTTCAGAACAATGAAGCGAACGATACGTATATATACTAAGTACTGCCACGTCTGTATCAGGAGACTGTATAACAACACGCATGTGGTCTTTTGAAGCGTGTAGCGCGTGCAACATCATACGCGTATCTGCTTCCTCATGATCTGATCGAAGTTCTTCCAAATACGACGAATTGTTCGCTGAAATGACAACAACATCCATTCCATCGTTAAAGCCACCAGCAAGAATGACGCAATTGTCGGCAGATGGCATATTTGGACCAGTATCACGCCACCGCTTGCTGAGAAATGCAACCAGGTTACTTTTGTTGCTTGGATTGCTGATGTACTTGGCCCATTGCTTTGGAACGGGAGTATTTTCTCCAGCAATCTTTACTTCCAATGCTGTTGATGACCCACATTTTAGCCGCTCTTCCGCTTTGAGAGAATCCAGTCTATCATATCTGTCAAAAACTATATCTACTCTGTTGCAGTCTTCTTGATTCAGTGGAACTGTAAAGATGTGCCAGTATTTATCAGCCAATTCTCCAAATGTAGACGTACCTCCAGTTTTAACCATTTGCACAATTGCCATGCCATCTACTACATAAGCTGTTGCGCCTGTCTTGTCAACAGGTGGAAGCCGTCCATCAACATTTAGTTCCTTTTCTAGTTCACTTAACAAAACGCTTTTCACATTCTTTCTTAGAGTCCCATCCGTATGTGACAATGATAGTGGAACAGCAGACAGTTCATACATCATCACTAGTTTTAAATCAACATCTCTGGACCTTGCGGCAATAATTAATCGACCAAATAGTTCGCGGTCAGATCTCACATTGTGAATTTTTTCATCATTTGTTTTGAGTTTTTTCTTCTGGGCTAGGCTGGCAAATGTTTTAAGTTTTAAGTGTGGCAACGTGTCCCAAAATCTTCTCGTGTTAGTGTCCAGCCGCTCCTGAACAAAATTGTCCATAATCTCCTTACCAATGTCACAGGCGGAAACAAGTCTCTTGGCGATTTCACTAGGCAATACCACGCCAGTTGCAATGTTTACAAGCGGAAGACACTCGCTGTCGTCGTTTTCTGCAATATTAAAGGGATTGGTCATTATATCTGATGAGAACATCGAAAGTATCTTCTGCACATCGGTTTCATCCCTGTTCATTCGATTAGTCCCCATTTCCTTATGTACTCCAAACATGTGACTATCTTGTAACCCACACATTTGCTTTGTGACCGTTGTTATGGCTGCCCTCTCGTGGCTAGTTAAAAACCACCTCTCCAGAGCTCCTGGCTTTTGTGTTATTCCAATAATACCACCTCGCTTTTTGGAATCCAAATTAATCGATTGCTCTAAGGCCATATCTGTCCACACTTGATTGAATGGATGGTGTGAGCGACTTACGGAATGATTTCCATTCAAGAATGTGTACTTGGGATGTGTACTTGGAAGCATCTTCATGTCCGCAAGATATATTGGCAGCCATCTTGCATAATTGGTTCTGTCCATGCTGTAGAAATATGGCGCCATAGCAGCAGTAGCAGATAGGTGTGCCTGCCAATCTCCAGTTCTCTCAGCTCTTATGAATCCAAGCAGCAGCTCTACCATATGAATATATGAGTTCCAAAATGCGAACAGGTGTGATTTCGAGCTTGACTCAACTTTAAAGGATTTGAACAGCTGTTGCAATTTATTCACGTACATACACACCTCTTTGAAATTTTCTTGCAGTGCGTCTAAGTCGTCAATGCTGCTTCGGCACATCTTAATTTTCTCATCCAGACTCTCCAAATCTGTTGGAGTAATGTGGTCTTCATGTTGTCCATTTTATTGAACCCATTTGGAAAAAGACTGCCATTGTAATCGCAGCAGCGCTTCCAGAACCAATTTGTGAGCCCTCACTCCTCGATTATATGACTTCCCTTTAAGTAGAGCAGCAGCCATGCTGTTACCATATGTGTTGGCCTCTATGAGGAGATCTTCTAAGCCAGAGTCATCAAACATCTTTCCAATAACAGCTAAGTAGTTTAGCGCAATGTGGAATCCCCCCAGTCTGATCACAGTGTCACTAAACTCTTCTTTATATCGCCACTGTATCTCCTTTGCCTTGACATATATGGCAATGACAATGAGAGCGATGTGAGGTGTAGTATTCATTTTAATTTGTTTTTCCGCACCGATTACCACCACATCCATCTGTCTCATTCCAACCACCATTACCTGGGTGCTTTGTCAACAGTGGTACAGCTGGATATACAGATTCTATGATGGAGTTAGTATACATACATAAAATATAACCTTCACATTTCACCCTCGCCTTTGGTATATGCATGCAAAATGTATGTTGGATATATGTTAGGTCGATATCCGTCTAAATATCATATATGGTGAATCTAATACGATATTACTTTGAGTTATGACACGATCATGCTTATATCGTTGTGCACTGTGGATACAACCAAAGCCTAGACCCCCTATGCAAAGAAATCAGGATAACTAATTAGTGCTACCACAATTTGTTTGTACAACAGGGCTTAAAATGTGTGGGACATGTCCCCCAAGCCACAGCAAGTGGCAGACCTTCCGAATACTGGGTGTGCTACGTCACGATTCTGACCTAGCTTTAGCTCCTGGACTATAACGGAAAAGTTGACGGATGACGGCCAATGGTCATCACAGCATAAGCTCACTTAGCCTATCAGGCCAGGTGAGCCAAAAATCCAATATGGCCACGAAACACACTACAATTTGATTGGTTCATGACAGCCATGTTTTTTTACGTATCAACTTCCCTTGAACAAACTTTAATGACTCTTAGTCCCTAATCATATCTGTCAAATGTTGCCCCAATCCGTTCAGTGCAGCAACGACGTGCAGGGTAGGGTTGGGCGATTTTTTGATATTCTCAATATCGCGATATACCGAATACTGATACCGAAATCGTCATAATTTCGAAAAATCGTAAATATCCTCAATACCATCAGGACGATATTGCACTTTTAACTTTGAGCAAAATATAAATAACTAAGTTAGAAATGTCATACTCTTACCTCTATTTGGTCCAGTAATAGTCTTTAAGTAATAGTCCAGTCTTTGTCTGAGGTAATAAAAACTTAATAAACTCAAATATAATCTGTGTTCAATTAATTCATGGTTTGTTTGCGCTAATAAAATGATTTAAAACACATTCTGAGTATTATTCAGTGGGGAATACCGTTTGCACTACCCACATTCCATTCTGATGACATCATTACTACAGGTCAAGCTATTTATCCATTAATCATTGATCTGCATGGTCAAACATTCTTCTGACCGTGAACGATTTAAACCTTACAACTTTTTAGGTCAATAGGAAACCACACACACTTAATCCCTTATCAATACCACAGCTTGGAACAGTGGGTGAGGGGGAAGTTAATCTCTTGCTTTACCATTAGCGCCAAGAGTGTTAACCATTGTCACCCTGATTGGACTTCATACATTTTTTATGTAACTATAACTCTATACAATATATTTAGCATTTTAAAATGAATCAAATCAAAATCCATTCCACATATAACATTACGGATTTATTCTAAGTGAGAAACAGCCTTAAAATAAATAATTTAGGCCTCATCTGTTGTGGCAGTTTTGGCTGCAGTGTTAACTGGGTTAATTTCACACATCCCGGCTACGCCGTGAGATCAATGGATAAACCCGCTAAGTAGTGAGTGAATTTGAATAGGTATATAATGGGGCAAATTAGTATAAATATTACAGACCAAATAAAATCTGATATAATTGTTTCGTCTTCACGCTATAAATATGAATTCTTGGTAAATATTAATAAGTACTAGTCAAAGTTTTGATTTGTCTTGTTCACTGTTCTCCTATTTACATCATTGAATGCCTCATATTGTTTAGCATGAGAATAAATCACATTTATTGTTCAAAATCATTCAATGTTATTTTATTAATTTGCATTGTCTATGCTAGCGGTGGGTTTCAATGCAACAAATTTAATGAAAATAACCTGTAGACACCACCAATTTGAAATACATGTTATTCTATGTCTACACCCTAACTACACTCCCACCCAAATGACGATATATAATGATACCGCGGTATTTTAATGAGATACCGATATCGTTATGGCTTGAGCAATATCACCCAAACCTAGTGCAGGGTATCACAATAGCTCATTTTACTAAAACTAATGATGATGACGATTGTGGTAGTTGCGGAGAGATGTTGCTAATGTTTAATATATCGATCCATAATTTATTTTAGGGACAAATTGTGTACTTCTGCAATAAATAAATTCATAATAAATGCGCTGTATAAATATAACAGTACCTCGAAGGCCTAGGGTAATTAGCAATGGTATTGGCTATGGGCGGCATTAAAAGGAAGTTGAAAAATCTTTTTCTGGCGCTTAACGTGTACTCCGTTGTTGGATGATATAGTCCCACCATTTACTATCCCCACGTTTTAAAAAAATGTTGGGATATTGCAATCACCACTGTCCATCTGTCCATTGCACTATCACCTCCCAAAACATTGGGTGGAATTCAACCAAATTTGGTATGTGGGTTACCCATATGATGGCGTTTTGCAAGACGATATATAGATTTGGCTCTGCATGGGGGGGTTGGCCAGGGGTAAAAAAGTAAAGTAAAATCACTTGTAACGGAACTCCTCTGAAACCGTTACATGGAATTCAAGCAAATTTGATGTGTGTTACCCATTTGATTTCAGAGCGCAAGAGGCCATTTACATTTGGCTCTGCCCACAGGGGGCGAGGGAGGGGTCTAAAGGTCAAATTTTAACCTGCAGAAATTGATTGTAGTGCATCTCCCCCGAAATGGTTGGACAGAATTCAACCAAATTTGGCTTGGGAGTTACCCATATCAATGTGGAGTCCATGAGCACATTTACATTTAGAAACTGCTGGGGGTTACAGGTCAAAAGATTGATTGTAATGAAACTCCTCCTTTTTCTGACAGAAACTCTTATGTTTATCTAGATCATATATTGCTGCAAAGTCTGCTAGGCATATTTTAGCCATGTCTTGTGGTCTTTCAGTGTATCTTCATCTAATGTTACTACACTGAATATTCTCATCTTCATCTGGCAATTGTTCAATTTCATCCAAGCTTTTTAAAATGAAAGGGCTGTCCTCTGGAGTTGAAGTGTTAATGGATTGGAAGCCAAATGTTGCACGTCGTGGACACATTTGTAATGCTAGGTACACAGCTTCTTGAGCACTAACTTCTATAGAACGTGAAAATTGGTTACCAATAACCTTTACTTGTTGCCTGAAATCATTTTCTGCTTCCTTAGATTCTTTACAAGCACACCTAAGGAGATCGCTCATACCCCGTTGTCCTTTGCTAATATATCCAACAATATTAATCACACATGCATAAGCATTCGTTATGAATTGATGTCATGGTTGGCTCTCCAGGCTTGCAGAACAGCATTATTATATCCATTGACACGAACTGAATTTGGATCTCGTCTAAGAAAGATTTTTGGTTCTTTCAGTGTACTCCTGATAGCTAAGATGTAGTCATCTTTACTGAGGCCTATCTTATCAAGAAATTGTTGAAATGTAATTTCTGTTTCCACATCAAGCTTCTCAAGATTCTCTGTAATGTTTCTGAAATCCATTACATGTTTCTTTGTCTGTTCAGGAGTTGGACTTGTAAGTGGTGCCAACATTTTAGTCACGCTCATCGGAGGCAATGGGAAATTAAATCTGCATCTGCTTCTTTTTGCAGCTGTGTGAGTGTCGATGTATTTGCAACTTGACCAGATCATTGGAATCTTGAGTGTTATTATTCCTTGCAGTTGTCATGTATTTATCAACATATTCCTCTATTACCTTGTTATCATCTATTTCATAGCGTGGTGCATTTTCTATCCACAACAGGCCACGAATATGTGGCAATCCTCGTTGTTGGAATTCAATTCGGTAAAACATTTCTTGAACTTTACCTAATGGGTTTAACTTACTTCTAAGGAAGTCATTAAGAAATCTCTGGGCTCTGTAATCAAAACACCTTGCAACAGTGACAAGGTCTGATCTGATTAATCAAGACTTGGTCTCCCATGTCATAGTGCCCATCTCATCTGATGAATAGCTCCTTTTAGCAATCATCTTGCCAAGGCAATTTAATAGCTCAGGCCATCGCGTTTCAGCAGCAGACTGATAAAAAATGTAGGTAAACCAAGCTGTCTAATCATTGCAAATGTCCCTTTTTGCAGATTCCCAATGTGGTGGAGAACCTCTCAGAGTACACAAAATTTGATAACCATCATCAAATTTGCAGATGTTCTCAAAGTTAGCTTTGTTCTTAAAATCATTAGCCACAAAGGTTTTTCCTTTCATTTGCAATCTTCTCCTAGACAACCAAATCTTGCCTTGTATCTGTTTCTTCACTTTAAAGAATATATTGCTTATATTTCCGGCTACTCGTCGATCAGCTCTTCGCACTTCAGATTTAACTAAATCAGAGTATTTAATCATAACAGTTCGATCTGTATTTGATGGTCTTTTCTAACCACAAAATATTGTAGGGTAAGCAAGTTCCTCTGCATCCTCAGTTAAGATACTAATCGGTTGATTTTCTTCACTTGGTGCTACATTAATTACCTGGCTTCCATCACCTTCATCAAAACTGACAGGATACAGCATCATTTCATTATTACCAGCAGGTTTACGATGCAGCTCTCCCTGTTTCAACCTCACTTGATTCATCTGTACTATAAATACCAGTATGGTCTGTTAGTAGATTAAATGAAGTACTATAGCTAAGAAATTCTCCATATATGGATAACTTATCTTCTTCCATCTATTTATCCCAATTAACATCCAGTCCTTCTGGCACATTTAAAAAAAAAAAGTGGCTTGGTGAGTAAATATTTTGTTACTTACATACAAACTTCTGGTCATATATTCACATACAGAAAGTGACTCTTGTATCTTAAACGCCGTTTAAATTTAACTGGAATGGTCTGTGATTTTGACATTCGTCGTGGTAGCTGCTTTACAGTATTCAAATTGTCAGCTGGTACATTTACCACATTGCCTTTAACACTGACCTGTCCTCCTACAGGCAATTCTCTGAGCTGGTAAAAAACAGTAACAGGTGACACCAACCTTTCTTCCAGCAGGCTAAGGTATAGGTCTTCTGTTTTTTCCGGGAATGTCACAATATTAGCCTTAGCCACAGATGGCATTTTGTTGCTATTTAAATTATTACAGCTTGTAATGAACATATCCACTCACAATCTGAAACTGATGTAGGCTTCGTCAGGCAAAGTGTTTTTAAACTATCCAAACATTTTTTTACACGACTTAAAGGGACAACCAATTCTTTAAAAAACTGTTGATCGCAACATGTGCAAATATATTCAGGGCCATTTGAAATCTTCATTTTAAAATCTTGTATAAGCCCTTCTATAGTATCATGCGCTGAATCTTCATGGTGCTTCTTTTTTACCTCATACGTCTCTTTGTAGAATTTGACTTTATTTTGTTTGCATCTCCTCTTTTTCTCCTTCTCTTTCACTTTGTAGGACTCATCTTCACAGCATCTCTTCTTTTTCTCCTCTTTCTCTTTGTAGAACTCATCTTCACGGCATATCTTCTTTTTCTCCTCTTTCTCTTTGTAGGACTCATCTTCACAGCATCTCTTTTTCTCCTTCTCTTTCTCTTTGTAGGACTCATCTTCATGGTATCTCCTCTTTATCTCCTTCTCTTTCTCTTTGTATGATTCATCTTTGCATTTATTTCTTGTACTTTCCAATTCAAGTTCCCGCCATTCCCTCTTTGTTTCTTTCTCCTTCTCTTTGTATGATTCATCTTTACAGATTTTCCATTTTCCTTCGTTTTCCGTCTGTTTGTAATTCTTATCTTCACATCTTCTGTTAGCTTCCTTCTCTTTCTCCTTGTAGGAAATGTCTTCTCGTTTAATCTGCATCAACTCCGTCTTTCTATCCTTTACACTCTTTTTTACATTCCACCTCTGACACAGTACGTTTCTGGACATCTTTATTCAATTTTAATTGCCTGTTGAGCTCTTCAAATAATAATGTTTGATTAACATCTGATGGCAATTCCATGGTTGTGGTAGCAAATCTGTCCCTTGTTGCAAATGGTTTCTCATGACGAACATCAAGTACAACTTCATAATGATTTCCATTTTTATAACTTATATAGATTGAATAATCATTTACTAGCAAATCCTTATCAAAAGCCTTTCCAGAAAATTTGCACTAAGGACCCAGACGATGCTTATAGACATAAATATCTGTTTTGAGTAAATGGGCACAAGCAAAGATTTCCATTTCAGTGGCCCATGTCACATTTTTGCACATTTTACTAGACTCTAAATAATCTGTCATTAAAATGTCATTTGGCAGACAGTAGTTACTCAGCGTTGTATCACAAGCCCTCACCTCACCAGGAAATGCTTCTGATCCAATCACACAGAAACTTATGCATCTAAAAAAGCAGTTTCCATCACCCTGTATTAGTTGTATTTTTGTTGGCTCTTCCAGTGTACCAGATTGGGAAGCAGGTATTGCTTTCATAATCGGCAGTGACAGATTATGACATGCTAAAGTTTTCCATGAAAAATCAAACCTATGAAACTTGTATTTAACATGATAAAATGAGGTTACACTTAAAGCAGAAGTCGCTGATTCAGGTATTTTAACATTTGTAATTAATTGCCCTTCATTTTCTTTTGATGGTTGATTGGTTCTTTCAATTGTAGCATATAATGGCTGTCTTCGCTGATTGTTTAACCGTCTGTATGAAAGATGCTGGTTCAGCTTTTGTATCATTTTTAATGCTGGAGTCTTCATTATTTAAATTTAATAGTTGATCAACTAAATTGGTTGCAGGCTTACTGAATGATGGCTCAGTTTTCTCCGATCGCTTAATTCCTCTATAAGCTATTGTAGTATATGAACTGCAGGACTCTTCATCATTTACATTTAATGGTTGATCAACTAAATTGGTCGCAGGCTTACTGAATGATGGCACAGTTTTCTCTGATCGCTTAATCACTCGACGAGCTATTGTAGTATACGAACTGCAGGACTCTTCATCATTTACATTTAATGGTTGATCAACTAAATTGGTCGCAGGCTTACTGAATGATGGCTCAGTTTTCTCTGATCACTTAATCACTCGACGAGCTATTGTAGTATACGAACTGCAGGACTCTTCATCATTTACATTTAATGGTTGATCAACTAAATTGGTCGCAGGCTTACTGAATGATGGCTCAGTTTTCCCTGATCGCTTAATCACTCGACGAGCTATTGTAGTATACGAACTGCAGGACTCTACATCATTTACATTTAATGGTTGATCAACTAAATTGGTCGCAGGCCTACTGAATGATGGCTCAGTTTTCTCTGATCGCTTAATCACTCGACGAGCTATTGTAGTATACGAACTGCAGGACTCTTCATCATTTACATTTAATGGTTGATCAACTAAATTGGTCGCAGGCCTACTGAATGATGGCTCAGTTTTCTCCGATCGCTTAATCCCTATATAAGCTATTGTAGAATACGAACTGCAGGACTCTTCATCATTTACATTTAATGGTTGATCAACTAAATTGGTCGCAGGCTTACTGAATGATGGCTCAGTTTTCTCTGATTGCTTAATCCCTCTATGAGCTATTGTAGCATACGAACTACAGGATTCTTCATCATTTACCTTCAATGGCTTATCAACTAAGTTCGTTTCAACTCCAGTGAATGATGGGTCAATCGTCTCTTGTTTAACCGTTTCCAAAGATTCTGTAGCCTTCCATTTGTGCTGCATGAAGCGCTGATAGGTTGAGAATAACTTGTTACACTTTGAGCACCATGGACACTTATGGTTCTGAAGTGTTTTCTGCGACTTGTATTTTTTCTTACATACGCAGCACTCAATGTTCCCATTCATACTGTGTGCAACTTTATTGCCAATTAGGAAATGCAACCACCTGAAACAAAAAATATAAATGCTATAAGTGATATTCATAGATTGGCATCATTCAATTGTTTAACTATAATCAGTTATACCAGTTAACTCATTAATACATAATTTTGTAGTTTTTTTTAAAATGCTAGTATTAGCCAGCATTGATGTACTGAATCAGTTTCAATATCATAATATAAACCTCAATTACTACATCTACTTAGTCTTAGCATTTTTAATATTGTACACCCTATTGCTTATGTTAGTTAGAAACAAAAGTAACCGTATCTCATATTATGATGTAAGCATGTATTACTATAAACAGGCTTAATCGCTCAAAAGCAAAGAACAACAAAAATAGTAATATAATTATAACTATAATGTTTTAGTTGAGTAAATACATTATCTTTGTACCCATTACCATTAACAACATGTACATGGTATATATGCTTATGTTTTAGCTGGTGGCAAACACCTGGTGGATATCAAAGCCTTGTGTGTCTGTTTATTCTTCCAGGCATGTCCTGTTTAATTTCATGTATTTAGTCTTATATTCCTCAAAAGGGACACCCAACTAAAACTACAGATTGAAACATTGGGACCTAGGTGGGGAAAATGACAGGTGAACGTTGTATGTATATAGTTCATGATCAGCGACGAATGTGGAATGTCTAAAAAACAACTATGGTTCTATTCTGTACTATTGTTGCATGATATATAGTAAACTTCTTTCGTGTACATGATAAAAAAAGGGCTGCATGTGAATGTAGGAAACCTACGTTTCCCATTCTATGACGTTATAGTTTACCAGTATTATATGACAATGTAAGCTTGCTAAGTATCAGATCCAAATTAGAGTCCGAAAAGGAGTCGATTTACCGATTCCTGGACTCGGTTACTCGGTGGTAAGTTGATTGAAGTAGAATCTGAAAGTGCATTAGAAGAGGTGAAAGTATAGTTAGTAGTGCATGGATGGTAAATAATATGCAACTCATAAATAATTGGCAAGTAAAACTATGAATGGGAAGGAGAAACAAAATCACTCTTCGTTTGAAATGACATTTTATTTACTGCATAATAATTTAAATGTACGTGTAGAACTATGATATTAAATTTGTAATTGATACCAATTATATCAGATTGCATAAACCATGAATGTCACCATGCATGGCATAAATGCTCTTAACCTATTTTCCAAACATAATATACAATTTCAAAGATTTAAAAAAAATTAAATTAAACAGTGCACAACTAAATTATTGTATACAATATCAACAGCTGAAAATAAAAATGTTAGAAAGAAAATATGTTAAATCCATCAACTTTTTATGAAATGTGTGTTTAACAGCCACCCAATAATTTGGCGTCTTGGTCAAAACTGAAAGTGTAAAGTGTCTGTCATTTGAAGGAAAAGATAAGTGTCAAATGTCCGAAAGTAGGAGCCTTAAATAATAAAACAATTGTAGTGTAACAACAGTACAAAAACATGGCAGCTGTACCATTATTTATTTCAATTATCGGCAAATTCACATTTTGTAGAAATCCTTGCAAGTCATAGTCTGACCATGATGTGCATATTGCGGTTTGAGAAATCAGAAAACATGTTGTGACATATGTGATGATGATGTGGAGCTGTCAAGCTATCGTAGACAGCAATCACAGTCACTGTATTCAGAAAACATAAACAAATTTCATTTGAAATGATTAAAAAAAATTTAGTATGTATCCTGTTCACTTTTCAGTATTTTATTACCACATACAGTTTCTATTCAACAGTAATTTATAGTTGGCTTGTCTTTTCCTATAAAAATTCACAAATAAACGTAATAGGTAATTTAGGCAAGGACATATAATAGATCATCGATATATTACCTACTTGCCTCTTCTTTGTAAACCTATGTAAAGAAAAACTAAATATATTTTATACTAAACTGGTACATTTGTAACTTCCCAGGAAATACATTAATTGTTTGGTTTTCTTTTTAACCCTCTTTTGTGATTTTCTTCCTCGTGTTGATCTTGGCCAAACATATCTTGTGAAAGGTCATCTTTAAGGCTTTTTGAAGCATCCACAGGAGTTGATACAAGTAGTTCAGATTCAGATGTCAAGTGGTACTTCTCTGGCATCCAAATATTAATCAGTAAAGTTGCTTAACATGGTTTGCGATGCATTCAGCTTTTCAGTGCTTTTATCTAATTTTATATTGAGTAATGAATTCTTGGACAAAAGATGTGAATTCTCCTTCATTAGTCTTTTAACTTTTGATTGACGTTCCTTAATTTTAAGTTTTAACCCACTTGTTTGTGATTCATTTGCACAAATGGGGTTTTTTTTAGCACTCAGTGCACTTATAATTCGCTAATAAAGCATTTGCCTTAATTTTCATTGCTGTGCTTTCCAACTCCTTTCGCATTTCCTCAGTACAAGTGTTTCTAATTTTATAGAAAGTTCCTAATATCCCACATTCTGTAGCCTTAATCTCAGAAATGTTCTTTCCTATCTGCTCACACATATTGTCTGACATTGCTGACTCTATCTGGAAAAGTAAAAGGGAATTTCATGATTATATTTTAGGCCTGCATAAATTGTGTAACCCATTTTTTTATTCGCGCAAAGGTAATGCAAATATTTTTAGCGGAACACGTTTGCTAGAATACATAAAGATTAGAGTAATGGAAAATCGATGGATGTGTACCATAGCATAAGCTCAGATGGAGAAATGACGGATGTGCACAATAGCATAAGCTCAGATTGAGAAATGACGGATGTGCACCATAGCATAAGCTCAGATTGAGAAATGACTGCTGTGCACCATAACATAAGCTCAGATTGAGAAATGATGGATGTGCACCATAGTATAAGCTAAGATTGAGAAATGACGGATGTGCACCATAGCGTAAGCTCAGATTGAGAAATGACGGATGTGCACCATAGCATAGGTTCAGATTGAGAATTGACAGATGTGCATCAAAGCATAAGCTCAGGTGGAGAAATGACGGATGTGCACCATAGCATAAGCTCAGGTGGAGAAATGACAGATGTGCACCAGAGCATAAGCCCAGATTGAGAAATGACGGATGTGCACCATAGCATAAGCTCAGATGGAGAACTGAAAAACACGTGAAATTTCCTTAGCAATGATGAGCAATTGCATCTCTACCTTGCATAGAATACGTCTGTGAAGTTTCATTGAAATCTGATGACCCATTTTTTAATAATAAGGTTGATGAAAAACTTTAACACAAATGACACGGCACTG
The DNA here is from genome assembly GCA_034401795.1 of Chaetoderma sp. LZ-2023a. Taxonomy (NCBI): domain Eukaryota; kingdom Metazoa; phylum Mollusca; class Caudofoveata; order Chaetodermatida; family Chaetodermatidae; genus Chaetoderma; species Chaetoderma sp. LZ-2023a. The sequence continues at coordinate 143,530,522 of CM067369.1, forward strand.
CGGACGATGACACCAAAGGTAACCCCATTGTCTCGCTTTCCCTACGGGGCAAGACTAAAACTTTAACATTTACCTGATTTTTGTTGGAAAATAGACCAAGTTCAAATTTGGAAAAAATGTGAAAATCATTTTGCTGATGTTGGAGACTAGATGCCATGATGGTATAGATCATATCGACCAGACGACCCGGAGGGACTGGTCTTATATTTTACTAATTACATATACCTACCGCCTTGCATTACTATTGCTCTTTCCTTCTCTGAAGGGAAGCATAGTAGGATGAAATTTTCACAGGCAATGTTTGCTGTGCATTGTGGCTACAGAGTGACTGAAGGCTTCTTCAGGAATCTCCATACTCTCTCCAATGATGAGATCCATAGCAATTCGCTTGAATGCTATACCTCAGAATGAGGCAGGAAGAGGGTTAATACATAACCCAGAGCCATTGAGTGGATTACTCAATTACTCAAAGATTACTTTGCTACTTAGATGTGCGTGGAGTTGGATCTTGAATAACGCCAATGATGGCATATCTCTCATATGAACAGGTAGACTGTTCCAAATTGATGTAAAAATATAAAAATCACATAAAGTTAGTAATAACGAGTAAATAAGGATACTAATAAACAGAAACTCCTAAGAATTGCTCTCGTAAGTATCTCAGAGAGAAAAAGAAGAATAATAAGAATGAGAATCATAAATGACCCTTATGAGGTAAAAAAGAGAAAATGAATATGCAATAAGAAGATGAATAATAGTGGTGATAAGAGAGATAATATGAAAAAGGAGTGAAATACACACATGAGAAATGATGAATAAATTAATGAATCCACACTCGCCCTAAAGAGAAGATTTAAGCGAATGAAGATGATGAAGTATGGGAGGATGATGAATGAGGAGTACAACTCACGGTCCCAGAAGCTACTCTATGAATATTTTTATAGAAGAAAAGGTAGGCTTGCGCGATTTTTGCTTTGAAACATCGCGATCGATTTTATAAAAAATATCACGATTTTCGATTAAATCGTAGGTCCAAATTCCCAAAAGTATAAACTGGGATAACGTGATTTGTTTCTAGAAAAAGTTGAAATAAATGATACAAAAATAGCACAAAATTAAAACACATTTTCATGCGCCAAATTCTTACCATCCTACGTCTATGCTTAATGTATACCTTATATCCATCATCGCCGGAGTGAAATTATTAATTGGGACCGCCTAAATATTGCGTATAGTTTAATAAACATCATTTACTTCATCAAAATTTGAGATAAAATGTCGCCGAGAAAAAAATATAAAATTACATGATGTATCAGCTTCCGCTTATAGTCTCCCTTTGTAGGACAAGTTTAGGTCATTATCGGAGTAACGCGAAGACGTTAATATTAGTACCCGGGGAGATACCAGGCAATCCACATACATTGGACGGGAGCTTTGAGTAGGTATGAGTGTAACGGCGTAAACTCGTCCTATAGAGCAGTTTATAGTTGCTTTCAGAATGTACGATTTACATTTAATAGTAATCAACAGAACGTACAGTTCAAAATCAAACAACCTGGAATGCTGTTGCTTTATTTTCTTTAATTTGACATGCCAACCGAATCAAAAAGGAAAAATTATTGCACCGCCTGAAATGGCTAACCCTAGAATTAAAAAGAATTCTGTTCACTGATTGCCTAACACTCTGCAACTAAGTATATACTTGGCATTTCACGACAGACTCAGGGTCTGCAGCGAAAGAAAGTTATATAGCGATTCGACGGAGTAACTAGCTGGTTTTCTCAATGACAAAGGTGTTACCTCGCTATTGTTAGTTTGTTTAATGCAGGGCTTTGTGTTGTGAGTAGTAATTATTAGGCGCGGCGGGATATAAACACAATGAACACAGGCGTGAATCGATTATAATTGTACTCATGTACTGATAAAGTGCAACGGAAAAGTACACACTTCACATTTTTTAAAAAACATGAATTTTTTTTCCGATTTTCCGATTTTTCCTCAATTACATCGTAAAAATTGCGATTTTAAGAATAAATCAAACTTCACGATTAAATCGGAAAATTGCGCAAGCCTAAGAAGAGGGACCAGAATTCCTAAGATAGAAGTTAATAAAGGTGTTCTCTGATTTCCAATTAGCAACTTACATGATATCATCCAATGATGAATCATTAAAAAGAACGCAAGTGGTAGCAAGGCCCCTAACATCATGGGCCTTGACACCAACTAAGGCATTGTATCCTGGTGAGGCTAATTCATGGCAAATTTTAATTGTATCTACGATCCAATGACAGATTGTGGTTAAAGAGGCATGACGATTAACACCGTCTGCATAAGTAACCCAAAGATGTCTATTGTCGGATCGTTTAGAATCTGTACAAAGTTTATACATATTAAGGGCCCTAACTGGGCACCAGAGAGAATCATCTGGTGATAAAGAAGAAAGTTTATGTATTATAATAGGTTTACCCAAGAATTTAACTGACCGAGTCTTGGACAAGAATTCAGCCCTTGGATAGAGAATAATGCTATTACCTGTAACTTGAAACCTATCTAATTCAGCTGAACGAGCATGAATTTCAGAATGACGGCTAGCTGAAGCTACGGCAAGAAGAAAGACTGCTTTAAGTGTAAGATGTTTCAAGCACACTGAACCCAAAGGTTCGAAATGTTTCCCCGCCAGAACCTGTAATACAAGGGAAAGGTTCCAGGATGGAAGGGGTTTCTTAAAAGGAGGGCGAGAATTACCCATACCTTTAATAAGGTCGTGAAAATGCTTCTGAATTTGGACTGAAGGATCAGTTAGGCACTTGACAAAAGAGTTCAGACCAAAGCGATAGGATCTAACAGTGTTAACTGAAAGTTTCCTCTGATCAGAGGAAAACAAGAAAGTCAGTGACCTGAGCTACAGAGGCCTCAAAGGGCAAGATAGAATGGTCTGAACACCATTCTTTGAAAAATTCAAATCTAGCTTTATAGATGTTTCTGGTGGAGGATCTGAGAGATTTCTCCAATAATTCCCGAGATTTGATAGAAAAGATCGACGAAGACGGGGGCAAATCGCCAGTTTCCAGACTGACAGGTGAAATATTTCCAGATTCTGGTGGAGGATCCTGCCTCTGTTCTGGGATAACAGATCGTGAGAGACAGGAAGAAGAGGAAGATCTACAAGAAGGTCCAGGAGATCCAGAAACCACGATCTTGTCGGCCAAAATGGGGCTATTAACAGGACTATGCAGAGATGTTGCCTTATTCTGAAAACCAAAGGAATGAGAATCATAGGGGGAAAAGCGTAGGCGAACATGTCCCAAGATTGGGCTAGAGAGTCTACTGCAAGAGCCAGAGATTCTGGGAAAGGCGATATAAAAGTGGAAATCTTTCTGTTCTTGAGTGTAGCAAACAGATCTACATGGGGACGACCGAATTGAAGGAAAACAGATTGGACTACAGCCTCTTTCAATTCCCACTCTGTTTCTGGAATCTTTGAAGGGCGAGACAATAGGTCGGCTAGAAAATTCAGTTTGCCTGGAACATGTGATGCCCGAAGAGAAATGTTGCGAGACCTGCACCAATGGAGAATTATCATGGTCTCTCGACACAGGGAAACTGACCTAGTTCCCCCCCCCCCCCCCACCCATGTTGATTGAAGAAAGAGACTACCGTGATATTGTCCGATCTTATGAGGACCGACTTCCCTAAAATCATGAATTCCCAATAAACGAGGGCATGGAAAACAGCCCACAGTTCTAAGAGGTTGACACGGTGAGAAGATTCTGTAAGGGACCAGGTTCCTGAAATATTTTTGGATTCCCAGATGGCTCCCCGGCCTTCCAGAGAAGCATCTGTGAAGAAGATAGCTTGAGGAGCTAGAGGATGGAGAGGAACTCCTAGTAGAAGGGATTGACGGTTTAACCAAAACTGGCAATGAGTCATGAGAGAAAGCTTGATGAAAATCTGATGATCCAGAGAATAGAGAGACTGATTCCAATGGGCCATGAGATAAAACTGGAAAGGTTTTCTCATCAACGGAGCCCAAGGAATTACCCTCTCTACTGAAACCATAAGGCCTATAATTCTGAGAAAGGATCTGGCTGTGACTAATTGGCCTACCTTGAGAGATTGAATGGTGGACATCAGTGTTTAAACATTTGGGAGTGATGGAAATAACATCCCTTGAGAAAGGTGAACGTAACCCCAAAATGAGTAAAAATCTGACTTGGGGAAAAGGCGAGACTTTTCTATGTTGATAATCCAACCCATGTGAAGACAAACCTGGATGGCATCTGAAACATTTGGAGTAAGGGAGGCAGGATCGGGCGCTTTGAACAGCCAATCGTCTATATAGACGTGGACTGAGATGGACAGAAGGTGAAGGCAAGAGGCTACTGATGAAACTATTCGAGTGAAAACATAAGGGGATGTGGTCAGGCCGTAGGGAAGGCTGCAAAACTGCCAAACTTTGCCCTGGAACGTGAACCGAAGGAACTTGCGAAAGGCTGGGTGGATGGGAACATGGAAATAAGCATCTTTGAGGATGATAGAAATCGCCCACAATCCCACCCGAGGCGATTGAATAATGGCTTGGACTGTCTCCATCTTGAAGGACGGGCTCGCTATGAGATTGAGAGCTTTGAGATTTATGATAGGCCTCCAACTCCAACCTTCTTCTGGACAAGAAACATGGTCGAGAAGTATCCTGGATTGCAATGCCAATCCAGAACCTCCTCCACCGCATGTTTTGATGTGAGTGAAAGGATCTCGTTTTCCAGAGCTAAGAGTTTTTCTGAGCATGATGGAAGAGGAGTCCAATGAGGGGACAAAGAAAGGGGAGGAGAGCTTCCCTTCCAGCAAGGGTGATGGCTGTAACAAATAGTTTCTAGCACCCACTGGTCTCGAATAATCAGATTCCAATAATTGATGAATCTGGACAACTGATTGCCTACTGGGATGTTTGGAAAACTTGAAATAGTGGGGCCTAGAAAATCTAACTCTACTGGAATAGAACGAAAAAGGCCATCTCCTGAACCCATAATGTCAAAAACGAGACTGATAACAACCAGCAGAATTACGAGAGCCTCTAGGGTGTTTTCTAAAAGGGATCTGAGCTCTAGACCTGTTAGAGACTACATCCGAATATTTATCCTGAACAGACTGAGACTTGCGAGGAGAATGACCCCGAGAGGAAGACCTAGCCTGAGAAGGAGATCTAGATCTAATAACAGATCTATTAGAGTTTACAAATGTCCGAGAAAGAAGACGTCTGAGAATCCGATCGAGAAGATTTCTTAGGAGGAGATGAAGAGGGAAAGGATCGAACTGGAGTAAAAGAATGTTTCTTAGAGGACTGAGATACGAGATATGGCAGAAATCTCCTGGATACTTTTAAGTCTATCCGCTTCCTTCATAATAAGACTAGATGATTCGGGACCAAATAACTCCTTACCAAAACAGGAAGTGGTAATAAGGGAGTCTTTAAGTTTGTGAGAAATGGATAAGGAACCAAGACCTCTTTTCCTACGATAATTGTTAAGAAAGCCTATCAGATGAGCATCTAGATTAAGGATAAATCTAGAGATATCTGCCATGCACGCTAAAGAAGATTGAGGAATAGACTCTCCTCTAGAAGAATTTAGAAAATAGCCTCTGAAAGAAGAGCCGAGAAGTTAGATAACTTGAACCTAAGCCTGGCAGATTGTTCCAATGATCTAATCATCGCAGAATCCGAAAACACCGATCTACCGTCTTTAATCAGATCCCATGCTTCCCCGAATAGAGACCTAGACCTAATAGTAGCGTCAGTCTAAAAGAGGGACTCTAACAGATGAAGCTAATTCAGGAGGAGACAGAGAAAAATTAGGAAAACAAGCCTGCTGAGAGAAATGATCCAAGATATCAGCGCAAAAGTTATTGATAGGAATAACACGATTAAAGGAAATGTTATCTTCAGGCACAAGAGGAGGGTTATAAGAGGAAAGACTGGTACATTCTGGCACTAAATCAATGTGTAGAGTATCAGAAATCCATTGATGAGTGCCAGACCAATCCTCATCAGACGCCCTCAACAGAAGAAACATGGGGTCACTGTCAAGAGGGATATCATGGGAAGAATCGTGAGAAGACTGAATAACAGAATCTTGAGAAGGAATAAGATCTTGAGAGTCATCCACAAAAGAGGAAACTTCAACATCACTAGATAAAATATCTGACACCAATGCAGGATGAACAGTAGAGGATGATGAGGAAGAATTGGCAAATTTGACTTTGTGACAAAGAATGCTCCTAGGAACCAGGCTAGACTCGAATGATGGAAGGAAATCAATAGCACTTTTAATGGCGGTGATAATGGAGTTACCTGAACCATAAAGCTACCGAGAGAAAGATGAGATCTAATCATGGATCCACTAATTCCGGTTGTGATCCCTGGACGTCCATGGGATTATTAACAGAATCCCAGAGGGGACCAGCCGATCATCCAGAAAATTTCTTAGACCAAAAGATAGAAGATTGAGAATTTGGAACTGAATCCGGCTCCGGAGCCCAGCTGGGCCCCGGAACTGGGGAAACCTGAGAAAAATCACCAGAAGATTTACCAAAATCTGAAGAAATCTTCAAATCAAATTTAGACAAACCGGAATAACCAGTCCTAGCTCGAGCCAAAGCCAGAGCCGGGGCGGGAAGACCGAGAGAAAGATTCAAAACAGGTAGTGGAAAGCCAGAAATACCCGTCCCAACTTGAGCCGGAGCCGAAGAAGGGCCGGGAAATTACTAAAAAGAGATAGAGCCAGACCAGAAACCGGGGGAAAACTCGGGGTGGGGCCAGAGCCGAGAGAAGAACAGAACCCGAAGAATCCTTGGGGGGCCGGAATCGGATAAAAATCCGGGTCCGGACCCCAAGAAGAAATCGGTAACCTAGGTTGGCCGGCTTCCCGATCCAGGGCCGAATCCGAAACCAACAGTACTCCCGAAGTCTCCCCAGAGACTGAACCCGGATCGAAGTCCGGGTCGGGCACCAAGTGAGAAATCGGTAACCTAGACCGGACCATACCCAGACCCGGGAGAAAACCCGGGCCCAGAATATTAGCTGGAGAAAGAGCCGAAACAGTATACGATGTAAAAAAATGGCTTAGATGATGATAGCGGGTGAGAGATCACTTGAACGACTCTGGTCGGGAAATCCTTCACACCAGCCAGTGAAGAAAAAGTAGTGATAGGATATGAAGAGTTGGACCGACTTACAACCCGCTCAGGCCCGAGAAAGGATAAACCTGACTCGGTCCTCATGGGCACCGGATGCGGAATGTTGACTGGAGATGAGACTTGAGCAGGAATGACTGACTGGCTTCTGAAGCGATGAACGAGGCGAAACCAGAGACTTTTTCGTACTCTTGTTCTTTCTTGTCATTGAAGTTTTTGAATCTCTGAAACGGTGAAGGTCAGTAAGGTGTAAATTACTCTTGGACTTGCGTTTCCTAGGAACAGTCAGATCCGACGTTTCCCCTTCAACAATAGCAGCAGATGAAACGTTGGAAGCTGACTGGTCCAGGATCATTTTATTGATTCTAGCATCAATCGACGCATCAATATTGCTCACTTGTTTTTGCAGACATTCCATCGATAATACAATCCTTTCAAAGAAGGATGAGTCAAAGGTGGCGCGGGTTTGGCCTTTATCTTAATCGCAGACCATAAAGGAGAAGAATTCCCTTTAGAGTTTTCAGGTGAATTAGGTTTGAAAAAGGCAATTCTGGTAGACTGAGACCATGAGCTGCAAATAAGACAGGTCGAGTTTAAAGTGCATGAAGTGCATTTAAGGCACACATGGCCAGCATGGTCTGTACTGAGAAATCTGTTGCAGCTGGTATTAGAGCATCTAACAGAATGAATTGCCATCTCCTTTTCCTTTGTCTTGACTTTAACTTTCTTCGGAGACTTTTTCAAATCTGAATCGTAAAAGAGAAAGATTTGATAGGGTAAAGTTCCGAATATAACTCAGGATCAGACAGCGTTGATCCCAAGATTTAACAATAGAGACCAAACCAGCCTCTAAAATATTTTTTAATATAATAATGGTCTTTCTTGAAGAGAGTATGCTAATGAGATATCATAGATTTCATGCTCAAATGCTACCAAGCATGTAATTAGGTAACTAATACAAGCTACCGTAAAGAAGAAGCAATTATAGACAAAGACAATGTCTAAAACTGAAGGAAATTTCAATTTCCCTTTCTCCAAAATCTAACAATACTTACCATTCTATTACTTCTGATACAAGCTATCTTGGATAGCTGGCCCTAGGACTCTAGACTTAGTAAGCTTTACCGGCTCCTGGAACCGGGTACCCGGTTCCCAACGACCGAGTACCCGTTTGCCATGAAGCTCATATTGTTTGCATAGCCACCAAACATGAGATACCCATGGCTTGCCTCCGTGGGGCTTGGAGGCTGGGTCCGTAATAGAATGGTGAGTATTGTTAGATCTCGGAGAATGAAGGAAATTTCAATTTCCCTTTCTCCGAGAGCTAACAATACTCACCATTCTATTACTTCTGATACAAGCTATCCTGGATAGCTGGGCCCTAGGACTATAGACTTTGTAAGCTTTACCGGCTCCTGGAACCGGGTACTCGGCTCCCAACTGCCGAGTACCCATTTGCCATGAAGCTCATATTGTTTGCATAGCCACCAAGCAAGAGATACCCATGGCTTGCCTCTGTGGGGCTGGGAGGCTGGGTCCGTAATAAAATGGTGAGTATTGTTAGATCTCGATCAATACTCACCATTCTATTACTTCTGATATACACCAGATTTAGACAGTAACATGGTGGGAAAGGGCAAGCCATCAATTGCTACTTTTGCCCCTTGGAGAAAGAGCTTAGACGTAAACTTGACAAATGGAGACCTAAAAGGACCATCAAGTTAAAGAGACCGAATCACATTTGCATCACTGCCCCACCCCCTTTTTTCTCCTAAGAAAAGGGAGAGAGCTCATGAACATGCATCTCGCCTGAAACACAAATATGCCAAGAGGGTTAACTGCTCTTTGCATATATCAGCCTGGGAATGAGCATGAATATATAAGATGAATGAACATGATATATAGACATGATACAAAAAACTCTCAATCTTGAATTACCTCATGATATTTGGATTCCAGACGTGGAGCCTCCAACCATTCACTTGTCCAGCCATCAGTGACACAATCTGGTTGATATCCTCTCGCTTGACCATGTCTGCTTCTTAATTCTTTCTTACAAATGCCAAAAAAGGGAGAAGAGCAGTGTGGTCATTTAACTATCGTTTCAAAACAGCTAAAGCGAATGGATTGGCGGAGTCTGACACATCCCTCATATAGTAATCCGTGAAAGAGGACTCACAGTGCCATTGTGCAACAGCCATGATGTCCTCTAACGGAACACCATTGTAAAGGGCAGTCGAGGCGGCTATTCCTCTAACATCGTGTGCCCTTGCGCATTGCACCTGGTGCCCAGTCGCAATCTCATGGGTAGTCTGAATGCATTCGACTACCCAACGAGAGATAGAATCCATGGATGCGGCGCCATATGGCAGATCCACAGATGTCTATCATTCGACCATAACGAGTCTGTCCGTCTTTTGTACTTAGTCAAAGCACGGACTGGGCACCAGACACTGGCATCACGATCAAACCTAGTTAGTTTCGGTATAATGATCAGTTTGCCGGGATATTTCAAAGATTGATTCTTTGACATAAACTCTGCTCTTGGCAGTAGACGTAGACCCTCTCCGGAGACAATAAATTGGTCCCTCTCTACTGCGCCTTCTAGCTGAGGAAGCTGCCAATAGAAAAACCGCCTTTAAAGTCAAATGCTTTAGACTAGCCGAACATAACGGTTCGAAAGGCTGCTTGGCCAGTACATTAAGCACTAAAGATAGACTCCAGGCTGGAATGACTACCGGTTGTCTCAGTCAGAGATTGCACATTCCCTTCACCATCATGGACTATCCCTGTTGGCTAGACAAGGAATAACTGACACCAAAGCTGACTTGTATCCAGCAATTGTGACAGGAGCTAGTGCTGAAAAGAACAGCTCACAGAGAAAGTCTGATATTTGCTGAATAGTGGATTGAAAGGTATCAATACCCTTTCCTTCACACCGGTCTGCAAATCTGTTAATCTTGTTGTTATATGACTTGAAGGTTGACCTCCTTCTCGCAGCTGCGATGAATTTCGCACCTTGTCGAGAAAAACCTTCCGACGTGGAACATTGTTTGATAACATCCATGCAGTCAATTTGAACATTTCGGGACGCTCGTGTAGGAAGCGTCCCTTGGCCTGGGAGATTATGTTCGGAATCTCGGGTAACTGCACTGGATTGTCCACCAGCAGATCTAGAAGATCCGTGAACCACGCCCTGCTGGGCCAAAATGGCGCTATTAACAGGACCAGCCACGGTTCCTCCCCGATCTTCACCAATATCTTCGGCAGAAGAATGGTGGGTGGGTACGCGTAAGCGTGCATCCCTCTCCAGCTTTTCGCCAGAGCATCTGTATCGACGGCATTTGGATCTGGAATCGGCGAGACATAAGTCATGATTTGAGCATTTTCCTTTGTGCCGACGTTGGGTTTGCCCCAATGCCCGAAGACCATCCTGTTGCCAGAACTCTCTGTCTCTGAGACAAAGCATCCACCAGAATGTTCAATCGCCCAGGAATGTGAGCTGCTTTCAAAACAACCGAGTAATTCCTGCACCATTGAATCAAGTACCACACTTTCATACATAGTGTGGGTGACTTGGTCCCGCCTTGGCGATTTAGGTATGATACTACTGTCGAGTTGTCCGACCGTATCAATATCGCCTCGCCCCTAACTTTTGGAAAACTTTTCCAATGCCAGTTCCACTGCCATCATTTCCAACAGATTGATATGCAGCTGGCTCTCTTGGAGAGTCCATGTGCCCGAGACCTGGTGTTCTCCCAGGCAGCCCCCCCCCCCCCCCATCCCTCCAGCGTTGCATCCGTGTACACAGACAGCTGGGGGTGCGGTAGGTGCAGCGAAACCCCTACTATGAGATTCTGACGCTTTTTCCACCATACAAGATGCGACATTAATGGCGCCAAAACTGGCACCAGCTTTGAAAGGGGTTCTGTTCTCTGTTTCTACAGAGACATCAGATACAACTGGATAGGTCTTCGCATCAGAGCAGCGTACAGGATTACCTGCTCCATGGAGACCATCATGCCCAGCATCTGAAGAAACTGCCTCGCCTGAATGTGGGCTGTGACGGGTAAACCCTGCCCTCCTCGAGATCGAATCGCATCCCTAAATAAATGAACTGTTGAGTGGGTGTCAACTCGGATTTCTCCTTGTTGACTATCCAGCCTAGATCTGAAAGTAACTTCAGAGTCAGAGCAGTAACCACCTCTAACTTGGCTGGCATGTCTGCCTTGATAAGCCAATCGTCTATGTAGGTGTGAAGCGCCACATTCTCTCTTCTGAGAAACGCTGTCACTGCAAGGACCACTCTGGTGAAAACGTGTGGAGCTGTCGACAGCCCAAATGGGAGGACTACAAACTCCCACACTTGATTCTGAAACGCAAATCTCAGAAACCTGTGACAACTCCTGTTCATTAGAATGAGGAAATATGCATCTATCAGATCGATCGATACACACCACATTCACTTCCTCAATCCTGCCATTACCGACCTCGGAGTTTCCATCTGAAACCGAGGCATATGGATAAACCAATTTAATGGCCTCCACCCCCCTGTGCTCTTGGGGACAAGGAACATGTTTGAATAGAAGCCTGGAGTGTTCTGGTTTACTGGTTTTATTGCTCCCTTCACAAGCAAACCTGACACTTCGTTTTGAATGACTTCTAACTTGTCTTGTTCCCTTGAAACGGGTGTCCAGACAGGTGCCAAAGACAGATTTTGTGGTGAAAAGTCCCACCACTCCGGCATGTACCCCTGGGATAAAGATCCCAGGACCAGACTGTATGACGTCACACCTCGCCAAGCCTCGACGAAATGCATGAGCCTTCCACCCACTATAGACGCATAATGCGGGTGTCTGGCTTGCGATCCGCTCCCGCCCCCCTTCTCTTGACAAGAGAGAACCATTTTGATCTTGGCTTGACCGGTCTAACTGGCACCGCTGTTCCTGTCGCACAGGTGCGGTCCAGGCAGATACGATGGGAGCTCTCGTACCCTCAGGTACGATCCGCTCCCTTCTTTCCGCCCTTTGAGGACTTACCCTTCCCCATGCCCGTCCCGCTTCTCAGGCGATCAGGAGCAACATTAGGGTGGGTAGGAGCCTCCACAACCTTCTTGGCCTTCTTCGCCGGAGGCGGCTGAGAAGACCCAGTAGAAGCAGAAGCAACACTAGACTTGGCTTTCGCCTTGCTTTTATGCTTTTTTTGCTTCTTAGAAGGTTGCCAGGTTAGTGGTTTGGCTACAGCCCCTAGTGCGTGCGCCTGTCGCACTAGTTCCAGCTGCAGATTCACCGCTAACCGATTCTGCGCGATCTTGGCAGTGTCTTCTAAGATGGCCCGCGCTTGCCCACTAAAGATGCTAGGGCCAGTAAGGGGCATCCCAAGAAGATGATCCCTAACGGCGGTAGCCGGACGCATATGGTCAAGGACCATCTGCCTCCTAGACTTTGTCACTCGTGCCTGCACCCTTGCCAATGCTATTCATCAAGCAGACCCCCTTGCAGATGAAATCACTGCTATGGATGACTGTCATAAAATGTTTTGGGCAGCCCGGGCCCTGAGTTACTGACTACACACCATCACTCACTGTACACAACTCTGAAGGACACTTTATTGGGACTGACCAGGGCAAAGCCAAGGCGATTCGAGAATGGTTCAAGGAACAGTTCACTGACCACGATGATGAGCCCTTGCACCCATTCTCAGGAGACCCCAGGCCATTACTAACACCAATTAAAACAGTAGAAGTTGAGAAGGGCACTTAAAGCCCTGAAAAATGGATGTGCGCGTGGATCTGATGGCATGAGCAATGAATTATTCAAATATGCAAGTGACATTATCTCAAAACCAATCACGAGCCTAATTAATTCAGTTTTTATGCACCACCTTCCCATCGACGCTGTAGGTTAAGGCACCCTTATCATCCAAGCCCAAGAAGCCAGCCGGCTCCATAGCCAGTGCTCCAGATAACTTTCTTCACTTAGGAGTATGGTATTCCTTAATTTTTCAACTGATGCGTACGACATAATTGATGAGGAGTACAAGACTTTTTCGCTTTTGACCATTATGTCTTCTCTTTTAACCCTCAAGTTTGTTCAAGAAAATTTCTACTTTCTCAGACATGATGCTTGAGGTGGACAACCTAGTTCAATCCATGATATTTATATTTTGATACTGAATAAATAATATTGAATCTTGAATCAGAGAAAATGTCCAGTTGTAGAGCAAGCGAAAATTATTTTTGAAAATTTCTCACTAGAATGACTCACTTGATTATCGAGCCAGTCATTCCAGTGGTAAATTTTCAAAAATAGACTTCTCTTGGTCTGCAAATGGACATTTCCCAAGACCACTGCAGAAGCCGTTTTTCGGCGGCTTTAGTATTAAAGCGATAAACTAGTCACCCCACCATCACCCAACCCTCTCCATGTTATTTCCTAAGGCCAGAAAACAGTTACATGTTATGGTTGGGGAAGGGTGTTTGGGATCTATTGCTATTGATCACCTAACTAGTCAGTCATGCCCACCAGATTTTAATTCTGAATGAAAATACGATTAGCCTATAGAGATACACTATCATTCTAAAGACTATCTCTTTGACATAGTGGCAAATGAATAAATATTATTGCTATAATAATGCTTGTCATTCTGAATTCTGAAATTTGTTTTAAAGCAGGTAAATTTAGAAGCTAGTTTGATTGAAAAAAAATACAGACAACAATTAACCACTTACATAGGCTAGTCAAGTTGGTTTCAAAATAATTAGCAGAGTTTCAACTATAACATACGGTAGGCCTACATGTATCATTGACATTAGATATAAAATAGAAGGACAAGTGTTAACACTCCACATTCTCATGCAGCATTTCTTTATTTAGAAGGGAAATTCCAGTTGTTTGCTTCCTATTTGATTAAGATGGGACTAAGGTGTAGAAGTGCTGACAAGACAAGTTATTGAAATTAGAATATTGTTCATTTAATCTTGGCAAGTTTCTTACTAAAAATATAATCTAAGGTTAGAAGCGCTAATATATTGGTTACTGTAATAAGAGAACAGATCTTTTAATATTTGCCAGTAAACTAAATCAGGTGAAGAGAACTTGCAGTTGTTATTGGCACAGTAATGCTTTAGCCTACCAACAAAAATGGTAAATTTCATATTAAAAGTTATTGCTATAATTACCTCTCCAATTAAAATAAGTGTGAAAGAACAAACTTTTACAAATATTTCTGTATATATATTTTGCCATATCTTCACTGGATCATGTCAAAGTGGCTTTAAACGTGGATGCAGCTGCGCAGACATTGTATGGGCTCAACGCATGCTTGTGTCGGTAGTCATGTCCAAACACTGGGATTTCCACAAAATGGGCATTGACATGTCACGAGCCTTCGACACAATTAAACGCTCAAAGATCCTAAATGTACTACACCAGGCCAGTTGCAATGAAGATGAGCTATGACTAGTGAGACTACTGCATGCAGACACCAAGCTGAGAGTACGTGTCAAGTCAGTGAAGTCTGTAGAGTTTGAGACATCAATCGGCTTCCCACAGGGAGATGGTCTATCTCTGGTGTTTTTCACCTGCTATCTTGCTGCAGCATTGAAATCCGTACGGGAAAGTTCCACAAGACCGAACCCCCCCCCCCAGTGTCAATACTTGGTATGCCGCTAGAGATGGAATATGCCAATAATGTGGACTTCATAGATGAGGAAAAGAAATCCCTTGATGAACTTCTCCTAATAGCTGCAAGCAAACTAAAAGTTGAGAATCTCTTTATGAATGAATCCAAAACAGAGTTCACCGACATATACCTATCTACAAAGCATGAAACTAAAGAAAATGATGACCCACTTCATGGCGGCAAACCATGGAGGAAAAGTAAAATCTTGGGCTCAATGCTTTGAGGTACTGCTGACATTGCTGCGTGCTGCATCACGGGGAACATAGCTTTCCAGTCCCTCTTGAAGCTATGGATTCGTAGATCAAAGATGCCCGTGCTTAAAAGGGTACATTTATACAATGCAACCTGTGTATTGTTGATGCTGTATAACTAACAGCTGGGCAGCTCCAAAGGCAGAGCTCTCTAAATAAACTCGATGCCTGCCACCGCAAACACCTACGCACCATCACTTGACACTGATGGCCAGACAGCATAATTTCCAAAGATGCACAATACAAGATGTGTAATACGCCGCCGCTGTCTGCAAAAGTTTGGCCATGTGCTAAGGATGCCAGAAGAGACACGAGCACAGTGACCCTTAGAATTCGTCCTACTCAGTGTTAGCAAATACAAAGCCAGGAGAGGACGTCATTGCATAAGTCTGCGAAGCCTGCTACGAGGGGACTTCAAGAAAGCACGACTCAGTACATTCAAGTCAAGAATGGACCTGAGGAAGCTAAGAATTATGGCCGAGAACAAGACACAGTGGGCAAAAATGAAGGACTGTTTGCAGCTGTAGGACGTTTCTACTACTATAGCCGCAGAATACAGTAATCATACATCATACAATTGAGAAATGGAAGAGGTTACAATTTGGTTTGCCATAAATAAATTATCATTAAATGTAGAAAAAACAATTACATGCTTTTTACAAATTCAAAGAAATTAAAAACAAATATATCAAAATTTTGAAATACCGGTATATACAAGAAATCCAGGAATCCTCATTCACTTAATTTTTGGGTGTTAATCTTGACACTAGGTTAACTTGGTATAAACAAATTGAAACTATTTCAGCGAAAGTATCTAAAGGCATCGGTGTCATCCAAGGACTTACCTGCCACTTGACACTATTAATGCTCTCTACGCATCACATATATTGTAACATAATCTGGAATGGTGCACATCAGTGGCGGATCCGGGGGGAGGGGGGGGTTCTCTTGATTAGTCCTATCGCCTTGGATATGATATTCCCTATACGTATATCGAAAGAAAGGGTTCTGTCAATATGCACTCCCAAATCTTTTTCTACATCTGATACATACAGGATGCATATAGGGCATATTTGTCATATAGTATTTGGTTTCAAGATTATTTCTGCCAAAGTGTATGACATGCGTTTTATCTGGGTTGAAAGATAGTTGCCATATCTGTGACCACTTACATACTTTGTCTATGTTGTCCTGAATCATACTGGTAGTTGGGTTGCCATATATCTTGGTGTCATCAGCAAATATTTTGCAGTGGCAGGTTAGCACTCGGGGGCAATCATTAAATGTGGATTTACTTGCTGCTGCAGTCCAGAAGGCTCTGCTAGAAGCCACCCAGAAAGCAGTGTCACGCAAACACGTCAGAGTTAATGGTCCCAAGTGGAAGGCATCCCCAACTGCTAAGAATTGACTAAGCAAAGACAAGCAACTCTATGTTCAATGGCTGAAGCTAGACAAACCCGGTCCTGATGAAACGGGGACTCTGTTCCCAACTTCGCAAAGAAGTAGCTAGTGAGAGGACTTCCTTTTACAATTATATTTCAGTGACATTAGATTTAGGGCTTCAAATCTTTCCATGTAGCTGTACTGTTTGATTTGTTGGACGAGTTTTGTTGCTCGACGTTGAACTCTTTCTAATAGCTGTGATTGCCTTTTCAATCTTGGTGACCATGCTGAGTTGCAGTATTCGAGAATACATTTCAGTAGAGGCTTGTACTAGTGTGACAGTAGATGGGTCAATGTTGGTAAATGTTCTCTTCATTAGTCCTATTGTGCTGTTCGCCTTGGATACGATATTCCCTATATGTATATCGAAAGAAAGGTTTCTGTCAATATGCACTCCTAAGTCTTTTTCTACATCTGACGTTGATATAGGATCATCAGGATGCATATTGGGCATATCCGTCATATAGTATTTGGTTTCAGGGTTATTTCTGCCAAAGTGTATGACATGCATAATAAGGAAAAATTAGTTACCTCTCCGGGATGTAGAAATTGTTTGAGTGTATCTTTCGTGACCATCTCGGTCACTTCTTCAGCACTAACTGACGGTTGCTGGCAACATCACTCTGGTCAGTTCTTGTGGAGTCATGTGACAGCATGGACTGATAGACTGCTGGTATATGGTAGCCCTTGTCTCTGTTCATGGTTGGTTGATGCTTGTAGATTTCTATGGCCTCTTTAACCTTCCGTTTGAATAAGTTGGTCTCAATGTTGATGACCGAGGCACTGCTGGCAGGGATGATGTGGCCAGTGGATTCTGTATGCTCTGCCACAGCTGAGTTGGAATTGATTTTAAGATGTTCTTTGACTCTGGTGCTGAGAGGCCTTTTGGTTTCGCCTATGTATGTCCCCTCACATTGGTCACATTCGATCTTGTAGATGACTCCAGAGCATTCATCTGTGGTCAGTTTATTTTTTGGTCTTACTAGTTGTGATCTTAAGGTGTTGACGGGCTTGTGGTAGGTTTTGATGTGGTGTTCTCTGAAGAGCCTGCCAAGGTGTTCTGATAGGCCTTGGATGTACGGAAGTCCGACTAGTGGAAGTTTTTCGACATCTGGTGGTTTATTACGAGGTGGGGGAGGTGGTTTTCTCATCCACGAAGTGTAACCATTAGCTAGGAGAGACTGTTGGATGTGATGATGTTCTTCTTTTTTGTCTGATATTTCTGTGATGATGGAGTCTGCGCGGTGAAATAGAGTTCTGACGACTGACCTTTTGTGTTCCAAATGGTGATTAGAGTGAAAATTTAGATATTGATCTGTGTGTGTGGGTTTTCTGTACACGGTAAGTTTGGTGGTTCCGGAATCACTGACATGTACCAAGATGTCAAGGAAGGAAATCTGGCCATCTTCTTCGACTTTGCTGGTGAATCGGATGCATTGGTCGATGCTGTTGAGGTGGTCAATGAAAGGTTGGATGTTGTAGAGGTGCAGGCATGTGAAAGTGTCATCCACATATCGGTACCAGAAATTTGGGGGGTCTGTGGCTGTGCTAAGTGCTTGTTGCTCGAAGGATTCCATATAAAGGTTTGCGATCACTGGCGACACTGAGGAGCCCATAGCTACTCCATGAATTTGGTGGTAGAAGTAGCCATTATGAACAAAATAAGTGGTGTCTAACATGATCTTCAAGAGGCTGATAATCTGGGTTGGAGAGAGGCTTGTCCGGTCTTTCAATGAGGGGTCTAGGTCCAGAACTCTCTGGATGACTGGAAGAGCCTTGTCCACTGGGATGCTGGTGAAGAGTGAAGATACATCGAAGGAAACTAATTTGTGTGGGTGTATACCGATTTCGGCCCCGATACATTTCCGGCCCCTTAGTAATCGATGTCGGCCTCGGTCATGTATATCTCGGCCCCCTGTACTGTTACCACCATATTGCTATTTATTATTTCTACTAATATTATTCTACTCCTAAATAGTTGTTATTTTATATATTTTATCTAAGTTTCTATAATCTTTTTTCAGATTATATTGGCAAGACGATGGCTGTGGCTTACGAATCGAAACTTGTGCCACCGTACAAAGCGGAAGCAAGCTCTGTGCTAACGACAGGGCTGAACAAACACGCGTAAAATCGGCAATGATAGAATATATATATATATATATATATATATATATATATATATATATATATATATATATACACCTGTGCAAAAGTTAAGCACCACCCTATTTTTACGCACATGCGAGGGTATATTCATGTGCTATGAAGAAAGCAATAGCATAAACATTCATGTACCCATCCATCTTAGTGCAAGAGGTAATAATGCAACTAGAGGAATGCTGATTATGATGGTGGGGAAACACTGTATGTTTTTGTTTGAACTTGAAAACGAGGCCTGAATATGGTTACGTTGACACAACTGACAACTATTGCCCTACAGTTGACACACGTGGCTAGATTGTCATTAATGGTGTCTGAAAACGAAGTTTAACATCTGTGCACGAGTTTGAGACTGTCATTATTAATACCGGGTATATCCACCTTGTGCCTGGATGACGGCCTGGACACGACGTCTCATGCTGGTCACCAACCGACTGATACGCCATTGTGGTATTCGTTGCCATTCAAGATGGAGTGCGTCTGGTAATTCCTGTAGGTTCTGCACAGGAGGATCCCTCCTTCTCACCATGTTTCCCAGAATGTCCCAGATATGCTCAATAGGGTTCATGTCAGGGCTCCTTGCTGGCCATGGTAGGGTTTCGATGGCATTCTGGCGGAGGTATTCATGCACAGCTCTAGCACGATGTGGTCGGGCATTGTCATCCATGAATATAGGGTGGGTTCCAGGTGCATGATTTACAAAATGAGGGACCACAACTCTATCCAGTATGGAATCTTGATATCTTTGTCCATTTAGTGTTCCAGGTACAGTCAACAGATCCAGCTTACAATCAAATGAGATGCACCCCCATATCATAACGGAACCTCCACCAAATGGAACTTCTTCCATGAAGTTACGTTGGTCGTACGCCGTGCGTTTGGACCTCCATACACGAGTTCGACCATCTGTGGCATGAAGCAGGAACCGACTTTCATCGGACCAGTGTACCCGTCTCCAGGATCTCATGTTCCAGTGTCTTCTTTCGTTGCACCACCTCAGACGCTCCTCTTTGTGGTGTGCAGTGAGGAGAGGACGTCTGACAGGTCTCCTAGCTTTCATGCCAGCAGCATACAGTCTCCTTTTGACGGTAGACATTGACACTCTATTGCGCGTTTCCCATTGCTGGCTGAGCACTCTGTTGTTGGTGAATGGAGATCTCCTAACAAGGCGTACTAGGGCTCGATCATCACGGGCAGTAGTCTTCTTCGGTCTTCCAGATCTAGGCCTGTCCTTCACCTCGTTAGTTTGCCCATGTTTTGCAATCAAACGACTGATTACAGTATGGTTAATGTTCAGCTGTCTGCCAATCTCTCTGCATGACATACCAGTGGTATGCATGCCTATGATTTGCCATTTCACACGATCACTTAACCTTCGTCTTGCCATAACGGTTCACAATCAAGAGCTAATTCTCTCTGTACAAATAAACCACGGTCATGAACACAAAATTCCTAATCTTGTCGCCTACATCTGTATGTAATGTTCTACACCTCAAACTGGACTTTTACATAACTGAACACGTGTGCTGTTTCCCGCCACGCACGGACATCAAGCGGCGTGAAGTCATGCATGCATGTGCATTTCGTACTTGGAATTATGTCAGCTAACGCGGGGACAAAAAGTATGGCAGCCTAGTTGTACCATCATGTTTCTATGTTCTATTGTTTTTGCTGGTGCTTAACTTTTGCACAGGTGCATATATATATATATATATATATATATATATATATATATATATATATATATATATATATATATGTTGAATGCTGAAAATCTTAATTCTATCCGAACTGTATAAGGTGTAGATTATCCCAATTAATTTGATTTCTTTTAAAATCTTGTGTTATTTAATTTTTTCCGAATTGTATAAGACCGAGATTAGGCCAATTAATGTTTTCTCTTAAAATCATGTGTTCTTAGACTTATTTAGAAGATTATATTTGCTGAAATTTAGAAAACTATATTTGCTGAAATTTTCATGAAATTATTTTAAAGATATACTGAATGCATAAATTTAAACTGTAAGCTATAGGAATTATGTACTATTCAATAAAAAATAATTTAGAGTTGAGTTGATTTCATAGAATTTCTGTAAAGCTCGTCCATTTACTGAATGTTAGAGAATGCTACTACTAAATTTTGATGGTTTATTTAGAAACAAGTTTTAAATTGAAAATTTGCAACAAAATTTTAATCTATCAAGTTTGCGTCTGTAAGGGTCGAAAGCTTATTACAGACTGATATGCTATCTGAATCTGATGTACAATATTCTTGCGCACGTGCATTCTGATTTGCTGAAATTGTTTCTGATAGCTGATTGGGTCGAGCAATAGTCATTGTGCTTTTCTCCGTGCTCATGTGTGTATTCATGCCATTGTAATGGCTTCCTGCAATTAAAGCTACATGTTAGTTAAACCCGACAAATTGTCTTCTTTTTGCCTGGGTTAAAGGGTTAAGGCACACATGATCTTAGAGAACCACTCACATATCCATCCATCCATCCATCAACAACCGCCGAGTATAGTTTGGTCGTATTTAACTTTGACCTCTCTAGCAAATGAAACTTTTAATAAATAAGACAATGACATGCCAAGCCGAAGATTAACTATCGGCATCCGGGTACAAGGCAATCTTGCACATTTATTGAATTCTGAATATGATCCTAGAGAAAACATGTTTGCCGAGTTGAGTTAATTTCACAAGCTCTCCGTGTATAAAAACCGGTTCTAAACTTCATTTTCCTCAAACCTGTTATTCTGTTGTTTACGCAATATAATTTCAAATCTTAACCGTGTCTTCAAACGAGATGATCTTCAGCAATAATCCTCATCAGTTTAATTCAAAGTTCGAAGTCATCAAATATCAACGATGTTTCCTTGTATTAGCTGCGCACGTGAAGTTGGTGGGCGTCAGCAAGCGCTTGAGTGCGACGTTTGCCATCAATGGCAGCATCGTACCTGTGGGACAGGCATATCCCAGGCTGATTATCGCACCGCTTGCCGGCATGGTTTTTTAGCCTGGGTGTGCACTGAGTGCCAAGCTCCAGCTGCTGCGGGTAAAGTATTTTTTCATTCAGTTTATGTCTAAAGATTTGTGGCAAGATGTTGCTGTAGAAATCTGTTGAAAACTGTACACCTTTTTTTCCTGTTGAATATTTAATTACATTTGCTGCTACCGCTACTACTACTACTACTACTACTTTTTTCAGCAGATTTTCAGCATTCAACATATATATATATATATATATATATATATATAACGCTATAATAATAATAATAATAATAATAATAATAATTGTGATGACGATGCTAGCTCAGACTTCCAATGTTTAATATGTATCATGTACATTTGTGTCACATATATCACGATGTGACCTGGGAATATGAAATAAAACTTGAAACTAAACTATATTTTTCATATGTAGTTCTTCAAGCGGACGCTCAACCGGCAACTCCAGCAACATTGGACATCGAACCGGCTGCACTTAACCCACTTAACGCGACATACGTTGTTGAAAGTAACATTCTCCAAGCCACAACAATTGTCATCGTCGTCGTCATCACCAGCATCATTCATTTTAGATAGCGTATAACGTAAATGTATGGATATTGCTTTCTCAACAGATGGACCAGCTTAAGTGGTGGGTGGCGTTCCCGACGCTAACGTGGTGGACGTGGTTTCCGATGTCCAGGACGCTGTCGTTGCCATGGCAGAGTTCTTTGTGCAAGGTGAAAATGGACGCTGTCGTTGCCATGGCAGAGTTCTTTGTGAAAGGTGAAAATTATAGAATTGAACATATACAATTATCTTGTACACAAATGTAATACATGTTGTTCACAAATATGCACGCACGTCCGAAGACACGCACATGTAAATGTTAGGATATTAATGCTTTCTCAACAGATGAGCCAGCTGACGTGGCGGGTGACGTTCCTGATGCTGATGAGGTGGACGTGGTTCCCGATGTCCAGGACGCTGTTGTTGCCGTGGCAGAGTTCTTTGTGCAAGGTGAAAATTATAGAATTGAACATATATAATTATCTTGTACACAATAATACATGTTGTTCACAAATACACACGCACGTCATCATTATCATTATTATTATTATTATATGATATTATTATTATTATTATTATATGATATTATTATTATTATTATTATTATTATTATTATAGGATATACTGGTTGATAGCCTTGGCTATCGCTATGCGCTAAAGGTGGATAAAAGCAGACCACAAATCAATTGGAGATGTTCCGTCAGGAGTCGGGCATTAACGTGCAAGGCTACCGTCCACGAGAGGCGGACAGTACATCCGCGGAATTCGCGAACATATTTGCAACGCAGAGCTAGGTATAACTTAATATTAAGTTGGCATGATTAAATTATAAATTGTTTATAACTATAATTACACTGAATGTTAATCTTTAACACTTTGTCAAATTCAGTAGTAATGGTGGTATCTGTACGTTATTGTTCTTTTTCGCGAGAACAATGGCGAACAGCCGCCTAGAGGGTAGAACAATGGCGAACAGCCGCCCAGGGGTAAAGAACAATGGCGAACACCCGCCCAGCGAAAAGAACAATGACGAATAGCGACCCACGTTTTCTAGGTTTTGATAACAATGGCGAACAGCGGCACACACTTGCTAGATTCTCGAACACTGTCGAATCGTTTGAATGAATATTGTTGTTCGTGTATTCTGAAAATGTTAACCCTTAAAATGTGTGTATTTTATGTTTTAACATAGCTGCGCGCATCCCCCCCCCCCCCCATCCGTGGTGCCTCCGTGGTAGTGTGGTATGTAAAGTAAAAATAATAGATTTTAAGAGGAGGCCTGATAATGCAAAAAAATAGAGTTTAAGAGGTGGTCTGATAAGGGAGGTCGTAGGATGAGTATGAGGTTGAGGAGGGGTGAGGAATTACGCCAATGCTCGATATTGATGTATATTTTGAAAATAATTTGACTGTTTCGTTGCTTACGTTAATTTATTAGTAAACTATTTTGTTGAATATTTTGAAAACGTTTTGACTGTTGGCTTAACTGTCATTATGCGCAAATTGTTTTTTAAATGCTTAATATTGCATTTGCAATAATGTCAGTCGTTTTAGATTTTGTGGTTGCACGATGATTAAAATGTAGTCATTATGTTTATGAGGGTGACACGTGTTTATGGAATTGTATGTCGAGCGTACGTATGATAAAAATTATTTGTTGCGTATAATTTATCCATACGTCTGGAATAGCGGTGAGATCAATCTTTAATCGTGATACAAACATGCCATGGGTTAAGGAATAATGTAAGACCGTGTTAGTACCT
This sequence comes from Chaetoderma sp. LZ-2023a, assembly GCA_034401795.1. Lineage (NCBI taxonomy): Eukaryota > Metazoa > Mollusca > Caudofoveata > Chaetodermatida > Chaetodermatidae > Chaetoderma > Chaetoderma sp. LZ-2023a. Next base: position 143,554,575 of record CM067369.1, read on the forward strand.
CCCTTTTAGAAATATTCAAAATTACTATTGAATTATCGCCTAGGTTACTTGCTAGATTTCACTATGTAGTTGCGAATGCGTACTTCCCTTGAATGTATTTGAATAAATAACATAATCGCATTATTGTATCGTTTCCTAGTTCTTAACCGAGTGGACATATGCACTAATTCCCTTGGACAATTATTAGAATATCACGTTTTGGTGCGTTAGTGCTTATGCATATTTATGATGTGTTCGCGCATTACTCATATTAACATTAAACATGTCCGCTTCATTCACTTTAAGTTCATCTGCTGTTAGATTTTGTCTATGCCTGCTTCCTCGCGAACTAATAATGTTGATGGTATGTACCACACATGACCACGACAAAAGGCTTCACTCGTGGTGGAATACGAGGTTGAACGTGTCTGTATCGCTGGCATCTGGTTCTGATCCATCATCCACAAGGGTGTCCTACTTTTTATCACGTGCGTGCCCCACACACACGCACCTGATGCGCCAACACGCGCACATACTGCGCATACCCTCACGCGTGCGATGACACGCGTGTGATGACGCACGTGTTGCGCTACGCGTGTGCCCCTTTGCACCCATGTTCCCTGGCCCCTTCGTGTGTACGTCGTGCGTGCGTGTGTGTGTCTTTTTATGCACCCGTTTGTATGTGGGTGTATGTATGTAACATAATTTTGTTTTATGGTGGCCCGTTAAAAAAGAGGCCTATTTCTTTATTTTTTATTTTGCTTTAACATAAATGTTGGGGTTTTTTTATCTCAATTTATGCAAACAATAACTTCTGTTTTGTTCGCACCACATACACGTGCAACAATCATTACGAAGTTGGTACTTCGCATGCACCCATTTGTTGTAATTGCGCTTGTTCGGATCCATGAGATAATCTCTTCAGCGGTTACGGATTTCACGCAATGACGTTAAAAATGGTTGCTGTACTGATACCTCGTTATATTTGTTCCATTCGATGCAACCGCAATTAATAGGCGTAGAACCTTTCGTTCTCCGTCGATCGCATAATTGAGATTCCATTTTCGTTTTGGCAAATTCAAAAAAGCTGTATGCCTTACTAAGTCACGCGCATTTCGCTTTTATAGCTATAATATGAGCTGTCAGTAAAACTATCTTTCCAATCTGAACACGCCCTTATTTCGGTCAGATGTTTTTTCTCCACCGCTTAAAATTAACATCCTCGGTTCTCAAAACATTACTATTGCACCACGTTTGAATGACATTTTTTTTATTTATAGAAAACTGGAATTGATATGCAGGGTTCAATTACAGAGCACGTCATATGGTTTTCTGTATTCAAATATGTCTGCATTTTTGTCATTGTCACGATGTGAATACGATTAATTATGGATCTTTGGATCATTGTGGTACGCCTCGCGCGCCTAGTGTACCATTAATTTTTAGCCATTATCGGCATTCATCCATCGTAGCGTATCAAAATGGCGATAATTGGGGATGGATGGGTGAGGGGTGACAAGGGAACACGAAGAAATAATAACATATTTTTACAAAATAAATGTATTTTTTATTGACACATGCATTTTTTCTTATGATAAATATTAGCGATATTTATTCACGATAATTAAAAAGAAAACATAGTACATAAATAAATATACATTAAATATGATCATTTTTTCTGTTTATTCATAACCCTGCACGTCAGACGTTTCACTAATGCATCATTTTTGCCCATAATATGTGTTTCATTTGTACACCTCTCGAACGATGGTATAAGAAATATACGCAATAATATCCGCAAGTTGTCATCACGGCTGGTTGAACACGTACATTATTGTAATAATAAACACGCGCACGGTGTCCATTTTGTACATTTAAGGGCATCTTCCATAAGGATCAAAGTATTCAGCATTTCCATTTCTAGTGTAATAAATTGCCACCCAATATTGTCCGGATTTATTTATGGGATGCGTGTTTATTACTAATGAGGCCGGGAGATATTTAATATGTGTGGGTACATTGTCAATTGGAAAAACACCGAGAAAGTGTTCACGTGTTTTATTGTCGCTGAATAATAGATCCTCTGTTTCAAATGTATTCAACATATTTGTTAATAATCTGTTAATACGTTAAAGTCTGATCCAATTTCTATCATATTATCAAATTCAGCATAGCAAATTACATTGATCGTAGCGGAAAGTGCATGAGCAAAATGGAAGACCACTCTTAACGAACCAGTGCATGTAGGGTAGCGATGCTCTGAATCAGCTAGATCTGGTGTAAAATCCCATACGAACAATGTGGTTCCATGTCTGAACTGCGTCTTATTTATCAGGTAGCCACGGTCTTTGAATAATGCCCCAGTAGCGCTGAATAGTGGGAAATAAGCGTCCGAGTAAATGTCGTCGCTAAACGAAGGTCGTATTGGCGATGTTGTAACCTCTTCTCCATTTATATAACATGTAGCGTAGGTAGTGTTATTGTTATCAAACTTGAATGGATTTTTATGTACCACACCATTATAGGCATCATTAGGTACAAAAGCGAATAATACTCTAGTAGGTAGCTGACCAATAAATATATTATCTCTATCGATGCTCATAACACCGCTAGGTGCTGTAAAAGTCTTACACACTACCCTGCGAATAGAATATTTCGCGCTTGTCTGTCTCAGAGTAACGGCGTGCGCCACTAACAGATCTGCTGATGGGATAACTTTGCGTACAAATAAGTTAGCCAACATTATTTTCAATTTAGGCATCTTTACTCCTCTGTCGGCGCACTCTTTAATCAACGGAACCGAGCAGGAATTGGTCCTGTAGAAACATATCGCTGTGTATGCGGTCTACTAATTGCACCGTTTTACTCTGCGCCATCATTCTTCTACATGCTTGAAATCCTAAGTTAGTATCGGTGATATTATCAAATTCGCTGGCATCATCTATTTTCCATCCGGCAAGTTGTAGATGCGAGGATGCGGCATCGCTGCCATAATTTAGTAACGTCTCGATGTACGAACGGAAAGCATAATTTTCGTTCGAGTCACTGACACGCTTTCCATTCAAAAAAACATCCACTTGTGAGAACATTGTATGCAAAATACCACCGAATCCGTATCGTGATAGGCTACGTGGCGTCCGAGTAAGGACAAGACCATGTACAGTTTTATTCGGCCATAAGCTGTCACGAAAGACGCAAGAATACAGTTGGTATTTAATGGTGACTGAATGCTCGCTCCAGCTGTAGGCTTACCGCCAACCGATTCTGCGCAATGCTGGCAGTGTCCTCTAGGATGGCCCGCGCCTGGCCACCGAAGATGCTAGGCCCTGTCAGGGGTGTCCCAAGAAGACGCTCCCTGACTGCCGTAGCCGGATGCATATGGTCAAGAACCATTTGCCTCCTGGACTTTGTCACACGCGCCTGCACCCTTGCCAGTGCGTCCATAGACAGCACCAAGCCGTCATTGACGCACGAAAGCGCCACAGGTGGCACAGGGTGGCCTGCCCCCGCTTCAGCCCACACCGACTGAAGAAGGCGATACGAATGGTTGACAGCACTCATAGCTCATAACTCATTTTATCCAGTTATATCCTTTCAAGAACGCACAAACTATCAAATCACAGATAAAAGACTTAGATTTCTTTTCAAAAAACTTTAAATCTCTCCCTGCAAAAAGCGTGGACAGCTCTTGTTGCTATGCAAACAAGAATGAGCTCTATGGTAGACGGGTACTCTGCAGTTGGGAGCCGAGTACCCAGTTCCAAGGAGTCGGTAAAGCTTTCTAAGTCTATAGTCCTAGAGCCAGCTGTGTATCAGAAAGTAACAGAATGGTGAGTATTGATCGAAGGAGAAGACTATTTTTGAAACATTATCCTCTCTTTCTCTCCACCCTCTCTCCCCTCCGTCTCCTGCTCCTCCCCTTCCCTCCCTCCTGCCATCCTCTCCCGCCCTCCCTCAATGCCGTCCTCTCTCTGTATTATAGTATAATGTGATCCTACTGTATGATGGACACAAGATGGAATGGTACCGAGTGCAAAATGCATGGACCAACATCAGCTAATACGTTGATATATGTGTATGATCTCGCAACGTTAAAATGAACAGCCTTGCGTATTTAAAATGGCTTGACATTTGATTGCAGATTTTAAAAATACCCAACTTGTCCCACCCTTTAAACAGCGTGGCCAATGCTTCTGAATTCCCACTTGCTAAGAGGACTGCTATGACCGAGAGAAACAGCATCTCGCAACACCATCATCAAAAAGAATCATTGGAACACTATAATTTAAAGAACAGCCACAAAATTTGTGGTGGGCAATCGAAATTGGAGGGTTAATTTTATGCGCACCTTACGTTGGCCAGAATTGCGGTACATGCGCACACTTCTTTATTAACGGCAGTGTACAAGTAGTTTGCAACGCAGACCATTTCATGACCAAGAGCCAAAACGGTATGTAGTCAAACCGTACCCTAGCAATTCCGTACCCATTATTCTGTACCCTATTTTTGGACATTCCGTACCTTGATATTGGTTAATCCGTACCTTAATTTTGGACAATCCGTACCCTACCTATTGGCTATTCCGTACCCATCCATTGGCTATTCCGTACCCGGTCAATAGGTTAGAGGTGAATGCATTACTGATATAAAGGCAGAGCGTGTTTCATGCAGATAACACACTGCAATATTAATTTTGTTCCCGGAAGTACCATTTCTTAATGGTGTTTCAGGCTAGATGAAAATATAAGCATTGAGAACATTTGAAAATGTATTTGGGAATTATTTTTAATACTACTGAATATATAACTCAAGAGAATCAAAGCGTTATAATTTAATAATCAACGTTTTATTTTTGTTGTCACAAAATTTGTATAAAACTTACAATAATACCTATAGCTATGGCTCGCGCACACACGTCCACTTTTAACCTTTTAAATTGTGCATACTGGATAAATAATTAATATTCTTTTCACTGTGAGGGGGTGGAGGGTGGTCGGGTGGATAAATGGTTAAATTTACAGAGAGCTAAACATATATTGTCATCACTGCTGGTGGTGGTGGCAGCGGCTGTAACTACGCCTATATAATAAGTTGTGCATATATAATTTATACTACCATTAATCTTGGTGCTGTTCAACTAGACTGCTAGGAATAAATGTGGGTGGAAAGAAAGTAAACAGGTGTTATTTTGAAACTAAAAACATATTATTACATGACGGGATGGAAATAAAAAAACCTTGCAAAATAATATACTAGAAGCCCCGTGCGCCTGATGTAACACCAATAAGGGAGATAAATCTGGATAGTTTATTTCGATTGCCACTAAACCTATTGGGAGTAATGCCCCTTATTATTGATAGGTCGAATTGACTGCGGAAGTCGAAACCATGTAGGCCTACTGATCGCCGCGGCATCATATCTCTTAGTGAAAGTCCCCGCTGCCTTGCATTAACTTAAGTGGTCCTCCTCAGACAAACGGATTTACTTTTAGAACCACCAGGTGCTATTTCACATGTTTTTAGAACAACCATCAGGAAATCTCAAGTGGTTCACCTTAGATATAGTACATAGGTGGTGCTAATATTAAAAAAACTAACAGCCTCATCATCATCATCATCATACATATGAACGGGGTCTTTAAGAACCACCGTCAACAATGGTTATTCAGTTTGAACCACTGCAATGTGTGCGTTAAATGTTGTCGTAAAAAAAGAACGGGGATTATTTAATTGTTAGCACCCACAGCGTTGTATCAACTAGGCTAGGAGATTTAATTGCAGGAAACCATTACAATGAACTAAATATCCTGACAAATACAATGAACATTGCTCTAGCCAATCAGCTTTCAGAAACATCTTCAGCAAATAGAAACACACGTGCACTTGCTGTACGTCCACTGGCCTTAGATTGCTTATCAGTTTGTATTAGTCTTTCGAGCCAAACAGACGCAAACTTGTAAGATTCAAATTCTCTTTCAAGTTTTTCAAATTTATTTTCCTCATTTTAAATTCCGTACAGTACAATCGCGGACATTCCAAATCTATCCTTTTTGACGAAATCGATTCAATTCTTTAATGGATCTTTCCAAACATTGTAGTCACATTTTCCGTAGTATGTCTATTTAATTTTTATTCAAATATTTGTATGTCTTAAATTTACACTTTATATTCAAATTTACATTCAAAATTATTTTTTATTCAAACATACGGCAGTCAATTTTGCTAATTTCGGCATATAAAAATGAATCCGAATCATGATAGTATACAACATTACCAAGCAGATTGTATGTAATTTATTCATACGTTTCAAACGTATTTTTTTATTTCAAACATCCGGATTGCAGAAATTAAATTTCAGAAACAGGGTCCGATCTTTAGCAAAGGCCACCGTCTCTTAGTCATCTGAAAAAACTAGGAACGATAAGTTAGAAATAGGAAGTTAAGTTAGAAACCTGTGTTCAACGGTGGCTGCTATCGTCATACACCCGCACTTCATGGGTATGGATTAACCATTACGATGGTACGGAATATCCAATTAGTTAGGTACGGAATATCAAAATTTAGGGTACGGAATATCCAAAGGTAGGGTACGGATTCTCCAATAGGCTAGGTACGGATTGACCGGTACGGTTTGGTTTGGGTACGGAATGACTGGTATTCGGCAAAACAACCCAAACTGACTAGCTTCAATAATGACCAAACTACCAAATTGGACCTCTAAAATAATGCCGGTGTTTTGGGCTAAGTTTCTGCAACATAATTCAGCAACAGAATGATCATAGGTACATAATTAATTACTATCATTGACTATATAAATTCCAATCTACGGCGCAATTGGGACAAAATCGTACCATCGGCTTTGAGTTCTCTCACTAATATAATTATCCAAGCGTGGCGGAATATCAGCCTCGGCGCTTACGCTACAACCCGGCCAAATTGGGCATGGCGCTGAATAGACATGGAACATGGACAATTATTAAAGGCTTAATTTAGGCCACACCTCTTGCACGGTGCATGACCTAGCTCTCAAACAATGAAAGCGTGGCGATATTGCCTATCTATAAAACTAACATCGCAATGACTTTGTGATTTGTTACCCGGTTTAGGCTAAACCTGGTTTAAACATCCTTATTGAATTCCGGCCAATGTGACTGAATTGATAGCAACAATTTAGCAACTCATTCCAGCAACATAATTGTCCAAACAAACTCCATAATGGCTATTTTATTTTGACGCAAAATAGAGTGGCTTCATTACATGTGACAAAATAGCATTACATACGGGTGTGGGGTGGGGGGGGTGTGAGCGAATTGGCGGCGAGGCAACAACTAGTTATATACGCTGAGAGAAATGTAAACAAACTCGGACAATCATCATATTAAATATTTAGGTTCCCTACAGATAAATACTCATGACTGAAAGTTACTGCTACCCTAAATAGCAACAGCTTTCAACAAACGTAATACGATAATTGCCAAGCAGTCTACAAGATTTCTCAAAGATCCAGTCTTGTTTCAATACATACAAGCAGTGATGGATCACTGCATAATTTCACTCGTTTCTTCAGCCCTGCTAGAAGGAAACGGGTTAATTTTGCATTTGGAGGTTTATTGATATCACTACTCCGATTATCTATTTAGCCCTACTCAATGCATCCAAACGTTCTGGAAATGCCCTGGCTGGTTACTTAAAAACAATTTGACTGAACGTAATTGTTTCCTTAGGTAGCAACCACATTCAGTCAACATGCTTTCAAAACATTAAGTTGGTTCTCCGCACAACTATCTTCAGAAATAAATGCGCTTTTAAATAGATCACTGGATAAATAATTGTGTTGAGATCAGTGCGAAATTGAAATGTTAGCCTTTTCTATGCAGGGTAATTATCACCTCCCCCCCCCCCCCCACCCACCCACTGTGGTTTGAGAACCGCAGCCTCTATCATTGGTCTCGTTCATTCTTTTCATGACACTAAAGCATTTCATGATTGTTTGTTCAAATGAATAAACAGTGTAACAGTCTATTTCATTCTATTTTCAGAACAGTTATCAAAGAAACCTAAAACAATTTGGCTGGATGTTGTTGATACCCTAGTCAACAATAATTATCAGTATATTTCTGTTTGGAATCGACATTATAATCCTGTCAATAACGATCTCATTAGGAGCTTAAGAATTTGTCAGTAAAGACGGGTTAATACAGGTTAGTTGAAAAAAAGTAATGATTTTGGAGACCAAGGCTCATAATTTGCCATGAACTTAAAAATAATGATGTTACTGTCCATAGATTGACCGTAATGTTTAACTCAGATAAGCCCTCTGACACAGCTCATCAAAGACTGCCTGGTGTTCACATTCTTTCAAAGTGCTATCACAGGAAGAGAGGGACATAAAATTATTCAAGTCCTGTGCTCGACAAATAACTTAAGGTACTCTATAATGTAATCTCGTTCCAAATGAATCTTTAAAATACTGAATATGTCCCGTAGCCTGATGGGACCAGTTAGCGAGCATTGTTGTTTATTTATTACAGGCATAAAAACATAGAGGTATCAATTTCTAGCAATGTCCCTCGGATTTCTTGCTATGCTAGACAGGATTATAATGTCCATCAAGTGTACAAATTGTAAGCCCTATGTCCTTAACATGTGTGCACTTTATGCTAATTTTGACATTTTGGTAAATGATTAATAAGCACCTACCCCTTCCTCTAGAGCCTCTCCAATAAAATTTAGATGTGCTTCCGTCAATCAGGCTAATCCGACGTGGCAAAAAAATGTAACCAAAGCAGGTGGTAACTTTAGATTGTAAAAATTGCTCATTTTAGGTGCTAAATAAGCGCATGTAAGTAATCTAAGAAAGTGCATTAAGGAAGCTTGCAATTTTTATCACTACCATCTGTAATTGTATGAAGTTTCTTGTTTTGACCGTATTTTGCTCAAAACTTTGTCAAAAGCTACAGAACTGTCAATCAAAACGTGGCTACTGTGTAGATATGCAACGTTACATCATAGAACGAGAGCGATAAAAACTAATTCACGAAGTTCAGTACACACAAATTTAAGCAACTCGACCATATGCATATCAGATGAAACCAACTAGCCTAAACTTACTAACTAAACATGCATTCTGGTAATAGTAATTATGGTCATAGCCACGAATACGGGCATATTGCAGCCTCTTCTGAAAACAGAACAACAAATATAAAATTATTGGTTACAACATATTAATACAATAATAGCATCGCCGCATTGATGCCTATACAGTTAACACAATTTCTGATATATATCTGGGCCCGCATCTACATAATCGGGGCCGGAAATGAATCGGGGCTGACGTCTACATAATCGGGGCCGGGAATGTCGGGCCGAAATCGATGGTGACCTTTGTGTGTGGGCGGGACTTCAAGAGACTTAATTTTGGTGGCGAAATCTTTGCTGTTTTTGATAAGCCTTTGCCTTTAAGGCCTTACTTATTGAAATGTTGTAGAAATTGAAAATGTTATATATAATGTTATTTATAGGGCCCCCCACCACCCACCCCCTCTACCCAGTCCGAAAAGATTCAGCATTGACCAGCTCACGTACCTTAGAGTTAGTTATAGTATGTGGTTGTGGATATCAAATAACCACGAAAACTGGTATCCAAATAGTAAACAAAAGAAAATAAAAAATATAGATTCTAACAGCGAGCAGTTTCGTGCAACCAAGCTGTCACATTCGCATCATTCCCATTTTCATCCAAAAAACCCTCTAACCTGCTCTTTTTCACTTTCAGTCATTTTCTTCTTGACTTGACTGGACGATGTAGATCCCTCACTTCTGTGGTGATCGGTTGCATCAACCTGGATATTATAACTCTGAAGAGAGCCGTATTATCATTCAAAATCTTCCTGCCTTCGTCTCTGATATAGACTATTCTTCTTATTTGGTGGTAACTGGGAACTACAAGAGAATGATAATTTACTGGTGGGTTGTATATATAAGAGCACCAGCAGCACTGCAGAAAATGTGGAGGATTTGAAGAAAATGCTAAAAAATATGTCGAATATAAATAAGAAATTCAAACATACCCTGATTGTAGGGGATTTTAATTATCCAAATATAAATTGGCAAGACTGGTTGGTAAGAAAACGACTCGGATGGGGAATCATTCATCGAATGTATAATGGATTGATATCTATACCACCATGTCAAGCATTACACGAGGTGTAGAGGGAACAATGAACCAAGTATATTGGATCTTATCCTTACAAATGATGAATTAGTAGAAGAAATTAAATACCAAAGTCCATTGGGAGCCAGCGACCACTGTGTAATTACCTTTACTTATGAACTGCAAAGTCAGCAAATATGAAATAATACAGAGGTGGAATTTTTTTCAACGGTAATTATCAGGATATGAATGCAGACCTAGTGCTAGATTGGGAGAGAGTATTAGAAGCAGATGATCCAAATACAGTACTGGGCACATTCTTTGAAAAGTTTAACATGGCCAAGGAAAAGCATATCCCAAAGATCAAAGGCGGAAACAGTAAAGCATCCAAATAGCGACATATGCAAGTTAATGAAGATATTAGGACTAAAATAAAAAGGAAGCACAGATGTTGGCAAAGATTCCTGGAAACAAGAGATGAAGAGAAGCATAGAGAATATACTAAAGTGAGAAACCAAGTTAAAGGGCTAATATGTAAATCTAAGCGAGATAATGAAAAGGAGATAGCCAGGAATGCCAAAGCTAACCCCAAGAAATTTTGGAAATATGTAAACTCAAAGAGGAAAGTAAAAAGTGGCATCTCAGAACAAAAGCTTGTTCAGAGAGATGGGATAACTCAGATTGCTAGAGAAGACATAGACAAGGCTAATGCACTGGCAGACTTTTTCACTAGCGTTTTTACGTGCAAGCCAGACGGTCCAGTGCCAGAATCCCAGAAACTAAAACCAAATGGAAAAGCTAGTACAGTCAGAAATAATAGACTATATGAAGAGAAACAAATTCTTCAACAAAAGACAATTTGGTTTTATGGAAGGAAGATCAACAGCACTGCAACTACTAAAGGTACTTGACGAAAGGACAAAAGTGGTGGACAAAGGTGGACAAATAGATGCCATATATATGGACTTTATCAAGGCGTTTGATGTTGTCCCACATAGGCGACTCATCAGCAAGCTGAGAAAATATGGTCTAAGCGAACGTATAATACTATGGGTCCAGGACTTTCTTTCAAACAGAAAGCAATGCGTCATGGTCAACGGACATGTTTCAGAAAACCACCCAGTAACAAGTGGAATCCTACAAGGCAGTGTGTTAGGGCCTATCCTGTTTGTGATATACATTAATGATCTTCCTGATGCTGTAAGATCTACATGTTATATCTTCGCAGATGACACAAAAATCTACAAGCAAATCAGATGCAAGAAAGATGAAATTGAGATGCAAGAGGATCTGGACTCCATTCAGGAGTGGTCAAACACATGGCTATTGAGATTCCACCCAAACAAATGCAAAGTACTGACGCTAGAGAACAAAGGAGGAAAACACCCAGATGAGAAGAGCTACCACCTCTGAAAGCAAGTTGGGACACTAGTAAATCTTGAGAACACACAACAGGAAAAGGCCATTGGGTCACTGTAAGCATGAACTTAACCTTCCCATGCCACATTCGAGCCCAAGTTAACAAGGCAAACAGCATTATGGTGCTAATTAGATGAACATTCACTTACTTAGATGAGGAAATGTTTAAGCAGCTATTTCAGGCCATGGTGAGACCTCACCTAGAGTATGCGATAAGTGTGTGGAGCCCTCATCTGAAAAAGGATGCGGCCCTAATAGAAAATGTACTACGCCGAGCATCCAAACAAGTTCCAGCATTAAGCAACATGAGCTATATAAATAGGCTGAAGAGACTGAAAATGCGCACAATGCGGTACAGAAGGATGGGAGAATACATGATTGAGGTCTATAAACTCACCCTTGAGATATATGATTCTGAAGCTTCTGAGGGGCTGCTGATCATAGCAGAGAATAGAGGCACAAGAGGCCATAGCTTGAGACTGTCCAATCACCATATTAGAACGGACATTAAGATATATATGTTCACAAATAGAGTGGTAGATATTTGGAATAGCTTGTCTGGTGCCATAGTAAATTGTAAATCTGTCTTCTCCTTTGAAGTGGCCGTAGATAAATTTTGGGAGCAACAAGCCATTAAATTTGATTTCATGGCCGAGTATCGGATGCCGGGAAGTCAGGAACGTAGAATATTTTTAATGGAAGAAGAAGCGGACATAGAGGCTGAACACAGCCTGAGTCCTCAGAAATATCCTAAGAAGTCCTAAGAAGTATTTTTTCTCGATATTGGTACAATGCATAGCATTATGTAAAATTTATGTCATATGTCATGTCTCCACACGTAATTTGTTTAAATGTAAACATAATTCATACATGTATTGCGTCAATATTGACTCATTTGTAATATAAAATATCCTTGTACATATATATAAATGTTATATGTATAAACATAATGTAAATGGCAGACGTAAATTAGAAGGTATGATCAGAGACTATGATGAATTGATTGAACTCACACAAACAATTGCACCCACTACCAAAATCTTTGTTTCATCGATCCTACCATGACCAAACAACAGGAGTGATAACAACTTGGTAGATATCTTCAATGGAATGTTGTTGTCCCTTACAAATTGGCACAAAGCCAACTTCTTTAACAATACAGAGCTATTCAACGACATCAACCACACTATACAACCTATTTTGGGATGACGTCCACCCCACTCATGAAGGCCTCTGCCTCCTGTCAGATAACACCAGTTACCATCTTCACTCTGCGATGAACACCACTTCAGAATCACAGGATTTTCATTATGCCCAAGCCACACTGTGGAGAAGATGAACCCAGCTACAAACCAGTTCAAGCATCACACAATGCCAGCACATCTCACAAACCAATACTCAGTACTAAGCAAAGAAACTGTACACATACCAAACAATGAGGCACCCAAATACACCATGAGTTGCAATGAAAACATAATAAGCTACACAACATTGGACAAGTGAAGACATGAAAAAACAAAACACAAACACGTAAGGCATAACAAAAATGTAAAAACACTAACTGGGTGAGAACACAGACACCAACACAGGACAGATACTGTAAAAGGCATGACTAAGGCCACTATGTCACACACATTGGAGGGACGACCTCTAGTAATTATGTGTGCCGATCGGCCTGGGGGGGGGGGGCATGCTTTCTAAGAGAAAAACAAAACAACAAGCCCACACTAATAGACCACCTATCCCATTACGGATATTAGTAACCAATGCGATACATGAACAGTTAATTGGAATTATTGTTATTCAGAATTTGTCAAGACAGTAAAGGTTATTGGCTTTGATTTAATGCCCTGATCATAAGTTAAATGTGTTTACGGATAAAGTGAACCTATTCACTAGAGTTTAACAAAAGCAACCAACAAACATTAGTGGGATATTAACTACTATAAACACATTAATCAGATGCAGTGAAACTGGCCATGTCCCCTTCGGGGTAATGGTATTGCGTCTGGAGACACTGGCACTTGTAACCATCAATCTCTTAGAGTTAGGTTTTGGACTCCAACGGTTACCGCATGTCCACCATCCGAATCAACAGTCAGTTGCTGTTGCAGCCCACTGTGCTAATCAGCAGTCAGCAAAGGGACATTCCCTCGGTACTGCAGACGAGCATGGTCGGCGAGGGGCTAATCTGCATAGGCTCACGCTCACATAAATCTTGCATGTTTTACATTTCACATTTCACATTTCCCGCACCTTGGGAATGCGATTACATATTGATTTATCACCAAGACGGACATATAGCGCAAAAGAATTTGGGCCCTAAGGATTGGACACGTCAACCGGATTGGCAAATGGTCAACAAGATTTGATTTAAAACTGCGATAAATGCTTAATAGCAACACACATATTAAAAGTGGCAATATTCCATCGAGGTGTGTCGGCCTTGTTTTCCGGGGATTAATAACAATATTGTTATCCTGTGGCCAGGGCCTCAGGTGAAAATCGACCTGTCCAGTATCCCTGGATCTGGGAGGCATATATAGGCTAAGCCTGCCCCGTATGTGGGGAGTGAAAGTACGGAAATCGTCAGTCACAAGGGGTCAAAGTGATGTGTGAAACCATCAGCAAAAAGATCATCTCGGCTCAGAGAGGAAAAGTACCCAAAACTACCAGGACAACAAGTCAAGAGTGTCATAAAAAAATCAGCCTGGTTCGAAAAGAAAGAATCACAAATAAGGTAAAGATAAAAATATTGCTTGCTAAATAGTATAAATAAGTTATTGATTCTCTTTGCCTGAAACTGCCTCATCTGGACCGAAGTGGCAATCACCCAAGGGACGAAGCCTTCACGTGAAGACGCTCGTTATCAGTGACTGGAGCCGGACATGGACAGTTATCATTAGGCAAGCTTTGGTAGAAGTTTTGACAGCACACAAATCTTGGGCCAAGGAATTTGCACACACAGAGGATAGGTAAAAATACAGTTTAAATTTGATCTCGTTTTTTCGGATTGTCACAAAATTTTGGAACCACTTTTTGTGGAAGTTGCCATGTCCACGTTAAGGAATGCATGCTGCTTAACCAGATCAAGTATGGTGCTCGGACCAGTGAATCAGGATGCACAGAGGATAGGTAAAAATTTAGTTAAATTCTATCTCGTTTCTCGGAGTGTTACAAAATCTTGGAATCACCTTTTCTGGAAGTTGCTGTGTCCACGTTAAGGAACGCACGCCGCTTAACCAGAGCACGTACAGTGCTTGGGAAGGAAATTTTCATGCATAGAGGATAGATTAAAATTCTGTTTATTCTAGCTCGCTCACCCCAGATTCGATATATTTTAGAAATTATTTGATTGCGACCTCAGCATCCACAAAAACGCATGCATACAGCCAAACCAGGATGTGTACGCACACTGGGAACAGGCATATTTGGATCGATATGGACCAGATAGAATCCAACCTTATCCAACCCCATTCTCCGCCATTACTATTTAGTATAAATCTGTTGGAGGGTTATTGCTACCTCGTTCTACCGAGACCACGCCAATCCAGTTCGTCCCACTGACGTCCACAATCAATTGAGGTCGCATACACGTCAACTCGGAGCAGCCAGAACATAGCTTGTTACTGTCATTAGGAAATATATAGTATCATTCGACCGGAGGGTTGCAATTGCTACCTCATACTACCGAGGCCACGACCATCCAGTAGATATCGCATACAAGTCAACCCAGGTTTAGCCAGAACATAGATTGTTCTCGTCCGTAGGGAGTATCTAGCATAATTTGACAGGGGTGCTGCCACTGCACATCACGTACCAGGGATCCGGGCGGGGGGGGGGGGGGGACAATCGATTCCGGCTACCAACCAAGTTCACTTGGTCCATCACCCCCATGGCAACTTGTTTTGCTTATCTGACTGCAGATAAGCAACCAAGCAACTTCTTGGTCCAGCCACTATCCCGTCACATCTGGCAATTGCTTAATCTGCCTTCAGATAAGCAGTAGCTCTCATAATAAGTCAACTTAACCAGGTAGACCGATTAGCCTGATAGCTTGAATCAATCATATTCAGCAGATAAATCTTAGGTTAACTCCTTTCAGCAAGATTAACTTAAGTCAACTTAACCTGATAGACCGATCAGCCAGATAGCTGGATTCAACTTTATTCAACGGGCAAATCTTATGTCAACTCCTTTCAGCAAGATTAACTTAAGTCAACTTAACCAGGTAGACCAATCAGCCAGATAGCTGGACTCAACTTTATTCAGCAGATAACTCTTAAATCAACTCTTTTCAGCAAGATTAACTTAAGTCAACTTAACCTCTGGCAATTGTTTAATCTGGCTTCAGATAAACAGTATCTGCCATAATCAGTCAACTTAACCAGGTAGACCGATCAGCCAGATAGCTGGACTCAACTTTATTCAGCGGATAAATCTTAAGTCAACTCCTTTCAGCAAGATTAACTCAAGTCAACTTAACCAGGTAGACCAATCAGCCAGATAGCTGGACTCAACTTTATTCAGCAGATAACTATTAAATCAACTCCTTTCAGCAAGATTAACTTAAGTCAACTTAACCTCTGGCAATTGTTTAATCTGGCTTCAGATAAACAGTATCTGCCATAATCAGTCAAGTTAACCAGGTGACCGATCAGCCAGATAGCTGGACTCAACTTTATTCAGCGGATAAATCTTAAGTCAACTCCTTTCAGCAAGATTAACTCAAGTCAACTTAAGCAGGTAGGCCGGTCAGCAAGATAGCTGGAATCAACTTTATTCAGCAGGCAAATCTTATGTCAACCCCTTTCAGCCAGATTAACTTAAGTCAACTTAACCAGGTAGACCGATCAGCCAGATAGCTGGAACCAACTTTATTCAGCAGGCAAATCTTAAGTCAACTCCTTTCAACAAGATTGACTTAAGTCAACTTCACCTCAGGCAATTGTTTAGTCTGGCTTCAGATAAACAGTATCTGCCATAATCAGTCAACTTAACCTGGTAGACCGATCAGCCAGGTAGCTGGAATAAACCTTATTCAGCAGGAAAATCTTAAGTCAACTCCTTTCAGCAAGATTAACTTAAGTCAATTTAACCATGTAGACCGATCAGCCAAATAGCTGGACTCAACTTTATTCAGCAGATAACTCTTAAATCAACTCCTTTCAGCAAGATTAACTCAAGTCAACTTAACCAGGTAGACAGATCAGCCAGATAGCTGGAACTAACTTTATTCAACAGGCAAATCTTATGTCAACTCCTTTCAGCAAGATTGACTTAAGTCAATTTAACAGGTGGACCAATCAGCCAGATAGCTGGACTCAACTTTATTCAGCGGATAAATCTTAAGTCAACGCCTTTCAACAAGATTAACTTAAGTCAACTTAACCAGGTAGACCGATCAGCCAGATAGCTGGAATCAACTTTATTCAGCAGACAAATCTAAAATCAACTCCTTTCAGCAAGACTAACTTAAGTCAACTTCAGCTCTCGCAATTGCTTAATCTGCCTTCAGATAAGCAGTACCTGTCAGAATAAGTCAACTTAACCTGGTAGACTGTTCAGTCAGATAGCTCGGATCAACCATATTCAGCTGAAAAATCTTAGGTCAACTCCGTTCAGCAAGATTAACTTAAGTCAACTTAACCAGGTAGACAGTTCAGCCAGATAGCTGGATTCAACTTTATTCAGCAGACCAATCTTAAGTCAACTCCTTTCAGCAAGACTAACTTAGGTCAACTTCACCTCTGGCAATTGCTTAATCTGGCTTCAGATAAGCAGTATCTGTCATAATAAGTCAACTTAACCAGGTAGACCGATCAGTCAGATGGCTGGAATCCACTTTATTCACCAGGAAAATCTTAGGTCAACTCCTTTCAGCAAGATTAACTTAAGTCAGTTTAACCAGTTAGACTGATCAGCCAGATAGCTGGAACCAACTTTATTCAGCAGGCAAATCTTAAGTCAACTCCTTTCAGCAAGATTAACTTAAGTCAATTTAACCAGGTATACAGATCAGCCAGATAGCTGGACTCAACTTTATTCAGCAGATAAATATTAAGTCAACTCCTTTCAGCAAGATTAACTTAAGTCAATTTAACCATGTAGACCGATCAGCCAAATAGCTGGACTCAACTTTATTCAGCAGATAACTCTTAAATCAACTCCTTTCAGCAAGATTAACTCAAGTCAACTTAACCAGGTAGACAGATCAGCCAGATAGCTGGAACTAACTTTATTCAACAGGCAAATCTTATGTCAACTCCTTTCAGCAAGATTGACTTAAGTCAATTTAACAGGTGGACCAATCAGCCAGATAGCTGGACTCAACTTTATTCAGCGGATAAATCTTAAGTCAACGCCTTTCAACAAGATTAACTTAAGTCAACTTAACCAGGTAGACCGATCAGCCAGATAGCTGGAATCAACTTTATTCAGCAGACAAATCTAAAATCAACTCCTTTCAGCAAGACTAACTTAAGTCAACTTCAGCTCTCGCAATTGCTTAATCTGCCTTCAGATAAGCAGTAGCTGTCAGAATAAGTCAACTTAACCTGGTAGACTGTTCAGTCAGATAGCTCGGATCAACCATATTCAGCTGAAAAATCTTAGGTCAACTCCGTTCAGCAAGATTAACTTAAGTCAACTTAACCAGGTAGACAGTTCAGCCAGATAGCTGGATTCAACTTTATTCAGCAGACCAATCTTAAGTCAACTCCTTTCAGCAAGACTAACTTAGGTCAACTTCACCTCTGGCAATTGCTTAATCTGGCTTCAGATAAGCAGTATCTGCCTTATAGTTAGGGGTTACCAATTATAATATGGCAGTAGAAATAGATAGGCATATTGATTGTCAAACAGACACTGATAACTCAGATGACCTGTCGACGGCTGAGGAGCCTACATTCTCCACCTACCTTGACGATTCGCCAAGTGGGGCAGAGGGTAACAGGGTTGAAAACGTGTTAAAGATGCACTGACCCACGCAAACTGTCGCAAATAAACGGTGGTCGCCCGAAATGCACTACCAGACATACTAGACAAACTGCTAGATCCTCGCGATCTGGCTGTTGGCCCTATACATTACCAAGACATGGCAGCGATGTCTAGCGTAGCCACCGGATCAGCAGAGGAGTCAGCTTATCTAAGCCCTCCTGTGCTGAGCTCGTACACGGCCCCATCACACATGGCACGCATGCACCAACAATGCACATGTAATGCACCCTTATCGCGACCACTCACCTACCGACACACATATAACTGATAGAAGGTTAACTCCCCCACCAATACACAACAGACAATGACCGAAGACCGGTCGCGCTACAACTGGTGGCAGTTGTGGCAAAAAAACTAACCTGCATGTTACACCGTCGACCTCAGTAAGGAAAAGACTACTAGAAGGAGAACCCTTGATCGAGGAAGTTCTTCCTCCCTGCCACCCAGGGCTAAGGAGGATTTTATGAATGATCCAATTGACTGTCACTGGTGGGTGAGGGACATGGGAGAGGAGCCCAGACGAACTCTTCACCAACCAACCATGACTGATTTCACAGCGAGCCGAGACAAGCAATACACAGGACACCAAGAGGGTGCAAGAGGCAAACAACCTATAGGCTGCAAAACCTGCAGTGGCAAGGATCCCCATGACGCCGATTATGCTGCAGCAATGGAAGGTATGGAGGAGCTGCGATGTCAAGTATGGTTGTTGAAACAGGAGAATGAAGAAGTGGGGGCACTCCGAGATCAAATTATGATGCTGAGACAGGCCCAGGCGAGGATGCCCTCTGAGTGGGATAGAGGTGCAGCTACCACACTAAGACAACCTGAAATGTCACCACTCACAGGGTATGAAGAAGAGCAGAATTATCAGAGAGAGGCATGTCACCAAGGAGGACAGTACAATCAAGACAGTTCAAGCAAGCGTATCCCTGGCCTGGGTGAGGACATAAGATATGTTCCAACCCGGCGTTATGATCTCTATTATGAAGGTCATAGTTATGGACATACTCATATTGATGCAGGACACCTGCAAGTTAGATGGTCTGCATCTGAATGGAAGACCGTAATGGCAGAGCTGTACCAAAAACTAGACCTACTGAAACAGGCGCTGCGGGAAAGGCCACATTATGATGTGTCATTCTCTGAACCAGCCCTGCACCACAGTGACTTGTCTACCCGACCTCATGTCTGCATTGAAGAGACTGCTGGACGTGAGGCAGACTCACCGGTTGGAGGTTCCCCATCTGGGGAGGACCTTCCACCCATACGTTATGCTGCTAATCAGATCAAGCCAGCTCCCTACGATGGTAAGAAGCCATGGGGTGATTATCTGACTCAATTTGAAGTAGCTGCCCTGCTTAATTGCTGGAATGAAAGCGAGAAGATTGCTATGTTGGTAACTCAACTCCGTGGGAAAGCTGTCAGAGTTCCCTCAGACCTTCAACTTCCTGTGACCCAACTTACGTACTCTTGTTTAGTTGATGCATTGGAGTTGCGTTTTGGTACTCCTGAACAGGAGCAGACTGCAAGGGCACAACTATGGGGTAGAAATATGGGGAAAACCGAATCGCTGCAAGAATTATCACACACTATCAAAGGGTTAGTAAGGCGTTCATATTCTGAACTGCCAGAAGACCAATTTGAGCCAATAGCCGTTGAGGCTTTCACAGATGCACTGTCTTCTGATGCTGATCTGAAGTGGTATGTTTATCAGGCTTCGACATAAACGTTGGAGAGGACTCTGCAGGTGGCTACTGAGATGGAGGGTTTTCTGGTGAGGGGGAATCCACATGGTTCTTCCCATTCCAAACCACTTCACCAACAGCCACAGCAAAGCAGGGCTGATCCATCGTCGAAGCAAAGGCAAGAACGTCCTGTGTATTGGGTGGATAGCAGCAATGTTCAAGAGGAGACTGCTAGGGCTAGAGCCTGGCAGAAGCAAGTAGATAATAAATTAGAGGCTTTCTGCAATGCCATGGGGAGGATAGAGAGACAAATGGAATGGTGACAACGAAGTTTGCAACAAAGTGCTCATACAAGAAATGGTGACCCAAGGGATGGCCAAAACATGCCACCTTGGCACAGTCGACCATCTTGTAATGTGCCTCCAAGATACGACAGGAGGCCCAGGTGGCGCCCTCCAAAGCATTATGTGGCAACTTCAGGCCAAATTCCTACTCTTATGAACTCAGTCCTAAATTACCCTCCCGCACCCTCAGCACACGCAGCAGTGCCTAGTCCTTCCCGCATCCCAGCAGATGTTTTTCCCCAGCCTCCTTCCCAACAAGTAGCAAACGAGGCCATCCTCCAAATGGTGAGGTATTTGGGCACTCGTATGGATTATCAAGACGCCAGAAGAGATGCACAGAGAATGAACCACCCAGCTCCAACTAACTATGTACAGGCTAAGCAATGGCCATTCCAAAGAAGACCGCCCAGATCCCCACATGCCCCGGCATCAACCTTGTGCATAGGATAATGAGGCTAGAAAAACAGGTAATGAAATTAGGTATGCAGTTACCGGTCAGCAACTCACATGTCCATCGGGCACCAAACGAGAAGGACAAAGCGTCTACTATGCCTGTAGTTCATAAGGAATATAGGCGACCACTAAGATCCAATCATAGACGGAATAGGACATCTCCCCTGGAGGCACCAGCTCCACCTCAGAATAACTGGCCATCACTCGACCCAGCTGAGTGGCCAGCCTTATCACCTCATGATGATGATGAATCAACAGACAGATCTGCTAGTATTGAGTATACCACCCGTCTGGTCAATCCCTCTCTGGGATCTCACCTACATATGACGAAAGCAGAGTGCCAATACCAGCCCGTGAATGCTGTGAGGTCATCTCAAAATTGGAGGAGTAAAGTACGTCACCCACAATGTCAGGAACATGAAAGCACAGTTAATAACTGTCGAGTATCAATCTTCGGCTCCAACAGGGCTAGGCGCAAGTCCCAGTATATTAAGAAATTACCTGTTAAGAAGGAACCCAGAACAGAAGGGGTACCACCAACACCTCTCGATTGTCATCCCCTGAAACTCTCAGAGCCTGATGCCGAGGGATGGAGGACGATCCGGAAATCTGCCCATCTAAGAAAGAAGAGGGAGCAGAACCAATGAGACTTGTGCCAAGCATTTGGCCACTATCAGCAAGACTGTTGTGAAAGTGAACAAGCGGTAACCCCTAATCAGAGACACCGCCAGACGTCCATTTCCCAACAGGAGGAAAACCCACGGCCATCTTCATCGGGTCAGCAGTCCAGAGCCATTCCCTCACCAAGACTAAAGAGGCGACGGACTCATAGAGTAAGGGCAAGCCAAGACCCTTCTAGCCAACCAACAGAGGATGATTCGTCATCATCCCCAGATACCTCTACCAGTGATTCCTACGGTGAAGGAACACCATTTCTTCCATATTGCCCACCCGGACATGACATACCTGGGTATGTGGAGTATAAAGAATTGGAAGGCAATGTCGAGAAATATGGTGCAAACATTGCCACTGGCGTCAGGAACAGCAGACATCTTTGAGGGTGAATGGCTAATGCTGGTAAATTAGATGTGACCGGTACCTTCAACCCTGTGTGAAGCAAGTGTCTGGGGCTAGTGACCAAGCATTGTCCCTACCTGCCACAGTCAATGGGACAGGCATCAATTTCAAAATTCATACTGGTGCATCAATGACAGTTATAAGTCATGCACCACCTACTGCGAAACCCGGGCCCAAGCCTCCAGGGTTATGCTCCCTTTCGTAACACTTGGCTGTGTGTGTGCGTGCGTGCGTGCGTGTGTGCGTGCGTGCGTGCGTGCGTGCGTGCGTGCGTGCGTGCGTGTGTGTGTGCGTGCGCGCGTGTGTGCTGTCATGTGATGAACTGCCGACCTTACCATGGTGATAGGTGGAATAGGATTCCTTCACAGAATCCATGTTGCCCCTATGGCTAAGGAAGGTCTCCTTGGATCGGACTTCCTACGTAAATACCATGCAACCATATCATATGCCACTGATGAAATTGAAATTCCAGGGAAGAGGTTCCCCCATCTCACATAGACATCCATACTTTGTCTGTTATCACGTGGATTTTCTAGAGGCACATGCACCCATTGAGAACTGACGAAGCATGGATGGGAGGATGGAAAAGGCGACAGGAGTCCAGTACCCAGGTAACCCGTGATGTTGGTCTGGAGTGCATGCTCTCCCCACCATAAAGGTGGAGATGCATACATATAAACGGATGACATTTATCGATTTGATTTTGAGAGTCAATTTGGTGATGGTTTAATTCCATTTCATTTGGTGACGGGTGTACATTCTAGAGACAAGGTTTCTATGCACTGTGGTTGTCTGATGTGACAGCAACAGGTTTCAGAAACATTGTAAAATGTACGCCAATCCCCCTTATACTGGTTTTGCCATTATTATATTTTAGAGTCAATGTAGTAGTAATTAAATTCCATTTCAGGTGTTGAAGGGAGTATATTTTGGAGACTAGGTTTCTGTGGACTGTTGTTGTCTGATATGACAGCAACAGGATTCAGAGACATTGTAAAATATACCTCCTTATGCTGATTCTTCCATAGTTATATTTTAGGTCAATTTGGTAATGTTTTAATTCCATTTCATATGTTGGCGGGTGTACATTTGGGAGACAAAGTTGCTGTGGACTATTGTTATCTTGTGTGACAGCAACATGCTTTAGAAATGCTGTAAGATGTACACCAGCCTCCTTATACTGACTCGGTCATGATTATTGTAGAGTCAATTGATAACAGTCAAAATACTAGTTATAATGTGTGACGTATGTGAGGTCATAATCAAGGCAAATAATATTAAGTGTAGTACCTTTTTGTGCTGAATTCAAGATGTAATGGGTTAAGTCCATTTCGTATGTTGAATGGTGTACATTATGGGAATAAAGTTTCTGTGGACTGCTGTCATCTGATCTGACAACAGCAGGTTTCAGAGACATTGTAAAATGTACATCAGTATTCGTCTCCTAGGTCTGTCACAATTATATTTAGCGCTAAAATGATGGTTAAATATAGTCGCTATGGTATGTATCTGTTTAGAACATCATGCTCAAGGTAAACAATATTAAAAGTATTACGTTTCATACTGAATTCCGGATGTAATGGGCCAGATTGTGTGTAGAACATCCTGCTAGGCTAGCCGACAGCCACTGCTACTTTGAGAAGCTCGAGTCAAAGAAATGCCTGCCAATCCGGACAAAGAATCAGCCCAGACCATGAGATGCCCATGAATCCAGGAAGAGAGCCAGCCCAGTCAAGGAAGTGCCCAAGAATCTGGGCAGAGAGCCTGCCAGACCGAAGAGATGCCCAAGAAGTCGGACAAAGAATCAGCCCGGACCAAGAGATGCCAGTAGTTAATGGGCTTCGCCAGGCCTAGATTCTGATTGGATAATACCAGTGACGTCACCAATGACCGGAAACAGGACATCCGAACCAGAAACGGGATTTCCTGTAGTAGTAATATGTCCATTGAATTCCGTTGACTACTTCCTGAGTGATAAGATCACATTTGAAGTGGAAACAGGACACCGGTTCCACTTCCGGTACTTCCCGATCAGGAACAATACTTCCGGACTGGAAACAGGACATCCGAACCGGAAACATGATTTCCTGTAGTAGTAACATGTCCACTGAATTCCCATGACTACTTCCTGAGTGATAAGATCACATCCGAAGCAGAAACAGGACACCGGTTTCACTTCCGGTACTTCCGGACCAGAAACAATACATCCGAACCGGAAACAGAACTTACGTATCGGAAGTGAAAATAGGTTATAAAAAGGTGTGGCTGATTTTGGGAACATCACACTCTAATTTAGTGTTTGTGACATCATATCTTAATTTTCTATAAAAAAAAGTTAAATTGGTATTTTATGTTTTCAACTTAAACATGTGAGTCAGAGTCCGTAATATATTTTGTATGATATAAATTTAATTTGATTGAAAATTTGAAAATAATTTTACTGAGATGTGTGGATGACCATTAAATGTTTACATTTGGATAAAGAATGTGTTCTGTGTAAAGTTAATGGTTTCATTTCCAATTCTAATCTAAGCATTGTCCTATATTCTGGACAAAACTTACATATCCGAAATGAAAATAGGCTATAAAAAGGTGTGGTTGATTTTGGTAACATCACACTCTAATTTAGTGTTTATGACATCATATCTGAATTTTTCTACGAAAAAGTAAAATTGGTATTTTATGTTTTCAACTTAAACTTGTGAGTCAGAGTCCTTAATATATTTTGTATGATATAAATTTAAATAATTTTACTGAGATGTTTAGACGCGGATTACATGTTTACTTTAGGATAAAGAATGTGTTCTGTGAAAAGTTAACGGATTCATTTCCAATTCTTATCCAAGCATGGTCCTATGTTCTGGACAGACATCTCTCACTATTCCGTCATCAGACCCATTTACTGAGTGGTGGTTCTAGGCGATATATAGATCTTATTATAACATCTGATAACAAACTATTATTGCTACACAATTTGAATGTGAATTAAACCTGCTGTGAAAGGAAATCTTGAAAAACAGACATATCTTGTGTGAATATTACACTTAAGAGTCGTTATCGCCTAAACTCAAACTTCACTTTATTTTAATTTCACGCTTTTCAATATCCACGGATGAAATAGTACATAAATAGTGATGAAATTTTATGTAGTTCTGAAATAACTATCTTGTGCTAATATCATTCATTCCTTGGATCTATCATTAGATTTTTAAGTGAGGTAAGTAATTTTACTAATTTGAACCTGTTGAGAAAATTTGTGGACAATTTGGCTGTATAATTTTTGACAAAAAGTTTATCAAGGCTGAAAATCAGTAATATTATTTTTGTCACAGAGTGGTGAATATTTTGAAAATAATTTTTTGTATGTTGGTACTTCCCCAATTAGGTAATAACTTTCAGTCAGAAATTTTTTAATATTCAGCAATTTCATAGTTATTAACTTAGTCGCGGATTTTGTCAAACTAAATATGATAATGCACCCTACTGTATTAATCATGTGTTCCTAGTTAAAACTATCATAGCATCCAGTAGGATGTATTGTGCCTGATATACTAGAGTGTTGACTTTCTGTTAATGTTATCAGCTTAGTTACATATGTTCTGAAGCAGTATGCTGTCTATAACTAACGTCTAATGACCAATATTACTTGTTGTGAAAACTGTTGTGATTTGAAAACGTTTTATCTTTTTTAAATTTTGAAAAAAATAGTTGTGATTTGTAAGCTTGTATCTTTTATATTTTAGTCATGGAACAGCCCATTACTTCTGATAAACCGACACCAGACGATAAGCTTCGATGGAAGTCGTCTGGACATGTCTTAGTCACAAAACCAGATTCTGTGGTAGATCTACCCATCTTGTCATTAGACGATGACCTCTGGAGTGCAGATGATGGAGGCGAAATAGATAAAATCATTCAGGAAATCGTTGATTCATCTGAGGATAGTACTTCATCGAAGTCATGTAATCAGGTATGTGACACACCTTAGCATATTCATAGACGCAATTTGAGTCACAGTAGTGCTCTTGTGGAATGTAGATATGCATAGAAAAAGAATACTATTTTTGAAAATGTACAAGGGGATAGACTGCATCAATACCCGAGCCAGTTATTCCAGTGATAAAATTTCAAAAATAATACCCCCCTCAGACCAGTACATCAATGGATTCGGGTGAATTTATTGTCTTTACAAACTCTATGGTAAGTACAACTGCTGTTACCGCTGCTGTTTCTGTTGCTAATGATATGTTGAATATTTTGTAAACTAATTTTACATGGAAGCAAGATAAAATTTCAAAAACAATATTTTCTTGGCAGGCAAACCTGCCCACACCACACACACCACCCACCCACCAACACACCCACTCACTACCCCCCCCCCCCCCACTCATCCACTCACCGACCCACTCACATACCTATGCCCTCCCTCTCTCCGTCCATTTATAATTAATTAAATTCTTTGTATTTTCGGAGCCAACATTTACAGAGCTTCTACCCTCAGCCCAGCACATCAATTGGGTCGGATTGATTTATTGACTTAAACTCTACAGTAAGTAAGTATTACTGCTATTACTGCTGCTGCTACTGATATGTTGAATATTTTTAAAAACTAATTTTAACTTTTATGGGGGTGGTGATGTAAATTAAGACAAAAATGTAGAATGTATTCAGTCATGCAATATCTCATGCTGAAGTTTACGAATTGTCTGTCTTTGGTGAATTAACAGATTAAATAAACATCCTGTTGAACATTTTGAAACTAATTTAACTGGAAGCAATTCCTACTGTTACTGGTGCTACTGGCGGTACTGCTGCTGACGCGGCTGGTGCTGCTGACACCGCTGCTGCTGCTGCTACTGCTAATGATGACAATTTCTTCATCAACATGTAACTCATTAATAGAAAATTATGTTAAATATTTTGAAACTAATTTTACCTGGATGTTGACTTTTCATTCACCAGTTTAAAATTTTTTTTATTTTCAGATTTGCCATCAAGCCATAATATTTCGGGAAATGACTCACTAGACTGTGTTCTATTCAATACGATTATAGACAACCTGAAGATTCTAAATGGATTTCCTCTTCTAGATAGTGCTAATAATCTGTGTAGCGGAGCATATGATTCAAGATTCAAGATTCAAGATTCAATATTATTTATTTGCTTCTTGGATACCAATTTACATATTTTCAATACAGGTTGTCCGCCGGAGGCATTGCCTATAGTGATGGTGAACACCTAACATTAAACATACATATACAATTAAACACACAGCTTAGCATAGAATGTGAGACATACTTGTGAATGTACAGATACGGTACTGAGCTAAGTAAACAAACGATACAATACATCTATGTTTTTCCTTTTAGTTATTGAGATTAGAGATTTATATTGGGGGGGGGGGGGCGAGGAAGGGGAATAGGGGTCATGCATGCTAATTACCCCAGCTCAACCCATAGGTTGCTATTTAGTAGTAGCACTTGTTGAGGTGCGTCAGATTGAAGGAAACAGTAGTCACGATAGCTGTAATAGTGCATTATGATGATGTAGTAGTAGTAGTAGTAGTAGTAGTAGTAGTAGTAGTAGTAGTAGTAGTAGTAGTAGTAGTAGTGGGTGGTTGTTATGATAGTAGCTATGGCAATGACACAGGAAGTGTGTGATCTTAGTTATCTTGGCATTGTGTTTTCTAGATCTAGTATGTATTGAGTATGCTAGTTTTAATTATGTCTTTGTATGATTTTAGTGTTGGTATTTTTTCACGTGTGTGTTTATCTATATTATTCCACGCTTTGACGACACCAACTGAAATTCTACGTTTCCCTGTGTCTGTTCGTGTGTGTCTAATGTGGAGATCATGTTTGTTCCTAGTGTTATATGTGTGGATTTCGATGTTGTTTGCAAAGCTGTGGGTTATAGATTTAGGTAGGATTTTGTGATGAAAGGCTCTGGAAATGTTAATCATCTGTGACTTACCTATGTCTGTGAGTTTAAGACGTTTTTGTGTTTTGAGGATGTTTTGACCCTTTGCTGTTTTTGAGAACATTTTAATGCATTTTTTCTGCATGCTTTGCAATTTTGTGAATTTGGTTTTTTGTGTGTTAGTTCAGATGGCATTGCAGTATGTGAGGTGTGGAAGGATCAGTGTGGAATACAGGGTTTTAATGGTAGCTTGTGTTAGGTATGGCTTTAGTCTTTGAATGACCTCCATGCCTCTTGCTACCTTAGCTGTGACTGCCTCAATTTGTTTGCCCCAGGTCAGGTTTTTGTCTAAATAAGCTCCTAAGAATTTAGCAAAAGGAGCATCTTCAATTTCTTTTTTATTAATATAGATTTTTGGAATACTATTGTTTCTTGATTGTCTAGACTACTGAAAATAGCATGTAGTTTGTTTTATCAACATTTAATGATAGCTTGTTTACTTTGAACCAGTTAATAACTTCTTCCATTTCTTTATTTACTCTTTCGTATAATATATCTAAGTTTTTGGCAGAGAAAAAGGCATTGGTGTCATCGGCAAACAGTATTAGTGACAAATTGTGGCAAATTTTGGGCAAGTCATTCATATAGAGTAAAAACAAATAATTGACCCCTGAGGAACACCACAGGTTAATTTCCTGTTTTCAGAGCAGGTTGCATTAAATTGGACGCATTGTGTTCTATCAGTTAAATAGCTCTGAAACCAGGCAAGTGCACATCCTCAGATTCCGTAATAGGCAAGTTTTCCTAATAATATATTGTGATTGATAGTATCAAAAGCTTTTGAAAGGTCCAAGAGGATGCCCAGTATATGTTCTTTCTTTTCAATTGATTCAATAATTTTTTCTGTCATTTTAACTAGTGCGAGCATTGTTGAGTGTTTCTGGTGGAATCCATACTGTGAAGCGTATAGAATTTCCTTTTTTTCCCCTAGATAATTGATTAATCTATTATAGATTAATCGCTCCATTAATTTAGGGAAAAGTGGAAGTGTTGAGACAGGCCTGTAATTTGTGAAGTTGGATGAGTCTTTTGCTTTATATATTGGAGTGACACGTGCAGATTTTAGTTTTGATGGAACTATGCCTTGTACTAGAGATTGATTGCAGATATGGTTGAGTGGCGTTAGTAAATCAAATATGCAGTGTCTAAATATGCTCCATTTAAACCCATCTACACTGGCACATTTTGCAGGATTAAGTGAATTAAGTATAGTGAAGATTTCTTCATTGTTAACAGGATAAGCAAAAAAGAGGATTGATAAGCGGAAGTATCTGTGAGGTAATCACTGTATTTAATTCCTGATGTAGATATGATTATCTTTGAGAGATCTGGACCTATGTTAACAAATTATTGATTGAAACCGTTTGCAATTTCATTGTTATTCGTGATTACCTTATTATTGTAGGGAAACTGGGTCTGTTGTGTTTTTCTATTGTTTTTATTCAAGTGATTTTATGATTTTCCATGTTTCATTTATATCATTTTTGGATTGCTCAAATTTATTCTGATAATAGTTCTTTTTTTATGCTTTTATTATTTGGTCCAACTTATTTCTATATTTTTTAAATTTTGTCTCATTATACTTTGTTTGACATTTTATAAATGTCAAATAAAGTTGCTGTTTTTTTATGACAGGCAGATATCGATCCTCTTGTCAGCCATGGTTTAGTAGGGTTGTGCTTGAATAATATCTTTTCTTTCATGAGGAAACGGTGCTCAAAGATGTTAGTGCATATGTTGTGGAGCTTGGTGTAGGCATCATCACATGACTCTATATCTATCACTTCGTTCCAGTCTACCTCAGACATGGCCCTTTTACATTTTTCAATGTTGACCTGATTCATTTCTCTGCACTTAATTTTTTCATTTTTAAATGGCCTACTGTAGTTTGACTGTTTTTCGAGGTTGGTAGGTGATCTGATGTGTCTGTTACGAAAATTCCTGAATGTGTTTTGTTGATGAAACTGATATTATTACTGAACATATTATCAATAGTTCTAGCCGAACTCTCAGTAATTCTGGTCGGCTTAGTTATGTTTGGATAAAAGGAATGTGCATTTAGCAAATTTGTAAAACTTTGTGAATGAGAGCAGTTTTGTTCCATCAGGTCAATATTGAAATCACCCATGAGGTAGACTGTTTTGTTTTCTTTTTTAATATCATCTAAGGTTGCTCCAAGTAGGTCAATAAATTTTCTTTTGTGGCTGTTTGGTGCACTATAGATAGTGTCTATTATATTTTTTCCTCCTTTTTCTGTTGGGATTTCTATAAACAATGATTCAAAATTTGGGTCCAGAATGGAAAGATCCTCACGCTCATTGTACTGAATATTATCCTTGATGTACATGCTTGCACCACCACCCTTTTTAATATTTCTGTGCTTTTCAATAAACGTGTAATTTTTTATATCTACAAGATTAGTAGGTGAAGTTGCTTTTAGCCATGTCTCAGTAATTCTAACAATTCCAAATTCATGCGCACTCAGTTCTAGAAGACATCTTAACCTGTCAATGTTCTTCAAGAGTGATCGTATGTTGGCATGTAAGAGTGAAAAGGTGACATGTTCCTTAGACGCTATTAAATTGTCATTGAATGTTTTTTGTAGAATGTAGTCACATAATGGTGGTGTTATGTTTAGGTCTGTTCTGTTGTCAGTCAGGTTTGTTTTGCACGTATTTAGTGTAAATGGGTTTATAATTTGCTGGTCCATGTGTTCCATATGGTTGTGGATTTAGAATTGCAAGCATATAGTGTGTATCATTGTCATAGTGATTAAAGGGGAACAGTGATTTGTTGAAGTCGATGCATCACCATGATTTGTTATTGGTTTCAAGATGGGTGTAGTCAGAAATTTTGAGCTTGGAGCATTTCAAGTGAACCCAGGCATTACATAAATCGCATAATAGTGCTCTGTGGTTCTTTTTTACTGGTCTCCAACAAGTTGAGCAAGGGAACTTGGCAGACATTAGGGTTTGGCAGGGGAAGATTGGAGAAAGAAGAGAGAGGATAGATGACACCCATGACTAGGCGGTCAATGGACTACAGAGTGGCTTCCTCATCTTGGCACAGTAACTGTATAGGTGTTTGATAGCAGCAATTGTGGAAATATGGTGTTAATGCTTACGCCAGACACTCCTTCAGGGCAGCTGTTGAATATCTAGATACCAATCTGACTGAAGGCTGCTGTTGCCATAGGCAGCAACAGCTCCCTGGCAACCCAGTTTTCAGAATATTCACCAGCCTCCCTATATAGTTACTTTGAAATTGAGATTCTGGAAACTAAGGACTCAAAATATATAAATCGATTTCAGCACACACAAAATAGTAGGTGTAGCTTAGCTAGAGTTACCTGGTGGAGATGATATACACAGAGTACCTATACAAGTTATCGCATAGCGTTGAAATAATACGGTGGATAGAATAATCAACACAAAACAAAGATAATCTTGGACAGCTTTGTAAAAATAGACATGAACAGAAAGGAGTAAATAATAGGTGAAGCTGAGCTATGGTTAGCTGGTGGTGATGGGTTGTTGCCATTGCAAAAACATTGGCTAAAATAGTTCTAATTTGGCTGAGGAAATATGGGCAGCAATAACTCCCTGTCAGCTTAGTCATAGGCCAGCTGTTAAACATCTCAAAAACCTAGTTTGCCTGTAAGCAGTTGCTACCTTAGGCAGTGTCAGCTTCCAGGCAATCCAGCTTTCAAAATATTCACCAGACTACCTTATAGTTACTTTGATATTACTTTGATGTTGGGATTCTAAAAATTAAAGATTGTATATCAAGCGATTTCAACACACGTAATGAGATAGGCGGAGCTTAGCTAGAGTTACAGGGTGCTGATGGATGGTCTCAAATTAAAAGCACTAATATAGGCCAGATGTTGAGTGCCTTAGGCAGCAACAACTTCCAGGCAAACTAACTTTCAAATAATTGCCAGCCTACCTGTATGGTTACTTTATATATTGAGTTTGTGGAAATTCTGGATCCATGAAATATCAATCGATTCCAACACACGTATGGAGTAGGTGGAGCTTAGCTAGAGTTATCTGGTGGTGATGTATGGTCTCAGATTAGAAGCACTCATATAGACCAGCTGTTGAGTATCTTGAGACTAAGTTGACAGGAAGCTGTTGCTGCCTTAGGCAGCAACAGTCTCCAGGTAATTCAGCTTTGAAAATAATTATATATTTTTTCTAGAGAACGTGAGTTTCATTCCAGGAAATTTGGGATTTCCGAATACAGCTATAAATTTAAGCTCCAAAATTTTTTAGAAGGCTTATCTCTGTTTCAAGTAGACAGACGTCTCCATGTAATTCTTACTAAAATATTAGCTACCATTAGGACTGAAATCAATGCGTCTCCAGATGATCAAATTAGAATGACTTTCAATCATGAATCTTTAACCCACCCTATTTTCATAGAATTCCATCGTAGCACTGATTTAAATGAGAATAATTTAGTGGAATCATTGTTCAAGGTTGCTCAGTCCAAGCGTTCGTTAAAACTAGATAAAACATTTTCAATTGACATCTTCCACGTCCCTATGCCAAATGGCGCTGAGAGAAATTTGAAAATGGCTTTTCTATATGATCTTGAGAAACAAGCATTAATGAAGAAAGGCCTGATCACAGTAGACAACCAAGATAATTTATGTATGGCCCGAGTGATTGTGATCGGTCGCGTCTATCTAAATCCAACATCTACATCATTTGATATGTGTAAGATTAGGAGGAGGAGCAGGCATACTAGAAAGCAACGAGAAAATAACATGTATCAGAAAACAAACGCCATTGAATTACATCAATTAGCTGTAGTGTTGCGAGTCGGAAAATTTTCCAACGTATTTTCCCAGAAAATTTTCTGGTCACCTAACGATGCAATTGCAAATTTTTATTTCCCTATTCCATTAATACCGATGCTTATGCTACTAATATAAGTTAATAGATTTAGATTTGTGTCATCTATTGCCATGGCTGAAATGGCTTGCATCAGGTTACACTATCACTATAGTTCAGAAATAACAAATTTCCAAACAATACTGTTAAATATCTTGAACCCAATTTGCTTGAAAAAAGCTATTGCTGCTACAGGCATTAATGCCGTGGTAGCAATGGCTTCCTTGCAAATTATGTTCAAAATATTCAACAGGATAGTGTTTGCATATCATTCAAAATTGAAGAAAATGAAAATTCTGTGTACTGTTACCTTATTTCTGGGTTCAACTGTACACCAGCTGCATGGACTCATGGATAATGCAATATTACACGCACGCACGCACGCACGCACGCACGCACGCACGCACGCACCCACACCCACCCGCCCGCCTGCGTGGAACAAACAATGCAGTGGCAATAATTAAGATATATATAGTAATACAGGTTAACGAACCTACTATAGTGCGGTTAGCAACACATTGAGGAAAAATGAAAATAACTATTAACAAATATAATTATAACTATCGGTCCTAAGACCGTCACAGTTCCTTTTATTCATCGGAACCGTTAATATGGATACGAGATAATTAACGAAATCTATATAGAGGAATAATTAAACGGTGAAGTATGGTTACTTGAATACTTGGTAGTCATTCACAAGTTAGGCTACCGTGTCACTGAAGTTGACACGTCAATCCGTAGTCAACGTGAGATGATGTGCTCTCCGGAGGTTGGTTCCCCATAGCTGTTTTCCGCAAACAAGAGTCCCATAAGAACGTGCATGGTGGGAGCGCATCACTTAGTGCTGTAGGCCTAATAGAATGTCTAATGAGCAGTCAGTAAAAGATACGATAGTACTATGTGGTGAAGAAAGTTCCTGTACACCGATGGCATGGATGGAAGGTGTAAACAGCCCGATCACTAGCGGGGGTTGTCAGAGGCAAATGAAGATACAAAACAAAGCTTCACGGTGCTGGGAACGTCAACCAGCCCTGAAGACGCACCAGAGTTTACTTGCTGCAGTTGAAGGTTGAAAGAACCTACACAATTGGTGTGGCGTCGTTTGAAATACCACTTTTAGGCATGGCCGGCAGATCCGGCGAGTCATCCATTAAAGAACATCATGCTTCTACATCTGTAGACTCACATATTCAGGCCACAAAGGCCTCACCGCAAGTTTGTGTTCCGAATGTAGATGTAGTAATCGTGATTATCAAAAGTTCCAAATTACTCCCGTGGATGGGGAGGTACAAAATCGCTTTTAGTGCGGTGGGTTGGCTACTGGTAGCTACGGAAAGCGACGGAAACTGAAGTCATATGCGTAATATCTGTCGATCGTAGCTAGTACAGGTCCAACCTGTTCGGCCCCTGGCCGATGATGCTCTCGATCACTGGATCACTTCTCCTTTTATACTCTCCGTGACGTCACAGGCGGAGGCTTCATCCAATCATCGTTCGAGCAACAGCCATTCAGCGCACAGCTAATAATAGCGTCATCGAACGTTCTAGAACATTCTAGAAGCTTTACGTGCACATGGTTATGACATCACGGCAATATTTTGAAGATAATCAAGAAGAGTTTTTCCTGGATAATTTCTATCCCATTTCTCAACCGATTTTGAAAGGGTTTACAGATTTGGAAAGCCCGTCGAATCCTGGTCTTGATTAATGCCAGCTTTAACGGGAACAGACAATCAATAATGATTACAGAGTACCAGCTCGGTACACTATAAGCGCCATCCAATCTAGGTAACAACTACGCGCTCCATAGAAACAGCATCCTGGCGCACGCATGCGCATAGTGCGTTCTAACGAACGTAGTCATTTTTCGACACGCTCTCTCTCCCATAGGCCTATATACGCTTATAGCTCTGCCCGGAGGGGTGTGTTCAGGAAACGAATCCTAGACGGGTGGCGCGTACCCAGCTTAGCTGGTACAGCCGGTACCCGACCAGTCGATCCGAACTACACCACCCCCTCCTAGTTTGACATCCATGGCAAACGATCGTGCATGGCGGATCGACGCACGGACGTACGCTAGATGGGAATCAAAGCCTTTCCTGGTGGGTGCGTGGCCGGAGAGGAGTAGTGATGCATAGACACGTATTCAAGAGACAGGGCACATAGGGGTGCCAAGAGGAGGGGAGGCATACTTTTCTTTTTTGTGTTCTTTTTATTATTAATATTATGGTGCGTGCTATAACTTTATTTAGTATATGATCCTAAACAATAGCTCGCATGGGTGTTCCTGTTCATGCGGATAATCATAATCTCCGCAAAGAACACCCAAGCTCCAACATCCCACAATTTAAGTTTATAAATATATATATATATATATATATATATATATATATATATATAATAACAAAAAGACAAGGCATATAAATATTACCTATGTAACATACCCTTATGAGGTTTGTTTTTATTAATCACACCAAATTACTTGCATACCCCGGGTAAATAAAGGGCACGCAACACGTATCACCAGGTATTATTATATATACATGTATATCTAAAATATTTATTTGTGGCCAGTCCTTGCGGGTCTGTAATGGGCAACTCTCGCTGACCCCATATCCGTCCTGACGTCTAAGACAGGAAGAAAATTAAGAAGAAAAACAAGATATATAATAATAACTTAAAGCTGATTTATCAGGCAGCCTCAGCACGGCTGAGACTGCATGGCGGGATTATGACGTTATTGCACTGTTCGAGGTTGTATTCTTTACGTCGCACATGGCGTTCTTACACCATTAGAGTCTGCAGTGCTCATTTTGTATGAGACACAACCAGACACGTAAAGTGTGCGGCTGTGTAGGATAACCGTAGTCATCCTAGGGATGGGATTCAATTGATCTAACATATATAATAAGAAAAGTATGTCAAAAATAAAGTAATAATTAACACATTTCCACGAATCGCCTATTAACATTTCTGCTGAATTACACATAATTACACCTCAGCAGCGAAATTTCCCCATTGAGTTTGGATCCCGCGACTGATGGTGGTCGGTCGCGGTGAATGCACCGTCATTGCTGAAATGCTCTCATCATTATTATTATTGGCACTGTCCGAAACATCCGAAGTGATGGTGGCGGAAATATGGGCATCCATGATGTCTCTCACAGTTACTGCTGGTTCCAGGGTATCCATCCGTGTAGCAGCGGTGGTACTTCTTCTTCTTCTTTTCGTTCGCTGATCATACTGCCAGTCCTGTAAGTGACTATCGACATGATCATAAGCGTTAAGTGCGTGGATCCATGGTTTATTAGAGTGTGCCGTGTGGCCTGGAACCTCCGTCTTCAGCACTCAAGGTTTCTGTCAGGGTTACCTCACCCTTACCTCC
This sequence comes from Chaetoderma sp. LZ-2023a, assembly GCA_034401795.1. Lineage (NCBI taxonomy): Eukaryota > Metazoa > Mollusca > Caudofoveata > Chaetodermatida > Chaetodermatidae > Chaetoderma > Chaetoderma sp. LZ-2023a. Next base: position 143,590,951 of record CM067369.1, read on the forward strand.
TTTAGTCGCCTCTTACGACACGCAGAGGATACAGAAGGTGTATTCTAAGCCCCACCAACAGGGCAAGCGGTGGTACTAGTAGTTGCCAATATTGCTGATGCAGTGCTGACGGGAGCTGGCATGATGATGGCGGTTGTAGCTGGCGTGGTGGTCACTGTAGTTGTTGTGGTGATGGCGGTGAACTGTACCATCGGCTGAAGATGGGGTGTGGGAACGGATATGGCAGGAGACGACATCTTTCGGAACTTAGCGTACTTTAGCAGACAACTAGCAGTAATGTTCGGTACGGGATGGATATCCTGGGTATGGGTGATCCGTCTTTTCCCCGCGTATGGTCGTTCCGGCGTGGTTCCCTTCCTGATAGCAGGGTCAGAAAGGCAAGGTGGCAGATGCTGAATAACACGGGTCGGATTTTCGCTGATTGTCACAGGCTATGATGGTCCCGGTCCTTCATCTATGGTAAGCTCCGATGGAGATGTAGCGGGTGTGGTAACCGTAGCTGACTGGCTACTAACTGATGCGGGAGCTGCCGTACTGGATTTTAGGGAGATTTCTGCTTCAGGACCGGTGTGGATGAAATGATAGGTACCGGCGTAACACTTCCAGATGCGACCATGGGCAGAATTGCACGTCTGGCTGTCAGTACGTTACTTGCTGTAGCCGTGGGAAGACGATGTCCAACGGAACATCTACGCGTGTTGTTTTTCGTGCGGGCCATTTTCTCGGTCGGGAGAACCTTGTCCTGGAGCTGAGATTTGAAGCGCGTGGCTAGAACGGCACGATCCTCATTCTCTTCCCCAGGAACTAACGTCACTTCCAACACACGATGATGATGACAGAGCACGTGAGTGATCCCGTAGCGAGTAGCAGTGTAGAGGTACTGGCACGTCACACAAAAGGCTGACTGAAAGAGATGATCCTTATTAATATGAAGGGTGTGGTCGGATTTCCTAGTGAAAGTTTGGTACATGGCTCTCCGCTAGTCAACAATGAGTTACACGAGAACCGCTTCGGAGCATACCACACCTAAAAAGTTGTACAGGTGATTCGGTCATCCTTATGTGAATATTTCCTTGCTTTTCGCCTGGACGTCATAGGAGTAATTCCTCCCATATAAATGGAGTAGTTGTAACTATAGGAAGAATGGCTCATTAAACTTGTCTTTATTTCGCACATTTAACAGTCTTCGATCAACATAGAAACGCGGTACTACTTTGTCCATACGGTGCCTCACCTTTTAATTAGCATGAGGCAGTTTTCCAGGTTGGATGCTTATAAACTTGCCTATTAGAATTTTAGGCTGGAGCGCCTGATTGGGTGCGTGAGAGCCACGTGACGTAAGCGGTAATCTCCCGAACTCACCATAGCCACTCCTCCATCACGCTGTGGTAGTTGCGTTTTTGGGCAGCTCTTTTGTTTAAAGCGTTTGATCCAACTCACTTGGAAATAATAGTAAATGTCACGTGGCTCTAAAAAGCACGTGGTTGGTCGGAACTGTCTATGGCGACGGCCAAAATGCTGTTGCTGAGATGCAGTCTGTTGCAGAGGCGAGAGATAAAAATATATATGTTACATCAAGATCTTTATAATGTCCCGTATTTGCGCGAGTTCTTTAACATGCATCTTGGTAAGTGTCTGTAATAGGTAGTTCTCAGTCCGTGTTGATTATAGACTGGAACGCAATGGGAGAGAATTTTTGAAATTCTCTCTGTGATTTTACTGCAGGATTTTTTATGCCACTTCACCGGCCTGTGCGCTAATGATTTGTAGCACGGTAGAGCAGTTGTGTTCTTAATAAAAAATTTAACAGTAAAGTTGCAAGTAATTTTTATGCATGGTTTAAACAGATCTATTCATGCGGTAGATCAACGTTGCTGATTCCGTCAAGATAGCTGCATTTCCCGAGCAGGAGGGCTGCCCAAGCATTCTCCTTCATGGATAGAACTAGCTCCATCCCGGCTTAGACCAAACATATTTGTACCATTTTAGTAATGCCTAAATAACAGTACAACTCGCCAACATGTGTGCCACAATTTTTACAATTACAATGCCGTCGTTCGGAGATTGTGAATACAGTCAACCTGAGTGTCTGTGTTTCTATGATGTTGGTGATTTGAATCTGTTATGTGTGACCGGTTCTCTGTGGATGGCACTTGCGCTGTGGTGATGGTGATGCATTTATGGCCGCTAAGTCCGGGAGGGGAAGGTTGTGGCATGAATGTCAACTTTATCGAACACTGAGGGTATTTCACTCTGTAATGGCCGAGCCCGTGGGCGGGACAGAGTTACTTTAGAGTGAAGATGACCTGTTGGATGCTGTCGTAACTTTGATCAATCCATTGTCGATTTCAACTTTTCGGTAGCAAAATCGTACTCGTGACTGACGACAATGCGGGCATCTTGCTCTCTTAATAATATTGACTGTTATTACGTGTAAATGAAGTATGTAGTTTAGCTATTTCTGCACGACGTTGGGAGAAAGGGGTAGGGGAGGATGCTGGACAAGCGTCTCTCCTGTGACGCATACTGTAGATGGCTGTGGTGCATTCCTGATATCCATATGATCAGTTCTCCCATAACTGGATAAGAAGGTGTGTGCGGGGGATTTGTTGGTTGTGTTCTGTTGATGATAATGCTGTTGTCGGGATGTCCGGGCTGCTGTATGATGCTAATGTTATAAGCCAAGTGGGCACAATCCAGTTTTCCATGCTGGTGAACGCCAGGTCTGTTGTTATTTACGGGAGGTGTAGTTTGCGGGAGGTATTACTTCTCCCGCAGTTCTGTGCAGGAGGAATTTGTTGCGAGAACATTTATGTCTCTACCGGTAATTAATTAAGACCGGTAGGTGCTGCTAAATGCTGTTGTTGCCGATGTTGAATGTCTCCATTATGCTGAGTATAACTGAGCAAGTATGTGATGTAGGCGCAATGATGAATTGACGTATCCAGTCTTGAAGGCATGTGTGTTCTTTGTAAGTGTTGATGTTCTGTCTGTTGTGTGATGTTCTGACTGCTCACGGGGGAGTATGGTAGGCCTATTGGATGGGGCGGGCTTTGGATAGGGGAATGTGGTTATCTCCCATTACACGACGGTTGGTGTCATGTCGTATTTTTTAGACACCAGGAAAATCCGCGCTGAGAGTCTGCTGAACAGGCTGCGGAGGGAATGTGGGTCGGTGCAGTGCAGGATGCCACCTCCTCTGTTGCAGCGGTCTCTCTCATACCTGAAGATTGACGGTCAACAGATGACGAGTGGAGTGTGAATTGGACTGGGCTGGTGATGTCGGAACTTGGTGTGTAGATAGGTGATGCGAATTGGAGTGGTGGCGTGTGTGGGACTTTCGGAGAGGGTGTCCCTTGAGGGGATTGTGGTTTCGCGATTTGCGAATTGGTCGGGTACACCTTGTTGTATGGTTCTGCAGTTCTATACACGCTAAGGTTTCATCCAGCCTCTTCACTTCCATACTATTCACCACATGTTCCACCCCACAGGAAGCATATCTTGGGTCATCCTCAGCTTCCGCTTGTGGTAACTCTATGATGGGGGGCATAGCATGAGGTGGGTGGGAATGGGAAGGGATCTGAGGAACGACTTTTCCATCCGGTCCCTTGGACAAAACAAACACAAAATTCTTCAGATACGACTTCCCAGATCTAGTAGACCCACGCTGAGGACGGAGAGGGCGAGTACGTATCTCATCATTGTCGTCAGTGTTAGCCGCTTGTTCATCCACGTTCTGGCTTGGTAGAACTGGGGCTGAACTGGCACCGCGGTGCTCTACGCGAACCATGGGAATACTAATTTCCATAGAAATATCTGTCTGGGTACCGGTGTCATGAGAAATGCCCAGTCCGAGCTCTGGTTCTGGGTCGTCACTGACACAAGGTTTAAGTCGATCAAAGTGGATGACTGAGGTCAGGCCATCCAAAGCACGGATGTGGTAGGACACGTCCGATGTCTTACATACTACCGCATAGGGGCCTTTCCTCTAGTAACTCAGTTTACTTGGCACGTTTGCAGACCGTCGTGAATTGTGTACCCAAACCATTCTTCCTGCTTCATATGGATCTCCATGCACCCTCCGGTCGTGTCATGTCTTTTGCCGCCGGTGTGCAGTGTATAGTGTTACTCTCACTAACTCATGGGCTTGTTCTATCCTTTGCCGCAAGAGTTCAACATAGAGAGATGGTGAATTTTTCTCCCCTGGTATCCGTGTTGGCCAACAGCGCGTCTTTAGCATGGGATACATTTGGCAACCCATGCCTTGACACTATCACGAATCTCGATCCAGTGGAATCTCAGTTTGCTATGGGCAACAGTCCCTTCCACGGCCAAATGCCTGGCGTTATCGTGTAGTTGTTTCAATATAAGTTCTCGATAACTTTCCAGAACTACCAAATGGTCATTAATGTACAGAACGTTGTTTATTAATATTTAGCCAGGGGGGATAAAGGTGTTACTGATTCCTTAGGAGGACGTACCCCCTCCGGAATCCATGCATATATATTTCGTGTCTGCATGTCTGTTGTTTGGTGGTGTGCGATTTTCTCCGGATTCCACTCTGCGCACCTCAATTTGGGGAACTCCGGAGATGACTGTGTTGACTGTGTCATGGTGTCGGCCTGTTCGTGTTGAGCCTCCGCGCCGATTCTGCTAAGGGCGTTAGCATTTCCATGCAATTTGCCGGGATGGTGAACAACATTAAAGTTATAGGCCTGCAGGGATTCCTGCCATCTCGCTACATGGCCCTCCAGATTTGTTAAGTTCCTGAGCCTCCGTAGTGAGGCATGGTCTGTACAGAGTGTAAAAGGGCGCCCGTACCGCAAGTGTTTATAATATTTGACGAAATGGACTGCCACCAATAATTCTCGCTTGGTGGTTGCGTATCTTTTCTCCATTTTATTCAGAGTATGCGAACCATAACCCAACACCTGCCCTGTTCCATCTTTGGTGACCTGTGATAGAACTGCGCTGATAGCGAAGCTGACGCATCAGTGTCTAAGATGAAATCGAGGTTTGGATTAGGGTGAGCAAGAATCGGGGTGGTCGTCAAGAGTTCCTTCAGCACCTTGAAGGAGCCTTCACACTCACTCGTCCACTCAAAGGGTCGATCTTTCTCGGTGATCTGGTAGAGGGGTGAAGCAATCTCGCTGAAATGTCGGATATAACGGCGATAGTACTGGCATAAGCCAAGGAAACGCCGCGTTGTCCATAACCGAAGAGGGCCATGGCCACTCTGCTACTGCCTTTGTTTTGATGGCTGTGAGCCATCACCGGATATGACGTGTCCCAGGAATTCGACACTCTGTCTGAAGAGATGACATTTTTTTGGCTTGAGTTTCAAATTGGCCATGCGGAATCTTGAAATCACGGTGTCCAAATTGTTTAAGGTTTGCTCAAACGTGGGTCCAAAGACGATTACGTCATCGATGTAACAGAGACAGATCTCCCATTGCAGTGTGGTTAATACCTGCTCAATGAGTCGTTCAAACGTTCCGGGAGCATTGCACAACACGTAGGGCATCTTGCGGAATTGGAAAAGACCGTCCCTACAAAGGAATGTTGTCTTTTCCATATCAGCTTTACCCATTGCTACTTGCCAGTAACAGCTAGCTATATCAAGGGTACAAAACCACTTGGCCCCGGACAAGGAATCCAAGGCCTGATCTATCCGAGGTAACGAATAAGCGTCTTTAATACTAAGATCATTAAGGCAGTGGTAGTCGAAACAAAACTGCAAGGTTCCGTCCTTTTTGCCTGCTAGCACTATAGGGCTAGCCCATGGAGAAGCTAAGGGTTCGATAATACCCATAATGTCATTTACTTGTTGGTGTGCTTCCGCTTCTTTGTGAATGGGGAGACGTCGTATCGGTTGTCAGATGGAGCGATTATTGCCTGTATCGATGGAGTGTCATATGAGATGAGTCTCTCCAAGATTCATATTTCCGGAGGAAAAACTATCGCAATATTTATGTAATGGTTTCCGAATTTCTCGTTTTTGTGATTCCAGTAATCCAACAGTGGCACGCAGATATAAACCGTGTAGATGTTCGGGTGAATCATCAGTCAGCAGTGCTGTTGTATCAGAAAGTGCAGGTGTTTCCAATGAAATTATGTCCACTAAATGGCCGCTGCGTACTCCTGGTTCCAGGGTGATGGGATCTGCGGTACCATTGAACACTCTAAAGGGTATCTTCCCTTTATCAGTGGTGCCCACTATTATGCAGGGACTTGCGCATTGTGAGGCGATCATATAATCAGGGTCCGGTTCCAGCATTGCGATGTGTGTGTTGCTTCCTAACTGTGGTGCGGTGGGACATAGGATCCGTTCCTGTCCCGGCTCAACCGTGGCAATACTTGATAGTATTACTGCACACGTGTCATATAATAACGATGCTAGTCTGAGAGGCATTCGTCAGCCGTGTATGTCGGAGTCCTGTTGTCTGCAGTGTATGATGGCTTCGCTGGCACTGAGAAAATCAGAGCCAAGTAGGGCATCGCTATGAATGGAGGCGATGACAACTCTCTGAATGAATTGCATTGCCTCTATTTGAATGACTAAATTAACCACACCGGCCACGGATACATCTGCTCCCGTAGCCGTTTGTAGGTAAAAAATTGTAGGCTTAAGGGGTGGGGGGGCCTTTTTATGAGGTGGGATGCTCTCATATAAGCGCTGGTTAAAAACTGTAATAGAAGCTCCGGTGTTGACGGTGGTGGTTGTAGAAACGTCACTAAATAGACAGGCACATTTGTAGATTACTTTACGATGAACCTGCGGAAGAGTTTCCAATGATGCTGTCCGCGATCGCTTGTACCCTTTGGCCTTCCCGGTGTGGTTTGCTGTCTCCGCCACGCCGGACGGACGCCCAATTCCCCACACAGTATGCAGCCTAGGCTATGTACCTCTCCGTAGATGCCTGAGATAAAGACCTGTCCAAATCAGGGAAACAGAATCTGGAACAGAGTCAAGATACACACTGGTGACTCCCGAGCCGAGTGAACACAGTACTGGGCGCCAATAGTGTCATTTTGGCAAGGGGCCGTAGCCCCGCATAGACCGTACCATGGAGGCGATGTCCGTTAGATGCATCGCAACTAAGGCCCTCACGTAGATCGTACTTTAACGTCATTTTTGCTGAGAGGCCCTGTGCAGATCATACTTAGACAGATCATCCACCCCATGGGTACCTGGGCGCCAGACTGCTCCACTCGTCCGGCAAGTGACAGGTTACACCGTCTCATGCACATACCCTCCTGCTTCCCAAAGAATCACTTTGCAAGACCTCTGATCACAGGAGACATGACTCACAATACGAACACTTGCCATGGCCTGACTGTACATTGAGCCATCTTGACCACTCATAACCAATAACGGGTTAATGAACTGACATGATCAAGATGACCGGCCGGCGACCCAGTCGATAGCGATCACCACCTGAGCTCATGCTCACGCTCAGGGGCAACCGATGGTCTGATCCACATCTATCTGCCAACAGTATACCAACTTTTACCGTTTTCCCCAGCCTTGCCTGCAGGACATCTCTGACAAACACAGCGAACCTCTAGTCTGCTAGAGATGCCCTGGCTGTGGACTGTCATCAACGCACCATGTCCACTTACTGAGACAGGAGGAACGTAAAAATCTCAGTAGCCGAACAATACGCCGACTAGATGGTACCACAGTAAGATGTTAATGCATCCTTCGTTAGACACGGAGGCCTTCAGTATCTCCTCTGCATTATACCAACGATTTCACGTGCCTCTGGACTCTTGCGCACCCACTGCCGCTTGCCATCACCCTTTCGAGGAGCCTATCCCTCTCTGGTAATGGCGTTGGAGCAGCATCGCTCTGTATATATTCCGACTGTTTCCGTATTGCTTCTCGTAATGTTGCAGGTGGCTGAGTGAGAAATAGGCCAATCCATCATCTCTGCTGGGGTGTAGGCTACGGTGAAGACGGAGCTGGTGGTAGCAATGGTGGTGGTGTTGTTGTCGTTTCTGTGTGAGCAGTATTGGTTTACACAGTGGTGCGTATGGGATGACGGATAGGTTCTACCTGTGTAAGCCATTTCCGGCAATGCTTCATAGGATGTTTTGTTGAAGCACAGAAGAAACAGCATGGTTTCCATGGACGTGCGTTCTTCCGTCTATGTCGGCGCTTGCGAATCCATGAGGTGGAATGAATTGTCTCTCCCGAACCGCTACTGTCTGTGGATGCGGAAGATGCTGCTGATTGGGGTGGTGCTCTGCATACCACCAGAGGGCACCGAGAATCTGGTGTCTTGGTGGCGGGATGTGGTGCTTTCAAAAACGTTGTTTCAGCGGAGGTACTACAACCTACTACTACCGTTTTACATGGGAAAGACGGTTTGTCGTGTATGGAAAAAGAAGGGGATGTCCTTGCTGCGGATGGGGGAGGCAACATAGGCATGGACATATTGGAAGCCATGTATTTTGGTGTTGGTGTGAAAGCTGATTTCAGTGGATGATGGTTAGTCACTGAACGTTGTTGCGTGAAAGGCACAGTTGAGCCGGGAGAAGGATACGGGCACCGAAGTGGCGCCATGTAATTCGGTACCCTTAGGAGGTTAACTGTTTCTCTGTTTGCTGTGTGCTGTAGTCTGGAGCAGGCGTTGTGGAGGGAGGTCGGTTAGGGCACCGCTCCCTCCACTGCCCCGGCTGACCGCATCCGAAACAGGTGTTCAGTGGCGGTGCGGTGCTGGTAGTGTTTGCTGTTCTAAGCTGTGTGGTGGCGAGGTTGGTGGTTACCAAATTGGTGAGTTCGGAGATCTGCTTATTGATCTCATCTATCCGCTTTCTCATGTTGCCATTGTTGTTGTTGTTGTTGTTGTTGTTGCGCTGGTTTCCACGCCCTGGGGCTCCGCTGTACCCTACTCTGCAGGCACGGCCCCTACCTCCAGGTGCTTGATTCTGACTGGTCTTCTGTGTATCTGATGGTGGTGGTGTCTGTGCGGTGGGTGTTGCTGATCTGGGGAGCACTAGTGGGCAGGGCGATAGCTGCACCCTCTATCTCATTGATAGGATGGAGTTGCCGCTGGTTATTTTTCTCCCACTCTGGAAAGTTCTCGATACGAACCGCGGTTGCAGTTATTTGTGCCCAACTTCAGTGGTCGCCGAGAAATAGCTTTTCTTTTAGAGCGGGTTCACCACTTAATGCATCGATGAAAGTATCGAGATGCTAGTGAAGTATGCCCTCCGTATTGGTGCTCGGATATGCGCATGTGACTAGCCTTCGAATTCGGCTAGCTAACTCAGGAAGAGTTTCTCCTGCGCATCGTCAAAGATTTTAAAGTTGCAGACGACTAGTTTCTCCGAGAGCTGTGTCGCCAAATCACTCCGTGAGTGCTCATTCCAACTGGGTGTAGGTGGGTGTACAATCCGTTCCCAGATCCGCAAGAACTGGCAGGGCTTTTCCCGAAAGTTTTGCTGCAAGATACTCACCCGTCTGTCTATTGTCCCAGCGGTTAGTCCGACTTATTATTTCGAACTGGATTTTATAGTTGGTCCAGTCATTCTCCCCGCTAAATTAGGGAGGGAGGATGACTCGACCAAAACCGCGGGAAGAGTGAAGTGGTTGAAATCCGGGTGGTGCGGATATCTGAGTAGTTGAGGATTGAAGTGTAGTTGGTCGTGGTACCGGTGGTATTGGTGTCTCCCGTCGATGCCAATGCCGAGGAGCTAGGACATGCGTACTTCAATTTACTGAGTCCGCCCCGTTTGTTGAGCCATAGACCAACATGGGTCTATGAACGGGAGGCGGATTGTGGTGGATAGTGCACGGACATTCCTCCTGCGGTGAGGACTGTCATTCCTCATATGGTGGTGGTGCAAGTGGCTGACGGTTATGATATGTGGCATGACTAATATACCGGCAAAATGGTGGTGCCAATTCCTCCCGATGACTCCACGGTGTTCCCCTACAATATAGCGTTTTGCTAGAAGGGGGCGGTGCGGGAGGTTGTCTATGTGGTGGATTATCACCCAGCCATACTGTCTCCGTAGATGACATGGGTGAATGATAGTAGTCAGAAGGGCTGTAGATATGCCCATAGTCGGGTCTTTGTCAGAGTCGTCCACGATTCGGCCCTGTTGGAGTTGGCCTGTCGCGGACGTCTGAGATGGTTCTAAATTTTGTTCCCACCTGTGAGGCATCTCGAAAGATGCCATCGCTAACAGGCGAAAACAGGTTATAGTGTGGAGTTGTTGATTCCGCAGAATTTCTGGTTCAGTCGGTAGAGCACGAGACTCTTAATCTCGGGGTCGTGAGTTCGAGGCCCACATCGGGCGCCACTTGTAGCTCGCCGGGTAGTGTCAGGCCATTCCGATGTCTCATGTCGACTCGCCACGCCGTAAGTGCACGACGAGTGACGACGCTGGTTAGCATCCGGTCTCGGGGTGACAGACCTTGAATGAGACTGCCCTGCGGGAAACAAAAACCGGCTCCTAAGGCTGGTGGAACTCAATTGTTCCGGTGGGGCCATGCGACCATTGTCGCGAACATTAAACACAACGGTCTCATCCCAAGAATTTGTGTCACCAGTATGCCTGTCCATAGCAATTTCGTGATCTATGGACTTACAAGATTTGATTTGGTATACAAGACATAGAGGCAGGTAGATGAACTTTTAAACATGGGGCTCCCGGAGGTACCACACAGGCTCGTAGGTCCACAGAGGTATCCCCGCAAGGGAGGCTCCGGTACACGAGACATAGCTATTTAGCTTAATATAAGATATTAAACCTCTAAGCTGAAAGGAAGAAGGCTATCTCAGACGAAAAAGTGATGTGCCTCACGCGGGCACTACTCCTGGTGCTAGTTTGGGTGAGGAGTATTATCCTGGCATGGACCGTCGTCGCTGAATCCTTGCGAGAGGCAAGTGCCTCACGTGGGCCTCCATCTCGGGAAGGTGTCGCCACGGCTTAAAGCGGGAGGAGAATAGTAGGCAAAAATGGGCCCACTCTAATATTTCAAACAAAAATGCTGTAGAAAGAAAAGACCATACCTAGTGAGATTATGACTATTACGGCTGCGTACTGTTTTACGTGAAGACGGAACGGAAGATTCCCGATGGATTCCTTCATCACCGTCTTATGTCATTGCTAATATTCTGAATTAGTAGTTGCCGCTTTATTTCTGCAGGCATTCTGCTTTGCTTAATTCCGTTTAGTTGTTTTCAGAAGAAGAATTAGTTTAGGCTGCAACTGGCTGATATCTACCTGGCTATTAGACACGGCTGTCATGGAGAACAGATGCCTGAGGACATCAATACTGTAGACAGCGCTCATACATGTTACTTAGCGGGATCTCAGAACTGGGTGAGAATCCGGACATTCTGCTTCGCAACCACATGAAACATTACATGGCATGGTTTACATTTCACGGAATCATTATTAGGCCATATCTCCTATCGTTATGGTGGGGGTTAAGAGAGACGAATGCACACCGTAAATGTCCTTCCTGTAAGGGCGTGCGAAATCTAAATATCATGCCCCAACATTTTAACAGAATTTGGTGAGAATACGTATCTCACCCATCACTGGGTCCTATGAAACTAACCGTTTAACCTGTCGTTAGGTCTATATACATGTTGCCAGTTTTGCACTGCGATGCAGGAGGATTGTCAGTAAATAAAATAATAATTAATACATGTGTTTTCGCAGTGCTTTCTTACATTGGCTTAAAGTGCTAACTACTAAGTATCCGAAGATACGCGGGGAGGTGTATGTGATACCGCACCCTAGCTATCACCGCTCGGAAACCCCGATAGTTTCCCAGAGTCGGACCAGCCCATGGTGCGGATAGGGACATCCAAACAATTAAGAAGCCACAAGGCTAAGAGGAATATGAAGAGAGACAAAATCTTGGAGTTATGAGTCTTACCGGAGTGCGGGGATAGATTATCACACTGCCGGAAGAGAAGAGTATATTACACAGTAGGTAATGAAGAAATTGTCTCTAATCATTTTGAACCTATCTTATCGAGCTGAATAGAAAAGGTTTAGTCGGTAGCATGCCGGGCTAAACAGAGTTATAGCACGGACAGCGACTTCAGCAAAAAATTGTTGGTGGCGGGAGAAAATGCTTCATATATAAATTTTGCTGTATGGTGTTTCCTACGTGCACTGCAGTCCTATATTTTCTATAACTTAAGCAAAATAAGTTAATGGATGAGCACTGGCCATATATACATACGTAATCTAACCAGAACAAACAATACGGTGGCAATGATTAAGATATATATACAGTATAGTAATACAGGTTAACGAACCTACTATAGTGCGGTTAGCAACACATTGAGGAAAAATGAAAATAACTATTAACAAATACAGAAATTATAACTATCGGTCCTAAGACCGTCACGGTTCCTTTTAGTCATCGGAACCGTTAAAACAGATACGAGATAATTAACGAAATCTATACAGAGAAATAATTAAACTGGGGGAAGTAAAGTTTCTTGAATACTTGGTAGTCATTCCCAAGTTAGGCTACCGTGTCACTGAAATTGACACATCAATCTGTAGTCGACGTGAGATGATGCGCTCTCCGGAAGCTGGAAAGTTCCCACAGGCTGGTTCCTGCAGGCTGGTTCCTGTAAGCTGTTTTCCGCAAACAAGAGTCCCGTAAGAACGTTAATGGTGGGAGCACATCACTTAGTGCTGTAGACCTAATAGAATGTCTAACGAGCAGTCAGTAAAAGATACGATAGTACTATGCGGTGAAGAAAGTTACCATACACCGATGGCACGGATGGAAGGTGTAAACAACCCGATCACTAGCGGGGTTATCAGAGGCAAATGAAGATACAAAACAAAGCTTCACGCTGCTGGGAACGTCAACCAGCTCTGAAGATGCACCGGGCAGAGTTTACTTTTTGCGGTCGAAAGTTGAAAGAACCTACACAATTGGTGCGGCGTCGTTTGAAATACCACTTTTAGGCGTGGCCGGCAGATCCAGCGAGTCATCCATCAAAGAACATCCTGGCTCTACATCTGTAGACTCACATATTCAGGCCACAAAGGCCTCACCACAAGTTTGTGTTCCGAATGTAGATGTAGTATTCGTGAACGATTATCAAAAGTTCCAAATTACTCCCGTAGATGGGGAGTTACAAAATTGATTTTAGTGTGGTGGGTTGGCTACTGGTAGCTACGGAAACGCGACGGAAACTGAAGTCATATGCATAATATCTGTCGATCGTAGCTGGTACAGGTCCAACCTGTTCGGCCCCTGGCCGAGGATGCTCTCGATCACTGGATCGCTTCTCCTTTTATACTCTCCGTGAGGTCACAGGCGCAGGCTTCATCCAATCATCGTTCGAGCAACAGCCAATCAAATCACAGCTAATAATAGCATCGTCGAACGTTCTAGAAGCTTTACGTTTATGTGGTTATGACATCACCGCAATATTTTGAAGATAATCAAGGAGAGTTTTTCCTGGAAAGCCCGTCGAATTCTGGTCTTGATTATTGCCAGATTTAACGGGAACAGACAATGAATATGGATTACAGAGTACCAGCTCGGTACGATATAAGAGCCATCCAATCTAGGTCGCAACTACGCGCTCCATAGAAACAGCGTCCTGGCATGCACATGCGCATAATGCGTTCTAACGAACTTAGTCATTTTATATCTCTACCCAGAGGGGCGTGTTCAGGAAACGAATCCTAGACGGGTGGCGTGTACTCAGCTTAGCTGGTATGGCCGGTACCCGACCGGTCGATCCGAACTACAACACACACACACACACGCACGCACGCACGCACGCACGCACGCACGCACGCACGCACGCACGCACGCACACACGCACGCACACATGGTTCAAAATATACACATATTTTTCCAATTTTAGGAAAACTTTGTGGAAAAATATGAGAAAAATATCGGAAAATTTTCCGGAAAAATAACATCACTAATTAGCTGGGCTGGAGGAAGACAGAATCTGTGGTCTCCTCGAAGCTATTAAATTCCAAGAAATATTATGGCCGGATTACAACGATGAATGAATGTATCTTGGATGGCGATCCTAGCTGCAGAACATTTCTGAATCTTTATTTGTATAATGGTCATTTTGCCGATACACCAGAGTCGGTGCCAGTTTCATCTACGAAGAAGTTTCCATGTGTCGCACTTCAGCCCCACGGACAACAGTGTACCCGCACTTTCACCCGTAATTCCGACCTGATGTTACATGTTAACAGAGATCATCTTTTCCAGCATGCTTTTTGTGCAGACTGTCGGTATCTTTACACCACAACCCACTACGGGGTAACTCATGTGCTAAAGTACAAACACCATGTTCTAGTAGTAACCTTGACCCTGGGAGAAGAAAGTGAGAACATTGAAGTGCTGACCACCCATTTTGAGACCAGCCTTCCATTAGTAGTGCTCCCGACTGAAAAGATGGCTAGGACAAAGCATACTACATGTCGGCACCCCGAAAGTACGCGTCACCATTCAGTAACTCCAGAGCCACCACCATGTCACAACCATCGGCGTCATCCACTCTGATAGCTAAGACAGAGAAGATCCACATATCACCTGCAGTTTCCAGTCCGGCAGCACCCGCAGTCACAACACCATCTGCCACCCACAATCATCAGCATCAGCCACCGCATCCGCAACCGCAGCAACATCGACAGCCGTGATCGGCCAGCCCATAGTGGTAGTAATCACGTCACCAACAGATGTTGATTTACAGAACATTTCGTGAACACCGTCTCCTAGTGGTCTTATAATTGACGAGGAGATCCACCACACAGAGCAGTTAGCCACCATCGCCACCACACCCAGCATCTTCACACCGCATCCGCATAGCAGCCTCACAGAGCCAGCCATTCGTAAACTCACGATGTCTGAATGGCCCGTACGCTGGGAGGAAATGAATCGCGCACTTACAGGAAATTCTTCCAGCTCCACGCACCACAGCCAGTCGGTTGTTGAAATCCACGAAGATACGGAAGCTCTCATCTCAAGCAGCATCCACAGCAGCCTCCCTCCCATGTCCCATCATACGTCTTACCACACTCGAACCATCAACAGCATCAATGACACCGACAACTTCCACAACGACAGTTATGACAGCCATCACCACGCCAGCACTGTTTCTCATGACATCAATCACCAGTACGAACATTCTTAACACATCTACAGCACCATCCGCAGCATCAACTTTTACAAACATTCCAGATAGGGCCCTTTATAGTGGTGAGATATCGGCCAGTGTAGTACGCCCCATGACCCTCCACTACACGCCGTGGTACCCAGAATCACTGGGGGAACTTCACAGCAGATATTTGTGGGAATTTCTGCCATGGAAGCAGCAGAATTGATCAGTAGTTGTGCGAATCATGGGATATTACATTATTATTATTATTTTTATTTTTGACATACTTTTCTTATTATTATATATGTTTTAACAATTGTCACCCAGTCCCTAGGATGACCACGGTCATCCCACACAGCTGCGCAATATTCTTGCACAGCTGTGTCTCACACAAAATGAGCGCTGCAGATCCCTGCATTGTAAGCACATCGTGTGCGACGTAATAGTCCGGGAGCCAATTTTCAAAAGGGGTCTAGAAGAATGGTTTCGTAGCACACCCAGTATTCAGAAGGGTTGTCTCTATATTATGCTAGACCGATGTCTTGGGTATATTCTGAGCCGTGTTGTACAAGAAAATTGTGGTATCACTAACCCGTGAGAAGCCCATTTACAATAGGTGTTGAATGTAGTTTTCAGACAATTTTCACAATGGTAAATTTTTCACAAACTTAAGCGCATGTTATATCAATACAATCTTAACCAAAATGGAAAGGAGTGATCGTATATCGCAGATTTATACATAATCAACCTCGTTTAAGACACCCATATGTTGCTTTGTACATATTGGGGCACTTAGGTCTTCTTGTGACTAGCAATACCTTAGCTACAACAATGCCCATGTTTTCTACATTTTTCATAATTAAACTTTTAACTGACATGCAGTGCATGTCTACACAAGCTGGCAGGACATATTTATCACGTGAGCAAATGAGAGAATGTTACTCATCCGTGTCAGAGTCATCTTCGACAATTGTATGCTGAACATTGTCACACATTTCACCTCCCATACACAGGCATACTTCAGTGCAGAGTAGATTGTTAGCCTTGCATTGACAGAGATCTGTTCTTTTGCAGGCAGACTTTTGACATCTACATGATGTGAGTTCAATTAATCCAAATGGAGCAGGATCCTTTGACATTAGAACAGGCTTGAGTAGACCATCCACTATACTCCAGCCATGTCCATTTGGAGATGGAAGATTCTGAACAGCTTGCAATGAACGTCTCCAAACAAGAGCTTGAAAATTGGCCCTTTCGGTGTGATGCTTTAGACTATTCGATGGAGGTGGAAGATTTTCATTTCTTTGTCTCTTTTGACAAAAGAGCCAATAACGGGTTTCATCAGCTGTCTTTCCCATATCCCTGGTGGTATACAACTCACAGACAAATTTCTCACATAGAATTGCAGTATTCGGTGATAAGACAACATGTTCGCCGAGTTGGGCTAAGCTAAGCTGATGACATTCAGATGACTTTAAGAGATTGAATGATTTTCTCTTAGCGACTCCAAATAATGCACTAGTGCTATCACAACCTGTAAGAGAATGAAACCCAGGCAAAGACAGACAGATAGCTGGGCCCAGTACTTGAGCAACTGTATGTATTGGTATGTATCGCAATTTGTCCTTTGTTCCCGTACGGAACCATAGTTCAGAACAGTGAAGCGAACGATACGTATATATACTAAGTACTGCCACGTCTGTATCAGGAGACTGTATAACAACACGCATGTGTTCTTTTGAAGCGTGTAGCGCGTGCAACATCATACGCGTATCTGCTTCCTCGTGATCTGATCGAAGTTCTTCCAAATACGACGAATTGTTCGCTGAAATGACAACAACATCCATTCCATCGTTAAAGCCACCAGCAAGAATGACGCAATTGTCGGCAGATAGCATATTTGGACCAGTATCACACCACCGCTTGCTGAGAAATGCAACCAGGTTACTTTTGTTGCTTGGATTGCTGATGTACTTGGCCCATTGCTTTGGAACGGGAGTATTTTCTCCAGCAATCTTTACTTCCAATGCTGTTGATGACCCACGTTTTAGCCGCTCTTCCGCTTTGAGAGATTCCAGTCTATCATATCTGTCAAAAACTATATCTACTCTGTTGCAGTCTTCCTGATTCAGTGGAACTGTAAAGATGTGCCAGTATTTATCAGCCAATTCTCCAAATGTAGACGTACCTCCAGTTTTAACCATTTGCACAATTGCCAAGCCATCTACTACATAAGCTGTTGCGCCTGTCTTGTCAACAGGTGGAAGCCGTCCATCAACATTTACTTCCTTTTCTAGTTCACTTAACAAAACACTTTTCACATTCTTTCTTAGAGTCCCATCCGTATGTGACAATGATAGTGGAACAGCAGACAGTTCATACATCATCACTAGTTTTAAATCAACATCTCTGGACCTTGCGGCAATAATTAATCGACCAAATAGTTCGCGGTCAGATCTCACATTGTGAATTTTTTCATCATTTATTTTGAGTTTTTTCTTCTGTGCTAGGCTGGCAAATGTTTTAAGTTTTAAGTGTGGCAACGTGTCCCAAAAGCTTCTCGTGTTAGTGTCCAGCCGCTCTTGAACAAAATTGTCCGTAATCTCCTTACCAATGTCACAGGCGGAAACAAGTCTCTTGGCGATTTCACTAGGCAATACCACGCCAGTTGCAATGTTTACAAGTGGAAGACACTCGCTGTCGTCGTTTTCCGCAATATTAAAGGGATTGGTCATTATATCTGATGAGAACATCGAAAGTATCTTCTGCACATCGGTTTCATCCCTGTTCATTCGATTAGTCCCCATTTCCTTATGTACTCCAAACATGTGACTATCTTGTAACCCACACATTTGCTTTGTGACCGTTGTTATGGCTGCCCTCTCGTGGCTAGTTAAAAACCACCTCTCCAGAGCTCCTGGCTTTTGTGTTATTCCAATAATACCACCTCGCTTTTTGGAATCCAAATTAATCGATTGCACTAAGGCCATATCTGTCCACACTTGATTGAATGGATGGTGTGAGCGACTTACGGAATGATTTCCATTCAAGAATTGTTCATGTACATGGGGATGTGTACTTGGAAGCATCTTCATGTCCGCAAGATATATTGGCAGCCATCTTGCATAATTGGTTCTGTCCATGCTGTAGAAATATGGCGCCATAGCAGCAGTAGCAGATAGGTGTGCTTGCCAATCTCCAGTTATCTCAGCTCTTATGAATCCAAGCAGCAGCTCTACCATATGAATATATGAGTTCCAAAATGCGAACAGGTGTGATTTCGAGCTTGACTCAACTTTAAAGGATTTGAACAGCTGTTGCAATTTATTCACGTACATACACACCTCTTTGAAATTTTCTTGCAATGCGTCTAAGTCGTCAATGCTGCTTCGGGACATCTTAATTTTCTCATCCAGACTCTCCAAATCTGTTGGAGTAATGTGGTCTTCATGTTGTCCATTTTGTTGAACCCATTTGGAAAAAGACTGCCATTGTAATCGCAGCAGCGCTTCCAGAACCAATTTGTGAGCCCTCACTCCTCGATTATATGACTTCCCTTTAAGTAGAGCAGCAGCCGTGCTGCTACCATATGTGTTGGCCTCTATGAGGAGATCTTCTAAGACAGAGTCATCAAACATCTTTCCAATAGCAGCTAAATATCATATATGGTGAATCTAATACGATATTACTTTGAGTTATGACACGATCATGCTTATATCGTTGTGCACTGTGGATACAGCCAAAGCCTAGACCCTCTATGCAAACAAATCAGGATAACTAATTAGTGCTACCACAATTTGTTTGTACAACAGGGCTTAAAATGTGTGGGACATGTCCCCCAAGGCACAGCAAGTGTCAGACCTTCCGAATACTGGGTGTGCTACGTCACGATTCTGACCTAGCTTTAGCTCCTGGACTATAAGTAAACAATGCACTGCAGTGAAACAATGTCATAATCCCGTCATGCAGTTTCAGCTACGCTGAGGCTGCCTGATAAACTAAGCCTATTTATAATTTATTATTTTGCCATTTTTCTTATTATTTTTAAACCCCGCGTCAGTACAACGGGTAGATTTGGGGCAGCGAGAACTGCTGCTTGCATATATTAGCGGATGCATAACTATATTTAATCAGTATACGTAAATGTGTATCCCTTAGTTTACCCGGGATGCACTTATAATTAAACACTAATCTGTGATATCCTTTATGGATAGTATTTGTGATTAATATATATATACTGAGTCAAAAAAGTTTAGCAACAGTGAAGTTTGGTTTGTTATAACCAAATTTGCAGGCATGTTTCATCAATGTAATGTCTCGCTGATCATGAAGAAATGCAAATCATTTCTTGCATTTCTCGGCCGCATGCTTACTGCATGTGAAAATGCATTTTCATGCACTGGCCCACATTGGTGGGTAGCGAAGGCAAAAATTCACCATATTGCAAAAGCAGATAATGAACGTTAACAGAAAACGCTTAAAGGTTTACCCTACCGAACATGGGCCACCGCCCAGGGCTACCCGATAATCAGCGCAATGAAGCAATGGGAAGACTCGCTGCTAGGCAGAGCATTCGTGCTGTTGCTCGATATTTTAATGTTCACGCCTCAACAATTTCCCATCTCCGCCAACGTGAGCAGGAAACTGGACATGTTAATGACCGACCACGATCTGGCAGACCGAGAGCAACAACACCACGAGAAGAACATCACGACGTCACAGGTTTGAGACTGCACTGCGGCTGTCCCGTAATTTGCACACCGCTACCGGCACTACAGTGCATGCACAAACTGTGCGAAACAGACTCTATGCTGCTGAACTGCATGCCCGTCGGCCACTTGTTGCTGTTCCGCTTACAGAGCGTCACATCGAGAATCGGTTTACATGGGCAAGAACTCATCAGCGATGGCGTGCTCAACAATGGAGCCACGTTTTGTTCAGTGATGAGTCAAGGTTTTGTGTGGATGTGGCGGATGGTAGGCAACGGGTTTGGCGACGTTTAGGAGAATGGTATGATGCAGCCAACATCATTCAGCATGACAGATTCGGTGGCTGCAGTGTCATGGTGTGGGCTGGAATACATGAAAATGGCAAAACGGATCTTATTGTGATTCACGGAAATTTAACGGCTCAACGTTACTGTGAAGAAGTTGTCGCCCCTGTTGTCATCCCTTTCATCCAGCATCATGCAGACTTTATGTTCCAGCAAGACAACGCCCGTCCTCATTCAGCTAGGGTCACCAGTGATTTCCTTGAGGCTAACAACGTTCTGGTGTTGGACTGGCCAGTGCGATCACCGGACCTGTCTCCTATCGAACATGTGTGGGACATTCTTGGCCATATGGTGCGTGAGAACCATCCACATCTTCACAACGTGCAGGAGCTGGAAGCTGCACTGCTCCAGGAATGGGATGCGATTCCTCTTCGTGACATCAGGTGCTTAATTCGAAGCATGAGAAAGCAATGTACGGCGGTGGTTAATGCACGCGGAGGTCACAACCGGTATTGACAGCTCAGTGTCATTATTTAAATTGGACCCTTCTGTTGAATGATGCCTGATGCCGTGTTAAAGGCGCGATGCCAGCATTACAGTAACAAGAGACTGTTGTTCAGATTGGAAAATGACCTATCAATTAAATAATATATTTGAATCAATTTATTGTTTTTGTTAAATAACATTTATACAGTAATATTCTCAGTGTTGCTAAACTTTTTTGGTTCAGTATATATATATATATATATATATTTTTTACTTACTATAATTGTGGTACGTTGGAGCTTTGGTGTTTCCTGTGGGGAAATGATTATCCGTATTCAGGGCAACACCCATGCGAGCTATTGTTTAGCCAATCATTGTACAAAATACAAATTATTAGCATGCAGCAAAATATTAAAAACAAACAAAAAAAGAAACGGCCTGGAAAAATAATTCCAGGTTAAAAAAAAATAATAATGACCCCTCCCCCCCCCCCCCACCCCGACCTCTGCGGTACCTCTATGTGCTCTTTCTCTGAAAAACACACGTCTTATGCGTCACTACTCCTCTCAGGGGAAGTCTATAATTCCTGCCCAGCATGTGTCCGTGCGTTCGATCCACGAGGCGTGATCATTTGTCACGGGTGTCAAATTAGGAGGAGGTGATGTAGTGTGGATCGACCAGGCGGGTACTGGCCATCCCAGCCAAGCTGGGTACCGGCCGCCCGTCCTGGATTCGTTCCCAAACGCGCACCCCACCCCCCTGGGTAGAACAATAAGCGTGTATGAGCCTATATGAGAGGCATTTCATCATGAAAATGACTAAGTTCGTTAGAACGCATGGTGGGCATGCGTGCACTCTGACACTTCCTTGACGACATGTGTGTCGAGATTGCGAGCTAGTGTGTACCTGTAGTGTACCGAGTTGGTACTCGTAAATATCCATAATTTATTTATTTTCGTCGTTCTTGGTATTAATCAAGACCAGGATTTGACGAGCTTTTCAAAACTGCAAACCATTTTCAAAGTTCAAAGTTCAAAGTTCAAAGTTGCTTTATTTCATGGTTTTTCTATACATGTAAATAGAATCTAAACAGGCAGTCCATCAAAGGCATGGCCTATTGAGCGATGGACTCCTTACACACATTGCAAAACATTTAACCATTAACATATATATGACACACAAGACAGTGGCACAGTGACAGAATGCTAAAAAGCTACCTTGATATGAAAACTTATACAGGGACTTGACTACCTTTCGGGGATTATTAGCCAGTAAATTAACCTATTTGGGGATTTTATTAGCCATACAGATTTTCGGTTAGAAAGGATATGAGTCTCGCCTCAGGCTTATAATGTACAATTAAAATCGGTCCAGAGATGGCCGAGTTATCATCGACGCTCCCAGTCGAAATATACTTTGAATATTACTATAACGTCGTAATCGCGTATATATACATAACTAAATACACAGTGATTTGCGTGCATGTGACCTATTACGTCACTACACATATCTATACATATCATAATACATGGTTATGTGTGTATACGGTACAGTATTCTAGCACGTTGATTGGTTGGTACAGCGATCTGTGGTTGGTTCAGGCAGCCAGCTCTGACGTCCCAGCGAGTAATGGGGTGAAATTCGAAGATCAGGAGCATCGTCGACGTGGAGTGTAGTTCGCCGGGCGGTGTCGGGCCGTTCCGATGTCTCATGTCGACTCGCCGCGCTGTAAGTGCATGACGAGTGATGACGCTGGTTAGCATCTGGTCTCGGGGTGACAGACCCTGAACGAGACTGCCCTGCGGGAAACAAAAACCGGCTCCTAAGGCTGGTGGAACTCAATCATTCCGGTGGGGCCGTGCGACCATTGTCGCGAATATTAAACACAACGGTCTCATCCCAAGAGTTTGTGTCACCAGTATGCATGTCCATAGCAGTTTCGTGATCTATGGACTTACAAGATTTGATTTGGTGACCTAAAAATATAAGTCTATACAATGTGTTTAACTTAAAAGATGCTAGATAAAACTACAATAAGAGCATACGAAAATACAAGACATAGAGGCAGGTAAATGAACTTATAAACATGGGGCTCCCGGAGGAACCTCACAGACTCGTAGGTCCACAGAGGTATCCCCGCAAGGGAGGATCTCGTACACGAGACATAGCTATTTAACTTAACATAAGTTATTATACCTCTAAGCTGAAAGGAAGAAGATTATCTCGGATGAAAAGTGATGTGCCTCATGCGGGCACTACTCCTAGGGCAAGTTTGGGTGCGGAGTATTATCCTGGCATGGGCCGTCGTCGCTGAATCCTTGCGAGAGGCAAGTACATCGCACGGGCCTCCGTCTCGGGAAGGTGCTGCCACGGCTTAAAGCGGGAGAGGAGTAGCAGGCAAAAATGAGCCCACTCTAATATTCCTAACAAAAATGCTGTAGTAAGAAAAGACCATACCTAGTGAGATTATGACTATAGGGGTGCGTACTGTTTTACGTGAAGACGGGACGGAAGATTCCCGATGGATTCCTTCATCACCGTCTTATGTGATTCCTAATATGCTAGTTAGTAGTTGCCACTTTATTTCTGCCTGGCCTTCTGCTCTGCTTAATCCTTGTTTAGTTGTTTTCAGAACAAGAATTAGTTTAGGCCGCAACTGCCCAATAACTACCTAGCTATTGGACACGGCTGTCACGGAGAACAGATGCCCGAGGACATCAATACTGCAGACAGCGCTCATACAT
Organism: Chaetoderma sp. LZ-2023a; assembly: GCA_034401795.1. Classification (NCBI taxonomy): domain Eukaryota; kingdom Metazoa; phylum Mollusca; class Caudofoveata; order Chaetodermatida; family Chaetodermatidae; genus Chaetoderma; species Chaetoderma sp. LZ-2023a. The sequence continues at coordinate 143,614,302 of CM067369.1, forward strand.
GTTACTTAGCGGGATCTCGGAACTGGGTGAGAATCCAGACATTCCACGTTGCAACCACATGGAACATTACAGGACATGGTTTACATTTCACGGAAGCATTGTTAGGCCATATCTCCTATCGGTATGGGGGAGGGGGGGTGGTGGTTAAGAGAGACGGATGCACACCGTGAATGTCCTTCCCATAAGTGCGTGGCAGATCTAAATATCATGCCCAGACATTTAAACAGAATTCGGTGAGCATACGTATCTCGCCCGTCCCCGGGTCCTATGGAACTAACCGTTTAACCTGATGTTAGGTTTATACACAAGTTGCCAGTTTTGCACTGCGGTACGGGAGGATTGTCGGTAAATATAATAATAATTAATACATATGTTTTCGCCGTGCTTTCCTACATTGGCTTAAAGTACTATCTATTAAGTATCCGAAGATACATGGGAATGTGTATGTGATACCGCACTGTAGCCATCACCGCTCGGAAACCCCAATAGTTTCCTGGAGTCGGGTCAGCCCATGGTGCGGACAGGGACGTCCAAACAATTAAGAAGCCACAAGGCTAAGAGGAATATGAAGAGAGACAAACTCTTGGCGTTATGAGTCTTACCGGAGTGCAGGGCTAGATTATCGCACTGCCGGAAGAGAAGAAAATGTTACAGTATGTAATGAAGAAAGCGTCTCCAATCATTTTGAACCTATCCTATCGAGCTGAATAGAAAAGGTTTAGTCGGTAGCATGCCAGGCTAAACAGAGTTATAGCACGGACAGCGACCTCAGTGAAAAACTGGTGGTGGCGGGAGAAAATGCTGCATATATAAATGTTGCTGTATAGTGCTTTCTACGTGCACTGCATTCCTATATTTTCTATACTTGAGCAAAACAAGTTAACGGATGGCCACTGGCCATATACATACGTAATCTAACCAGAACAAATAATATGGTGGCAATGATTAAGATATATATATAGTAATACAGGTTGACGAACCTACTATAGTGCGGTTAGCAACACATTGAGGAAAACGAAAATAACTATTTAACAAATACAGAAATTATAACTATTGGTCCTAAGACCGTTATGGTTCCTTTTAGTCATCAGAACCGTTAGTACGGATACGAGATAATTAACAAAACCTATATAGAGAAATAATCAAACGGTGAAGTATAGTTACTGGAATACTTGGTAGTCATTCTCAAGTTACGCTACCATGTCAATGAAATTGACATGTAGATCTGTTGTCGACATGAGATGATGTGCTCTCTGGAAGCTGGAAAGTTCCCGCAGGCTGGTTCCCGCAAGTTGTTTTCCGCAAACAAGATTCCCGCAAGAACGTCCTTGGTGGGGGATCATCGCTCAGTACTGTAAGCCTATTCAGAATCTCTAACGAGCAGTCAGCAAAAGATACGATAGTACTATGTGGTGAAGAAACTTCCCGTACACCAATGATATGGATGGAAAGTGTAAACAACCAGATTACTAACGTCAACCAGCTCTTAAGACGCACCGGGCAGAGTTCACTTGCTGCGGTCGAAAGTCGAAAGAACCCACATGATTAGTGCAGTGGCGTTTGAAATACCACTTTTAGGCATGGCCGGCAGATCCGGCGAGTCATCCACCAAAGAACATCCTGCCTCTACATCTGTAGATTCACATTATCAGGCCGCAAAGGCCTTACCGCAAGTTTGTGTTCTGAATGTAGATGTTGTATTCGTGAACGTTTTTATCAAACGTTTCCAAACTACTCCCGTAAAAGGGGAGTTACAAAATTGTTTTAGTGCGGTGGGTTGGAAACTGTACTCTACGGGATTAAAACCTGATGCATAGCGAATAAAGATGCGTGTCGCGCTTGATAATAGTTGGTACAGCTCCAACCTGTTCGGCCCCTGGCCAAGGATGCTCTCGATCACTGGATCACTTCTCCTTTTATACTCTCCATGACATCACAGACGCAGGCTTCATCCAATCATCGTTTGAGCAACAGCCAATCAGCACACAGCTAAGAATAGCGTCGTCGAACGTTCTAGAACATTCTAGAAGCTTTTCGTCAACGTGGTTATGACGTCAGGGCAATATTTTGAGGATAATCAAGAAGAGTTTTTCCTGGATAACTCAGCCATTTCTCAAGCAATCATAACTAAAGTTATGGTTCCGATTTTTGGAACACCTATAAGCGGAACCTTTTGCAGGAGGGGCCATGTGACCCATTATGTAAATTTTACATAATGTAGAGCAGCGATGTTTCTTGGTGGATGACTCGCCGAATCTGCCCACCACGCAAAAGTGGACTTCAACCACCGCGCTGCATGTCGTGTGGCCACCTTTATAACTTTTTGACCACAGTCGAGTAGACTTTGCCCGGTGCGCCACAAGAGCTTTGTGACACAATCCGCACTGTGTGCCTCTATATGTATGTGCATTAATTACATTTTTATAAGCAACCCTCTCTGTTAATGGGTTATGATTAACTTTTATACTTCCGTCACTGGACGGAGAACTTTCTTCACACCGTTTCAATCCTGATTTAGTCATAGAGATGATCTAGTAGACATTACCTCATTGCTCTGTTTCGCTGTCCTGAGTTTGTACCATATCATCGTGGAGTCAGCATGCGGAGACCCATCTGCTGAAACCAGCTGCGGAGATCTGCATGCAGAAACCTTCCATCCTCAGGGAACATGTCGACACACGCTATGTGTATGTAGTGCCTCAATTTCAGTAACATAGTAGTCTGTACCGTCCAAGTAACTACTAGGTACTCAAATAACTATACCTACTATATTTTCTCGTCATAACTCTCGTCTGTATAAAGTACTGATGACTAACAGGTACCATACCAGTCTTAGGACGGCTATTTTTGTTTTCTTTATTACTGTGTATATTATATTATCCTTGTTTACTGTGGGTGCTTTAACTAACCACACCGTTTAGGTTATTGACCTATTCCTCACTCACTACCTCATTTAATTATTATGTAAAAAACTGTGATATTGTTTCATTGCAATGGTTAGTTATGTGTATGGCAGTTGCCATACAGTTATTATGCTTTGTTTATTTGTAAAAACTATGGACCGCAGTATGATAGGAAATACTAAACAGCAACAATATATGCATCAGTTGTTCCCGCCACCAACAATTTTACACTGAGGTCACTGACCGTGCTCTGGATATTTGAGCCCGGCATGCTACCGACTAACCTAGCTATTCAGCTCAATAGGATAGGTTAATAGTGGCTAGGGACAATTTCTTCATTAGGAGACATATAATGTACGCCTCTTTTCCAGCTGTTGTGGTAATCTAGCCCCACACTCCAGCAAGGTTGTGTAAAATTGGCCAAATACCTATAGGGCCTCACATTTATCAAGTTATTGTCTCTTCCCATGGTCCATCAAGCCGTCAGGCTTTTTAATTGTTTGGATAACCCCACCCACATGTTGAACTGATCTGACTCTGGGAAACTATCAAAGGTTTTCGAGCGGTGATGGCCAAAGTGTGGGTTCACATACATCTCCCCTGTATCCTCGGATACTTATTAGTCAGACACTTTGCCAAAGAAGGAAAGCACTGCGAAAACATGTAGTTATTATTATTATTATTATTATCATTATTATTATTATTATTATTATTATTATTATTATTAGGATGATATTTTATTCCCGGCCCGCAGTGCATATTGGGCATGTTGGAACTTAAACCTAATGACAGGTCAATAGTTAGATCCATAGGACTGGTGATGGATGAGACATGTATCTCCACCCAACTTGTTGTAGTGTCTGGGCAAGATCTTGGAATCTTCCACGTCTGCACGAGAAGGACACTAGCGGTGGATATTCATCTAACTACCCCATCATAGTGATATGTCAGTCATTAAATTTGCTTTTGTAAAATGTAGCCATCGTCCAGTGATGTTTTATGTGGTAACGGCGCATGGTATCTGGATTCTCACCCAGTTCAGATATGTTGCAAAGTAACATGTACTCTACTATCCATGGAGGTAGATGCTTTCCAAAGCAACCCACAGGAAGTGGGGCGTCTGCACCCGTTGGATAGTCATATCTAATGATAGGTGGGAATCTCTGCCACTTGTGGCCTAAACTAGTTCGTGTTTCTAACACCTAAGTGGTAGGTTAGGAATAGCAGAAGGCCTGCATAAATAAAAGCGGCACCCACCAATACAGTATCTTAGAATAACATAAGAAGGGGACTTGTGAATCCCTCAGGAGTCGCTCACCCCATCTTTGCATTAAACCTGTATACATCACGTTAATTATATTTTTACTAGGATGGCCTTTTTCCCTAGCATTTTTGTTGAACAAAAGAGTGGACCTTTTTGCCAGCTCTTTTCCTCTGCTTCGGCGTCGAAGGCATTTTTCTGTGACGGAGGCCCGCACGAGGCACTTGCCTCTTGCATAAGCGAGATATCCTGAATGGAGGCCCGCGTAAGGCTACTTCCTCTTGCACCATTAGAAAGTCATCTAGGTGACAGAGGCCCGGGTGAAACACTTCCCTCTCGCAATGACAGGAATCTATTTAATCGCATGGTGAAGGTATAATAGCTTATATTAAGCTAAACAGCAACCTCGTTGTGCAGATACCTCCCTTGCAGAGATACCTCTGCCGATTTACGAATCCATGTGGTACCTCTGGCGACCCCCATGTGCAAAGTACACCAGCTAGCTCTACTTTATGTATTATCATTATATGCTCATGAACTGTCAGACGATCCACCTTGTTTGACAAATAGTTACTTCTTTGTCTATATAGTTTATTCTCCATAGTTGTAAATTAACATTGAACGACATACTGGTGACACCAATAGCTGGGATCATACCATGCAGTTCAATCTCAGCGGCAATGGTCGCATGGCCCCACTGGAATGATTGAGTTCCACCGGCCTTAGGAGCTAGTCTATGTACTTCGCGGAGCAACATCACGTGGGATCTGGAACCCTGAGACTCGGAGCTAGCCAGCCTACTCATCTGTCATGCACGTGTGGTGCGGCGGCCGAGTGATTCATACCCGAACAACCTGATGGAACCCCACAAGCTATATTGAAAAATGTGATGGAAGCCCCAGTGTCTACGCTGGCACTGGTTGAAATGCCACTAAACAGGCAAGCACACCTGTATATTACTTTGTGGTGTGCTTGTGGAAGAGTTTCCAATGATGCTGCCTGAGGAATTTCTTTTGGTGCAGTATCATCCTGTATGTAGTCGGACTGTTTACAAATGGCTTCCGTGAGTGTAATTGGTGGCTGAGTGAGGGCCAACCCATCATCACTGCTGCTGTGATTGCTTAGGTGCTGACGGAGCCGGGCGTAGCAATGGCGGTGTTGCTGATGCTGGTGAATTAGTGTAGAAAGCTGCCAGGACAGGAAAAGTGTGGTCGTGGATAAGGGCTACCTGCATTAGCCACTTTTTGCAATACATTATCAGATGTTTAGTAGATGCGCAAAAGAGGCAGTGGCGGCGTAGGGATTTGCCACCCTTTGGATGATGCTTCTTTTTGCAGATCCATGATGCCGAATGCTGATTGCTGTCCGTGTCATTATTACTGCTTCTGGATGCGGTGGGTGATGCCATTTGAACTTGTGAGTTGCATACCACCAATGGGCACTGGGTGTTAAGTGCTTTGGCGGCGGGTCGTGGTGCTTGTATACACGTTGATTCAGTGGAGGTGCTAGAACCAACCACAGCTGGTTTACATAGGAACGAAAGTTTGTGAGATACGGAGATTGCGGGGTCACAACCTCTCGCAGAGGGAGATGTCAGTGTTATGGATGTGGTGTGCATCGTTGGTACCGACGTATATGAAACCGGGTGTGTGTGGTTGCGTATTGTTGTGGAAGTGTGATTTGTAGTGTTGGCCACCTGACATTGTTGTCCAGAGGCCGCAGTTGTGCTGGGTTGTGAGAGTGGGCACCGACTATATTATCGGTGCCCATTCTACTTTAATGTGGACTCACGTTGCAGTGTACGTCGGTCAGCAGTTGGAGTTGTAGATGGAGGGAGATTTGAACGTCGCTCCTTCCAGTGGCCCAGCTGACCACATCCATAACAGGTGTTTAGCGGTTGTTTATGTGTTACCGTACTTGTTGCTGGTCGTGTTGTTGACTGTGTCGTGATGGTGGTGCTAAGCATGGTGACTAAATTGCTGAGTGCAGAGATCTGTTTAGTAATCTCTTCCAACCTATCGTGCATCTTTTGTCTATTGTTCCTACATTCGGTGGCATTATTGTGCCCCCCCCCCCTCCCCAGATGAGACTGGCCACGCCCTCATCCTCTAGGCGTGTGATTGTGACTGGTGGGGTGTTCTAATTGTGTGGTGCGCAGGTCTGTTGCTGATGCATATGCAGGTGCAGATGTGGTGTCGGTGCCGATTAGAAGATGTGCATCATTTACCTCATTAATTGGATGCAGTTAATGGTGATTGGCTTTTTCCCGCTCCAAGAAATTCTTGATTCTGACCGCAGTTGCCGTTAATGACTGTAAATTCCAATACTGCCTAAATATTTAAGAAATGTATTATGTGCTCTGACATCAATGGCCTTAAAAATATTTTGAAATGAATTTGATTGAAAGTTGTTGCCCTAGGCAACAATACAAGTTGTTGCTGCCTAAGGCAGCAATGACTTTCAGTCAAATCATTTTCTAGATCAAGTCCAGCCCACCCTACCCCTGCTGCTAACTTGGTGATTCAGCCAGATGCGCATGTGTTAATTGGATTGTGTGGTGGTGGGGAATAACCTGCTATAAAGACCACCTACCTGCCTTTATAGACCATTTTCTTCAATTGTATTTAACTGCTGAGTTTTTGCAGACGACATATTCCAAAGGATATATCTCTAAACCTGATAAATATTTTGAAAACACTTGGACTGAAAGTTGTTGGTGGCTAAGCCGGCAACAACTTTCAGTCAAATTGTTTTCAAAATATTTTGAAAATTGAAATTATTGGCTGCACTGGCTTGCAGCAGTGAGACAGTTAAGAAACCAGCTGTTGTTAGCACTGATATCATCTATTTTCGCTTAAACATTGTTCAAAATCACTAATGCGTAAAAACAGTCCAGAGATTGTTGTCAATATCTTGAAAACTAAACCATTTGACTGAAAGTCATTGGAGGTGACACTGATGGATGTAAAACTTAAGTAAGATTAGTTGAATTGCCACTGTTCCAGGTGAGCGATACAGGCCCATTGGGCCTCTTGTTCCAGCAGTTAACTAGTCTTATGCTGAAGAAGTGGCTTACAGGTGTCACTGTTAAACCGCTGTTTGTGAAGCTTGAAACTGTTTCCCCTTGTACGCTCTCCCTCATCTGGTGTTGTTCATGGTTCAAATAATACATATCATGCATGTACTCGTACGCTTCGATGTGGTCACCATGCAAACGTCTGTACACTAGACTTGGAAATTTCAGTGCTCTTCGTATGGCAGGTCTTTGAAGCCTGGTATCAACTTCGTGGCACGTCATTGTACATTCTCGAGTAATTGTACATTTTTTAATGCAGTGGTGACCATACCACATTGCTGTATTCTAAGTGTGGTCTAAGCAAGCTTTTAAACAACAGGACGAAAGTTGATTCATAGATTCATAAAGTTAAAAGATCTTCTTATCATGCCGACACTTTTTTTGGCTTTGTTAGCTGCAATCTCAGTGTGTTTGTTGAACTTCAGGGCATTATCGACATGTACACCTAGATCCTTTCCACAGAGGATTTCTTCGAGCTTTACAACTTATGTCCTGCTTCCATGCTATACTGGAGCTTGCTGTTGGATCTCCCCAGATGCACGACTTTACATTTGGATGCATTGAAACGTAGCTGCCATACATCTGCCCAGTCTTTCAGATTGTTGAGATCCTTCTGAAGTATTCTTTCACAGAGGTTATTTAAAAAAAAAAGCTTAGTATCGTCAGTGAACAACTGTATCCTACTGGTTACTACTTCAGGCATGTCATTGAAGTAGCAAATAAACAATGCAAAGCAGAGAACACTGAACCTAGTTCGAAAAGGAGCCATTGACAACCACCCTGTTTCCTGTCGCTCAGAAAGTCTTGAATCCAGTCCAGCACGTCTCCATCTTCACCATAGCTGTTCAGTTTGCTTAGTAGTTGTTGGTGGGGCACTGTATCAAACGCTTTTGCAAAATCTAGATAAATAACATCAACTGGATCTCCCTTGTCAATTGCTTCGGTACAGAAGTCTAGTGTGTTAAGTAACTGTGTTATGCAGGAACTACTGATTAAGAAATCATGATGGCACTCTGAAATGGAGTTTGGCATGCGCTTAATAAGATTGTCTCTTGTGAAATGTTCCATTAGTTTGCAGACAACTGACGTTAAGCTTACAGGTCTGTAATTGCTAGCCAAAGATTTGCTGCCTTTCTTAAAGATCAGTGTGACCTGCCCGTTCTTCCAGTCTGATGGAATTGACCTCTCCAGTATTGATCTGTTAAAAAGTATTGTCGGTGGTTTGGCAATAAGCTTGCTTGTCTCCTTTAGAACTCTTGGGTGCAATTCAGCTGGTCCTTGTGACTTCGACACTATGAGGTTCTTTAATCTTTTACATACATCTTCTTCCTTAACTATAATTTGATTTAATGTTTGAGTTCACATTGCATTCTTAAGCTTAGGTATTGTTGTAATATCCTCTATCGTGAAGACACTCGTGAAATAGGCTATGATTAATTGTGCTGTTGACCGCATCTGTCAGGTCATTGATGAACAAGACGAGCAAGATTGATCTGTAGCACGGATTGACCGGATTTGTATGGCCCGTCCCAGCTAAGCTGAGTACGGGACGACCACTCCGGGTGCGCTCCAAGCACGCCCCCTGAGTGGGATAGTATGCATGTATAAAGCCCTATGAGAGAGGTTTCGTTTAAATGGCTACGTCCTTAAGAACGCGTAGTGCGCATGCACATGTGTCAGAGCTTCCCTGGCAACATGTGTCAAGATTCGGAGAGAGTGTATGCTTATAGTGTACCGATTTGGTACTGGTGATTTCTTCAAATCACACCATTCTCGTCCTTCTTGGTACCGATCAGGACCGGAATGAAACGAGGATTACAGAACATTTTACATTTTTACGGATCAGAAATGGCCGAGTTATCATTAAAAGTCTCGTTTAAATTATCTTCAAAATATTGCTTTGACTCCGTAATCGCGTGTATGCATTAAATGAATGGCAAATGTGCTGTTCACATGATAGCCATGGCACTACTTCTAGCTGCACGCTGATTGGCTACTGATCACCCTCTGATTGGCTGGAGCATCCTACCTCTGACGTCACGAGTAGTATAAAATGGGCGAGAAAACGAGAATCGAGAGTATCATCGGCGTGGAAGCAGACCTGTCAACAAGATTGCTGGACTAGCGCAGTGCCAGACGCGGGAGAACTGCTAACTGACTGTGGTACCTATTGTAGCATGGATCAATCGGTCGGGTGCCAGCCGTCCCAGCAAGGCTGGGTATGGACTGGCCATGCTGGATTCGTTCTAAAGTGCACACCCCCTAAGTAGAGCAATAAGCGTATGTAAGCCCTATACGAGAGGTTTCTTGTTAAAAATTGGCTAAGTCAAATAGAATGTGTGGTGCGCATGCACACGCATCAGAGCTTCCCTGACAACACGTCTCAGAATTGGAAGCGAGTGCTTACCTATAGTGTACTGAGTAGGTACTCGTATTTCTTGGTACCAATTAGGACAAGAATTAAACGAGCTTTCCCGGAAATGGCTGAGTTATTGTCAAAGCTCCCTGCTAAATTATACTTGGAATATTGCTATAACGTCGTATATATTAAACTAAATACAAAGATCTGTGTACACGTGGTCGATACGTAACTAGCATACCAGCACGCTGATTGGCTGGCGCTCGGCCGCTGATTGGTTGAGGCGCCCAACCCTGACGTCACAGCGAGTATAAAAGGGGTGAAAAATCTAGGATCTGGAGCATCGCCGGCATGGAAGCCGGCCCATGCAGGACGACTGGACCACCTGGATAGGGGATGTAACTTGCTGGCCTACGAGTGATCTTCACTTCAACCAGTGTCTTACGGAACCCAGCACATCCGCGGTGTAGGACGTCCTCGGCTTCCACAGGATTTTGAATAATCCCAGACGGCCATCCGGGAGTAATAAACTAAATTTAAAGTTAGACATTTCCACATCCGGATTTTCCTAACGCAACTTCTGTGGGAGGGACCGTGCGGGCCCGAAATGTAATCCTACATGATGTAGAACTATGGTGATTCTTTGTGGATGACTCGCCGGATCTGCCAACCATCATCAATTTTACACTGAGGTCGCTGACCATGCTCTAACTGTTTGAGCCCGGCATGTTATCGAGTAAACCTTACTATTCATCTCAATAGGATAGGTTAAAGTGGTTAGGGACAATCTCTTCGTTAGGAGACATATAGTGTACGCCTCTTTTCCGGTTGTTGTGGTATGTAGCCCCGCACTCTGGCAAGGTTGTATAAAATTTACCAAATACCTATAGGGCCTTGTATATATTAAGCTATTGTCTCTTTCCACGATCCACTAGCTGCATGGCTTCTTAATTGTTTGGACGTCTCATCAGCACGTTGATCTTATCCGACCCTGGGAAACTATCAAAGGTTTCCGAGCAGTGATGGTTAAAGTGCTGATTTACATACATTTCCCCCGTATCCTCGGATACTTGTTAGCTAGATAACCCCGCCAACGAAGGAGAGCACTGAGAAAATATATAGTTATAAATGTGAGTTTGCTAGGTTTATTTACCGGCCCACAGTGCATATCTGGACACATTGGAGCATAATCCTAACCACAGGTCAAAAGTTAGATCCATAGGAAATGGTGACGGACAAGACGCGCATCTCCATCCAACTCGTCAGTGTCTGGGAAGGATCTTGGAATCTGCCACACCCTCACAGGAAGGACACTTGCGGTGGATATTCACCTCTCTACCCCCACCGTAGCGATATGTCAGTGATCAAACTTGCTTATGTGAAATGTAGCCATTGTCCAGGTGATGTTTTATGTGGTTGCGGAGCAAGGTACCCGGATTTTCACCAAATTTGGATGCATTGCAATATAATATGTACGCATACCATCCGTGGAGGTAGATGCTCTTTCAAAGCGACCTACGGGAAGCTAGGCATCTGCGCCCGTCAGACAGCTGTATCTAACGATAGGTAGGAATCCCTGCCACTTGCGGCCAAAGCTAGTTTTGGTTTCTAACACTTAACATAAACCAGTACGCATCACGTTAATTATGGATTCACTACGATTTTTCAGCAACAGCGAGAATTCCTGTGACGAGGGCCCACACGAGGCACCTTCCTCTCACACCATCATGAAATATTTGGTGATGGAGGCCCGCGTGAGGCACTTTCCTCTCACAGCATAGTGTTCTCTGTATATGTTAGTGGTATATTAACTTACATTAAGTTACTCAGTGATCTCCTATATGGATGCTTCTCTTGTGGGGATACCTCTGCGGATTCAAGGATCTGTGTGGTATCTCCAGTGACACCATGTAGAAAGGACACCAGCTAGGTCTATATTGTGTATTATTGTGCTCATATTACTGCCAAATGATTTACCCTTTTTGTATAGTATTTATTTATATTCTAAGTATATTATTCTAATTATTCCATTCCCTAAATTAGTATGGACACAGTTGGGATGACACCGTGTGGTTCAATCTCAGCATCAATGGTCGCACGGCCCCACTGGAACATCAGTGTTCCATCGACTCTAGAAGTTGGTTTATGTACTCCGTGGGGAGACGGCACATAGGAACCGCAACCCCAAGATCTGCAGCTAACCAGCCATCCCGGTCATCATGCACTTGCGGCGAGATGGGCGGATATTTAATGGTGGACCAGTGCGTACCCCCACAAGCTACACTACACCACAGCAGTACCATTCGGAATTGAGATCTCCTGCGCAGATGAGCAGTCTTAGACATCTGCGATACCAATTTTGTAAGCTCCCGGACAGCCATCCGGTGGCAAAATAAATTAATTTAAGAACTCCCGTTTCTGAACTTTCACAGAGGAGTTTCCTCTGGATGGGCCTTGTGAGCCCAATGTAATTCTACAGGATGTAGAACTGATGGTGATTCTTGGTGGATAACTCACCAGATCTTCCGGACCATGCTGAAAAGAGGTATCAAACTTCCATGCTGCATGTCGCGTGTGTTAATTAATTTTTAGACTACAGCCTGGTGGGACTCTGCTCAGTGCATCGCAAGAGCTATGTGACGTATCCCACACCATGTACCCAGTTATTGTACATGCATATTTAATTACAACTGTAGCCCTCCTTGTTAATGGGCAACTTTCAAAATACCATCGCCGGATGGAAACTTGCAAAATAAATTAATTTAAGAACTCCCGTACATACAACAAACTGTGTAAATTCATGTATCAGTTATTCTGACTGCCTAGTGGACATCTTTCTCTAGCTGTTCTTCTTTACCATCTTGAGAATGAGCTGCATCAACAATCTGTTTGCGGAAATCTTCCCTGCATTTAGGATCGTGCCATCTCATGCTACTCAACCGTAGCGTATCAATTTCCGTGATTTATGAACTCTTACTGTAACGATGACCAATAGGTACTCAAGTAACTATACTATTGTGCATTTTATTGTTTCCGTAAATGGTACTGATGACTAATAGGTACCTACCCAGTCCTTCAGACCGCATTTTTAATACTTTCTCTTTCATGTATGAGTACTGTATTCTGTGGCTGTAGTAAAAGAAACATCTACAGCTGCAATCAGTCCTTTTTCGCTTTTGCCAACTGTGTCTTGTTCTCAGCCAAAATCCTTAGCTTCCTTAGGTCCATTCTTGACTTGAGTGTACCGAGTCCTGCTTTTTTTAGGCCACCTCGTAACATGCTTAGCAGATTTATGCAATGACGTCCTCTCCTGGCTTTGTATTTGCTGGCGCCGAGTAGGGCGAATTCCAAGGCTCTCTGTGCTGGTGTCTCTTCTGGCATCCTTAGCACATGGTCAAACATGGACCATCTTTGCTGGGCGACTTTTACAGACAGCGGCGACGTATTACACATCTTGTATAGTGCATCATTGGAAATTATGCTGTCTGGCCATCGGTGTCCGGTGATGGTGCGTAGGTGTTTGCGGTGGCAGGCATCGAGTTTGTCTAGAGCCGCCTTTGGAGCTGCCCAGCTGTTACAATTATACAGCATCAAGGATACACAGTTTGCATTATATAAACATAGGCTATTTATCAAGGGCATCTTTGATCTACGAATCCATAGCTTCCAGAAGGACTGGAACGCTATGTTCCCCATGACGCAGTGTGCAGAAATGTCAGCAGTACTGCAAAGCAGTGAGCCCAGGATTTTACTTTTCCTCCATGATTCGCCGCCATGAAGTGGGTCATCATTTTCTATAGTTTCATGCTTTGTCGATAGGTATATGTGGGTGAACTCTGTTTTGGATTCATTCATAAAGAGATTCTCAATTTTTAGTTTGCTTGCAGCTATTTGGAGAAGGTCGTCAAGGGGGTTCTTTTCCTCGTCTATGAAGGCCACATCGTCGGTATATTCCTATATTTCTCTAGCAGCATGGCCAGTATTGACACTGGCGGGGGTTGGTCTTGTGGAACTTTCCCACACATATGTCAATGTGGCAGCAAGGTAGCAGGTGAAAAGCACCGGAGATAGACAATCTCCTTGTGGTGAGCCGATTGATGTCTCAAACTCTACAGAGTTCACTTACTTGACTCGTACTCCAAGCTTGGTTTCTGCAAGCAATATTCTCACTAGTCGTGGCTCATCTTCATTGCAACTGGCCTGCCGTAGTACAACTAGGCTCTTTGAGCGTTTAATTGTGTCGAAGGCTCATGACATGTCAATGGCCATTTTGTGGACGTCCCAGTGTTTGGACATGACTACCGACACAAGCATGCGTTGAGCCCATACAATGTCTGTGCAGATGCGTCCACGTTTGAGGCCACTTTGACATGATCTGATGAAGTAATCGATTCTGTCTCGGATGCGGCATAGAGTAACATTGGATAGGATTTTCCATATGCTGTTGAGAAACACAATGGGTCTCAGATTGGCTGGGGCCCAGGTGGCCTCTTGGGCTTGGGTAGTGCGATAAGGCTGCCTTGGCCTACAGCATCGATGGGAATGTGGTGCATAAAAGCTGAATTGATTAGGTGTGTTATCGGTTTTGAGATAATATCACTTGCATATTTGAATAGTTCATTGCTCATGCCATCAGGTCCAAGATGCACGTCCATTTTTCAGGGCTTTAAGTGCCTTCTCAACTTCTACTGTTTTAATTGGTGTTAGTAATGGCCTGGGGTCTCCTCAGAACGGATGCACGGGTTCATCATCGTTGTCAGTGAACTGTTCCTTGAACCATTCTCGGATCGCCTTGGCTTTTCCGTGGTCAGTCCCGATATCCTTCAGAGTTGTGTACAGTGAGTGGTGGTGTGTAGTCAGTAACTCTCAGGGCTCGGGCTGCCAGAAGCATTTTGTGACAGTCATCCATGGCAGTGATTTCATCTGCTAGGGAATCTGTCTGTTGAATAGCAAGATCTTTTAAGCATTCACTAATGTGGTGCAGAATAATATTGCACTCCCGGCGTAGTTTGGTGCGGTCTTCACTTTGGCCACTTTGATAGTTGTGCAGCCATGTTGCTTTCTGCTCTGCTGACAGCTTTACTACTAGAGGGTTGTCAGTATACCTAGTTTGATTGTTTTTAAGAACACCTATGGTACTGGTAGCGGATGATTCAATAGATTTCAGTAATTTGGTTAGGGCTTCGTTTGAATAGGAGCTGACATCGATGTTAAATATCTGCTCCCCGAGGACTTTTTTGTATGACATTTGAGTGTCAGTGTCGCTGTTGAGTTTGGGTAGGTTGTAGGTGACTGTACCCGCTTGCGTGGTATGGTGTTTATGTATTAGGTAGAGATCGTTCATCTGAAGGCATGTAATGACTAGCTTATGGTCAGAATTGAGGTATGTGCCTCCATACAAACGAGCGTTCCAGAGTAAGGGATTTGCTTCTGTCTTGCATAGTATGAAGTCTATTTGGTTGAAGACAGCTGTTGTAGCCTTAGAATCGCTTAGGGCTTTGCGATCAGTAATGTGTCCAGTCCATGTTGTCCGGTGATGGCATGGGTGTTTGAAAGCCGTATTTGTGACAACTAGGCCATTGGAACTAAGGAATGCCACCAATGCATCTCCATTGCTGTTGCGTGTGCCCTCTCCATAGGATCCCATGCATAAGCCAAGTCCTGAACTTTTATCCGCAATTCCGAGTTTACCCAGCTTGGAGTTGAAATCTCCACACATGAACAGTTGCCATCTCACTGGGATTGTTTTTGCGGAGCTCAGGTCTGCATAGAAGGAATCTAATATTGCTGGATTCGCTTTGGCTTTTTCTGTGGTTGGGCCATATGCATTGACAATCCGACAATTAGTGTTGGTGTGTTTTCACGTATGTATGGCCAGGTCAATGAATGCAATGCGATCACTGATGTATCCAAAACTAATGACATGATCCAAGACCCTTGGTCTGATTACGAAGCGCAAGCCCCGGTATGTGGCCTGGTTTTGCTCCATGAGCACCAGCTTATGACCTGTCTGTAGTTGCTGCTCTGAGTGTTTAGCTACTTTAGTCTCTTGAATGCCTGCAATGTCGATGTTATAGTGTTCACAGTCTGCACCTAAGGTTTGCCTCTTTGATGTTGCACTCAGACTACGTACATTCCACGTAGCTATGGAAATCTCCTGGGAAGATTGCGTCGTTCGAGGATGTCGAGCACAGTTTCTTGTTTGCAGAAGGGTAGACATAATCAGAGTTGCCTCTGTAAGTGGATGTCAGCCCGCAATCCTTGATGACTTAGTTTCTCAACAAAGTTGGTACTTACGGAGGAGACCACTGTGGTGTCATCTTTCCCCCCGTGTAATTCTGTTTCATACCCTACATATTCGCCTTATTTCCATATGCTCTCAACTAACAGCACCGTAAGGTCCTATGACCTGATATATCGTTAGCACTGTATTAGTTAGTTATGTATATGGCAAGTAGCCATCCTAGTTATTATGTTTCGTGTCTATATACAAACTCTAGGATGCAGCATGCTAGGTAATACTATACAGCAACATTATATCCACATCACTATATTCCCCCAGCATCAATTTTACACTGATGTCACTGTTCATGCTCACCATGCTCGAGCCTGACATGTGACTGACTAAACCTGGCTATTTTAGCTCGATAGGATAGGTTTAAAGTAGTTAGGGACAATCTTGCCATAAGAGACACATTGCATACTCCTCTTTTCCGGCTGTAGTGGATATGTAACACCACACACTGGCTAGGTTGTGTAAAATTGGTCAATTACCTTAGGGCCTCTTATTAAGATCAAGTGAGTGTCTCTTTCTGCGCTCCTCCAGCTGCAAGGCTTAATAATTGTCTGGACTCCCAATCGACACGTTGGCAGGATCCAACTCTGGGAAGCTATTGGGGTTTCCGAGCGGTGATAACTAAAGTGTCGATTTACACACACTTCCCCCAGTATCTTCGGCTACCAGTTAGTTTAGATTTCCCCGCCAATATAGGAAGCACTGCGAAAAGAAATTTTATTACATGTTAGACCGGCCTGCAGTGCATCTCTGGGCATTCTGGAACTTAACCCTAGTGACAGGTAACATATTAATTCTGTAACACATGGGTGACGGATGAGACGCATATCTCCATCCAACTCTTTGTAGTGTCTGAGTGAGGTCTTAGAACCCACCACGCTCTCACGGGAAGGTTACTAGCGATGGATATCTGTCTCTTACTTCCCACCATAACTACTATTGTGCTTTCTAAATCGATTTTGTGAACTGTGTCCTGTACTGGTGATGTTATATGTGGTTGCGGGACGATGGTAAACGGATCGTCATGTGATTCAGGAGATATTTCTGGTGTAGCACGGACCGACCGGATGGGTGCGAACTGCTCTGTGTGCACTCCAAGCACAGACCCCCTGAGTAGGATAGTATGCGTGTATAAATCCCTAAAGGAGAGGTTTTGTTAAAATGGCTAAGTCCGTAAAAACGTGTAGCATGCATGCACGCGCGTCAGAACTTGCCTACCAACACCTGTCAGGATTGGGAGAGAATGTCGGCTTATAGTGTACCGGATTGGTACTTGTGATTTTCTCAAATCACATTATTCCCGTCTGTCTTGTACCGACCAGGACCAGAATGAAACAAGGATTACAGAACTTTTTACTTTGTTAAAATCGAACAAGAAATGGCCGAGTTATCATTAAAACTCTCGTTTAAATTATCTTCAAAATATTGCTTTAACGTCGTAATCGTGTGAATGCATTAACTGAATGGGGAATGTGCTGTTCACGTGATAGCTTTGTCACCACTTCGGGCTGCACGCTGATTGGCTACTGCTCGCCCTCTGATTCGCTGGAGCGTCCTGCCTCTGACGTCATGAGTAGTATAAAAGGGACGAAAAAATGAGAATCGAGAGCATCATGGGCGGGAAGCCGATACAGTCAGGAAGACTACTGGACCAGCGCAGTGCAAGACGCGGGACCAACCCCACAGTGGTGCCGTTTTGAATTGAGATTTCTTGCGCCTGTGAGCAGTCTTAAGACTTTTCTGCAATAACAATCTTGGAAGCTCCCAGACGCCATCCAGTGGCAATAAACTAATAAAAGAACTCCCTTTCCGGAACTTTCTCAGAGGAGTTTCCTGCGGATGGGCCTTATGGGCCCGATGTGATTCTATGGGACATAGAGCTGATGGTGATTCTTGGTGGATAACTTGCCGGATCTTCCACGCTGCATGTCGCATGTGTTAATTAACTTTTAGACACCAGTTTGGTGGGACTCTGATCAGTACGCCGCAAGAGCTATGCGACGTATCCTGCACCGTGTACCCAGTCATTGTACATGCATATTTAATTACAACTATAGCCCTCCTTGTTAATGGGCAACGTCTGAACTGGCGTCGCTGGACGGAAACTTTACAACAACTGTTTAAATTATGTATCAGTTATTCTGACTATCTAATGGACATCCTTATTAACCATTCTTCTTCACCGTCATGAGAGTGAGCCGCATCAACAGTCTGCCTGTGGAAATCTTGCATTCAAGATTGTGCCATATCGCACTACTCAACTGTAGCATATCAATTTCCATGATTTATGAACCCCTGTTTAAGACTATATGCTCGGCCTCAACGTGGCGCAGGGGTGTAACCCACTGGATGTGAATCCAGACATTTGGAAGGGCTAAACAGAGCATTATGCACAACGCAAATGAATGACACTTGGAGATCGAATCAACCGAAATGGTGCTCGCCCTGTGAGTCACGCCTCGAAGGATCCCACCCTTAGCTACTGGAGGTCCCATCAACTCATCTTGTGGAGCCAGGGGACGAGGATGGAGAGCTACTGGCCAACCGAAAGAGAAGACCCAACCCAAAGAGAACCCTAGTATCAACATCATGCACTGGAATGCAGAATGGGTTACCAACAAGAAATCAGAGCTCGAACAGTTCCTGTACGAAAACAACACTAATATCTGCTGCATCCAAGAGACACACCTGCAAGAAGGAAAACCATTTAAGATCAGAGGTTACCAGATTTTCTGGTGTGATTGAAGAGGAAGAAAGAAAGGCGGGGTGATCACCTTGGTCCGAAACAGCGTGAACGCCAGCCAGATCAAAACCTTTATGGAAGAGGCAGAATATATCAAGATCAAGGTAACAACCAGCAACTCTGTGATTGACATTGTCAATTATTACTGCCCTAATGACAAGAATCTCTCACTTGACACAATCCAGGTCGCGGACTGCCACTTCCTCATTGCGGGAGACTTTAATAGCCAGTCTCAGAGCTGGGGATACAGAACACTTGATAAACAAGGAGAAGACATTGAAGCATGGCAAGATGAAAAGCACCTTTTAGTTGTCAGCGATCTGACAGATCAGCCTACCTTCTACTCGCACCGATGGCACTCGACAACAACGTCGGACTTGGCATTTTGTACAGAAGACATTCACAGAAACCTCAGTAGAGTGGTCGGATCGCAGTTAGGAGGAAGCGATCACCGCCCAGTCATCCTCTCTCTTTCTGGAAGTATTTCGACAAGTTCACCTCAACATCCAAGGTGGAACTACAAAAAGGTAAATTGGAGTCTGTTCGGCATAATATAGCAGTAGAAGGGAGAAACATCAACAATGCGGTCAAGGAATTTAATTCAAGTATCCTCAAGGCTGCCAATGAAGCGATTCCTCCAGGGTTCAGGAAAAACTACCGCCCCTACTGGACAACAGAACTGCAAGCAGCACATGATAAACTAGACAAGGCCAGAGAAGATACAGAGCGTAATCCCTGTCATGAAAACCACTTCACACTACAAAAAACTAAAGCCAGGTATCTAAAGACCAAGCTGGAGGCCAAAAGAAGAAGCTGGAGGGAAAAGACGGCATGTTTTAATTTAGAGAGAGAGACACCACAAAGCTATGGAGACTAAAGCACTGAATGATGAGGGTGTCGGGGGAGAGAAGATTACTCTTGAAGAAGATGGACAAACACTGTCAGGAAAGATGGCTGCAGATGCCTTTGCGAAGGCATATGCAGAAGAAAGCAACATTTCTATACCACGAATGCGTCAAAAAGAGGTTAGAAAAGGGCAAAAGGAAAGAACAGACACCAACACTCACAACGCAATGAAAGTTGACATTAGTTTAGCAGAACTGAAGAAGTCTATCCGCCAATTGAAGAAGAAGAGATTTCTCAGGTCAGATGGCATTACGAATGAAATGATCCAACACCTTGGTAATGCATCTCTCCGCAAGTTGCTAGACATCTTTAATCTCAGTTGGACCAATGGAGAGGTTCCTCAGTGTTGGAAGGAAGCCAGAATGACTCCTATTCTGAAAAAAGGGAAGAACAAGATGAAAGTGCTGAGCTACCATCCTATCAGTCTTACAAGCTGCATATGCAAGCCCATGGAGCGCATCGTCAACCAGCGGTTGCAGTGGTGCCTGGAGTCGGAGAACATTATTGTTTCAGAGCAGGCTGGCTTCAGAAGATACAGGAGCACAGAAGATCAAACAACACATCTTGCACAGGTCATAGAGGACACTTTTCAAGCCAAGAAGGTGATGCTAGCTGCCTTTATCGATCTGCAGAAGGCATTTGACAAGGTGTGGAAGGATGGCCTCCTCGTGAAGCTCCGGCGCACAGGCAACGGTGGCAACATGTTCCGATGGACCAAGTCATACCTACAAAATCGCAGAGGTATGGTGCTGGTGGATGGACAATCTGGACAGAATGTATTGCTGAGACAAGGGGAGTACAAGGCGGAGTATTATCACCAACTCTGTTCATACTCTTCATTAATGACATTGTAGCAGAGCTGCCCAATGGCATCCAAGCAGCCCTCTATGCAGATGATCTCGTACTCTGGTGCACCGAGGAGTACACAACGACTGCCACGTACAGAATTCAGCTCGCCTTGGACAGAATTACAGCTTGGGCCAATCGCTGGTGTATTACCATCAACAAAGAAAAATCATCAGCCATGCTATTCTCACTGTCCACCAAAACCAAGGTTGGCAATCTGACCCTGGACGGTACCCCACTCGAGTACGAGGACAAGCAGACATACCTGGGAGTCACTTATGACAGAAGATTAACATGGAAGGAGCACATCCAGAACGCAGAGGCAAAGGCCAGAAGAAAGCTAAACATCATGAGGAAGCTGGCAGGAACAAAGTAGGGTGCCAATGAAAGGATCCTCAAGACCATCTACCTAGGTGCCATACGACCACACCTTGAGTGTGGATCCAGCTCATGGATGACAGCAGCTAAATCTCATCAACAGAACCTCTACAGAGTACAAAACCAGGCACTGCGCATCATCACTGGTGGAATGAGATCAACACCAATAGGAATAATGGAAAGACAGCAGGCCCCCCACCCCCCACTTAGTAAAGGAAGGGAATGCAAAGCACTGATCCAAGCTGCAAAGTTCAAATCGTTCAATAACCACTCGATGAAGATCAGGCAAGCACAGCTGTCATCAGGAAGATTTAAAAGATTAAGTTTTGTGAAAGAGACAAAAGCACTTCAAAGGAAACACCAAGAAATGTTGCCAGCACAAATAGAAGACCCAAACCACACCCTTGATCCTCCACCCTGGGAAAACAAACTAGAGAGCATAGCTATTCGTACCACAGTACCTCGTCTCACAACCAAAGAAGAACACAGTGATGTGAGCAAGAAGGCCCTGACCCTAGCCATGCTGGAAGAAATGTACCCTCAGGAGACATGGATAAGGATCTACACAGATGGATCAGCCAAAGATGCAATTAGGAGCGAAGGTGCCGGACTGCACATACAGTATCCAAACGGACAACATGAGTCAGCTGCAATACCGACAGGCAAACACTGCACAAACTACAGAGCTGAAGTCGAAGCACTGGTCCATGCAGCTAATACCATCGGCAGAACAGCAGATCCTATTGCACAATGCACAGATTGTCTTGTTATCTGATGCCCGCTCCGTCCTTTAGGCTATCACCAAAGGTAAGCTGCCACAACTTGAAGAATCACTACAAACCATCAAATGCTTTCGGATAGCATTGCAGTGGATGCCCACACACCGTGGAGTCCAAGGAAATGAGGAAGCAGATAAGATTGCAAAGGTGGGCGCAGAAGAGAATCAGACAGAAAACATGGTTACACATACAGAGATGAAGACTATCATCAAGTCACTCTATAGAACACCTCAATCAGAAGATGCCTACCATCATCTCTCGAGGCCAGAGCAAGTGACCATTTTTCGTCTCATAACTGGACATAACAGACTAAACCAACACATGTACAGGCGGTTCCACCTTACGACATCGCCCGCTTGTCCTTGTGGAGAAGCAGAACAGACCACAGAGCATATACTTCAATGTTGCAGTACGTATCAGCTGCTGAGAGAAGAGATCTGGCCTTTGTCAACCTCTTTTCTTGAAAAGCTGTATGGGCCTGTGGAAGAACTGCAGAAAACCACAGATTTCATCTTGAGAACGGCTCTCCAAGTGTGATACCAGCGATCGAAAAGAAGAAGAAGAAGAAGAAGAAGAAGAAGAAGAAGAAGATGAACTCTTACTGTACTGATGACCAATAGGTACTCAAGTAACAATACTATTGTGCATTTAATTATGTACGCAAATGTTACTGATGACTAATAGGTACCTACCCGGTCTGTCCGCATTTCTATGCTTCCCATTTCATACTGTAAATATTATCTTTATTTCCATGTGCTCTCAACTAACAGCACCGTTAGGTCCAATGACCTGTGATATATCGCTAGCACTGTATTAGTTGTGTATATGGCAAGTAGCCATCCTAGTTATTATGTTTTGTTTCTATATAAAAACTCTAGGACCCAGTACGCTAGGCAATACTATACGGTGCAGTTCGGATCGACCGGTCAGGTGCCGGCCGTACCAGCTAAGCTGGGTATGCGCCGTGCCTGGGTTCATTCCCTGAACACGCCCCCCCCCTGGGTAGAGCTATAAGCGTATATGGGCCTATGGGAGAGATCACGTTGTAAAAACGACTAAGTTCGTTAAAGCGCATAGTGCGCATGCGCATGCTTGATACTATTTTTGACAGAGTGCATATTTCATGACCAAGATAGGATGGCGCTTTTAGTGTACCGAGTAGGTACATTGTATTCCTTTCTAATTACTTGTTCCCGCCGAATCTGGCATCAATCAAGACCAGAATTCGACGGGCTTTCCGAATCTGTAAACCATTTCAAAATCGGTTAAGAAATGGCTGAGTTATCCACGGAAAAATCCTTTTTGATTATCTTCAAAATATTGCCGTGACATCGTAACCACGTTTAAGCAGAAATTCTAGAATGTTCTAGAACATTCGACTGCGTCATTATTAGCTACACGCTGATTGGCTAGTGCTCGACCGATGATTGGTTGAAACCTGCGCCTATGACGTCACGGTTAGTATATAAGGAGATTAAATCCATAACTCGAGAGCATCCTCGGCCAGGGGCCAAATAGGTTGGATCTGTATGCAGCTACTATCAGCAAGACAGGCATTAAGCAGATCACTTCTGTCTCGGGAGGTTTCTCTTCCATAGCCACAGCAGCAATCCAACCCACTGCACTAAAAAGCAATTTTGTATCTCCCGATTGTGCGGGAGCATTTTTGGAACCTTTGAATATTGTCCACGAATACATAAAGAACTAACTTGGAACACAAACTTGCGGTGAGGGCTTTCCCAGCCTTAAAATGTGATTCCACAGATGTAGAGGCAGCGATGTTCTTTGGTGGATGACTCGCTGGATCTGCCGGCCACACCAAAAAGTGGTTATCCAACCTTCCCAGCACTGATGTCGTGCCTTAGGAGCCAGTCTTTATTACCCGTAGGGTGGTATCGCATGGGATCTGTAACCCCAAGACCGGAAGCTAACCAGCGTTCATCACCCGTCGTGCACATGCAGCGTGGCGAGTCAACACCAGACACTTGAACAGCCCGACATTACCCCGTGAGCTACAAGTGGCGCCCGATGTGGGACTCGAAGAACATCATTATTAACGCGCAGCGAACTCACACCAACACCGTATGGTGAGCTTAGTTCTATGCCGTCTCCATTCAGTGATGACTCCCTCGACCAAGAGGTGGCATCATACGATGGATACCCAGCTCAAATACTCACCGACTATGCCAGAAATTCACAAGCAGGATCAACAACTCCGCAATACAACCTGTTTTCGCCAATCAGTGAAGGCACCTTCTGGGATGCCTCACAGGTGGGAACAGAGTTTAGAACTATATCGGATGTCCGCGATAGGCCAACTCCTCAGGGCTGAATCGTGGATGATCACGACAAAGACCCGATTACGGGCACACCTACAATCCTTCAGACTACTATCGTTCACCCATGTCCTCTACGGAAACTGTATGGCAGCGTGACAAACCATATCCTAGACAACATCCCGTGCCGCCCCCATTAAATACATCACTATATTCTAGGGGAACACCATGGCATCATCGGGAGGAATCGGCACCACCTTTTCACCAGTACATCAGTCATGCTACACACCACGACCGTCAGCCGACTGCACCACCACCATATGAGGAATATCATCCCTCACCACGAGAAGAATGTCCGCGTAATCTTCATGATATTCCGCCTCCCGTCCATAAACCAATGGCGGTTTATGGCTCTACAAAGGGGCGGGCTTCACTGGATTGGAGTATGCGCATTCTCGCTCCTCAGTATCGGCATTGACGGGAAACACCAACACCACCACCACCACCACCACCACCACCACCACCACCACCACCACCACCACCACCACCACCACCACCACCACCACCCATACAACGACCAGCATCAGAGTATTCGTCAGTCTCATGGATACCACCACCAACTGGGTTTCAACCACTTCATTCTTCCCGTTGTCTTGGCTGAGTCATTCTCCCTCCCGAATTTAGCGGGGAGAGCGACTGGACCAATTATAAAATACAGTTCGAGATTATAAGGCGAACTAACCACTGGAACAATCAGCAGATGGGTGAATATCTCGCCTCAAGGCTTTCTGGAAAAGCCCTTCAAGTTCTTGCGGATCTCGGAACTGATTATATGCCCACTTACACCCAATTGGAACGAGCACTAACAGAATGATTTGGCGATATGGCTCTCTGAGAAACAAGCCACTTGCAACTTAAAAATCTCCGACGACGTGCAGGAGAAACTCTACCCGAGCTTGCTAGTCGAATCAGGAGACTAGTCACCCGTGCGTACCCTAGCACCAATATAGAAGGCGTAACACATCTCCATTTGCATACTTTCATCGATGCGCTAAGCGGTGAACCCGCTCTGAAAGAAAAACCCTTTCTTGCCGACCATGGGAATTTAGCCCAATTGACGGCCACCATGGTCCGCATAGAAAACTTTCTCGAGCGGGAGAAAAATAACTGACGCCAACTTCACCCTATCAATGAGGTAGACGGTCAAGCTATCGCCACATCGACCAATGCTCCCACCACAGCATCAACACCTAGAGCACAATCACCACCCCAGACCAGTTCCCAGGATTCCAATCAGAACCAAGCGCCTGGAGGAAGGGGGCGTGGCCGCAGAGGAGGCTACAACGGAGCCTCCTGGTGTTGGAACCAGTGGATCAATAACAGTAATAGCAACATGCAGGAACGTATGGACAAGATCAACAAATGGATCTCCGCATTAACAAATTTAGTAACAACACTCAGCACGAACCTCACCACCACCCACCTTAGAACAACGAACACTACCAACACCGCACTGCCACCAAACACATGTTTCGGATGCAGGCAGCCAGGCCACTGGAGGGAACGGTGTCCTAACCGACCTCCTTCAACAATGCCTGCCCCTGACCACAGCACACCGCAACCAGAGAAGACTTTAAACTCTTAAGGGCACCAAATGAAGAGTCACCTCGGTGCCCGTATTCGCTTCTGGCTCAAGTGCGGCTCCCGTACAACAACGTCCGATGGCCAACTATTACCAACCAAATTCAGCTTTTACACATACAGCAAAACGTACGGCCTCACATATGTCGATGCCTACGATGCCTCCCACGTCCACAGCATCGCCATCCCCCTCTATCTCCGCACATAACAAGCCTTCTTTCCTTTGTAAAACGACAGTGGTACAACATCATCTCCCACATCCACAGACAGCAGGGACTCGGGAGAAACAGTTCACGCCGCCTCATGGATTCGTAAATGCTGACATAGACTGGAAGACACACGTCCCTGGCGGCATCACAGTTTTTTTCTGTGTTTCACCAAAGCATCCAATGAAGCATTGCAAGAAATGGCTCGCACAGGTAGAGCTTGTCCGTCATCCCATATGCACCACTGTCTACACCAACACCGCATACCCAGAAACAGCAACATCTCCATCATCATTGCTACCCCCAGCTCTGTCTTTGCCACAGCCCTCACATCAGCGATGACGATGGACTGGCCCCTTCTTCACTCAGCCATCCACCACATTAAAAGAAGCCATTCAGAAACAGATAGATTATATACAGAATGGTTCTGCTCCAACACCATTGTCGCAGACGGCATCATTGGAAACCCTTCCACAGGTACACCACAAAATAATATACAAGTGTGCCTGTCTGTTTAGTGGTGTTTCCACCAGTGCCACCGTTGACACTGGCGCTTCAATCACAGTATTCAACAAGCGCTTATATGAGAGCATTCCACCTCATAAAAAGCCTCCCCTTAAACCTACAAACATTTATTTACAGACGGCTACGGGAGCTGATGTGCCCATAGCCGGTGTAGTTAATCTAGTTATGCAATTACTAGATGTAATTCATACAGCGAGTTGTCATCGCCTCTATTCCAAACGATGCCCTCCTTGGCTCTGATTTTCTCAGTGCCAGCGAAGCCATCATACACTGCAAACAACAGGAACTCAACATACACGGCCGATGGATACCTCTTGGACCGGCATCGTCATTGTAGGACAAGTGCGCGGTAATATTATCAAGTACCGCCACAGTTGAGCCGGGACAAGAGCAAATCTTGTGGGCCACCACACCACAGTTAGGAAGCAACACACACACATCGCCAAGCTGGAACCCGACCCTGATTATATGATCGCCTCGCAATGTGCAAGTCCCCGCATGATCGTAGACATGACTATTAAAGAACACATACCGTTCACGGTACCAAGAGGGATAGGCTCCTCGAGGGGTGCCCTAAACAGGTGGCAGTGGGCCCGTGAGGGTCCGGGGGCATGTGAAATTAAAGGTATAGTGCCGAGGAGATACTGAAAGCCTCCATGTCTGAGGAAGGATGAATTAACATCCTACTCTGGTACCGTCTAGTCGGCATATTGTTTGGGCCACTGAGACTTTTGGTTCATCCTGTCTCGGTAAGTGGACATGCGTGGTAGGAGGCGACAAACCTCACCCAGGGCTAGACTCTGCAGATTTTTTTGGATTTTTTTGCGATCTGCTGGAGGGACCCTGCAGGCAAGGCCAGGGAAAACGGTCAAAGTTTGTATACTGTTGGCAGATAGATGTGGATCAGACCGTCGGTTGGCCATGAGCGTGAGCTCAGATGGTGATCGCTATCCAATGGGGCGCCGGCCGGTCGTCTTAATCATGTCGGTTCATCTGTGTGGTCAAGATGGCTCAATGTACAGTCAGGCCATGGTAAGCGTTCGTATTGCGAGCCATGCCTCCCATGATCAGAGATCATGAAAAGTGATTCTTTGGGATGCGGGAGGGCATCACATGAAAGATTGTGGACTATGTCTCTCAATCATGTTTCTTGTGCATGGCTCTCGATCTCATGTTAGACTAGTGTCCCATGGGTTATGTTCTTCAATCATGTTTTTATGAGCCGGAGTCTCATGTAGGACTAGCCGTCCTAAGCTTTGATTATACTTCTTATAAGACATGGTCCTTAGTCTTGTACACATATGTGGGAATGGCACCTAGCCTAGGCTGCGTTCCTGCGTGAGGAGCTGTGCGACGTCCCGTGACGAAGACAAAGGGTGTACAGTATTAGGTACAATCTTACTAATACTATGTAGTGCCAAATTAAGGTTGTTGGTGCACCGTGGGAGTGAGTGGCTTTTGACGTGCTTGGACCCTTTAATACGATGGATAACGGAAATAAGTACATCCTCGTATTGCAAGACTATTTCACGAAGTGGGTATAAGCATTTGCCTTTGTCGGACGAAGAGGCATCCACCATAGTGGAGGTCTTGGCAAGCAATGTGTTCTGCCGGTTTGGTTGGTATGCCTTATGAGTTACACGCCGATCATGGAAATAATTTTGAGAACCAGCTCATATCAGAGCTCTGCAAATTGTTTCATATAGTCAAAACAAGGGCGACTCCATACCATCCCTACAGTGATGGGATGATAGGGCGATTCAATCAAATTCTCGCGGAGATGCTTACCAAGAAAGCACGCCTTGATTGTAGAGATTGTGATTTATGGCTCCCATATGTGCTCATGGCCTACCGCACTTCAGTACATTCCAGCACGGGTTACACCCTGCTCAGTTAATGTTAGGCCATGAATTAGCCTTACCCCTGGATCTGGCAATGCCCCGGATACCAGGAGAGAAAAATTCACCATCTCTCTATGTTGAACTCTTGCGGCAGCGGAGAGAACAAGCCCATGAGTTAGTGAGAGAAACTTTATCCACTGCACACCCGCGGAAAAAGACATGGCATGACCGGAGAGTGCATGGAGATCCATATGAAGCAGGAAGGATTGTCTGCGTACGCGATTCACGATGGTCTGCAAGCATGCCAAGTAAACTGAGTTACCAGTGAAAAGGCTCCTATGTGGTAGTAGGTAAGACATCGGATGTGACCTACCGTATCCGTGCTTCAGATGGCCTGACCTCAGTCATCCACTTCGATCGACTTAAACCATGTGTCAGTGACGACCCAGCACCAGAGACAGATGTTTCTATGGAAAATTGTATTCCCCCGATTAGTGCAGAGCACCACGGTGCCAGTTCGACCCAACTTCTACCAAGCCAGAATGCGGGTGAACAAGCGGCTAATGCTGACGACGATGACGAGATACATACTCGCCCTCTCCCTCATCAGCATGGGTCTACTCGATCTGGGAAGCCGTATCTGAAGAACTTTTTGTTTGTGTTGTCCAGGGACAAGATGGAAAAGCTGTTCCCCCGATCTCTTCCCATTCCCACCCACTTCATGCTACTCCCATCATAGAGTTACCACAAGTGGAAGCTGAGGATGACCCAAGCCATGATTCCTATGGGGTAGAACATATGATGAATAGCATGGAAGTGAAGAGGCTAGATGAAGCCTTGGCGTGTCTAGAACCACAAAACCGTACAATGAGGTGTACCCGACCATGCCCCGAAATCGCGAAACCACACCCCTCCCCAAGGGACACCCTCTCTGGCAGTCCCACCACCGCCATCACTCCAATTCGCGTCACTCATCTATACACCAAGTTCGGACATCACCGGCCCAGTCCATTTTACACTCCTCTCATCGTCTGCTGACTGTCAATCTTCAGATATGAGAGAGACTGCTGCTACAGAGGAGGGGGCACCCCACACCGCACCGACCAATACCCCCCCCCCCCCCTCCACCCCAACACCCTCCCGCGTTGGGCAGGGAAGCAGCCTGTTCAGCAGACTCTCGGCTCAAATTTTCCCAGTGTCTAAAAACTACGACAGGACACCAACCATTGTGCAACGGGAGATGACTACATCCCCCTGTCCAAAGGCCACCCTCTCCATTAGGTCTGCCATACTCAGCCGTGAACAGTCAGGACATCACACCACAGACAGAACGTCATCACATACAGAATACACTTGCCCTCAAGGCTGGATGCGCCAATTCATCATTGCGCGTACATCACATACATACTTGGTTATACTCAGCATAACAGAGACATTCAACACCAGCAACAACATCGTTTAGCAGCACCTATCAGTATTAATTAATTCCTGGTAGAGACATAAAACCTCCCGCAACAGTTCCACCCGCACCAGATGTGGGAGAAATAATATCTCCCGCAACCCCCACCTCCCGCAATAACAACAGACTCTGCGTTCACCAACGTAAAAAACTGGAATGCTCCTACTTCGCTTTAACATTGGCATCATACAGCTGCCCGGACCTCCCGACAACAACATCATCGTCAACAAACAACAGCCAACAAATCTCCCACACACCCCTTCTTATCTAGTTATGGGAGAACTAATCATATGGATAGAAGGATTGCACGACTGCCATCTACAGTACGCGTCACAAGAGAAACGTTTGTCCAACGCCCCTCCCTCTCCCACGATGTCGTACGGGAACAGCCAAGACTACATTCATCATTTACACATAATAACAGTCGATACTATTAAGAGAGCAAGATGCCCGCATTGTCGTCAGTCATGAGTAGGATTTTGCTACCGAAAAGTTGAATTCTATAATGGATTGATCAAAGTTATGACAGCATCCGACAGGTCATCTGCCCACGGGCTCAGCCATTGCAGAGCGAAATACCACCTAGGTTCGATATCACGCCGCCTCCCCCATTCCCACACCTGGCGGCCATAAAAACGTCACCTTCACCACAGCGCAAAAACCATCCACAGATAACCAGCCACGCATATCAAACTCAAATCACCAACATGTCAGGAACATAGACACTCAGGTTGACTGTATTCACAATCTCCAAACGATGGCATTGTAAATTGTAACACTGTGTGCACCCACTTCCGAATAGTACTGTAATTTAACCATTATTGAGTGGTATTAATGTGTCCGGTCTAGGCAGGGACAGAGCTGTTTAAACCACACATCAAATTACCTACAGCTTTACTGTTATATTTTTGATTAAGAACGCAACTGCTCTACCGTGCTACAAATCATTAGCACACGGGCCGGTAGAGCGGCATAAAAAATCTAGCAGTATAATTACAATTCTCTTCTCTGCGTTCCAGTCCACAACCAACACAGGCTGAGAACTACCTTTTACAGACAAGTACAAGATGCATGTTTAAGAACATGTTTAGGAATCTTGATATGACATATATTTCTATATCTCGCATCTGCAAAGACTACGCCTCAGCAACAGCATTTCTCCCATCAGCATAAACAGCACATATGTTTCTGATCAACCACGTATTTCCAAGGGCCACGTGACTTTTACTGCTATTTCCAGTAAATTGGATCAAAAGCTTTAAACAAAAGAGCCACCCAAATACGCGAATATCACAGCGTGATGGAGGAGTGGCGAGGGTGAGTCAGGGTAAATACCGCTGACGTCACCAGGCTCCCACACATCCCATCGGACGCTCCAGCCTAAAATTAAAACAGGAAAGTTTATAAGCATCCAATCTGTAAAACCGCATCATGCTAATTAAAAGGTGATGCTCCTCAGGAATAAGTAGTACGCTGTTTTTATGTTGATCGGAGAATTTTGATTGCGCTATGGTAAGACTAAGTTAATGAACCTCTTATAATTAAAAGTACTCCTTTTATACAGGAGGAATTAATCCTGTGACGATCAGAATGGGAAAGAGAAAAACTTGCCATATAGGGCTGACCGAATCACCTTCAAAACTTCCATGTGTGGTCATCCGCTGTCTATGACGTCACTAAATAGTATAAAAGGAGGAAGTGCGCTCTGAAACTTCGTCTTCCCGTCAAAACTCGACACCAGGGAAGAACAAATAGCATTAGGCTTCTTTCGTGTCGAAAACTAAATTCTGCTGTTTCTTTATTATTAATTCATTATTACAATACTTGGCCTGGAAAGTTAAAAATGAAGAGATAGGGTTTTAGGTTTTAATTAGGTTCCCGCAACCAACTACCATGCGGAAACGAGATGTCACTCCTCGAAGATTTAGCATTGTCGGATTCATCTGAAGAAGAATTGGTACCAGTTTCGAAAAGATTCCCGTGCAGCTCATTATTAGCTATCAGAGAACCCTGTACCAGAACTTTTACAAGAAATTCCGACCGCACTCTTCATGTTAACAAGGATCATCCCCTTCAGACAGCCTTCTGTGTAACGTGTCAATATCTCTATGCCGCTATCCGCTACGGAGTGACCCATATGCTCCGTCATAAGCACTGTGTGTTAGAAGTGACACCAATCCCTGGGGAAGAAAGCGAGGATCGTGCCGCTTTAGCCACATGTTTTGAATCTGTTTCCAGTTAAAGTTCTTCAGACCGAGAAGATGGCCCGCATGAAGAATACTACCCGCAGACAACCCGTTAGTCAGCGTCCTACCGCGGCTACTTTAGCTAATGTACCAGCAACCAGACGTGAAATTCTACCCTCAGTCACGTCAGGGAGCGCTATGCTACCTCTAGTCACCACATCCACAATGGTCCTGAAGCAGAGAAAAAAGCGCAAATCCTCCGCAGAATCCAGTCTTGCAGCACCCGCTTCCATAACCAGCAACAAAACCATAACCACTACACCCGCACCCATATTGTCTGGAGCAATCGTGTCCAGTCAGCCTATATCGGTAGTTATCACGCCGCCTATGGAGATGGAGATTCCAAGCTACCCACAGTCACCATCTCCTCCTGACCTGACCATAGATGAGGGATCGGGACCATCGCAGCCTACATCTATTAGCATCACTCTGACCCATGTCATCCAGCATCCGCATCCCAGTCTTTCTGATCCAGCAATCAGGAAGGGGACTACACCTGAACGACCATATGCGGGAAAGAGATGTATCGCTCACACGCAGGACATCCAGCCTGTGCCCAATGTCACCGCGAATCGCCTTTTGAAGTACGCCAAGTCTCAGAGGATGTCATCACCTGCCACATCCGCTCCCGCATCCACTCCCGCATCACTGCCTCGGCCTACAATACGACTCACCGCCATCAACACGACACTGACCGCAGCATCAGCCACCTCAACACCAACCAGCACTACCGCCACCGTACGAACAAACATTCTAGCGTCAGCAGTAACTGTGAGAGCCATTCCGCCTTGCAACCACATGAAACATTACAGGGCATGGTTTACATTTCATGGAAGCATTGTTAGGCCATATCTCCTATCGTTATGGTGGGGGTAAGAGAGATGGATGCACACCGTGAATGGCCTTCCCGTAAGGGCGTGGCAGATCTCAATATCATGTCCAGACATTTAAACGGAATTCAGTGAGCATACGTATCTCGCCCGTCACCGGGTCCTATGCAACTAACCGCTTAACATGTTGTTAGGTTTATACACAAGTTGCCAGTTTTGCACTGCGGTGCAGGAGGATTGTCAGTAAATATAATAATAATTAATACATATGTTTTCGCAGTGCTTTCCTACATTGGCTTAAAGTACTATCTACTAAGTATCCGAAGATACACGGGAATGTGTATGTGATACCGCACGGTAGCCATCAATGCTTGGAAACCCCAATAGTTTCCCAGAGTCGGATCAGCCCATGGTGCGGAGAGGAAAGTCCAAACAGTTAAGAAGCCACAAGGCTAAGAGGAATATGAAGAGACAAAATCTTGGAGTTATGAGTCTTACCAGAGTGTGCGGCTAGAGTATCGCACTGCTGGAAGAGAGGAATATATTACAGTATGTAATGAAGAAAGTGTCTCTAATCATTTTGAACCTATCCTATTGAGCTGAATAGAAAAGGTTTAGTCGGTCGCATGCCGGGCTAAACAGAGTTATAGCACAGACAGCGACCTCAGTGAAAAATTGTTGGTGGCGGGAGAAAATGCTGCATATATAAATGTTGCTGTATAGTGTATCCTACGTGCACTGCATTTCTATATTTTCTATACTTAAGCAAAACAATTTAGCGGATGGCCACTGGCCATATACATACGTAATCTAACCAGAACAAACAATACGGTGGCAATGATTAAGATATATATATATATATATATAGTAATACAGGTTGACGAACCTATTATAGTGCGGTTAGCAACACATTGAGGAAAATGAAAATAACTATTTAACAAATACAGAAATTATAACTATTGGTTCTAAGACCGTTATGGTTCCTTTTAGACATCGGAACCGTTAGTACGGATACGAGATAATTAACAAAACCTATATAGAGAAATAATTAAACGGTGAAGTATAGTTACTTGAATACTTGGTAGTCATTCCCAAGTTAGGCTACCGTGTCACTGAAATTGACACGTAGATCTGTAGTCGACGTGAGATGATGTGCTCTCCAGAAGCTGGAAAGTTCCCGCAGGGTGGGTCCCGCAAGCAGTTTTCCGCAAACAAGAGTTCCGCAATAACACTCATGGCGGGAGTACATTGCGTAGTGCTGTAGGCCTAATAGAATGTCTAACGAGCAGTCAGTAAAAGATACGATAGTACTATGTAGTGAAGAAAGTTCCCATACACCGATGGCACGGATGGAAGGTGTAAACAACCCGTCACAAGTGGGGTTGTCAGAGGCAAATGAAGATACAAAACAAAGCTTCACGGTGCTCGATACGTCAACGAGCACTGAAGATGCACCGGGCAGAGTTTGCTTGCTGCGGTCGAAAGTCGAAAGAACTTACACTATTGGTGCGGCGGCATTTGAAATACCACCTTTAGGCGTGGCTGGCAGATCGGGCGAGTCATCCATCAAAGAACATCCTGCCTCTACATCTGTAGACTCACATATACAGGCCGCAAAGGCCTCACCACAAGTTTGTGTTCCGAATGTAGATGTAGTATTCGTGAATGGTTATCGAAGGTTCCAAATTACTCCCGCAGAAGGGGAGTTACAAAATTGTGTTAGTGCGTTGGGTTGGAAACTGCACGCTATGGGACAAAAACCCAACACATAGCGAAGAAAGACGCGTGTTGCGCTTGATAATAGTTGGTACAGCTCCAACCTGTTCGGCCCCTGGCCAAAGATGCTCTCGATCACTGAATCGCTTCTCCTTTTGTACTCTCCATGACGTCACAGGCGCAGGCTTCATCCAATCATCGTTCGAGCAACAGCCAATCAGCGCACAGCTAATAATAGCGTCGTCGAACGTTCTAGAACATTCTAGAAGCTTTTCGTCCACGTGGTTATGACGTCAACGCAATATTTTGAAGGTAATCAAGAAGAGTTTTCCTGGATAACTCAGCCATCTCTCAACCGATTTTGAAATGGTTTACAGATTTAGAAAGACCGCCGAATTCTGGTCTTGATTAATAAGAATTACAGAGTACCAGCTCGGTACACTATAAGCGCCATCCTATCTAGGTCACAACGACGCGCTCCATAGAAACAGCGTCCTGCCGCACGCATGTGCATAATGCGTTCTAACGAACTTAGTCGTTTTTCGACACGCTCTCTCTCCCATAGGCCTATATATGCTTATAGCTCTACCCAGAGGGGCGTGTTCAGGAAACGAATCCTAGACAGGCAGCACGTACCCAGCTTAGCTGGTACGGCCGGTACCCGACTGGTCGATCCGAACTACACCAACCCCTCCTAGTTTGACATCCATGGCAAACGATCGCGCATGGCGGATCAACGTACAGACATACGCTAGGCAGGAATCATAGACTTCCCGGGTAGGTGCGTGGCCGGAGAGGAGTAGTGACGCATAGAGGTGTATTCAAGAGACATAGCACATAGGGGTGCCAAGAGGAGGTGAGGCATACTTTTAGTTTTTTAATTTTTGACCTGGAATTACTTTTCCAGGCCTTTCTTTCTTGTGTTATTTTATTATTAATATTACGGTGCGTGCTATAACTTTATTTTGTATATGATTCTAAACAACAGCTCGCATGGGTGTTCCCGTTAGTGCGGATAATCATAATCTCCGCAAAGAACACTCAAGCTCCAACGTACCACAATTTAAGTTTATAAATATATATAAAATTATAATACCAAAAAGACAAGGTATATAAATATTACCTATGTAACATACCCTTATGAGTATGTTTTTATTAATCACACCGAATTACTTGCGTACCCCGGGTAAATAAAGGGGCATGCACCACATATCACCAAGTATTATTACTATATATCTATCTAAAATATGTATTTGTGGCCCGGCCTTGTGGGTCCGCAACGGCCAGCTCTCGCTGACCCCATATCCGTCCTGACATCTAAGACAGGAAGAAAATTAATAAGATATATAATAATAACTTAAAACTGGTTTATCAGGCAGCCTCAGCGCGGCGTTATTGCACTGTGGGAGGTTGTATTCTTTATGTCGCACACGACGTCCTTACAACTTTAGAGCATGCAGTGCTCATTTTGTATGAGACACAACCGGACACTTAAAGTGTGCGGCTGTGTAGGATAACCGTAGTCATCCTAGGGAAGGGATTCAATTGATCTAACATATATAATAAGAAGAAAAGTATGTCAAAAATAAAGTAATAATTAACACATTTCCATGAATCGCCTATTAACATTTCTGCTGAATTACACATGATTACAACTCAGCAGCGAAATTTCCCCATCGAGTCTGGGTCCTGCGACTAACGGTGATAGGTCGCGATGAATGCACTGTCATTGCTGAAATGCTCTCATCATTATTATTATTGGCACTGTCCGAAACATCCAAAGTGATGGTGGCGGAAATATGGGCCTCCATGATGTCCCTCACAGTTACCGCTGGTTCCAGGATGTCCGTCCGTGTAGCAGCGGCGGTACTAGTAGTTGCCAATGTTGCTGATGCGGTGGTGACGGGAGCTGACGTGATGATGTCAGTTGTAACTGGCGTGGTGGTGGCTGCAGTTGTCTTTGTGATGGCAGTGATGTTAGGTATGGGATAAATGTCCTGTGTATGCACGATTCGTTTCTTTCCCGCGTATGGACGTTCTGGCGTGGTTCCCTCCCTGACTGCTGGGTCAGAAAGGCGAGGAGGCAGATGCTGAATAACACGGGTCGGAGTTCCGCTGATTGTCACAGGCTGCGATGGTCCCGGTCCTTCGTCTATGGTAAGTTCAGGTGGAGATGGAGACTGCGGATAGTTAGAAATGTCTATCTCCGCAGGTGTCGTAGTCACCACTGAGATTGGTTGACTGGATACTACGGTCTGTGATTCTACGGCGGCGGGAGTGGTAACCGTAGCTGACTGGCTAGTAACTGTTGCGGGAGCTGTCGCACTGGATTTTACGGGAGAGTTCTGCTTCCTACTTTGCTTCAGGACTGGCGTGAATGAAGTGATAGGTACCGGCATAACATTTTCAGATGCGACTGTGGGCAGAATTGCATGTCTGACTATCGGTAGGTTACTTGCTGTAGCCGCGGGAAGACGATGTCCAACCGGATATCTACGCATGGTGTTTTCGTGCAGGCCATTTTCTCGGTCGGTAGAACCTTGACCGGGAGTCGAGATTCGAATTGTGTGGCTAGAATGGCACGATCCTCATTCTCTTCCTCAGGAACTAATGTCACTTCCAACACACGATGATGATGCCGAAGCGCATGAGTGATCCCGTAGCAAGTAGCAGTGTAGAGGTACTGGCACGTCACACAAAAGGCTGATTGAAAGAGATGATCCTTATTAATATGAAGGGTGCGGTCGGATTTCCTAGTGAAAGTTCTGGTACATGTCTCTCCGCTAGTCAACAATGAGTTACATGGGAACTGCTTCGGAACTGGCACCGATTCTTCTTCTTCGGAGGAATCCGACAATGCGAGATCTTCAAGAAGTGTCATCTCACTCCCGCATGGTAGTTAGTTGCGAGAACTTTATTCAAAACCTAATGCCCTATCTCTTCATGGTTTATAACTTTTCAGGCCAAATATAATAATAAAATAACAAAAATAAGAAAAACAGCAGAATTTAGTTTGCGACACGAAAGAAACCTAATGCTATGTTCTTCCCTGGTGTCGAGTTTTGATGTGAAGACAAAGTTTCAGAGTGTGCATCCTCCTTTTATACTATTTGGTGACGTCACAGGCGGCGGATGACCACACGTAAAAAGTTTTATAGGTGATTCAGTCATTCTTATGTGAATATTTCCTTGCTTTTCGCCTGGACGTCTTAGGAGTAATTCCTCCCATATGAGGGGAATAGTTGGAACTATAGGAAGAATGGCTCGTTAAACTTGTCTTTAATTCACACATTTAACAGCCTCCGATCAACATAGAAATGTGGTACTACTTTGTCCTTGCGGTGCCTCACCTTTTAATTAGCATGAGGCGGTTTTCTAGGTTGGATGCTTATAAACTTGCCTATTCAAATTTTAGGCTGGAGCGCCTGATGGGGTGCATGGGAGCCAGGTGATGTCAGCGGTAATCTCCCGGACTCACCCGTGCCACTGCTCCATCATGCTGTGGTAGTTGCGTTGTTGGGTGGCTCTTTTGTTTAAACCGTTTGATCCAATTCACTGGAAATAGTTGTAAATGTCACGTGGCTCTAAAAAGTACGTGGTTGAACAGAACCGTGTATGCTGTCTATGGCGACGGCCAAAATGCTGGGATGTAGTCTGTTGCAGAGGCAAGAGATAAAAATATATATGTTACATCAAGATCTGTATAATGTCCCGTATTTGCGCGAGTTCTTTAACATGCGTCTTGGTAAGTGTCTGTAATAGGTAGTTCTCAGTCCATGTTGATTATAGACTGGAACACACGGGAGAATTTTTGAAATTCTCTCTGTGATTTTACTGCAGGATTTTTGATGCCGCTTTACCAGCCCGTGCGCTAATGATTTGTAGCACGGTAGAGCAGTTGTGCTCTTAATAAAAAATTTAACAGTAAAGTTGCAAGTAATTTTTATGAGTGGTTTAAACAGTTCTATTCATGCGGTAGATCAATGTTACTGATCCCGTTAAGATAGCTGTGTTTTCCGAGCGGGAGGGCTGGCCAAGCATTCTCCTCGATGGGTAGAACTAGCTCCGTCCCAGCTTAGACCAAACATATCTGTACCATTTTTAGTAATGGCTAAATTACAGTACAACTCGCAAACATGTGTGCCACAATTTTTGCGATTACAATGCCGTCGTTCGGAGATTGTGAATACAGTCAACCTGAGTGTCTGTGTTTCTGTCATGTTGGTGATTTGAATCTGTTATGCATGACTGGTTCCCTGCGGATGGTACTTGTGCTGTGGTGAGGATGACGCACTTATGGCCACCGGGTGTGGGAGATAGGAGGTAGAGGTGGCGTGAATGTCAACTTTATCGAACCTTGAGGGTATTTCACTGTGTAATGGCCGAGCCCGTGGGCGGGACAGAGTTATTTTAGAGCGAAGATGACCTGTTGAATATTGTCGTAATGTTGATCAAACCATTGTCGAATTCAACTTTTCGGTAGCAAAATCCTACTCGTGACTGACGACAATGCGGGCATCTTGCTCTCTTAATAATATTGACTGTTAATACGTGTAGATGACGTGTGTAGTTTAGCTGTTTCCGTACGACGTCGGGAAAAAGGGGTAGGGAAGGAAGCTGGACAAGTGTCTCTCCCATCACACGTACTGTAGATGGCTGTGGTGCATTCCTGATATCCATATGATCAGTTCTCCCGTAACTGGATAAAAAGGTGTGTGCGGGAGATTTGTTGGCTGCTGTCTGTTGATGATATTGCTGTTGTCGGGATGTCCGGGCTGCTGTATGATGCTAATGTTATAGGCGAAGTGGGCGCATTCCAGTTTTCCACACTGGTGAATGCCAAGTCTGTTGTTATTTACGGGAGATGTAGTCTGCGGGAGGTATTGCTCCTCCTGCAGTTCTGTGTGGGAGGAATTTGTTGCGGGAATTTTTATGTCTCTACCGGTAATTAATTAAGACCGGTAGGTGCTCCTAAATGCTGTTGATGCCAATGTTGAATGTCTCCGTTATGCTGAGTATAACTGAGCAAGTATGTGATGTAGGCGCAATGAGGAATTGACGTATCCAGTCCTGAAGGCAGGTGTGTTCTTTGTAAGTGTTGACGTTCTGTCTGTTGTGTGATGTTTTTACAGCTCACGGGGGAGTATGGTAGGCCTATTAGATGGGCCGGCCTTTGGATAGGGGATGTGGTCATCTCGCGTTACATGATGGTTGGTATCTTGTCGTAGTTTTTAGACACCAGGAAAATTCGAGCCAAGAGTCTGCTGAACAGGCTGCTTCCCTACCTACCGCAGGGGGTAATGTTTGTTGGTGTGGTGCAGGATGCCACCTCCTCTGTTACAGCAGTCTCTCTCATACCTGAAGATTGACGGTCAACAGATGACGAGTGGAGTGTGAACTGGACTGGGCTGGTGATGTCCGAACTTGGTGTGTAGATAAGTGATGCGAATTGGAGTGATGACGGTGGTGGGACTATTGGAGAGGGTGTCACTTGGGGCGGATTGTGGTTTCACGATTTCGGGAATTGGTCGGGTACACCTTGTTGTATGGTTCTGCGGTTCTAGACACGCCAAGGCTTCATCAAGCCTCATCACTTCCATGCT
This sequence comes from Chaetoderma sp. LZ-2023a, assembly GCA_034401795.1. NCBI lineage: Eukaryota > Metazoa > Mollusca > Caudofoveata > Chaetodermatida > Chaetodermatidae > Chaetoderma > Chaetoderma sp. LZ-2023a. The sequence goes on from CM067369.1 coordinate 143,654,191, forward strand.
ATTCATCACATGTTCCACCCCACAGGAAGCATGGCTCGGGTCAGTCTCAGCTTCCGCTTGTGGTAACTCTATGATGGGGGGGGGGGGGGGCATAGCATGAAGTGGGTGGGAGTGGGAAGAGATCGGAGGAACAACTTTTCCATCTGGTCGCTTGGACAAAACAAACACAAAATTCTTCAGATACGACTTCCCAGATCTAGTAGACCCACGCTGAGGAGGGAGAGGGCGAGTACATATCCCGTCATCGTCGTCAGCGTTAGCCGCTTGTTCATCCACGTTCTGGCTTGGTAGAACTTAGGGTGAACTGGCACCGCAGTGCTCTGCGCTAACCATGGGAATACTAATTTCCATAGAAATATCTGTCTGGGTACCGGTGTCATGAGAAACGCCCAGTCCGAGCTCTGATGATGGGTTGTCACTGACACAAGGTTTAAGTCGATCGAAGTGGATGACGGAGGTCAGGCCATCTGAAGCACGGATGCAGCAGGTCACATCCGATGTCTTACCTACTACCACATAGGGGCCTTTCCACTGGTAACTCAGTTTACTTGGCACGTTTGCAGACCGTCATGAATCGTGTACCCAAACCATTCTTCCTGCTTCATATGGATCTCCACCCACTTTCCGATCGTGCCATGTCTTTTGCTACCGGTGTGCAGTGGATAGTGTTTCTCTCACTAGCTCATGGGCTTCTTCTCTCCTTTGCCGCAAGAGTTCGACATGGAGAGATGGTGAATTTCTCTCCTCTGGTATCCATGGCATTGCCAGGTCAAGGGGTAAGGCTAATTCAAGGCCTAACATTAGCCGAGCAGGGGTGTAGCCCGTGCTGGAATGTTCCGAAGTGCGGTAAGCCATTAGCACATACGGGAGCCTTAGATTTAAATCTCTACAATCAAGGTGTGTTTCCTTGGTAAGCATCTCCGCGAGAGTTCTGTTGAATCTCTCTACCATCCCGTCGCTCCGGGGGTGGTACAGAGTTGTCCTTGTTTTGACGATATGGAGCAGAGCTCTGATATGAGCCGGCTCTCAAAATTACTTTCTTGATCGAAGTGCAGTTCATAAGCCATACCAAAGCGGCAGAACACATTGCTGGCCACGACCTCCATTACAGTGGATGCCTCTTCGTCCGGCAAAGCAAATGCTTCTACCCACTTCGTAAAATAATCTTGTAATACGAAGATATATTTATTTCCGTCATCCGTCGTATTCAAGGGTCCGAGCACGTCGATAGCCACTCGCTCCCATGGTGCACCAACAATCTTAATTTGACATGGTGCGATATGGTGTTGTCCAACAGCGAGTTTTTGGCATGGAATACATTTGGCAACCCATGCCTTGACACTATCGCGAATCCCGATCCAGTGGAATCTCAATTTGATACGGGCAATGGTTCTCTCCATGGCCAGATGTCCGGCGTTATTGTTTTAGTTGTTGGAGTATAAGCTCTCGATAACTTTCCGGAACCACCAAACAGTCATTAATGTACAGAACATTATTTATTAGTTGACATTGTTCGAACCGTTGGTAATAATATTTAGCCATGGGAGACAAAGGTGTCACCGATTCCTTAGGAGGACGTACCCCTCCTGAATCCCCGCGTATATATTTCGTGTCTTCACATCTGTTGTTTGGTGGTGTGCGATTTTCTCCAGATTCCACTCTGCACACCTCAATTCGGGGAACTCCGGAGATGGCTGTGTTGACTGTGTCACGGTGTCAGCCTCTTCGTGTTCAGCATCTGCGCCGATTCTACTAAGGGCGTCGGCATTTCCATGCAATTTGCGGGGACGCTGAACAACGTTAAAGTTATAGGCCTGCAGGGATTCCTGCCATCTCGCTACCTGGCCCTCCGGATTTTTTAAGTTCCTGAGCCACCGTAGTGAGGCATGGTCTGTACGGAGTGTAAAAGGGTGCCCGCACAGGAAGTGTTTATAATACTTGACAAAATGGATCGCCGCCAATAATTCTCTCTTGGTGGTTTCGTATCTTTTCTCCGGTTTATTCAGAGTATGCGAACCATAACCCAATACCTGCTCTGTTCCTTCTTCGGTGACCTGAGATAGAACTGCGCCGATAGCAAAAGCTGACGCATCAGTGTCTAAGATGAAATCGAGGTTTGGATTAGGGTGAGCAAGAATCGGGGCGGTCGTCAAGAGTTCCTTCAGCGCCTTGAAGGAGCCTTCACACTCACTCGCCCACTCAAAGGATCGATCTTTCTCGGTGATCTGGTAGAGAGGTGAAGCAATCTCACTGAAATGTCGGATATAACGGGGATAGTACTGGCATAGGCCAAGAAAACTCCGTGTCTCCTTAACTGAAGAGGGTCGTGGCCACTCTGCCACTGCCTTAGTTTTTTTTATGGCTGTGTAGCCACTCCATCACCGGATATTACGTGTTCCAAGAACTCGACACTCTGTCTGAAGAGATGACATTTCTTTGGTTTGAGTTTCAAATTAGCCATGCGGATGCTAAATAGTATTAGGGGCTAATTTCCTAATACTATACACCCTTTGGCCTTTCCCGGTGAGGTTTGTCTTCATCACGGGACGTCGCACAGCTCCTCATGCAGGAACGCAGCCTAGGCTAGGTGCCATTCCCGCATATGCATATGAGATTAAGGACCATGCCTATAAGAAGTTATAATCACGGGGTAGGACAGCTAGTCTTACTGAGACTCCAGCTCATTGAAACATGATTGAAAACAAAGTCCACGGGGCACTAGAACATGAGATCGAGAACCATGCCCAAGAAACATGATTGAGGAACATCGTCCACGATCCTTCATGTGATGCTCCTCTCACGCATATACCCTCCCGCTTCCCAAAAGAATCACTTTTCATCACCTCTGATCATGGGAGTCATGGCTCGCAATACGAACGCTTGCCATGGCCTGACTGTACATTGAGCCATCTTGATCACACAGATGAACTGACATGATTAAGATGACTGGCCAGCGACCCAGTCGATAGCGATCACCATCTGAGCTCACGCTCAGGGGCAACCAATGGTCTGATCCGTATTTATCTGCCAACAGTATACAAACTTTGACTGTTTTCCCTGGCTTTGCCTGCAGAGCACCTCCGACAACCCCACGGAATTGCAGAGACTTGTGCCCTGGGTGTGGACTGTCATCCACATACCACATATGTCCACTTGCTGAGACAGGATGAACCAAAAATCTCAGTAGCCCGAACATTACGCCGACTAGACAGTACCACAGTAGGATGTTAATTCATCCTTCGTTAGACATTGAAGCCTTCAGTATCTCCTCAGCAATATAGCTATGATTTGTTGTGTCTCCGGACACTTGCGAGTCCATTGCCGCCTGTTCAAGACACCCCTTCGAGGAGCCTATCCATTACTGGTATCTTGATAACACGGTGTCTAAATTGACTAAGGTTTGCTCAAACGTAGGTCCGAAGACTATGACGACATCGATGTACCAGAGACAGATTTCCCAATGTAGGGTAGTTAATACCTGCTCAATGAGTCGTTCAAAAGTTCCGGGAGAGTTGCACAAGCTGTAGGGTATTTTTGCGGAATTGGAAAAGATCGTCTCTACAAACGAATGCCGTCTTTTCCATATCAGCTTCATTCATGGCTACTTGCCAGTAACCGCTAGCTAAATCAAGGGTACAAAACCACTTGGCTCCGGACAAAGAATCCAAGGCCTGATCTATCCGTGGTAACGGATAAGCATCTTTAATGCTAAGATCATTAAGGCGACGGTAGTCGATTCAAAACCGCAAGGTCCCGTCCTTTTTGCCTGGTAGCACTATAAGGCTAGCCCATGGAGAAGCTGAGGGTTCGAAATACCCGTTCGCAACATGTCATTTATTTGTTGGTGTGCGTCTGATTCTTTGTGAACGGGAAGACGTCGTACCAGTTGTCGTACGGGGAGATTATTGCCCGTATCGATGGAGTGTCATACGAGATGAGTCTCTCCGAGATCCATATCTCTGGAGGAAAAACTACCACGATATTATGTAATAATTTCCGAATTTCGCTTTTTTGTGATTGCAGTAATCCAACAGTGGCATGTAGATATAAATCATGTAGATGTTCGGGTAAATCATCAGTCAGCGGTGGTGTCGTATCAGAAAGTGCAGGTGTTTCCAGTGAAATTATGTCCACTAAATGGCCGCAGCTTACTCCGGGTTCCAGAGTGATAGGACCTGCGGTACCATTGAACACTCGAAAGGGTATTTTCCCTTTATCCATAGTGTCTACTATTATCCGGGGACTTGCGCATTGTGAGGCGATCATGTAATCAGGGTCGGGTTCCAGCACGGCGATGTGTGTGTTGCTGCTTAACTGTGGTGCGTTGGCCCATACGATCCATTCCTGTCCCGGCTCAACCGTGGCAGTACTTGAAAGTATTACTGCACACGTATCGTATAATGATGATGCGGGTCCAAGAGGTATTCAAGAGGCCGTGTATGTCGAGCTCCTGTTGTCTGCAGGGTATGATGGCTTCGCTGGCACTGAGAAAATCAGAGCCAAGTAGGGCGTCGTTATGAATGGAGGCGATGGCAACTCTCTGAATGAATTGCATTTCCTCTATCTGTGTAACTAAATTAACTACATCGGCCATGGGTACATCTGCTCCCGTAGCCGTCTGTACAAGCACTGGTTAAAAACTGTAATAGAAGCTCCGGTGTCAACGGTGGCGCTTGTAGAAACGCCACCAAACAGACAGGCACATTTGTAGATTACTTTACGATGAACCTGCAGAAGAGTTTCCAATGATGCTGTCCGCAATAATGGTGGGGGAGCAGCATCACTCTGTATATATTCTGACTGTCTCCGTATTGCTTCTTGCAATGTTGCAGGTGGCTGAGTGAGGAATGGGCCAGCTCGTCGTCTCTGATGTAGGTTTCGGTGAAGACGGAGCTGGGGGTAGCAATGGTGGTGGCGTTGTTGTTTTATCTGTGTGAGCAGTATTAGTATAGACAGTGGCGCGTACAGGATGACAAATAAGTTCTACATGTGCAAGCCATTTCTGACAATGCTTCATAGGACGTTTTGTCGAAGCACAAAAGAAGCATTGTGGTTTGCATGGACGTGCGTTCTTCCGTCCATGTCGCTGCTTGTGAATCCATGAGGCGGAAAGAGTCGGCTCTCCCGAATCGCTACTGTCTGTGAATGCGGAAGATGGTGCTGATTAGGGTGGTGTTCTGCATACCACCAGGGGGCACCGAGAATCTGGTGTCTTGGTGGCAGGACGTGGTGCTTTCAGAAACGTGGTTTCAGCGGAGGTACTACAACCTACTACTACCGTTTTACAAAGAAAAGAAGGATTGTTGTGTACGGAAAAAGAGGGTGCTGTCCTTGCTGCGGATGGGGGAGGCAACGTAGGCACGGACATATTGGAAGCTGTGTATGTTGGTGTTGGTGTGAAAGTGAACGTTGTTGCGTGAAAGCTACAGTTGAGCAGGGAGAAGGATACGGGCACCGAAGTGGCTCTGTGTAATTCGGTACCCTTAGGAGTTTGACTGTTTCTCTGGTTGCAGTGTGCTGCGGTCTGGAGCAGGCATTGTGGAGGGAGGTCGGTTAGGACACCGCTCCCTCCAATGTCCTGGCTGACTGCATCCGAAACAGATGTTTGGTGGCGGTGCAGTGCTGGTAGTGTTTGTTGTCCTAAACTGTGTGGTAGCGAGGTTTGTGCTGAGTGTGGTGACTAAGTTGGTGAGTGCGGAGATCGGCTTGTTGATCTCTTCTATCCGCTCTCTCATGTTGCCTTTGTTGTTTAGCTGGTTTCCGCGCCCTGTGGCTCCACTGTACCCACCTCTGCGGGCACAGCCCCTTCCTCCAGGCGCTTGATTCGGACTGGTCTTCTGCGTATCTGATACTGGTGGTGGTGTCTGCGTGGTGGGTGTTGCTGATCTTGGGGGAACACTGGCGGGCGAGGCGACAGCTGCACCGTCTATCTCATTGATAGGATGGAGTTGGCGTCGGTTAAGTTTTTCCCGCTCCAGGAAGTTCTCGATATGGACCGCGGTTGCCGTTAATTGGGCCAAACTCCCGTGGTCGCCAAGAAATAAATTTTCATTTAGAGCAGGTTCACCGCTTAATGCATCGATGAACGTATCAAGATGCAAGTGGAGTACGCCATCCACATTGGTGCTCGGATATGCGCGGGTAACTAGCCTTCTGATTCAGCTAGCTAACTCGGGAAGAGTTTCTCATGCACGTCATCGTAAATTCTTGAGTTGAAGACGACTGGTTTCCCCAAGAGCTGTGTCGCCAAATCGCTCCGTATGTGCTCGTTCCAACTGTGTGTAAGTAGGAGTATGATCCGTCCCCAGATCCGCAAAAACTTGCAGGGCTTTCCCAGAAAGTTTTGCTGCAAGATATTCACCCATCTGTCTGTCATCCCAGTGGTTAGTCCGACTTATTATTTCGAACTGGATTTTATAATTGGTCCAGTCATCCTCCCCGCTAAATTCGGGGTGGGGGGGGAGTATGACTCGACCTAAACCGCGTGAAGAGTGTAGGGGTTGAAATCCGGGTGGGGCGGATATCTGAGAGGTGGCGGATTCTACTGATGTTGGTCTTGGTGCCGGTGGCGGTGGTGTTGGTGTATCCCGTCGATGCCAATGCCGAGGAGCGAGGACATGCGTACTCCAATTAACTGGGTCCGCCCCGGTGGTTGAGCCATAGACCAGCATGGGTCTATGAATGGAAGGCAGATTGCGGTGGAGAGTGCGCGGTAATTCCTCCCATGGTGAAGGCTGTTGTTCCTCATATGGCGTTGGCGCAAGTGGCTGACTGTTATGATATGTGGCATGACTAATATACCAGCGAAAAGGTGGTGCCGATTCCTGCCAATGACTCCGTGGTGTTCCCCTTGAACATAGCGTTTCGCTAGAAGGGGGTGGTATGGGGGGTTGTCTATGTGGTGGATTATCACCAGGCCATACTGTCTCTGTAGATGACATGGGCGAACGACAGTAGTCTGAAGGGCTGTAGATATGCCCGTAGTCGGGTCTTTGTCGGAGTCATCCATGATTCGGCCCTGATGGAGTTGGCCTGTCGCAGATGTCCGAAAGAGTTCTAAACTCTGTTCCCACCTGTGAGGCATCTCGGAAGGTGCCATTGCTAACAAGCGAAAACAGGTTATAGTGCGGAGTTGTTGATTCCGCAGAATTTCTGGCATATTCGGTGAGCATGTGTGCTGCTGAGAATCCGTTGTATGAGGCTACCTCTTGATCGAGGGAGTCCTCGCTGAACTGAGATGATATTGAACTGAGCTCACTATATGGTGTGGGCGTGAGTTTGCTGCACGTTATTACTGTTGTTCTTCGAACCCCACATCGGGCGCCACGTGTAGCTCGCCAGGCGGTGTCGGACCGTTTTTATGTCTCATGTCGACTCGCCATGACGTAAATGCACGACGAGTGACGACGCTGGTTAGCATCCGGTCTCGGGGTGACGGACCCTGAACGAGACTGCCCTGCAGGAAACAAAAACTGGCTCCTAAGGCCGATAGAACTCAATCGTTCCGGTGGGGCCGTGCAACCATTGCCACGAACATTAAACACAACGGTCTCATCCCACGCGTTTGTGTCACCAGTATGCCTGTCCATAGCAATTTTGTGATCTATGGATTTACAAGATTTGATGTGGTGACCTAAAAATATAAGTCTATACAATGTGTTTACCTAAAATAGGCTAGATAAAACTACAATAAGAGCAAACGAAAATACAAGACATAGAGGCAGGTAGATGCACTTTTAAACATGGGGCTCCCGGAGGTACCACACAGACTCGTAGGTCCGCAAAGGTATCCCCGCAAGGGAGGCTCCCGTACACGAGACATAACTATTTAACTTAATATAAGTTATTATACCTCTAAGCTGAAAGGAAGAAGGATATCTCAGACGAAAAGTGATGTGTCTCACGTGGGCACTACTCCTAGTGCAAGTTATGGTGAGGAGTATTATCCTGGCATGGACCGTCATCTCTGAATCCTTGTGAGAGGCAAGTGCCTCGCATGGGCCTCCGTCTCGGGAAGGTGATGCCATGGCTTAAATCGGGAGAAGAGTAGCAGGCAAAAATGGGCCCACTCTAATATTCCAAACAAAAATGCTATGGTAAGAAAAGACCATACCTAGTGAGATTATGACAATAGGGGTTAGTACTGTTTTACGTGAAGATGGGATGGAAGATTCCCTATGGATTCCTTCGGCGCCGTCTTATGTGATTCCTAATATGCTTAGTTAGTAGTTGCCACTTTATTTCTGCGGGCCTTCTGCTCTGCTTAATCACTTGTTTAGTTGTTTTCAGAACAAGAATTAGTTTAGGCCGCAACTGGTCGATAATTACTTAGCTATTAGACATGGCTGTCATGGAGAACAGATGCCCGAGGACATCAATACTGCAGACAGCGCTCATACATGTTACTTAGCGGGATCTCCAAACTGGGCGAGAATCCGGACATTCCGCCTTGCAACCACATGAAATATTACGGGACATGGTTTACATTTCACGGAAGCATTGTTAGGCCATATCTCCTATCTTTATGGTGGGGGTGAGAGAGACGGATGCACACCATGAATGTCCTTCCTGTAAGGGCATGGCAGATCTCAATATCATGCCCAGACATTTAAACAGAATTCGGTGAGCATACGTATCTCGCCCGTCACCGGGTCCTATGGAACTAAACGTTTAACCTGTCGTTAGGTTTATACACAAGTTGCCAGTTTTGCACTGCGGTGCGGGAGGATTGTCAGTAAATATAATAATAATTAATACATATGTTTTCGCAGTGCTTTCCTACATTGGCTTAAAGTACTATCTACTAAGTATCCGAAGATACATGGGAATGTACATGTGATACCGCACCGTAGCCATCACCGGTCGGAAACCCCAATAGTTTCCCAGAGTTGGATCAGCCCATGGTGTGGATAGGAACATCCAAACAATTAAGAAGCCACAAGGCTAAGAGGAACATGGAGAGACAAAATCTTGAAGTTATGAGTCTTACCGGAGTGCGGGGCTAGATTATCGCACTGCCGGAAGAGAAGAATTTATTACAGTATGTAATGAAGAAAGTGTCTCTAATCATTTTGAACCTATCCTATGGAGCTGAATAGAAAAGGTTTAGTCGGTAGCATGCCCGGCCAAACAGAGTTATAGCACTGACAGCGACCTCAGTGAAAAATTGATGGTGGCGGGAGAAAATTCTGCATATATAAATGTTGCTGTAAAATGTTTCCTACGTGCACTGCATTCCTATATTTTCTATACATAAGCAAAACAATTTAACGGATGGCCACTGGCCATATACATACACAATCTAACCAGAACAAACAATACGGTGCCAATGATTAAGATATATATGGTAATACAGGTTGACGAACCTATTATAGTGCGGTTAGCAACACATTGAGGAAAATTAAAATAACCATTTAACAAATACAAAAAAATTATAACTATTGGTCCTAAGACCATTATGGTTCCTTTTAGTCATCGGAACCGTTAGTACGGATACGAGATAATTAACAAAACCTATATGGAGAAATAATTAAACGGTGAAGTATCATTACTTGAATACATGGTAGTCATTCCCAAGTTAGGCTACCGTGTCCCTGAAATTGACACGTAGATCTGTGGTCGACGTGAGATGATGTGCTCTCCGGAAGCTGGAAAGTTCCCGCAGGGTGGTTCCCGCAAGCTGTTTTCCGCAAACAAGAGTTCCGCAAGAACACTCATGGCGGGAGTACATTGCTTAGTGCTGTAGGCCTAATAGAACGTCTAACGAGCAGTCAGTAAAAGACACGATAGTACTATGTAGTGAAGAAAGTTCCCGTACACCGATGGCATGGTTGGAAGGTGTAAACAACCCGTCACAAGCGTGGTTGTCAGAGGCAAATGAAGATACAAAGCAAAGCTTCACGGTGCTGGGTACGTCAACCAGCTCTGAAGACGCACCGGGCCGAGTTTACTTGCTGCTGTTGAAAGTTGAAAGAACTTACACGATTTGTGCGGCGGCGTTTGAAATACCACTTTTAGGCGTGGCCGGCAGATCCGGCGAGCATCTATCAAAGAACATCCTGCCTCTACATCTGTCGATTCACATATTCAGGCGGCAAAGGCCTCACCACATGTTTGTGTTCCGAATGTAGATGTAGTATTCGTGAACGGTTATCGAAAGTTCCAAATTACTTCCGCAGAAGGGGAGTTACAAAATTGTGTTAGTGCGTTGGGTTGGAAACTGCACTCTACGGGATAAAATCCTGACACATAGCGAAGAAAGACGCGTGTCGCGCTTGATAATAGTTGGTACAGCTCCAACCTGTTCGGCCCCTGGCTGAGGATGCTCTCGATCACTGGATCGCTTCTCCTTTTATACTCTCCATGACGTCACAGGCGCAGGCTTCATCCAATCATCGTTCGAACAACAGCCAATCAGCGCACAGATAATAATAGCGTCGTTGAACGTTCTAAAACATTCTAGAAGCTTTTCGTCTACGTGGTTATGACGTCAAGGCAATATTTTGAAGGTAATCAAGAAGAGTTTTCCTGGATAACTCATCCATCTCTCAACCGATTTTAAAATGGTTTACAGATTTAGAAAGCCCGTCGAATTCTGGTCTTGATTAATGCCAGAGCTAACGGGAACAGATAATCAATAAGAATTACAGAGTACCAGCTCGGTACACTATAAGCGCCATCCTATCTAGGTCACAACTACGCGCTCCATAGAAACAGCGTCCTGCCGTGTGCATGCGCATAATGCGTTTTAACGAACTTAGTCATTTTTCGATACGCTCTCTCTCCCATAGGCCTATATACGCTTATAGCTCTACTCAGGGGGGCGTGTTCAGGAAACGAATCCAGGACGGGCGTCGCATACCCAGCTTAGCTGGTAGGCCTACGGCCGGTATCCGACCGGTCGATCCGAACTACACCATCTTCCGATACTTAGTAGCTAGTTATCCTTGCCAAGGTAGGAAGCACTGCGCAAACATATCTTAATTATTTTTTTCTTTTATCTGCTGGACAATCCTCCCGCACCGCAGTGCATAACTGGGCATCTTGCGTTTAAATCTAATGTCAGGTTAAAGAGATAGCTTCGTAGGACCTGGTGACGGGCGAGATGTGCATCCCCACTGAATTCCATAAGAATGTCTGGGCATGATATTAAGTTCTTCCATGCCCCTCACAGGAAGGATATTCACGGTGGGTATTCGTCTCTCTTACCTTCACCGTAACGATAGATCAATTGCCCAAACTTGCTTTTGTGAAAAGTAACCAATGTCCTTTGATGTTTTGTGTGGTTACGGAGCAAGATGTCCGGATTCTTACCCTGTTCAGAAATCTTGCGAGGTAACATGTATGCACGCTGTCTTCAGTATTGATGTCTTTGGGCATCCATTCTCAATGACAGCAATATCCAAACGCTAGGTAGATGCCAGCCAATTGCGGCCTAAAATAGTTCTTGTCTCTAAAAACTAAATGTTAGGCTAGGCATAGAAGAAGGCCCGCATAAATAAAAGCGGCAACTACTAATTTAGCATATTGAGAATTCCATAAGATGGTGATGAGGGAATCCTTCGGGAGTCGCTTGTCTCGTCTTCACATAAAGCAGCACGCAATCTTATAGTCATAATTTCACTAGGTATGGTCTTTTCTTTACAGTTTTTGGCCAGTACTCTTCTCCCGCTTTAAGCGATGGCGTCATTTTTCTGTGACAGAGGCCCGCGCGAGGGACTTGCCTCTCGTAAGGATTCAGTGGTGACGGCCCACGCGAGGCTAATACTCCACACCCAAACTAGCACTAGGAGTAGTGCCCGCGTAAGGCACATGACTTTTCGACACTATAAAAGATAATTTTCTTTCCTTTCAGCTTAGAGGTATAATAGCTTATATTAAGTTAATTGGTTATCTCGTGTGCGGGAGCCTCCCTTGTGGGGATACCTATGCGGACCTACGAGTCTGTGTGGTACCTCCAGGAGCCCCACATTTAAAAGTTCATCAGGCTGTCTCTATGTCTTGTATTTTCGTATGCTCATTTTTATCTAGCATACTTGACGGTCTGTTTTAGGTAAAATCATTTTATAGACTTATTTTAATTAGGTCACTAATCAAATCTTGTAAATCCATAGATCACGAAATTGCTATGGACAGGCATACCGGTGACACACACTCTTGGGATGAGACTGTAGTGTTTAACGTTCACGACGATGGTCGCATGGCCCCACCAGAACGATTGAGTGCGACCGGCCTTAGGAGCCAATCTTTGTTACTCATAGGGCAGTATCGCATGGGATCCGTAACCCTGAGACTGGAAGCTAACCAGCATCATTACTTATCGTGTACATGCGGAGCGGTGAGTCGACACCAGACACCGGAACGGCCTGACACTACGCCATGAGCTACAACAGCAACATTATATCCGCATCACTATATTCCCCCAGCATCATTTTTATACTGAGGTCGCTGATCATGCTCCAATTGCTCGGGCCTAACATGTTACCGACTAAACCTGGATATTCTAGCTTGATAGGATAGGTTTAAAGTGGTTAGGCATTGTGTATGTCTCTTTTCTGGCTGTAGTGGATATGTAACACCACGCACCTGCTAGGTTGTGAAAAATTGGCCAAATTACCTTAGGGCCTCTGATTAATATCGAGTGATTGTCTCTTTCTACGATCCTCCAGCCGCAAGGGTAAATATTGTCTGGATTCCCCATCGACACGTTAGCAGGATCCGACTCTGGGAAGCTATTATATTAGGTGACACCGGCCTCCAGTGCATCTCAGGCCATTCTGGAACGTAACCCTAATGTCAGGTAATATGTTAATTCTGTAAAACACGGGTGATGGACGAGATGCAGATCTCCATCCAACTCGTTGTAGTGTCTGGGTGAGGTCTTAGAACCCGCTACGCCATCACAGGAAGGTCACTAACGATGGATATCTGTCTCTTACTCCCCACCATAAATGATATTGCGCTTTCTAAATCACTTTTGTGAACTGTGATACGTCCTGGTGATGTTTTATGTGATTTTATGTGGTTGCAGGACAATGGTGACCGGATCGTCATATGATTCGGGAGCCATTGCTCCGCAACATGTATGCGCGCTGTCTTTCTGAGGATGTTATGCGTGGAAACCTTCGGGAAGCTGAGCATCTTCGCCAGTTAGATATATGTGTCTAAAGATAGGTAGGAATCACTGGCACTTGCGGCCAAAGCTTGGAATCGTATCTAATAAACAAATGGTAGGTTAGAATGTAGCAGAATGCTCGCATAAATAAAGCAGCACCTACCAATACAGTATCTTTAGACCTACATAAGACAGGGACCTGTGAGTTCTTCGGAAATCACCTGACCTGTCTTCATGTAAACCAGTGTGCATCACATTAATTATGGCTTCACTAGGATTTACCGGCACTTAGCTTTTTGTTTGAACAAAAGAGTGGCCCTTTTTGCCAGCTCTCTCCTCCGATTCAGCGTTGAAGGCATTTTCCTGTGACGGAGCCCCACGCGGGGCACTTTCCTCTTGCAACAAAAATATTTTGTGTGTGTTAGGGGTATAATTGGTCTATATTAAACTACTAAGTACCCTTGTTGCGATGCTCCCTTGTGAGGATACCTCTACAGATTTACAAATCTGTGTGGTACCTTCGGCGAGACCACGTAGAAAGAACACCAAGTGGCTCTATGTACTGTATTATTTTGCTCATTTACTGTCAAACGAGTAGCATTGTTTGTATAGTTATTATTCTGACTTTTTAATCATATCATCATGTCCAGACATTTTAGTTAATGGACCGACATACCAGTGACACAAACAGTTGGGACAAGACCATGAGGTTCAATCTCAGTGGCAATGGTCACACCGGCTCTAGAAGTCGGTTTTTGTACCTTCCTGGGAGATGCGATACAGGATCAGTAACCCTGAGAACCGTAGCTAACCAGCCCTCCTGCGCATCCTGTACATGCAGTGCAACGGAGTGGAGAAACATGACGGACCAGTGCATACCCTGCAAGCTACAGATCCAAGCACACTCCCCTGCGGAACCCGACTACTGAGTTCAGTCCATGATGAAAAGGTATTGTTTATAATGACTCTCTGGCGTCTCTTTGCTAGGAAATCTGCAAATTATTTTAGAATTTTACCATTTATGCCATATTGTAATCGTAATCGTAATCGTAAATTGTAGTTTCCTCCTGTATTTAGAACCACCTCGTATACCGAGTAAACAATATTTTTTACACACTTGGCGACTTGTGAGCTTTACTTAAATCAATGTCATTTTCTACATCAATGTTGAGTGTTCATGTTATTGTACAAGTTTGTTGAATTGCAGGATATATGCTTCCACACATTCACTACATCAGTTGTTTAAGGATTGTGGTCCTCATGTCATGAATTAGTTGAATGTATTGTCTGATTCTATGGGCTATGCAAGTGCATGTTTTTGCTGAGGTATATGGGTTGAGGATGAAGGATGTAAGGTCTTCATTGTTTTCACTGGCTGTATGCAATATGTGTCTACAGTTCTGACATATCGTTGTCTGGAGCAATGTTAGGAATTCTTCCCTGATCTGCTGTAGCCTATTGCATGTCACTAGAAAATGAACTCGCGGTTCAGGTTCGTTGTTGCATAGGAGACATTGAGGACTGACTGTATACTGGTTAAAGATGGCTCTATTAGCTTGTAAGGTATACGTTCCGGTTATTAACTTAAGGAGTGCTGGTAATGATCTCACATCAATGACACTTGTAGTGGAAGAGGTCAGTACAGGATGAGCTTTGTCAATTTTAAAGTCCTCCTGGTGTAGAAATCTCAGTGAAGGATACAATTTTGCCTTAGTGGTCAACTCCTCTATCCAGTAGAATTCTATCGCTCCTTTGACTATTTTCCTCCAGCTGTAACTTGTTGGATGTGTTTCTAGTAGAAAGCGGATATAGGGAAGCCCATACTGCGCTAAGATATTGCTTGCATTGCTAAACCAGCTCGTGCTATTATGGCCCTTCATGATAGTGTGTCAAACACATATATCAAACAGGATAGTATCTTCGCTTCGGCATATTTTTTTCCAGTAATGTCAGAACATGGAGGTGTATTCTTACTTTGAGAGGAAGAGTTTTGAGTAATATAAATGGAGCTGGTTGGGCTACTCTGTCTGGTAGCGACAGAATCTGCTTCGTGGACTTATTGTAGAACTTATGGAGTTTATCATAATTGCTGCGCGTCAATGTTAGGATTTCAGTACCATTGAGGAGAACTGGTATAACATATATATATATATATATATATATATATATATATATATATATATATATATATATATATATATATATATATATATATATATATATATTAGACAGGGACATCCCTCCATGAAGCCATGTTGGTCCTTCAAGAAGAGGTCATTATCTTTTATGTGTTTAGCTAATGCATCTCGGACGATTTGCTCGATCACTTTGCAGCATATGGATGTTAGGCTAATGGGCCTATAGTTACCTACGTCCTTCTTACTTCCTTTCTTGAAGATTGGTGCAACATTAGACTCTTTACAAGCTCAGGGTAAGTTGTTTTCGTTGAGGGATTTTCTGAAGATTATGTATAGAGGGAGCGAAGGTGTGTGAGCTAGTTCCTGCAGCATTCTAGGGTGCAAGCCTATTATCCTTTTCACTTCTATTCATCAATATGCACTATCTCATGAAGAACATCGACAGGTTACAGCAACTCTTAGATACGAGTGCACAACGATTTTGAATTATTGGAATTACAGAGACAGTTATACATGCAAATTCACCTACTAATCTCATAAGTATAAAGAATTGCACATTTGTTGAAAAGCACAAAAGCACAGGCAGGGGAGGTGGTGTAGGCATGTATATTAAAGAAAATATCCAATTCATCGAGCGTCATGATCTTTCTCATATAGAAGAATACAATCAAATAATATTTATCAAAATACAATCATCGAAAGGAAAATGCAGAATTATAGGTACAATTTATAAATCATCCAAGGGTGATAAGGAACTATTCAGAAGGAAAACAAAACAGTCTACCTTATGGGTATTAACTTGGCCAATAACAATATTGACCTGATGAGACAAGCTTGCTTTCTCACACAGAATTTTACAAACCTACTTAATGCTCATTTATTTTAACCAGCCACAACTAACCCGACTAGAATATGTGATGTTTCGGCCACAAATATTGATAATATACACCTGTGCAAAAGCTAAGCACCAGCAAAAACAATAGAACGTAGAAACATGATGGTACAACTAGGCTGCCATACTTTTTGTCCCCGCGTTAGCTGACATAATTCCAAGTACGAAATGCACATGCATGCATGACTTCACGCCGCTTGATGTCCGTGCGTGGCGGGAAACAGCACACGTGTTCAGTTATGTAAAAGTCCAGTTTGAGGTGTAGAACATTACACACAGATTTAGGCGACAAGATTAGGAATTTTGTGTTCATGACCGTGGTTTATTTGTACAGAGAGAATTAGCTCTTGATTGTGAACCGCTATGGCAAGACGAAGGTTAAGTGATCGTGTGAAATGGCAAATCATAGGCATGCATACCACTGGTATGTCATGCAGAGAGATTGGCAGACAGCTGAACATTAACCATACTGTAATCAGTCGTTTGATTGCAAAACATGGGCAAACTAACGAGGTGAAGGACAGGCCTAGATCTGGAAGACCGAAGAAGACTACTGCCCGTGATGATCGAGCTCTAGTACGCCTTATTAGGAGATCTCCATTCACCAACAGCAGAGTGCTCAGCCAGCAATGGGAAACGCGCAATAGAGTGTCAATGTCTACCGTCAAAAGGAGACTGTATGCTGCTGGCATGAAAGCTAGGAGACCTGTCAGACGTCCTCTCCTCACTGCACACCACAAAGAGGAGCGTCTGAGGTGGTGCAACGAAAGAAGACACTGGAACATGAGATCCTGGAGACGGGTACACTGGTCCGATGAAAGTCGGTTCCTGCTTCATGCCACAGATGGTCGAACTCGTGTATGGAGGTCCAGACGCACGGCGTACGACCAACGTAACATCATGGAAGAAGTTCCATTTGGTGGAGGTTCCGTTATGATATGGGGGTGCATCTCATTTGATTGTAAGCTGGATCTGTTGACTGTACCTGGAACACTAAATGGACAAAGATATCAAGATTCCATACTGGATAGAGTTGTGGTCCCTCATTTTGTAGATCATGCACCTGGAACCCACCCTATATTCATGGATGACAACGCCCGACCACATCGTGCTAGAGCTGTGCATGAATACCTCCACCAGAATGCCATCGAAACCCTACCATGGCCAGCAAGGAGCCCTGACATGAACCCTATTGAGCATATCTGGGACATTCTGGGAAACATGGTGAGAAGAAGGGATCCTCCTGTGCAGAACCTACAGGAATTAACAGACGCACTCCATCTTGAATGGCAACGAATACCACAATGGCGTATCAGTCGGTTGGTGACCAGCATGAGACGTCGTGTCCAGGCCGTCATCCAGGCGCAAGGTGGATATACCCGGTATTAATAATGACAGTCTCAAACTCGTGCACAGATGTTAAACTTCGTTTTCAGACACCATTAATGACAATCTAGCCACGTGTGTCAACTGTAGGGCAATAGTTGTCAGTTGTGTCAACGTAACCATATTCAGGCCTCGTTTTCAAGTTCAAACAAAAACATACAGTGTTTCCCCACCATCATAATCAGCATTCCTCTAGTTGCATTATTACCTCTTGCACTAAGATGGATGGGTACATAAATGTTTATGCTATTGCTTTCTTCATAGCACATGAATATACCCTCGCATGTGCGTAAAAATAGGGTGGTGCTTAACTTTTGCACAGGTGTATATATTCAATTAAGCAATAACATTAATTTCAGTAATAAAACAGAAGCAGGAATTCTCGTAACAGACACATCAGATCAGATACCGATTTTTCTTCTTGAAAGACAGAGGACCTGCACAAAACCATTTAAATAAGAACACATTAAGTGCAGAGAAATGAATCAGGTAAATATTGGAAAATTTAAAAGAAACATGTCTGAGGTAGATTGGCATACAGTTACAGACATACCGTACTGTGAGAATGTCTACACCAAGTTCCAAGACAGTTACACCAGAATTGGAGTCTGTAGACAGTATAAACAGTTTATGGTTTGGTTATTGTGAGCCACCTGTATATCACAAGATTCAAGATTAAAGATTATTTATTTCATGCTTAATATACAATTTACAGACATTACAGTTGGTCAGTCCATCAAAGGCTGAGCCTATTAGTCGATGGGCCCCTACACACAAAACAAAACATTACAATATATAGGGTGATAGTTAATTATACAAACACCCGTAAGTAAACACAGAACACAGGACGGCATAACATTGATTTTTTTTGTACCATATTGTCATGATTGTTCTACATGTAACATATTCTACATATAAAGGGTCTTTTAGATTCCAACTAGGATTTTTGATTGTAGATACAGATTGTTTTTTTAATATGGCATAGTGGGGTGCGGTTGGTGGATCGGGTGGGTGGGTAAGGATGGAGGGAGGGTGGGGTGTGCTCAACAAAGTCACAGTAGTATTGGGGTGAGAAGTTGTTGGTAGGTGTGACTTAGATAGATATTTTATAGTAGAGTGTTGGCATCTGATATATCCATTGAGAAAGCGGATATCAGATGAAGCTTCAAGATGATTGAGATCTGATTGGGTCCATCTGTTTTGGCGCATTTCATGCTTTGCAGCATGGTATATCTATCCTAAGTTTGATAATTTCTACCACTCTGATGGCAATTTTCCAGCCTTTATTATCTCTATAGCAGAGAAATTGGCGTCCAATATTCAGCAATTTTGATGGACGATGTTGCTGTCTACGACTGCAATATCTTCCATCAAACCTGCCTAGAAAATGTAACATTTATTATCTTTGATCACTTATTGTGTTTTAAAAATTTCCCTCCGAGTACAAAGGGCTAGGGAAGAAGCAAAATCATGAAACTGTGTCTATAGAGTCTGTCCATTAGGGAGATGCCATCTGGCCCAGACAAAGATTTTATGACAGACGTACAGATACATGTAGGCAAGTCAACATACCGAAAGAGACGCATCACATAATAACTTGATAATAGTAATAGTATTAATAACAAGAGTAGTTAATCATCTAGTATTGAGCTGTGTTTCTTATTGTAGTTGTAGATTGATAAAATGAAGCGTATTAGATCAGAATTTGAAATAAATAAAAAGCATTGATGCAGAATTGGGATAGATAGGATGGCCGGGATTTACTCACACTGGCAGTAATCGCCCATTACAGGTACAGAGTAAATATGAGATCTGGCTGCTAGGTGAGAAAAAGGTTTAAATTTGACACTTTTGACGCCTCTGCCCCATTCACTTATTTCCCTTTATTTATGCAATGGTTGGATATGTTAGGACTAGCCAGCCTGAAAGCTGCTGCTGCTGCTGCTGCTTAGGTTAAAGCAGGTGCCTCCAGTCTACCCAGTCCGAAAAGATTCAGCATTGACCAGCTCACATATCTTGGATTGAAATTTATTGCTAGTGCTATGTGGAGCCTCTCCGCTACCCGACAATACCAGTTTTACCTATTAGATATGGGACATACTTGACATAAGGAGTCGTCATTCTCCTCTTGTCCACTGACACATACTTGTTGGTTGCTGTCAATAATTTTTATGTCATAATTTGTCCAAGATTTGTCATTAATATAACTATACCCCAGACTCATCTGTTGAGTATTTTGAAATTGATTTGATTGGAACCAGGTGGCGCCGTATAGGCAGCAATGCCTTCCGATCAGGTTAGTTTCAAAACAATCAACATAGTAATTTTTATGTTGTGATTTGTCCAAGATTTGTCATTGGAACGATTAAGCCCCAGACACATCTGTTGGATCACTAGACTCTTGTATCTATGTCAGTCAATCTGGGTTGGGTATTTTGAAATTGATTTGATTGGAAGCTGGTGATGCCTTATAGGCAACAACGTCATCCAATTGAGTTAGGTTCAAAACATTCAACATAGTAATTTTTATGCTGCAACTGGCAAGAGAAATGATATGTCATTCTTTCCACGGATGAATTCGCTTATTTCCAAGGAAATCACAAATGGAAAGATGTTGGGTGTTTTGAAATTGATTTCATTGGAAGCCGGTGATGCCTTATAGGCAGCATTGTCTTCCGATCGAGTTACTTTCAAAACATTCATCATAGTAATTTTGTTATGTCATAATTTATCCAAGATTCGTCTTTGATATAATTAAAGTCCAGACTCATCTGTTGTATCACTGGCCTCAGGGGCGGATCCAGGAATATTTTAAGGGGGTGTCCGACTCACTAGTTGAGGAGTCCAGGTGATTCTTAAATCTGGATGGTCTCAGATGGCCTTTCCTGCATTTCTGGAGGTGAATATGAATCATCAGTTGGCTGATAAAATTATTATATTTTACGGGTCATTTTACTCTTAAATTTATTTTTCCAAAGAACTTGCCCCCCCCCCCCCCCCACTGACTATGGACTGCCTTTTAATTGATAAGTCTATGGTGTGGTAAGGTTGGCCTTTCAGAGGTTATAGGATATGAAGTACCACACACACACACGCACGTGCGCGCACGCACGCACGCACGCACGCACGCACGCACGCACGCACGCACGCACGCACACACACACACACACACACACACACACCGCTACACCCCCCACCACCCCTACTGCGGGAGACTGGTGGTTCTCCCCGGGAAATCTTTTGTAAATTAGATGGTCTGAAATATCATTTAACAGCATTTTCAGCTCTTTTGTGGATATAATTTTCTGTTTGATATTTGAAGACATATTCCGATGACATTTTGGACATAATTGGTGAATGTCAAAAATCTTAATTAAGCTTAGAAATGGGTTAATCTCATGATGAACAAAATTGAAACTGTTTCACCAGTCCGGGGGGGGGGGGGGGAAGGTGCGTGTGTAGTGGTGTGGGGTAAATTAGATAAAAACATTTATATTGTCAAAATGATGCAGCTCCCGGATGCTTAGATCATAGTTTATAAACTCAAATCACTATCAAATTTGTATTATCGTAATGTAAAACTAAATACTTTCCAACAAATTATAAAGGCAGTTAAAAGAAACCTAACACTCTGTGTAAGAAGAGTAACTCTGAGAACTTAATAGAAAATAATTATTAGGACTAACTATCTCAGTCTGATGCTATCATACTAACAAGTCGTAGTCTTTGTGGATGACATCGAGTGAAATGAGTCACAACCTCTTCTACATCGATTGCCATGCCATAATGGACATGCATCAGAGCCAACCCATTAAGTCTGTCCTGTGTCCCATTGTTGCTCTTAAGTATGTCTTGAGATAGCTATGCTCACTGTTAAGCCTTTCTGTCTTACATGAGGTAACACCAATTGTGCAAAGGATCATTAGAAGCCGCTGGATATTGGAAAAGTCTTCTTTCCTGCAGACCTTGAGCGTATCACTTGCTCTCGCTGGGATGGTTACTTTCTGTTCTTCTCCACTTTCTCTCCCAAAGTTCCAATTCTATATTTACACCAATAGGACTGGGAAGATCAGCTTCATAGCTCTTTAGGTCTTGCACGTTTGTTTTGACTGGCTCTTTGCTCTTGTAAATGATGGCAGGAATTAGATACAGACTGCTGACACTTGCTCAGATCAGGAAATCAGTGCTCGATTTCCAATACACGTTCATCCAGATATGGGATGTCTAAAGTTCTCCTGTAGTAGTCTTCAGGTGTGCTAGCGGGAGTAGTGGCCCTGTTTTGCGGACGATTACATGTTCTTCGAAGGCTTGCCTAAACATTTAGACTTTTGGCGATCTCACACCCTTTAAACCATTTGGCAAACTTGATATCTATCTGCTCTCTAACCTCCCGAATTGTAGCTACCACACCATTGATGTTTTGATATGCATGAATCACATCCTCTGCCCTACCATGAACGTTGGCACTTAGTGGTTTGGTGTACCCCATACAATTCTTGAGTAAAACTAAGGTGATTATGAACTGAAAGTTAGTGATTACTGAATGAAAAGCTTGTGCATCTCGATTAGTATCTCTGTTGTAACTTCTATCATTCGGCATCTCACACAATGACTGCTCTATAGCAAGGCACAACTGACAAAACACTTCAAATGCCTCATGTCTCTCAACAAATCGTGTTTTACATGTATCTATAAGATTACTCTTTCCTGCCGCAGGACATTTCTTCTTAGCCCATGCACTATAGTTGCAGTCGT
Source organism: Chaetoderma sp. LZ-2023a (assembly GCA_034401795.1). NCBI lineage: Eukaryota > Metazoa > Mollusca > Caudofoveata > Chaetodermatida > Chaetodermatidae > Chaetoderma > Chaetoderma sp. LZ-2023a. The sequence goes on from CM067369.1 coordinate 143,676,476, forward strand.
TAAATGTATAATTTGAAAACTGAACAGTAAACGTGTGTACACATAATAATGATGTGATTTGGCTATTTTGCAAAATAATTTAATAAAACATTTTTTTTGGGTCTGCTTCTCAGGGGGTTGGGTGGGGTGGGAGTGGGGTGGGGGGGCGTTGTCCCGTGCACCATGGGACACCCCCCTAAATCCGTATATATATATATATATATATATATATATATATATATATATATATATATATATATATATATATATATATATATATATATATATATATATATATATATATATATATATATATATATATATATATATATATATATAATATATATAAAATGGAGTATCTAGTTTCGGGGCGCTTAAACAGAAATGGCTAATAATTTAATAAATGCCATAAATATTTAAAAATAAATTGATTTAATTTGTTAGTGACTTTATCCCTTATCCAGCGCTAAGTTAGAAGAAAATCCGCGAAAACGAAATGTCAAAAGACAGCGCCATTAGGCGGTGACGTACATCAAAACTAACAAAATCGATGGTATCCTGTTTCGGTAATACCCGTACAGGCTCGCACAAATTTCTGTTTTTAGACAATCCAGCTACCATATGGAGCAAAAAATGCTGAACATTCTTAGTCGTCAGAATAGGGAAGTGTTTTATTGTCATTTTCTAGTTTTTTTCTCGGGTGATGGTGGTGGACATTTCCCTCAGATTTGGAGCTAGTTGTGAGGGCTTGACTAAAATATGCAAAAGATATTGAATAAGATTATACTATGCGCATACGACTTGATTTTGATAATGTGCTAGGAACAGGCACTGCACTGTTGACTTTTGAAGCACCTTGCCCAGTCTGGACTTTGACATTGGTCACGTGGTATAAATAAAACAGATGCTGGGGGAAGTACAATGAATCTCAACAGACTAAACCAAGTAATCCGGAGAGCCAAAGTTAATCATTACCATACTAAATTCATCAATCAGAAAGACAATATTAAAGAAACGTGGAAGTTAATAATGTCGCTACTGAATAAACAAAACAAGAAATCAGAGACATCAAGATTTATATATAATGAGAAAGTTTTAACCGACAACCAAGATATAGCAAATAAATTTAATGAGTATTTTATCAACATTGGACCCAGCCTATCGGAAAAAATTAGGAATACCTCTAATACAAATATAGAAGATTATCTAACAGGCAGCTATCAATCCTCAGTTTTTCTAAATCCTACTAACACAGATGAAATCTAAAAAATCTTAATGCAAATCAACGTGAACAAAAGTGCAGGCATTGATAATTTTAAACGGAACATTTTTAAAAACTGTCTCTCACAAATATTAATCCCACTGAACCACATTTGTAATCTTTCCCTGGTGCAGGGTATATTCCCATCTCGACTAAAAGTAGCATGGGTGACACCAATATATAAAGCCAAGGACTCTTCTGACTTCACTAATTATTACCGGCCCGTCTCAGTACTTCCACTATTTTCTAAACTTCTAGAAAGACTTTTCTACAATAGACTGATACATTTCTTAAATAAATATTCTTTTCTCTATAAAGCGCAATATGGTTTTAGACAAAACCACTCCACAATGATAGATAGATATGTTGAAAAAACAACAAATTCCCTAGAAAACAAAGAACATATTCTTGGCAAATTTATTGAACTTTCTAAGGCTTTTGACACAATTGATCATAAGATTCTAATAAAAAAACTATCTTATTATGGGGTGAGGGGAATTGCCCTAAATTGGATAACAAGTTATTTATCAAACAGAGTACAGTGCGTACAATACAATGGAGGTTGCTCTAGCAATGAAAACCTAGTCTGTGGTGTCCCGCAGTGATCAAAACTTGGACATCTCCTGTTTTTAATATATATGAATGATTTACCCAATGTTTGTCAGCACCTTTCATTAATGCTGTTTGCAGATGACACCAATGCTTTTTGCCACAACAAGAATATAGAAACACTATATAAAAATGTAAATGAAGAAATGAAAAAAGTATTAAATTGGTTTAAAGTAAATAAATTATCACTGAATGTCGGGAAAACTAATTACATGCTCTTTACAAAAATCTAGAAAACTAAAGAAAAATGACGTGCCAAAATTGTACATTGATAATCAGGAAATACAGGAGGCTGAGTTTGCTAAATTCTTAGGTGTCTACCTGGATAAAGATCTAACATGGGAGAAATATATAGAGATTGTAACATCTAAAGTGGCAAGAAACATTGGGATCATGCGACGACTTAAATCATACTTACCACCTAACATACTAACAAGTACACATATTGATGCAAGACATCAATGGTAAATAGTGTGCCTGGAGCTTATTATAATTCTGAGAATAAACTCAACCGTTTCATGAAAAAATGAAGTTATATAAAGGCATACAAGCCACTTATGACAAAAATATACGTGGACAATAAACACAAAAGAAGGAATATTTCTTGCAAAAAGATATGGGCAGTATTAGCTATGGGCTAGGAAAAGCAGCTTATATTTTTGGTCAGTCCAACAATTTTTCCATCCATCCTTTTTCTCCAGGCCAAACCTCTTAACAGAGAGAGGAACAGACAAAATTAAGAGCAGCCAGTGATGAGAAAATTGCACTACTGCATCAACAGAGCGTAACAGATCAAATGTGGGTCATTAGGTATCAACAACTTGTAAAGATAAAGAAATCAACAGAACTGGCAACCCGGTTAGTAGAAAATCAGCACAAGAAGCAGTACAGACCCTGACACCCATTCAAACATATTAAAGAAAAACTGTAAAGAAAATTTTAAACCTAAATCTTGATACCTTCCTAAACATACGTGAAGAGCTTATTACCAGGAAATATATTGGTGAAATATACACTGCAATGCTAGTGAAATGAACAAAGCAAGTATATTTTTGATGCAATACAGGACCACGATCTGTACCGACAGATAACCTTTTCAACAAAGTTAAGTGGCCAGGATAGAACCAATACCGTGAACCTAGTTTTATCCAACAAAAATGATATAGTAGAAAACATTCTGACAAGACCCAGTGAGAAACAGCCACAATCGTGATCTGTTTCATTTAGCTATCATATCTATTAAGCGATATCTTTACTGGAAACAGTGACAAACTATTAAATCAAATATTTTTGCTCGACAAAAAGGCCAAAATCGGTCTCAACCATTGTTGACCATATGTGCAAATGTTAGGGTATTAGTCTGATAAGTCAGGTTCTACCAGTACACGCAGCTAATAATATGGGATATATAGAAATATTTTCACATTACTATAATAAATATTTGGTGGTAGAATTATTACAATATTTCGCACAGCACGAGAACATAGTGAGTTCTACATGGCCGTATGATCGAAAACTGGCTACAAGGCATGTAGAGATAGTGTGGTACCGAATATAGTACATTATTGGAATTTGACAATGGTGTGCCACTACTAAATTGCATATGACGAAATTACTGAATAGTAAACATTTTTTAAACCTTTGATACTTTATTAGCGTATTCATATACGTATCTAACCATATGGGTGAACTTCTGGGGTCGAACCTATTGCAAACAGTGTGGCACAGAAAATCGTTGATCTGCCAGAATTTGCGCCAATTTTCGGTATGGAATTGTGTACTATGAAATTACGTTCCTGTAGAATTTTTTAAAACTCGGAATACAACTAGCATATTTCCTATAAGTATTTGTGGGTGAAATTCTGGGGGTGAACGTATTGCAATGAAAACCATGAATTATCCTATGTTTGAGCTTATTTATGTTATGAAATTTTTAAATCTCACTACGTCGTAAGCTTATGCCTATACATATCTAAACATATGGGTCATATTCTGGGCCGAACCCATTATGAGCGATATGTCAGGACATATCGACACCTATCTGAATGTTGAGAATGTGAACCAACCTTGTTACAATGGGGCCATAGGGCGAATATGTAACTACATATTACCAAATTACTTGATGGTAGAATCGTGCAAAAGCAGTAGTACATATTCAGTTATATACAGCTATATGTAAAAAATGATTACAAACCGAGAACTGAGATTCTAATACTGAATATAGTAAATTGTTGGCATTTGACAACTGTCCGTGGCTACTAAATTGAATATTACGAAATTACTACGTGGTAGAAATCTCAAGATTCATTAGCGTATTCACATCCCTATCTAACCATATGGGTGAAATTATGTAGCCACACATATTGCAGACGGTAGGGTATTGAAAACCACAGATCTGCCAACATTGGAACAAATTTATGCGACGAAATCGCATACTACGAAAATACTTCATGTTCGAATTCTTTTAAATTCCCATTGTAACTAGCATATTCAAACTCCTATACGTCTATGTGAGCCAAGTTCTGGAACCGACCATATTACGGAAAGTAGGGCACCGAAAACCACGAATACACCATCATTTAAGCAAAATTTTGCGTATTAAAATTACTTCATCTAGAATTTGTTAGATTCGGAATATAACTAGCTTATTAAAGCTCAAGTCTATGTGGGGTAAATTATGGGGCTGAACATACTACAGACAATAGGGCACTGAAAACTGTGGTGGTTTATTAATACAATGAACCTTTCCAGTTTAGTTACGCCCTGCCCATCTCTAGCTAAACTCCACCCATACCACTCTCGAGTTGGGATCAATGGATTTCTGAACTACTAGACGATAAATTTCAAGAAAACTATATAGGTAAGCCATGGAAAATTTTGACACCAAATTGTCTGGGTCCTGTTGCTACCTATGGCAGCAACAGCGGCCAGTCAAATTACTTTCAAAATATTCAACAACAGTTTTTTATTAAATAACAAAAACATACAATTCCTACAACGTGTCAGATTATTAAGCATTTAAGATGGACTAAATAGAGTCAGTCATGACGTCATTATTATGATGTTGTCCTACGCGTCACTTAATTAATTACGACGTCATATGACGTAATATGATGGATAGACAACCTGAAAAGGCCCATTAGCAAGTGGTATTAATTACCCTCGCTCCGTCAGAGGATGAGTGTATTGTATTCAGGTCTATGTGCGTTCGGGATGGCAAGGGTCTACAATCTATGATTGGCCTTGTTAAAATATGTGACCTATAAATACGGGTGCTCTCTTAATAAAAGTGGTCCATATTGTGTGGACCACGCATTAACAAGTGGTATTAGCCCTGTAATCCTCAATTTGCTCATGCCAATTTCAATAGAGGGATCCATTTCTAGGTATGCCACGCCTATTTCTAGCTAAGCTTCACCCCTTTTTTGCGTGTTGGAATCGATGTCTATATATACGCTGAATAATGAATTCCCAGACTTCCAATTTCAAGGTGACTATACAGGTAAGCTGATGACTATTTTGAAACTAATTTGACGGGGTGCAACGAAAACCATGAATCGGCCTAAATTTGAGCCGAAATTATTTCATGGTAGATAGTTTTAAATCTCACTACTCCGTAAGCGTATGCCTATACCTATCTAAACATATGGGTGACATTCTGGGGCCGAACCCATTATGAGCGATATGCCAGGACATACCGACACCTATCTGAATGTGGTGAATGTGAACCAACCATATTATAATAGGGCCATACGGCGAATATGTAACTACCTATGATGCGATTACTTGATGCTAGAATTGTGCAAAAGCACTACCTCATATTGAGTTATATACATCCATATATAAAAAAAATTATTACAAATCGAGAACAGACATTCTGATACCGAATATAGTAAATTGTTGGCATTTCACAACTGTCCGTGGCTACTAAATTGAATATTACGAAATTACCACGTGGTAGAAAACTCAAGATTCATTAGCGTGTTCATATCGCTATCTAACCATATCGGTGAAATTATGTGGCCAAACCTATTGCAGACAGGTAATAGTAGGGCATTGAAAACCCGCAGATCTGCCAAAATTGAAACGAATTTATGCGATGAAATCGTATACTACGAAATTACTTCATGGTCGAATTTTTTTAAATTCCCAGTATAACTATCGTATTCAAATCCCTCTACGTCTATGTGAGCGAATTTCTGGAGCCGACCATATTACATACAGACAGTAGGGCACCGAAAAGCACGAAAAACACAACATTTAAGCCAAGTTTTGCCTAATAAAATTATTTCATCTAGAATTTGTTAGATTCGGAATAAACCTAGTATATTAAGGCTCAAGTCTATATAGGTGAAATTATGGGGCTAGACATACTACAGACAATAGGGCACTGAAAACTGTGAATCACTGGAGATTTAGCAAATTTTCGGTATGAAATTGTGCACTACGAAATTACTTCATGGTAAAATTCTTTTTAACCTCAATCCATTACTTCACTAGCGTATTGATATACCTATCTAACTATATGGTTGGAATTCTGTGGCCGAATTTCCTGTAGACCTTCTTAACTTAGCGCATGCATAGGCCTACACTTTCGGTTGATTTCTGTATTCAACAATCTGCTACAATATTATTGACAGCAGTTTTGACTGGAAATTTGGAACATTGGTAGTCTATCAATACTGCTACATAATTGCATTGGCCCTTCATGGATTTATTCCCACGGATGGATTAAAGACAAAAGGATACTACTGATAATAACACATCCATTATTCATTCGTATCCGCGAGTTCACTTTCGATACGAGATCGAGAAATGTATCTCTTATGTAGGTGCCTATTGAGTAGCCATTGCCGATTTCACGATCCACAGTGTTGCTTATACAGTCTGCTACGGAGATAGACTGGGTCCTGGTCTGTCTGGTATCCGAAGTTGAGTCTGTGTAACAGTCTAGTCGTTGTGATAACGTAAGAAGATGACCGATCATTACATTAGAGGTGTAGTTTCGAAGAAGCTAAACCTTTATTTTTAGATGGATCCATTATTGTTAGCGAACTCTGTCTACTTTTTCGCCCTCTACAATATTATTACGCATGTTTTTCTTTTGAAATTTACCACACACATAGTACGCCTCAAGACTGTCTGTAACAAGTTTGTAATTTTTACCCTATCTCGAATGCAACGAATGTGAATCATACTATAATACAATACGGGAAAGGTTAAACAGACATGGTACATCATCGTCGTCCTCAAAATTTATTAACCCTGTGTTACCTAAATTGAGTCAAGAATATTAAAAAAAAATTGGTTATTGAGTGACTATTTGCAGGCCAATAGACGACTGTTTTGAAGAGTTACTATTGGAATGACTGGCTCAATTATCGAGCCAGTCATTTCAGTGGTGAATTTCCAAAAACGATCTTCTCTTGACCTGCAAATTAACATCCTCAAGATCACTGTAGAGGCCGGTTTTGGCGGCCTCCTCATGAAAGGGTTAAAATACATCAAGAGAAGATGATAGGCTTACATGGGCAGTCGTTGTCGTTGCAATACTTAATACAGGTCTATGATAGCAACAAGTAGGTGGGTAGTGTGGGGTGGGCTACCAGTCAAAGTATGAAAAAGACATTCGTATAGTTGTCTTTATCTAAGATATTGAAATTTCGGTGTTAAACATTCTAAAAGATTTTGTTAGAAAAACACACAGGTGTGCCCAAGTAAGTCACATCTTGGTGGCGGTTGCTTGAAATGACTTCCATAGGCCTAACGTTAGTCAATCGGTCACTGAATCCGGATGGTATATTAATACATTAATACCGCGCTCGTGTTGGTATCGACGGATCTCTTGAGATTCTTGACTATCAATTTCCAGAAAACTATACAGGTAAGGTGTTGACTACTTTGAAACCAATTTGTCTGGGTGCTGTTGCTGCTTGTGGCAGTAACATCGCCCAGTCAAATTAGTTTCAAAATATTCACCAGCATGTTTTGTAAATAGCAAAAACATACAATTCGTACAACGTGTCGGACTATTAAGCATTTAAGACGGACTAAATTGAGTCAGTCATGACGTCATGATTATGACGTCATCATATACGTCACGTCGTTGATTATGACATCATATGACGTAATATCAAGGATAGACAACATGAAAGTGCCAATTAGCAAGTGGTATTAATTATCCTCCCTCCGCCAGAGGACGAGTACATTGTATTCAGGGCAACAATCTATGATTGGACTTGTTAAAATATGTGACCTATAAATATGGCTGGTCTCTTAATACAAGTGGTCCATATTGTGTGGGTCACGCATTACCAAGTGGTATTAGCCATGTAATGCTCAATTTGCTCATGACAATTTCAATAGAGAGATCCATTTCTAGGTATGCCACGCCTATTTCTAGCTAAGCTCCACCCCGTTTTGCGTGTTGGAATCGATGTATATATATACGCTTAATAATGAATTCCCAGACTTCCAATTTCAAGGTAACTATACAGGTAAGCTGATGACTATTTTGAAACTAATTTGACTGGGTGCTTTTAAAGGTCAGGTCAAATTAGTTTCAAAATGTTCAACCCGATGTTAAACAGTAAAGACATACAATTCGTACATTTGCCGGACTATTCAATGTTCATGACTGAGCTCGATACGCCATTCATTTACACATTTTGGATTGTGACGTCAGCCTGTATATGAAGTAATTGATTATGACGTCATATCCTTCAGTTACAGATCGAACCCAGCCATTATCATAGAAAATGACTGTTGAATAAATAGCAAAGACATACAATTCGAACAGCGTCTAGTCAAATTAGTTTCAAAATATTCAACAGCATGTTGATTAAATAGTAAAGACGTGCAATTCGCATACTTGACTGGCTATTCAATGTTCCTGGTGGAGCTAGATACGTCATTCATTGCACATTTTGATTGTGAGGTCCAGCTACATCTGACCTAAATAATTATGACGTCATATACAGAAAAATTCATTATGATAGAAAATGTCCTATGTCTAATTGCCGTCAAAGAGACCATTATGGTTTTTCTTTTGCAATTTACTACTGGAATTATAGGATCGGCTATCCAACCAGTCATTCCAGTGGTAAACTTTCAAAACAAGTTCTCCGGCGAGTAGCTAATGTAAATGGACATTTCTCACGATCACCGCAAGAAGCCATTTGTGGTCAGTTTGATAGAGTGCTAAAGTGGACATAAAAGAGACGCCACGAGTGGGCGTGTGCTTCAGTACTTTCATCTGCAGAAGGAATGATAAACATGTTTTGTACGCAGTCCTCCAGCAAAAGAAGCTTATTTAGAGTAGTTATTTGGAGTTCCCTTGGCTGTTTATTAAAATAATTAAGCGGTCATCGCCGCGCAAACTCTATTACAGTCGGACCAGAACAAATAAGAGAACTCACCATGAATCACGTGCATGAAGATCATAATTATGAGATATCCACCAATCTAAAAATAGAGCCGTGTCTTCGCGCCGAGAATTATTAGATCTCGTATCGATGGAGATCTCGCAAGACACATCCCCACAACCCCCTGCGCGAAATGGCCGCGCCTATAGGCAATTCTAGGCAGCAATAAATAGAAGTAATATTGATATTACTGCTCTTGCCTTGCCTCTACATCCGGTTTGACATATTGTCTACATAAAATAAAAGGTACTGCTGAATATTCTGGACCTACTGGAATTTGTGGGAGAATTTTCTGCATAAGGCAGCAATGTCTTCTATTCCAAATGTGTACAGAAGATTACTTACGTCATAACCAAATCAGTTTGTTGCTAGAATCGTGTTGGCCATTGTTTTCTTTACTGTATCATTAACCATAGTCATATTTAATTTAATTTATTTTGTTATATTATACCAACAACTCTCGGTCGGGTGGCCTTTCTGAATATTCAGCGAGTGTGCAGCTTATGTGTTAAAATCTTGGTCAAATTGGACCAGCACTCCTCAAGATATACACAGATCCAGAACTTGATCATATCTAAGAGCTCTAAAGATCCAGCCATGACAAACACACTAAGAAATAGACTCGAACACAGATTCACATGGTCACATTTACTCTCTTTCCTCTAGGGAAAGAAGGTGGTAGACAATAATAATAATAATAATAATAATAATAATAATAATAATAATAATAATAATAATAATAATAGTAGACACAGGATGAACTCCAGCCCCCACCCACTCCCTTCATCCCCTAGCACATTCCAATGAGTGAAATTTGTTACCCACAGTATGAAAAACAATCAAAAACAAGTGAACCATGTTTGTCAAATGTCTTGTCTTTTTTTTTCTCTGCTTTTTTATGTCAAATCCTATATTATTTGTCTGTAGTTATTTGTCTACTTATGTCAAATCATGTGTAATGTGTATGTTAGTCTATGTCACGGGTCCACAAGCTAATAGGCACAGCCTCCAGTGGATTCCCTGTTATCATATTGTAATTTGTAATATTTACCAAGAGACTAAAAAAGCAAATCAAATCAAAAAAAATCAAAGGAAGAATTTCCAATATTCGAACATTTTTTTTGCGTTTTTTATTTAAAATACAATGCTTTAAAGGCATATGATAAAAAGTAATAAGAAGATCGGCAATTTTTTACATGCTGAAGTTGATTTAGTGCTGCCTCAACATTTTAATGTGAATTTTGAGGGGAAACGCGGTAAGCGTTAAAGATAATTACCGTACTGGTTGATTACAAAATTATGAATTCTTTATAGGAAAATCACTTGCGTGTGTACATGCATGTACATACATGTCAGATTTAATGATCGTTTGCGTGTGTGTATATAATATTTAATTAATGGAAAACCCCAGTAATTTGCGGATTCTAGAGATTCCCGGATAATACACCTAAAGGTGGTGCGCCAGACATTGGCGGAAACTCCAAGAACAGAACAGAACAGAACAGATATGACGTCACGAGAACTTGTGTTGTTACACAGCACATTATGGTAGCCAGCCAGCCAACCAGCAGTATGGCAGCCAGACAGTCCATGTGCAACAGTGTAGCCAGTCAGTCCACAAGCAGTATGGCAGCCAGCCAGCCTACCTGCAACAGGGTAGTCAGCCAGCCCACCTGCAACATGGTAGCCAGCCGGTCCAACCGCAACAAGATAACCAACCAGTCCACGTGCTATGGGGTAGCCAGCCAGTCCACCCACAAAAGAGCAGTCAGCCAGTCCACCTACAACAAGGTAACCAACCAGTCTGCTTGCAGCAGGGTAGCCAGCCAATCGATCCGCAACAGAGCAGCCAGCCAGCCCATCTTCAACAGTGCAACCAGCCAGCCCACCAGCAACATGGACACCGGACATACCAGCAGAAGTATGGCAACCAGTCAACCCGCCAACAGTATGGTACCCAGCCAGGACACCAGCAGCCATGGCAACGGGGTAGCCATCCATCCCAGCATCGGTATGGCAGCCAGCCAGCACATCAGCAGTCATGGCAATATCGTAGCCAGTCAGCACACAAGCAGTATGATAGCCAGCCAGCTCACCTACAACCTGGTAATCAGCCAGTCCATCAGCAACAGAGCAGCCAGCCAGTCCACCGGCAACATGGCATCCAGCAAGCATATCAACAGCCATGGCAATATCGTAGTCTGTCATCACACAAGCAGTATGATAGCCAGCCAGCTCATCTGCAACACGGTAATCAGCCAGTCCAACAACAACAGAGCAGCCAGCCAGCCCATCAACAACAGGGTAATCATCCAGTCCATCAGCAACATGACAGCCAGCTATCTCAACATCAACACGTTAGCCAGCAAAACCATCAGCAACAGGTTATCCAGCCACCCCACTTGCAACATAGTGGCCAGCCAAGCCATCACAAGTATGGTGGCCAGTCAGCTCAACAGCATTATGGTAGTCCGCCAGCCCACCAGCAAAGTGGTAGACCGCCAGCTCTCCAGCAGCATGGTAGACAAAAAGCGTACCGGCAACAGGGTACTCGGCCATCCCATAAACAGCGTGGTAGCCGGCTTTCAAATCAGCAATGTGGCAGTCAGCAAACCCACCAACAACGTGGTGGCCAGTCATTCCAACAACATGGTCGCCATAACTACATGACACAATATTATGCTCAGCAGCAAATGAACACGGAAATGTGTCATCACATGAATCTAAGCCAAATTGAACTTCGCAATATGCACTCCCAGCTAATGAGTGTCCTGAATATGAATAGACAGTATGTAACAACCCAGCAGAATGGAGGCCAAATTGTACTGCGCTCTTTAAATGTTAACAGCTTAACTCAGTATAATGGCATACAAAATCGGTCTGAAATTGGTAGCCAGTCAAACCAATCTGAATCTGCTAGTCACTCAGTCCAATTGCATGATAGCCATTCAGCCCAACACCACGATAAAGAGTCAATCCAGGAGTGTGATAACCAGTTAGATCAACAGCATTCTGGTGACCAGTCAGTCCAGAAGCAGTATGATGATCAGTCAGACCAACATCATCATGGCGATCAGACAGTTCAACAGCAGCATGGTGAGCAGTTAGTCAAACAACAGCATGGTGACCAGTCAGTCCAGCAGCAGCATGGTGATCAATCAGTCAAATATGGTGACCTGTCAGTCAAGTATGGTGATCAGTCAGTCAAGTATTGTGACGAGTCAGTCAAGTATGGTGACAAGTCAGTACAATGTGGTGACCAGTTAGTCCAATGTGGTGACCAGTTAGTCCAGTATGGTTCCCAGTCAGTCCAGTATAGTTACCAGTCAGTAAGTCAGATAGTCCAAGAGCAGCATGGTGATCAGTCAGTCCAGCAACAGTATAGTGACCAGTCAGTCCAACAATATTATGGTGACCTGTCAGCAAAATATGGTGACCAATCATCCATGTATGGTGACCAGTCAGCCCAGCAGCAGTATGGTAACCATTCAGTCCAGCAGTAGTATGATGGTCAATCAATCAAATACGCTGACCAGTCAGTCCAGTATGGTGACCAGTCAGTCAAGTGTGACGACCAGTCAGTCCGGCAACCACATGGTGACCAGTCAGTCCAACAGCATCAAGGTGATCTGTCAGTCCAGTATGGCGATCAGTCAGTCCAGTATGGTGACCAATAGGTCCAGTGTGGCAACAAGTCAGTCCAGTATGTTAACCGGTCACTCCAGTATGATGACAAGCCAGCTAGTCAGACAGTCCCACAGCAGTATAGTGGCCAGTCAGTTAAACAACAGCATGGTGATCAGTCAGTCCAGCAGCAGCATTGTAACCATTCAGTCCAGCAGCAGTATGATGTTCAATCAATCAAATATGGTGACCGGTCAGTTCAGTATGGTGACCAGTCAGTCCAGTGTCATGACCAGTCAGTCCAGCAACAACATGGTGAGCAGTCAGTCCAGAAACCACATGGTGACCAGTCAGTCCAACAATATCAAGGTGACCTGTCAGTCAATTATGGTGACCAATCAGTCCAGTATGGTAACAAGTCAGTCCAGTATGTTAACCGGTCAATCCAGTATGATGACCATCCAGCCAGTCAGACAGTCCCACAGCAGCATGGTGACCAGTCAGTTAAACAACAGCATGGTGACCAGTCAGTCCATCAGCAGCATGGTAACCATTCAGTCAGGCATGGTGACCAATCAATAAAGTATGGTGACCAGTCAGTCCAGTATGGAGACCAGTCAGTCCAGCATGATGACCAGTCAGTCCAGCAACAACATGACATTCAGTCAGTCCAGCAGCCGCACGGAGACCAGTCTGCCAAGTATGGTGACCAGTCAGTCCAGCAGCAACGTGGTGACCTGTCAATCAAGTGTGGTGACCAGGCAGTCCAGCAACAACAGGTTGACCAGTCAGTGAAGCAACAGCATGGCAACCAGTCATTCCATCTGTAAGACAAGTGTACATATTCAGACCAGCAGTCAAATAATCATTCAAGCCAGAAGTATGGCGACCAAACAAACCAGAAGTGTGGTTATCAGTCAAACCAGCAGGAGCATGGTATCTACTCAATCCAACAGCAACATGATAACCAGTCAATCCAGCAGCCTTGTGATAATGACCAGTCTTTTTTAGGGCAAGGCCGAGTTAGAAAAATCTCAAGATAGCATCTTTCAATATCAAGAACATAACGGGTAACTTTATGTATATCCAGAAATTGTGTGAGAGAGATCAAATAGACATTATAGCCCTACAAGAACATTGACTATATGACTGTGAAAAATACTGGATGAAAAAACTACTTCCTGGTTTCCAGCATCATTCCAGATCTGTGGATGAAGGCAGTCCATTACCCCCATACAGCTACCATGGGGATACGGCGGATCAAGTATAAGCTGGAGAGACGAGCTAAATAGTATAATTGAAAGTCTACCTGATGGTTCAAATAGAACAGTCTGCATAAAAATAAACTCATCACCTTCAGTCATCATTATAGCAACATATGCCCCCATGTAAAGGGTGTAGCAAATATAATGAGGAATATATGGAACTCTTAGCAGAATGGCAGGAACTACTGAACAAATATAAAGGCTCCAATGATGTCCTGATATGCGGCGATTTAAATGCATCATTGCATTCAGAATATCCAGATGCAAGAGACAAACTATTAAAAGATTTCTGCATCAAGAACCAGTTAGAATTAGTTCCAAATTATCCAGTTGGGAAAACCTTTGAATGTGCAAATGGCTCTTCACAGATTAACTATTTCATTGCATCAAACATAGATCTCATAAGACAAGTTCAGCACGTATCAAAGGAATACGACAACTGCTCAGATCATATACCAATTAGAGCTGTCATTACAGTTAAGGAAAGCAGCATGAGTAACAATGTGCTGAAGCCAGTACAAGAAAGAAAACTTCAGTGGGGAAAAGGTGATCTGGTTCAATATAAAGAAAATCTGGAAAGAATGATGCATCAAAAGGATTTCTGCTCATCAAACAAATCTGTAGACGAACTTATCACTACTGTCACCATATGTATGAAGGCCAGTACTAAAGGGGCACTCCCAGAGAGGAAACCAAAGATTTCAAAGAAGGGTTGACTCTGGAATTATAAACTTGCAGAAACATCAAACATATCCAAAACAATACATCATCAGTTCGTGCCGGTAGACCTTCAAATCCAAAACATCTATCAAAGATCAAATTAAGAGAAGCTAAAAAGGCGTATCAGAGAGAGCAAAGGCAGGCTGTAACAAGAGCAGAGCAAGATACTACAAACAAGATCATGAATGCCCTACCCTCAGATCAGTCACTGTTTGCACAGCTAATACGAACTCAGAGAAAAACATCACAGAGAATTCTGTCAACAGAAATATTGCATGTGAATGATAAGGAGTATCATGGAAATGATATAATAGAAGGATGGGCAACTTACGTTGAAGAGCTAGGAACACCAAAGGAAACCCCACATTTAATAAGGCATATAAAGATCAGGTTGAGGATGATATAACCAACATCAAATCTATCTGTGGTGATGATCGGTCCAGTCCAGACCCCTACACGTGGGATGATGTAAACAGTGCTGTGAATGAGCTACACCTGAAAAAGGCCTCAGATTCTGATGGACTCTCATCAGAGCACCTAAAACATGGTGGTGTCTTATTAATCCACACTCTTCTGATACTGTATAATAAGATCATAACTGAAGGCATATATCCAGATGCATTTAAAACTGGTCTGATTACATCAATCCATAAGAAGGCAGGAAAGCCATTGACGATCCCAGATAATTACCGTAAAATCACAGTGACATCAATAGTGGGAAAAGTCTTAGAGAAGCTTTACCTTAAACGCATTAGACCATTGATTTCAGAAAGCCAACGTAATCTACAATTTGGTTTCACACCTAGAAAATCACCATCAGTTGCAGCAGTACGAAAGACTGAAGTTATAGCGGAATGCAGAGAAAATAAAGTGCCCTGCTATGTTGGCTTTATGGATACACAGAACGCCTTTGATGTTATCTGGCATTCTTCATTATTGCGTCGTCTTTACCTCCTCGGTATAACAGGGAAGCTATGGTTGATTGCGAATGAAATGTACAGAAACATGTCAGCACAAGTCAAGTGGGAGGGACATAGAAGTAGAAAGTTTGCTGTCAAACAGGGCCTTCTACAAGGTGGGGTCACATCTCCTGATTTTCATAAACCATATGAGGATCCGCTACTAAAATTACTTGAGCAAACAGCAACTGGTCTACATATTGGTTCAATATATCTGGGCTCAATAACACTATGTGATGATAAGACAGTCCTAGATACATCCCCAGATGGGTTACAGGTGGGACTGAATGCTGCAACAATGAATGCAAATAAAGAACGGTATGTTAATGGCATTGCCAAAAGCCAAGTGATGGTTTTCAATCAAGGCAAAGAAACAGAATATGAGTGGACACTAAACAAAGAAAAGATGGACGTGGTAAAGGAATATAAACATCTGGGACTAATAAGAACAGACGACAAAAGTGGCCTAGGCAAAGAAATTATAAGAAAAGATCATGCAACAGCTTATTCATTGATGGGTGCTGGCTTTCATGGAATTAATGGACTACGCCCAATTGTCAGTATAAAACTATGGTCAACATATGTAATACGACGATGTACGCATGGACTGGAGGCATTAATTATACCAAAGAAGGAAATGTGTCAGATCACTACACATGAAAGGAAAACCTTAAAGCAATTGCAATCATTTCCAAATAGTTGGGCAAATTCACTGGCATATTTACTTCTCTGTGCACTGCCGATAGAGGCGCAAATTGAAAAGAAGAAGCTGACATTACTTGGTACAATACTAAGGAGGGAAGGCTCTGTCGGACAACAGTTAGCAATTCGGCACTTCGTTATGAAAAGAGAAGGCAGACACAGTTGGTTTCAAGATGTCGAATTGATTTCACAAAAATATCAATTACCATCAGCCCACCTGCTGCTACAAGACCCACCACCTAAATGTGTATGGAAGCGTCATGTCCAAAAGGCTGTAAACACAGTAGTCCTAGAGATGCTAAAGGAATACATTAAGCAGAAATCATCAGCCCGGTTTGTAAATGTTGACATCCTTGATATCGGAAGGCCACATCCGATCTGGTCAACAGTGACAGCAAATACATATGATGTAAAACGTGCCATCATCAAGGCAAGGTTACTAACCAGTACATACTATCTGCAAGCACACAGATCCAAATTTAATCAATATGAGAATGATGCCTGTCCTTTTTGTAAGAACGTTATAGAAGAACGTATGCATTTCCTAGTTCAGTGTCCAGAATTTGCAGATATCAGAAGCATCTATATAGCGGAAATCGAGCATCTAGTGGCGGAAGATAGCGGGGAATTAATAAGCAAGGATGAGAATCTTATTCTCCAGATGTTACTCGACACAACTCTCTTGTTTGGCCTGATTGGAAGCGATTCAATGTCGAAAATTGAATTCATCTCCAGGAAACTCTGCTATAAACTTCATATCAGACGTAATCATCTCTTAAATGAAATGAATTACCTAAGAAAGCTTGCATTATGAAATATCAAGTTAGTATAATTAAAGTCAATTGCACATAGAAAAATACGGTGCACCTTATAACATAACATAACAAGCATACAGCTTACCAGGACTTTTACGTCCTCTTATCAGCTGGTGTATAAACTATAATTATTAATTATTAATGTATGGTGATTTTCGGGTGATTTGGCTTATCTAATGCTCTATAGTTGTAGTACACTGGGTGCGCTACATAGATTTTGTCTAGTCTAGCTTTGAATGTGTTTATGGTAGGTGCGTCAACGCCTGTTTCCGGTAATGCATTCCACCAGTCTATGATTCTGTTGGAGAAAAAATTCAGTGTATTGTTAATATTCGCTCTAGTTTTTCTAAGTTTGAATTTGTGGCCACGTGTTCTGTCATCTTGATTTAATGTGAATAGTTTACTGGGATTTACTGAGTAGATATTATTAAGATACTTAAAAACATTTATGAGATCTTCTCGTATTCTTCTATACATTACGGTTGGTAAGTTGAGATTTCGAAGACGATTTTCATAGGACATGTTCTGCAAAGCTGGTACCATTTTAGTGGCTCGTTTCTGGACTTTTTCTAATTGTTCGGCAAATTTCCATGTGTGGGGACCAAACGGGACCAGCATACTCCAGATGAGGGCGTATTAAACTTTGGTACAGCATCTTAAATATGTCTGTAGTACTGGAATGAAACGTTCTCCATATAAGCCCTGTCATTCTGTTGGCTTTTAATGTGATGTTATTTATATGGGTTTCAAATGTTAAGTTTGAATCTATTATTATACCCAGATCATTGATCTCGCTCTCCTCCTTTAGGGCTACTGTTATATCATTATCAAGGAGTTTGTACTTACAATTACTGGCACTTGGCGTGTGGCCAATGTGCATAACTGAGCTTTTGTTTGTGTTGAACATTAATTGCCAATTTTGGGCCCAGTTTTGAATGGCCTCTAGATCATTTTGCAGGATTTCACAATCACTCACATCAGTTATTGAGTTGAACAGTTTAGTATCGTCTGCGAAAAGATAGAGTCTGGATTTTATGTTTCTTGGCATGTCATTTACGTATATTACAAACAGTAGTGGGCCAAGTACAATGCCCTGTGGGACACCGCTTATGACCATGGCCCAATCTGAGGCTGCCCCATTAACCACGACTCTCTGCTTTCTTCCTATTAGAAATGACGTAATCCATTCTAGGAGTTTCCCCGAAATACCATATGCGTTTAACTTGATAAACAATCGCTCGTGTGGTACAGAGTCAAAAGCCTTCTTAAAGTCAAGATAAATTACATCAATCGATTTCTTATTATCCAAAGCATTTGTCCATTCGTCTATTACTTCTAGCATTTGAGTTACCGTTGATCTCCCCCGTAGGAACCCATGTTGGTATTCAGTAATTATTTCACTTTTCTTCATATACTCTATCAGCTTGTCCCTTACTATGCTTTCAAGTATTTTGGATGGAACTGAGGTTAGACTGATGGGTCTGTAATTGTTCAGATCCCTCTTTGCTCCTTTTTTATGCACAGGTATAACATTAGCACATTTCCAGTCAGAAGGTATAGTCCCTTCTGATAATGACTTGTTATAAATTATACTACGTGGTTCAGATAATACATCTTTTAGTTCATGTAAAATTCTTGGATGCAGGTATCAGGACCAGCTGATTTATTTGTTTTTAAATCTGCAAGTTTTTTGCTGACGTCTTCAACAGAGACAGTAATATTGTTTATTGTTGTTGTAGTCTCTGTTGTAAATGTTGGGATACTATCTAGGCTCTCATTATGCTTTCTGGATGCTCCTACATATATTTCAATAACAACGAACTCATTTACACGTCTGGTGAACACATACATGTACATAAATATCAGATCTAATGATAGTTTGCGTGTGTGTATATAATATAATATATAATTAATGGAAAAATTTGCGGATTCTAGAGATTCCCGGATACTACACCGAAAGGTGGTGCGCCAGACATTGGCGGAAACTCCAAGAACAGAACAGAAAGCTCACCGAAACTAGCTGCGAAACGTAGCCCCACACTATTCCGCTTACGACGTTAGCTAAGCCTGGGTCTACGATGCCAACTGCACAAAAAAACTGGAATTAAATCAGATTTTCCTCTTGCTTCTTGAGTTTAGCACTTACATCGCCCAAATTTTACACACGTCTACCGTATATAGCCTGTTATCGAAAGATATACACTTTATTGCAAAATATTTCCTATATTTTGATACACGGCCCAATACATTTCGAGAGAATAGCGCGTCAATTCCAGCGCGCCAGCTATCTTGTCCTAGTTACCGCTATGAATCATGGGAGATGCGCTGCCATATTTGGAAGACGAGGTCACGCGTGCCATATATGAGCAAGTGGGCGGAGCGGCCTGATTCTCACACTGACGCGCGCAATTTTACTACGATTATAGTATAAATTCGTAAACAAACAGACGACAAACGAGCATGATTCATAATATATGTAAATAATAACAAAATTTAGCGCATTTTAAAACAAAGTGGTGTATTTTTGGTTTTATTTACACATTGAAGCACGCACACACACACACCAATGATTTTAAATTTGGTGAATACAATTGCGCTATTGTAATCTCCCCTTTAACGGCGTTGATTAACGACCAGACAAAACAACTACACGACAATTTTAAAATAAAGAGCTTTCAGGTTTCAAAACCTATCCCGTCAGCATCAGATATCGAAGGTAAGATTTTGTACTATATAGCAAAATTCTGCGCATTTTAAAACAAAATGGTGTATTTTTGGTTTTATTTACACATTGAAGCACACACACACACGCACGCCCGCACGCCCGCCCGCCCGCCCGCCCGCCCGCCCGCCCGCCCGCACGCACGCACGCACGCACGCACACACACACCAATGATTTTAAATTTGGTGAATACAAATAAGTCACATTGCGCTATTGTAATCTCCCCTTTAACGGCGTTGATTAACGACCAGACAAAATAGTCCAGGAGCTAAAGCTAGGTCAGAATCGTGACGTAGCACACCCAGTATTCGGAAGGTCTGACACTTGCTGTGGCTTGGGGGACATGGCCCACACATTTTAAGCCCTGTTGTACAAACAAATTGTGGTAGCACTAATTAGTTATCCTGATTTCTTTGCATAGGGGGTCTAGGCTTTGGCTGTATCCACAGTGCACAACGATATAAGCATGATCGTGTCATAACTCAAAGTAATATCGTATTAGATTCACCATATATGATATTTAGACGGATATCGACCTAACATATATCCAACATACATTTTGCATGCATATACCAAAGGCGAGGTTCTGGAAGCGCTGCTGCAATTACAATGGCAGTCTTTTTCCAAATGGGTTCAACAAAATGGACAACATGAAGACCACATTACTCCAACAGATTTGGAGAGTCTGGATGAGAAAATTAAGATGTGCCGAAGCAGCATTGACGACTTAGACGCACTGCAAGAGAATTTCAAAGAGGTGTGTATGTACGTGAATAAATTGCAACAGCTGTTCAAATCCTTTAAAGTTGAGTCAAGCTCGAAATCACACCTGTTCGCATTTTGGAACTCATATATTCATATGGTAGAGCTGCTGCTTGGATTCATAAGAGTTGAGAGAACTGGAGATTGGCAGGCACACCTATCTGCTACTGCTGCTATGGCGCCATATTTCTACAGCATGGACAGAACCAATTATGCAAGATGGCTGCCAATATATCTTGCGGACATGAAGATGCTTCCAAGTACACATCCCCATGTACATGAACAATTCTTGAATGGAAATCATTCCTTAAGTCGCTCACACCATCCATTCAATCAAGTGTGGACAGATATGGCCTTAGAGCAATCGATTAATTTGGATTCCAAAAAGCGAGGTGGTATTATTGGAATAACACAAAAGCCAAGAGCTCTGGAGAGGTGGTTTTTAACTAGCCACGAGAGGGCAGCCATAACAACGGTCACAAAGCAAATGTGTCACATGTTTGGAGTACATAAGGAAATGGGGACTAATCGAATGAACAGGGATGAAACTGATGTGCAGAAGATACTTTCGATGTTCTCATCAGATATAATGACCAATCCCTTTAATATTGCGGAAAACGACGACAGCGAGTGTCTTCCGCTTGTAAACATTGCAACTGGCGTGGTATTGCCTAGTGAAATCGCCAAGAGACTTGTTTCCGCCTGTGACATTGGTAAGGAGATTATGGACAATTTTGTTCAGGAGCGGCTGGACACTAACACGAGAAGCTTTTGGGACACGTTGCCACACTTAAAACTTAAAACATTTGCCAGCCTAGCACAGAAGAAAAAACTCAAAACAAATGATGAAAAAATTCACAATGTGAGATCTGACCGCGAACTATTTGGTCGATTAATTATTGCCGCAAGGTCCAGAGATGTTGATTTAAAACTAGTGATGATGTATGAACTGTCTGCTGTTCCACTATCATTGTCACATACGGATGGGACTCTAAGAAAGAATGTGAAAAGCGTTTTGTTAAGTGAACTAGAAAAGGAAGTAAATGTTGATGGACGGCTTCCACCTGTTGACAAGACAGGCGCAACAGCTTATGTAGTAGATGGCATGGCAGTTGTGCAAATGGTTAAAACTGGAGGTACGTCTACATTTGGAGAATTGGCTGATAAGTACTGGCACATCTTTACAGTTCCCCTGAATCAAGAAGACTGCAACAGAGTAGATATAGTTTTTGACAGATATGATAGACTGGAATCTCTCAAAGCGGAAGAGCGGCTAAAACGTGGGTCATCAACAGCATTGGAAGTAAAGATTGCTGGAGAAAATACTCCCGTTCCAAAGCAATGGGCCAAGTACATCAGCAATCCAAGCAACAAAAGTAACCTGGTTGCATTTCTCAGCAAGCGGTGGCGTGATACTGGTCCAAATATGCTATCTGCCGACAATTGCGTCATTCTTGCTGGTGGCTTTAACGATGGAATGGATGTTGTTGTCATTTCAGCGAACAATTCGTCGTATTTGGAAGAACTTCGATCAGATCATGAGGAAGCAGATACGCGTATGATGTTGCACGCGCTACACGCTTCAAAAGACCACATGCGTGTTGTTATACAGTCTCCTGATACAGACGTGGCAGTACTTAGTATATATACGTATCGTTCGCTTCACTGTTCTGAACTATGGTTCCGTACGGGCACAAAGGACAAATTGCGATACATACCAATACATACAGTTGCTCAAGTACTGGGCCCAGCTATCTGTCTGTCTTTGCCTGGGTTTCATTCTCTTACAGGTTGTGATAGCACTAGTGCATTATTTGGACTCGCTAAGAGAAAATCATTCAATCTCTTAAAGTCATCTGAATGTCATCAGCTTAGCTTAGCCCAACTCGGCGAACATGTTGACTTATCACCGAATACTGCAATTCTATGTGAGAAATTTGTCTGTGAGTTGTATACCACCAGGGATGTGGGAAAGACAGCTGATGAAACCCGTTATTGGCTCTTTTGTCAAAAGAGACAAAGAAATGAAAATCTTCCACCTACATCGAATAGTCTAAAGCATCACACCGAAAGGGCCAATTTTCAAGCTCTTGTTTGGAGACGTTCATTGCAAGCTGTTCAGAATCTTCCATCTCCAAATGGACATGGCTGGAGTATAGTGGATGGTCTACTCAAGCCTGTTCTAATGTCAAAGGATCCTGCTCCATTTGGATTAATTGAACTCACATCATGTAGATGTCAAAAGTCTGCCTGCAAAAGAACAGATCTCTGTCAATGCAAGGCTAACAATCTACTCTGCACTGAAGCATGCCTTTGTATGGGAGGTGAAATGTGTGACAATGTTCAGCATACAATTGTCGAAGATGACTCTGACACGGATGAGTAACATTCTCTCATTTGCTCACTTGATAAACATGTCCTGCCAGCTTGTGTAGACATGCACTGCATGTCAGTTAAAAGTTTAATTATGAAAAATGTAGAAAACATGGGCATTGTTGTAGCTAAGGTATTGCTAGTCACAAGAAGACCTAAGTGCCCCAATATGTACAAAGCAACATACGGGTGTCTTAAACGAGGTTGATTATGTATAAATCTGCGATATACGATCACTCCTTTCCATTTTGGTTAAGATTGTATTGATATAACATGCGCCTAAGTTTGTGAAAAATTTACCATTGTGAAAATTGTCTGAAAACTACATTCAATACCTATTGTAAATGGGCTTCTCACGGGTTAGTGATACCACAATTTTCTTGTACAACACGGCTCAGAATATACCCAAGACGTCGGTCTAGCATAATATAGAGACAAACCTTCTGAATACTGGGTGTGCTACGAAACCATTCTTCTAGACCCCTTTTGAAAATTGGCTCCCGGACTAAAACAACTACACGACAATTTTAAAATAAAGAGCTTTCAGGTTTCAAGACCTATCCCGTCAGCATCAGATATCGAAGGTAAGATTTTGTACTATATAGCAATATATAGCTTATACTTACACAGGTTTGATTTTCAGATATAAATCTTCACCCACCCCACCACCCCACCCACCGTGCATGATGACACGACATGATCATAGCTAGGACATGATAACAAGTAAAAATACTCCGTCATAAATGGTTGTTTCTAAGCATCCCTGCAAACAATGCTATGTTGGCCCAACGTTGGGCCAACATAGTTTTGCTCGTTGGGATTACGTTGGCCCAACGTAACTAACTTACCATCAGCCAGCCAACGTAAATACAACGTAGGCCCAACGAAACTAATTTTCTATTAATCCACCACACATAAGGCCAACGTTAGGCCAACGAAACCACACGTTGGGTCGACGTAAGGCCAACGAGCAAAGCTACGTTGGGCCAACAAATAAAACTTACGTTGGGCCAACGAAACAATGTTTGCTGGGATGTATTTACCTCACGAAATGCAGATGGCCTCTAAGAGCATCGCCAGCAAACAATGTTACTTTGGGCCAATGTTGATTCAACCAAAAACCAGCAGAAATCACAATTAACCATTGGCAAGCAGGTTGTTTTTTGTGTGAGTTTAGGTATCATAACCAAATTTTGAGTTTCATTGTTTACAACTTCTTGTGCTAAAATTTGAATAAACTCGGATCAGTATAGTTTCTTCTGAAATAAATATAGTCACTGACAGACAGACAGACAACGTAGTTTTGCTCGTTGGGTTTACATTGAACCAACGTATTGTGTAGCCTACCTTTTCGCAGGTAGATACAACGTTTGGCCAAAAATGACTAACTAAATATCAGCATTCAGCCAGCTCACG
The DNA here is from genome assembly GCA_034401795.1 of Chaetoderma sp. LZ-2023a. NCBI lineage: Eukaryota > Metazoa > Mollusca > Caudofoveata > Chaetodermatida > Chaetodermatidae > Chaetoderma > Chaetoderma sp. LZ-2023a. The sequence goes on from CM067369.1 coordinate 143,701,107, forward strand.
TAAATACAACGTTAGCCCAACGTAACCAATTATCTATCAATCAACCAATGTAATGCACACGTTGGGCCAAGGGAATAACACGAACAGACCTACGTTGGGACAATGAATACAATTTACGTTGGGCCAAGGAAACTATGATTGCTAGGGCTATGTTTAAAACATTTTCCCATGTAAGCCATGTTCCGAGTCACTCCACCTACCCACACCCACCCGTCCCACTTGACTCCTAGGCACATGCCATTGCTTTGAAGATAAACGTCAAATTCAAAATTCTTTTATGAATAGTATTATACAGAGCTATTACATTTACAACGGGTATTCACTGCATATGTGAATTACATAAAATACAACACGAGAGAATGTCAGCTGGAGGCTGACATTTTCTGATCAGCTGTCATGTTGAGCAGGCGATCGGAAATCTCACATTCCCTCGATAAAAAAGCACTTGCCCAAATGTGTGATCTATTACTTCATTCAATACAATTTGATGTAATTTTGCAATTTATGCATTGATGTGGTGTAGTTACTCACCTGTGTATGTGTTAGCTTTCACCTGCCCATTGAAAAAAAAAATGGCTTGCCCCGGGTAGGTGGGAAGTCGTTAACGTCACGCCCTGACATCCCCAGCACGACTGTTTCCCAATACCAATACCATTTACATGTATACAGTAAAAGTGAATGCATATCAGTCATGAATGACCGATGCATAAAGTTTAATATTAGGCACGTATTTGGATGTTGCACACTCATCCTGTTAAGGTTCAAACAAAAAACTCAAACTGTAGGAGGAGTTGTAGCGACAAGATTTTCACAAAGAGACGTACGTACGGCATATGGCTAAACGGGGTGGACTGATGCAAATAGATTTAAGATTAGGCACATCATTCACTGTTAATTCTAGGATGGGCTGCGGGGTCATAGTCCGCTGTAATTTGGAAATTACCACTTCTTTTTGGTCAATTAATGTCATTATGTCCCCAGATTTTAAGGGTGTATATCTATGATAAGTTTTGGTTTAAACCATGTAGTATAGCGTGTAGGGAAAGGTCCTCCTAAGGCAGTAGTGGGGCGGAAATGTAACAAATTTGAGGTAAGATGTTACATTCTGGCAGAAAGCATGAAATTTGGCATATAGGTGGTTTAAGGTATGCTGAACATAATTAGATGCGGTGCCACGTGATTCTACCAAGGGAACCCATTCAAAATGGCGGATTCAAAATGGCCGCCTTCCCAGCGGAAAATCTGCATTACTCAAGTTCTAGATGGAGTAGAGGGCTGGAATTGATGTCAAATTAAGGGTTTCTTGGGTCACTGGTTATGATTTTACTCTTTTCAATACTCTAAATAGATAAACATGCTGAAAAATATATTATTATTATTATTATTATTATTATTATTATTATTGTTGTTGTTGTGGTCGTCGTCGTCGTCGTCGTCGTTGTTGTTGTAACATTTGTAAATTAGTAGTATTATTGTTAAACGTTTGTACACACATGTTCCGAGCGGAACATTTTAGAAACAAGTTTTCGCTACTCAAAACAATTGGTCTACACGTTTTCTCCAGTAAAAGTAATTATATGCCAGCCCCTCGCTTCGCCAAGCATTATTTCGTTGCGGATTTCCATATAATTATTGTAGTTTCCTAAACTCACACTGACTATTTAAATATATCAGGAGAATACATAGCTGCATAGCAATCACGCAAACGCGTGTTGTACTCTGCTTATAGACAGAGACAATAGCCTATTATATTCTCGCATTCAAGTCAATATGTCAAAGAAAGTGAAATTGACATCTGATCCCACAGTTGATTTATCACACACGAACTTGTCCCTGTGTGTTATTTGCCAGCAGTCCACAACGGAGCATCTCATAGATCCATGTAGTAACACAAATCGTGACAATGTGATTATACGAGTTATAGGTCATTAGCTGATAACCTTGATAGGCTACATCAACTCCATGCCCTTCCACCATGCCTGGATCTATGTAGGTTGAATGATGGTTCTGGAATTGCGGAGACGCTCATAGGAAACTGTGCTAGGTGGCACTATCTGTATCATCAAAATCGGTATATGACCCAATCCAAAAGAACAATTTGGCTTTGTTCAAATCAAAACAGAGGATGAGTACCAGAACCAACAAGAAGCTTGTTGCAATGAAGAGAGATGTACAGTTATTCTCTAGACTGTACATTTCCTGCCAATCCAGAGACGGAGACCTTGATTCATTCTTTGAGCATGAGAATCATCCATGGCCCCCATCACTTGCTGAGAGCAACGCAATGCGCCAAGGCAGCAATCAGATCTGATGGGATGTTTAGAAGCATTAGTAGCTCGTGCAGCTGGTTGTCCAGAGGTTGAAGTGAAGATCATTGACGGACCAGCTATGATGCATAATCTATATCCCAAGAAATCAAACGTGGTTGTGAACACATTTGGAGATTTTGCAGAGCACGTCTTCCTCCCACACATTGCTAGACAACTACAGACGCTTAAAAGAGTGGATGTTGTATGGGACGTGTATAAGGCGGGAAGCTTGAAGACACACGCTAGAGAATTACGGGGACATGATGAAGCTCTTCGTGTTGCATCGAGTACAAGACTCCCTCAAAATTGGAAAACTTTCCTACGAGTTGATGCAAACAAAACAGGCCTCTTCACCTTTCTCGCACATACATTGGAGTCATTCGAGCTACCAGAAGGAAAGATACTCGTCACAACATGTGAGGAAAACATGCTGATGAGGCGAGAGCATGACGTCTCACAACTCGTGCCATGCATGCAAGATGAAGCAGATGGTAGACCTTCCGCTATGTATCAGCTCATGGCATTGCAACAGTTTTGGGTCTAGAAGCGTCACAAGGACTGCCATTTATGCATGCTTTTTCTGGGTGTGACACTGTGTTTGCATTTTGTGGGATTGGCAAGAAGGCAGCATGGGAAGTTTGGAGGACTTCAGATCTATTCAAGTCACTATTTAGGAGACTGTCTGATGCCCAAGCGTCTCTGTGTGACAATGACATGGAAACGCTGGAGAGGTTTGTCGTACTACTGTACAAACGCACATCACCATTGTCAAAGGTTAATGAGGCACGAAAACGGCTTTTCGCTTTTGGCAACAGGCAGCTAGAAAACCTTCCTCCGACCAGTGCAGCTCTGCTGCAACACGCCAAACGTGCTGCGTTCTAGGCAGGTCATCTTTGGGGCCAATCACTCCACGCAAATGCAAAACCGCCATAGCCAGCTGACTGGGGTTGGGTCAGAGATGGAGACACTTGGTCACCGCGATGGCGTTTGCTTGCAGACGCATCTAAGGCATGCTGGGAACTCGTGAAATGTGCTTGTAAAAGTAATTGTACTGGCAGATGCAAATGCTATAAATCCAACTTACATTGTACACAGTTGTTTTCATGCGGTGCACAGTGCGTGTGACGTCTGTGAATCATGATTCAACAATCAACAGCATCATGTATAGCCTTGCATACTCTAATACGATAATTGAACGTATCTATAACGACAATTACTTGGTTCGATATTAAGAATTCAGGTAATTTAAACTATTTCTAGGTGCTATATTGCTTTTGTTCTCAAGAGATGGATCTTTTAGATAAAACATCTTAAAGAGTCACCATCTCTTGACATCAAACACAGGTTGTCGCTATGGAAGGATTGATATTTACATATTTAGAGTATTGTAGTGAGTAGAATTATAACAATTGACCCATGAAACCCCTAATTTGACATTAATCTCATCTCTCTACTCCGTCTAGAGCTTGAGTAATACAAATTTTCCGCTGTGAAGGCGGCCATTTTGAATCCGATATTTTGAATGGGTTCCCTTGGTAGAATCACGTGGCACCGCATCTAATTATGATCAGGATACCATAAACCACCTATATGCCAAATTTCACGCTTTCTGCCAGAATGGAACATTTTGTAGTAACTTAGCTACGTATAAAAGGTTACTCACCCAACAGAGGTCTCGAATCGGCCCATGGAACCAGCGGCAGATGTGCGCAGTTCAAGTTCCAAGGTACGACTGCCGGGCATCCGTAGAACCAGCGGGAATCAGCTAGCCCGGCAGCCACGAAACACGAACTACGGAATTGCGGGATACCGCCAGCACCACACTCTACCGTTTATAAAAACATGGTTATTTAATTTAAAATGTTATCTAAAAATGTAATCCTTAAAAATGTACACACCATAAAACACACACAGGCATTGACGCTCAATTGCTAAAGGTAGAATTTGAATTTACCAATTAAAAAAAAATTTCCCATAGGTGTCGATCCATCCAGAAAAAATGAGCTGTTAATAATAAAACAGATTGATAGATCAACAGCCGCCGGACGCGGGCCATCGTTACAGATTTTAAAATAGCATAGCATCCTAACTAAAATTAAGGACAGTGGTTTTCCACCACAGGAAAAAACTGACAGAATTTACGGAATTGCCAAATTGATAAAGAAGTAATAAAAATAATCTCACATGAATTTAGTGGAAGTGTTATCTGAAATTAACATATGTGAGATTCGAGAAAAACCTATGAATATTGCATATTTTTTAATTTAGTGAACATTTTTAACCTTAACATTTATGATATAGCTCTTATATAATTGAAACGGATCTGAATCCACAAATTTAGGAAATCCGGAAAACCACTATCCCTATCACAATAAAGATATCTGAATGAAGCTAAAACGAAATGGATAATACAGAAGAAGAAAGAAACATATGAATTTGCGCTATGACTAACGCGCCAATTACTTTGCGCATTATGAAATGGTAAGCGCAAGAAATGCATCTGTACGATTTATGCAGTCTTTGCTAAATGCATATTATAAATATGCTGTCATATGCAAGACTTCTGCATTATAGAGTAATGCACATTATAAATATGTATGCGTTATGCATTATAGAGTAATAATGCATCATTGCATCATTTTAACATGTAATTGCTACACGTTTAATAAATGAAATACCTAGGTATGGCAGTATATAATATGTTGGCCTAATATAAAATATCTGAACTGACCTATGTAGAATTAATATACCTGGACTATCCTATAAAATATCTGTGCTGACCTAATAAAACTATATATAATATATTTGAGCTACCATATAAAATATCTGAGCTGACAAATGTAGAACTGGCATTAAATAGCTAACCTAAACTGAATTTCACTATACATAGATGAGTTTGCATTATAACATATGATGCATATACTTATAAAAGCGTGTACATGGATTTAATCCATATACACATAAACAGAGAGCATTATTATGACCACACGTCATGACGGACAATAAATACAGTTAACAATACAATGCGTATGATTAATGCATAACAATTTACACATCATTTGACAATGCATATTTGTAATGTGTGATCAAGAAATGCGTAAATATAACCACGCATTACTACGCGCAATTATTCACGCGTCATTTGAAAAAACGCGTAATTATAATAACGCGTTCTGTGAGTCATACAGCGATGGACCCCTGTTGGTTTTTGGTATCTCAAGGAGTATTATTGCTGAAAAAAAGCCACTATGTCCTTATGTGTCCAACTAATTTAGTTTCCCAAAGAATTACAAAGAATAGAACATCACGATTTTGCTGTTGCTGACACTAAAGCTAAGATGGAAACGGAACATAAACCAATGATTATAAATGTTTTCCGGACAAGTTGAATGTCTTCAGTGTCATGCAGAATGTTAAAATTTGAAGTCATAATTTCATATCATCTGGATTACAGTAATTCTTTTAATTCTTTTAATGTTGAATTACTGTTACCATTGTACATTATCACATTACTATTGTAGTACTGTACTACGACCGAAAAGCTAACTGCAGTCCGCAACAATACCATGACCAAATGAATCCGAAATAAGACGAAACCAGAGGAAAATGTATGCAGGTGGACAAGTAGGATCCATGAAGACGTACATAGTCTAATTCGTGAATGCTTATAGATCATTCTAATACATTTCATAATCTAGGAACCTGTTGGGAAGACGGCACTGCCTTCCTGTTCGACTCTGAATGGTGTGAGTTTGGAGTTGGTCATCTCTAGGAGATGTGTGATGTATTTCCCCTCGGACCTGACACCTCATGTGCCTAGGGGGAAAAGTGTGATGCGGTTCCCCTCGGACCTGACACCTCATGCGCCTAGGGGAAGTGTTATGCGTTTCTCCTCGGGCCTGACACCTCATGCACCTAGGAGAGTGATGCTGTGTTTGTGGGACGGGTAGAACAGAGTCTACATCCAGGTCATCTGTCAAAACAGCATCTAGATCATTATGCCGGATGGATCAATACCATATGGAATGGTTTCATCCAAATCCTCTTCAAAAATGGAAACACAGTTATCATCAGATAACCTACGGCCATTATCTGGGGATAATAAGTCATCATCATGGCCATGATCTTCAGAGCGTATAGCACATCTCATTCGCAATATCCAGAGAGGTAAATCACGATCTCGGCATAGCTTTAATCTATCATGGTGAACAACTAGTTCCCGGCCTTGGTTTTTGATACCAAACAGTGCTTCTGACAACTTTTTATAAATAATAAATGGACCAGTCCAAGGAGGTTATAGTTTACTGGACTGGCCTATTTTAGTTGCAGAATTAGTAAGATAAACTACATCCGATAGGCACGCTCATGCAAACGTAGATCATACTCTTTTTTCTGGCGCTTCTGAGCCATTTTAAGGTTATCCTGTGCTATCGCATGAGTTTCATGCACTGTTTGCTGTAACTGTTGGACGAAGTCACTGGCATCTGAAGGGGCATCCTCTGTAGTCGCAGACACATGGCATTTGCACATCATGTCAATAGGCTGTAGCACTTCTCGACCAAGCATCATCATGTTGGGAGTATACCCCGTCTGTCGGCTTACAGTAGATCGTATAGCTCCAGCGATGAAAGGAATACACTTGTCCCAATCGTTCTGTCTGTCATGCTCTTGCAGGTAACACCGTATACACTGCAAGACAGTACAGTTTATACGTTCAATCTGTCCATTTGAACATGGTCTATAAGGTGTGGTGTGTTGAAATCTCCATTAAATGGCACAGTTCCTTAAATAGGCTGCTCTCAAAGTTACGACCCTGGTCGGTGTGTAAGAAATATGAACAGCCAAATGTGGTGACAAAACGCTCCACATACGTTTTGGCTACCAGTTCTGCCCCTTGTTCATGGAGCGCATAGCACTCAACCCATTTAGTGAACTGATCTATGATCATCAACACATATCTATTTCCCAGTGCAGATGTGATAAAGGGGCCCAAAATGTCCATATGTACCCGTTCCAAGGGAAAACTGGCATGGAACTCGCCCAGAGCAGCTCGAGGTCGCACCACAATCTTTTTCACATATCTGCCCTACTACAGGTTAGAAATATTTTTAATCGTGATCCATACGGATCAGTGAATCATGAAATTGATTCCATTTGTAGGCAAAAGAAAATTTCTGAAAAATCACCATTTGAATGATTGGCTTGTTTATTGAGCCAGTTATTCAAGTTGTACACTTTCAAAATTAGTATTCCCTTGGTCTGTAAATGGACATTTATCAAGACCACTGTAGATGCCATTTTTGTTCAGCCTAACCATTAAAGGGTTCAAACAAAAAAGCTTTCACCAGCCAAGCCGACGTATGTACCTACAGACGGGTGGATGGGATGAAAACATACCCCCACCCTTAAGCGTAATATAATTAAGTTACACTAAACATAAGCGTGGCATGCCTCAGTTGCGACTTAGGCAGCTTTACCAGAAATGCCCCTAATTTGACCCGCAGACAGACCCATCGCCCGATATACCCATATGGAACACATATGCCCATCAACCAATACAGTATACACACCTAACAAACAGACAAACGGACACAGCATATTTTGCCCTCTTGAATACAGGAATCAATGTCACATTGGTATTGGTAACATTTTATTCGCAGACATCCAGAAAGGAGATTTCCAAATTATTTTTACATCACCAGAGGCATTAGAATGTCAACACTGGATAGAGTGGCTATTCGGAAAGGAATCAGTTCGTAGCAGAATTTGCGTGCTAGCCATCGATGAGGCACATTTAATACAACTATGGTGAGCTGATATAATATAGGGTAATTTAACATCCGCCATTTAGAGATTATAATGATGCTAGTGCTGCTCACAGTCTCAGCTTTCTTTAAATTACTCTCAAGCCAGTGTGACAATAGCATATGGTGGCGGCTTATAATTCACACAGTATTAACAATGGGACCAAAGGCCTTAACGCTCATCTGGATCATTAGCATTTGACTTATTAGCATTTGAAGACATAATACTTTAAATTCAGCAGTAACAAGACATAAATACAAAATTGGAATTTAGTACAAACAATATTTAGTGGGAAATTAATGATGGACGTTGACCATACAATCAGATTGAACCTTAGGATCCATCCAGCTAAAAAACAAGCGGTTAATAAGGCGAAGCATTTTAAACAATTCCACCCCCACCCCCAACCCCAATTTTGCGGAGTATTCCAAGTTGGCCAATAAAAAAAAATCAAACACTCAAAAGTTTGTATAGAAGTTCTGAAGCATACCACTCTAGGGTACATGTAGCAGAGTTTGCTTGAAATTGGCCAAGTGGTTAATGGTGAGTAGGCTTTTAACTGATTTCCATACATTTTCTCAAAATCTTAGATGGCCGCCGCAAAAAGGTGACTAATCAGAATTGTGCATACAAATTCTGAAACCTACCACCCTAGTATTCTCTTCAGCCAAGCCTGGTTGAAATTGCCCAAGCAATTAATAAGGAGTAACAATTTAAATGATTTCCCGCCATTTTCCAGAAAATTCAAGATGGCTGCCAAAAATAATTGATCTATCAAAATTCTGTATACAAGTTATGAACCATATGACTCCAAGGTCATTCCAGCTGAGTTTCGTTGAAATCGGCACAGTGCTTTATGAGTAGGCTTTTAACCGATTTCCCAAAATTTCCGGAAAATCAAAGATGGCCATAGGAAAAATTTACCAATAAAAATTCTGTATAGAAGTTCGGAAACATACCAACCTAGTATGCTTCCAGCCAAGTCTGGTTGAAATTGCCCAAGCAGTTAATGAGGAGTAGCGTCTTAAACCACTTTCCAGAAAATTCAAGATGGTCGCCAAAAGAATTGATCAGTCAAAATTCTGTATATATGTTATGAAGCATGCCACTCGGTCGGTCGGTTGGTCTGTACCTGTATCTACAAAGCTACTGATCAGATTTTTCTCAGACTTTAACACAACCAAGGAACTTGCGGTGCAAGATGCTTTCTAGACATTCCGTGATCCGGAGAAGAGAACCCGAATCCGTATCCGATCAAATTCTCCGTGGATATCTTGGAAACTACTGAGCCGATTTGGATCAGATCTTGACACATGATAAGGGCTTACGCTATGACTCTACAAATTTAGCCATGATCCAGGAAAATTACAACAAAATCCAGAAAATTCGTAAAATTCCGAAAATCCTAAAATGTTTTACAATGTAACAAAAACGGGAGGGCGAGGGTCTGCAATCGCCGATTGCACTTGCTTATGTTTGAGATGTTTCTATTTTAGGGGTAAGCAATTTCGCCCAGCTTTTAGCCGACTAGGATACCTAAGAGGATTCTTGCCAGACGTTCCACTGCTTATACTGACAGCAACATGTACGGAAGCAATTCAAAATTCAATTTTCAAATGCCTCCACATAACCAGTGATCAGATTTCGCTTATCACCCAGAATCTAGATAGGTAACTAAACACTATCATCTCAAATACGTTGCCCTTTGTATTAGACAGATTAGACACATCTTCAGTTTGTAGAGTTTATAGCATTATATCTCAGCATATTCATCTGCCCATTCTACACATGGGTATTTATACATACACAAAGATATAAACAATGCTATGCTTACCCACACTCACACGTATGCTTGCACATATACATACATGCATACATTGTAAGAAATTCCATGCCGGCAGTACATCATTGTAAAGGCACGTGGCCCTTTAAGAACCTGTCTTAGATAGCCACCATCTGGTGGTTCCAAAAGATAGGCGGACTGTTCGTCAGGTCTCTGTACTATGTTACTGGATGCTATCATTATATCATACTGTTTTAATGTGGTATATTACTTGCATTAATAGTATCTATACGCTATCTCTGCATACAATCTCATCAAATATATATAATATTTGGGATAGCAACATGGTAAATAAATAAGCTCTAAACTACCAAAAAAGTGCCCGGGGAAGTATCTACCGTGTGCATGCATGTGTCCGGAGAAGTAGCTACCGTGTGCATGCATATGTATCTAAAATGACTTATAAATCCGGTTTGGCTCAAATATTAACATGACGAAGTAACTTCCTGTGCACATTGCTTATGATCCGGATAAAAGAACCCAGATCTGAATCGGATATAATTCTTGATCAGTGTATGTCTCTGAAACTACTGGCCCGATTTGTCTCAACTTTTAACACAGGAAACAGTGTGCCCATACACTAGGATTCCATAACTTTAGAAAATCCGAAAAACCCGGAAAATCTAAGTACTTTTTACACTCCAACAAATACGGGAGGGCAATGGTCTGCAATCTGTTTTTGGTCTTGTTATTTTTTTACACCCCACCCCTAGATGTCATTACATTCTGGGAGCATATGATCAACTCAAAACTAATACAATCACATTCCTCTTTTCCATATTTCCTTGCATTTAAAAGTACCCCAGCATGAACTTTTCTACAGAACTTGATTTCTATATCAAAGAGCTGAGAGAACGTGGTGCTTCAGCTCGAAAAGCCATCATATACACAAGGTTCGTGTTTACAAATAATTTTATAAAAACAGACTATCGTGTTACAATTCTTCATTGCTTTTCCCATTTTCATGCTTTGGACCAATTATGCTTTCCTAATTCTGTTGATTATGATACTTCCTATTTTAATTCTGCCACATGGCTCTAATTTGAGCATTATTATTATTATTATTATTATTATTATTATTATTATTATTATTATTATTATTATTATTATTATTATTATTATTATATGCTATCTGTACACAATAACACAAGTATCGCATTATTTAGAAAATAATCTTAATCATCATGTATATATTTAACGATATCCTAAAAGAGAGTGTCTATATTCTGATTTAGAATGCAGTTGTAGTAATTCTCAGATTGAATTATTAAAGAATGCAATTCACTTATTTATATATATATATATATATATATATATATATATATATATATATATATATATATATATATATATATATATATATATATATATATATATATATATATATATATATCGTGTTACACTTGCCCCTTAAGGGGGAGAGGGTATCGTGATCTAGTATGTGTGTGCGTGCGTACAAGCACCCGCACATGTATTTACAACACAGATAATCCGATTTGGCTCAGATTTTAACACAACTAAGGAACTTGCTGTGCAAGAGGATTTCCAGACTTTGGCCGCTATCCGGAGAAAAGATCCCGGATGCGAAAACGGCTGATCCGATTTAGCTCAAATGTTAAAATATGAAAGAGTCTGACCCTGCCCTACGAGTTCACAACTTTGCGCGTGATCTCGGAAAATTCACTCCCACCCACCCACCCCAAATCCAGAAAATCCGTAAAAATCTGGAAAATTCGGAAAAAATCCGGAAAATCTATCATGTGACAAAAACGAGGCGGCGAGGATCAGCAATCTCTAATTGCGCTTGTTCTAAGTGAGAGCTTGCTAAACTCGTAAATTTGATAGGAAGTGTACAAATTTGTAAAATTTAAAATAGTGGTGGAAGGTACTCAGCCCGAAACTTCACAAATCTAAGACTTTGAGACACCACCTCTCACATTTTACATTAATAATATTTAACTGAAAGTGTAATAGAAATATAACATCATTTCATTCGTATTTATATCTGAAATATACTCTAATAAATATGTACAAAATAGATATTGAATTACATAGTCCTGACTTCTGATTGTTCGATAGCCTGGCGACGTTTGCATAACAGGCCTGAACCCTTTTGTTGTTGACAAAGACCCCCACCCTCCCACACCCCAGTTAGTGATAATAATCCTGGATATGTAGTAACCCAGTAACCAGCATGTTCAACACAGGTGTACACTATCATGTATAATTTCAATTTCAGAAATGTAATCCAAGTTGGCAAGAGATGGCGTGATATCATGGTGGCCCTAGGAGATCAGGCATACTCGACAAGTATGGGTGGTAAGAAAAGGTTAGTGGTAGAATTGTCGCAACGTTCCACTCAGAGCTGGAGAAGACAGACCAAGACGGAGTGTTAGAAATGTTTACCACTCCAGACTCCATAATTCGGTGTGTTATTGCAACAATTGCTTTTGGACTAGGCATCAATATTCCAGACATTGATCTAATTATACACTGGGGACCCAGTAATAGTGTAACGGAATATTGGCAGGAGGTTGGCAGAGCCGGCAGAGATGGATGCCAGTCAGAAGCCCATATGTTTGCTATTAGGTCTGACATCCATCGCTGTGAAGACAGCATGAGTCAGTTATGTAAAGCGTTAATTATAGGCAAATCATGTATGCGTTCAGAAGTACTAAAGCTCATCACACTATCTACAGCCAAATCTATGTCACAATGAAAAGAAAATTGCTGCATCGACAAATGTACACGAGACTGCAGTTGCAGCAACTGTTCTTGCTGTAGCATCTGCATGGCTCGTTCCAAATGTAGAAATTAGCTCTGGCCCAAATTTGTGCTAGCCTGTTAGTCCTGAGCTGAGTACTAATTGAGTATTAATTGACTGTAATATGTGCACTGAATATTAATCGACTGTAATAGGTGCACTGATTATAAATCGGCTGTAATGCGTACACTGGGTATTAATCGACTGCAATAGGTGCACTGAGAACTAATTGACTGCAATGCGTGCACTGAGTATTAATCGACTGTAATAAGTGCACTCACTACACTGAGTGTTAATTGACTGTAATATGTACACTGAATATTAATCGACTGTAATAGATGCACTGATTATAAATCGGCTGTAATGCGTACACTGGGTATTAATCGACTTCAATAGGTGCACTGAGTACTAATCGACTATAATGCGTGCACTGAGTATTAATCGACTGTAATAGGCGCACCCACTACATTGAGTGTTAATTGACTGTAATACATGCACTGAGTATTAATCGACTGTAATATGTGCGCTGAGTGTTAATTGACTGTAATATGTACACTGAGTATTAATCGACGGTAATAGGCGCACTCACTATACTAAGTGTTAATTGACCGTAATATGTACACTGACTATTAATCGACTTTAATAGGTCCACTCACTACACTGAGTGTTAATTGACTGTAATACATGCACTGAGTATTAATCGACTGTAATATGTGCGCTGAGTGTTAATAGACTGTAATATGTACACTGAGTATTAATTCACTGTAGTAGGTGCACTCACTACACTGAGTGTTAATTGAATGTAATATGTACACTGAGTATTAATCGACTGTAATAGGTGCACTCACTACACTGGGTGTTAATTGACTGTAATATGTACACTTAATCGGCTGTAATATGTGCACTCACTATACTAAGTGTTAATTGACTGTAATATGTACACTGAGTATTAATCGACTGTAATAGGTGCACTCACTACACTGAGTGTTAATTGACTGTAATACGTGCACCGAGTATTAACCGACTGTAATATGTGCGCTGGGTGTTAATCAACTGTAATATGTACACTGAGTATTAATCCGCTGTAATATGTGCACTTACTACACTGAGTGTTAATTGAATGTAATTTGTACACTGAGTATTAATCGACTGTAATATGTGCACTCACTATACTAAGTGTTAATTGACTGTAATATGTACACTGAGTATTAATCGACTGTAATAGGTGCACTCACTACACTGAGTGTTAATTGACTGTAATACGTGCACCGAGTATTAACTGACTGTAATATGTGCGCTGAGTGTTAATCGACTGTAATATGCACACTGAGCATTAATCCACTGTAATATGTGCACTTACTACACTGGGTGTTAATTGAATGTAATATGCACACTGAGTATTAATCGACTGTAATAGGTGCACTCACTACACTGCATGTTAATTGACTGTAATATGTACACTTAATCGGCTGTAATATGTGCACTCACTATACTAAGTGTTAATTGACTGTAATATGTACTCTGAGTATTAATCGACTGTAATAGGTGCAGTCACTACACCGAGTATTAACCGACTGTAATATGTGCACTGAGTGTTAATCGACTGTTATATGTACACTGCGTATTAATCCACTGTAATAGGGGCACTTACTACACTGAGCGTTAATTGACTGTATTAATCGACTAATTAATTAATATTTGCAATAAATATATTAATAGCTTTCCAGACAAAGGTCATGACTAAATATTACACCATGCTGGATACTGTGATGATGTCTGAAAAGCTATTAATACAGTTAGTGTACAAATTAATGAGTTAGTCAATTAATACAGTCAATTAATATTCAGTGCAAATTAACAAGCCGATTTAATGAGTAGACTATGGTTTGACTGTTTGTGAAATCAAACTGTGATGGCAATGTTACAAACAGTCAAATGATGCGCTACTCATCACATCGGCTTGCTAATTTGCCATCTAATCATCGTCTTCATCAGGTACTACATCAAACTCACTTTGAAGGTCCGAGCAATACCTGGAGAGTCTGGTGTTTAAAACAGTTGGTCTCTTTAAATTAAAAATATTTACAAATTTTGGAAATGTTTTCATTTCTCTTCCAGGAATCACATCAAATAGGTTACCATATTTGGCAACAAATTCAATTAAGTCTCCCTCATACTTCGCTCATGCTGTTTTACTTTTGGGAATGTACTTCCCGATAACCTGCGAACTATAGATAGCTTCTAAGGCCTTTCCAACAGTTCCTGTGATGTGACTGCAAATTTCCACTTGGCTGTCAGTGTATTGCCCACGCCGGTGTTTCAGGTTTTCTAGTTTGAAAGAAAATATCATATGAGCAGAGTCAATAATAATAATAATAATAATAATAATAATAATAATAATAATAATAATAATAATAATAATAATAATAATAATAATGAGAAACAATGAAATGACGTAACTGTAGATCTGTGTGCTCTGACCATTTAGGAATAGTATACGGCGACTTCTTATATGACTATTGAACATCCTGGACACGTGAAGTTCAAGTGAAGTTCATTTCTGTGTAAAACGAAAAATGGTAACTTTAACAACTAAGTCCCCGAGCCTTGACCCTGAGGACAGACAGGCAGACAGGCGGGAAGACTGGTAACCTTTCATGGCGAGACTAACAATAGAGGTATGCTACATAATCACTAGTAGGTTGATGTTTCATTTCTGGATATTTACCATCACTCCCTATGGGGAGAGGATATTGCATGTCTGTCTGTCTGTCTGTCTGTCTGAAATCGAAAGAATTCGGAAAATCTAAAAGGGAATCCGGGCAGTTTGCTAACTTTACAACATGACAGAAACTGAAGACCAAGGGTCTGCAATCTGCGGTGGCGGATTAAGCCTTGTCAGGGCCGGGGTCAACGAATATTTGTGGAGTTGGGTGGAAGCGAAAGGCAAATCAAAGGGGCGGATTCTGGGGTCTTCCCCTTGAAAATCTCCTGCATTTCCAGTGGTAAATATGGACCATCAGTTGGCTGTTAAATTATTATTTTTAGCCATTTAATTTAATTTTTTTGTTCAGTTGTGAAAACAGGACTAGATAAATAAACTGAATGAACAAAAAAATTAAATTAATTAGCTAAAAATAGAATAATTTAACAGCCAACCTAGGGGCCATATTTACCTCTGGAAGTGCAGGTAGTGCCATCTGAGAGCATCTGGAAGATAAAATATTGATATGCCTATCTATGGTAAGACAGATAATAAGATTGTGAACATGCATTATCCTACCATTTTATTCACCTTATGCAGTTTCTCTTTTTTCAAACGAAAATAGCTCTCGGGGCATCATGTCCAGACAGCTATTCACGTTTTGTAAAAAGAGAAACTGCACAAAACACATGATTCACTCCCAAAAAATTTTTATAGAAAAAATAGGGGGCTGGTCAGGATCTGGGGTTGGGGCAAATGCCCCAGCTGCCCCTATTATAATCCGCTACTGGCAATTTGTGATTACTCTTTACATTATATAGGCCTAATACCTTTGAAATCATTGTTAAGCAACTCGTTCATAAGATCGAGCGCAAGGTTGTGTCCTGGCCCGCCGGCGAGATTTGCAGTCCGATTCCATACCAGGTCATGCTGTAGACGGAGCACCAGACATCCATTTATTCCTGCAAGTAAGAAGAATAACAAACTCGTACATTCGTCCCGCGACCCATCCCACACACCCACAACCCTCCCTCCCTCCCTCCATCTATCCATCCGTCCATCCACTCATCCATCCATTCATACGAACCTGACAAAAGACAGTATCCAAGGATCAGATATTTATAGTGACCATTATTCCAGAAGTCAACCATGTTGATTTTCCAGTTGACAATCATGGCTGGACCGTCGTTTTCGCGTTCAGCATCAACCATTGCCATGTGGTAAAGACCTCGCCATGTTACCGTGCATGCATACTCCCGGGTATGGTCTGTTTTCGCCTTAATTTGTGCCAGGTGTGTCTTGCTTGCGTCTTGGCAACTTTTCGAACAGTACCAATCATTGTCTAAGATATACAAAGTAACAAGAAAATTATTGCTTTTAATGCCAGTGACTATGTAGTCAATCTAGTCATTCAGTACTGAAACATGTGAGGTAAGACAACTTCGGTATGTTTTCGTCCTATGTCATCATAATCTTTTATGTCCTCACCAAATATAATCCAGTCAGCAAAAACTTAACATTGAAAAAAACCCGGTTTCCTACAAAGGTCTGTTACTACTAACAGTGACATAGACATTTGACCTTGTGAGTTGTGACCTTAATGTATTTGTGTAGCTTCCTAGCTATATAGCCTAGCCCCTACATCCGATTCGTATAGCTAATGACGTGTCCAAATTAGGTTCTCATTTGGATGACCAATCCTGACCCATAGGACACTATAACAAATTTAACATTAAAAGAACCTAATTCAAAGGTCAAACTATCCTTGACATTTGGCTTGGTGACATCTCCACCATCACCCTGCTTCCTCATGGCAATGGCAATCATGTGTCCCAAGTAGGATGCCTGCTGTAAAATTTTAATAAGCGACGACGACCGCCACCGCGACGACAACAATACAATATCGAGGAAAAACTAATGATGATAGTAACAACAAAAATATCTGATATTGTCATGCTGAGGTAAATGCCTAGTTGCCTGACACATTCTTATATTATGTAATGTACATTGAAGATTTATTATTTATTTCAGAAATGTACCATTTAAATTATTACTTACTTTATTGTTGTAAGCTTATTACAATTAAGTAAATTACATATTACAGATTCATTCATTCATTCATTCATTCATTCATTCATTCATTCATTCATTCATTACTCACGCCACCAAAGGTCAGCGCATCATCATCATCATCATCATCATCATCATACATCATCCATCACCATTCTCCTCCTCCTTCCCCTCATCCTCCTCCTCCTTATCATCCTCCTCCTCCTCCTCCTCCTCCTCCTCCTCCTCCTCCTCAACCTCATCATCATAATCATCATCATCATCATCGTTTCTATTAATATTTAATACAGATTAAGCTTTACGAACCTGGAACTGTATCTAGTCCAACACATCCTATATGGAACCATTCACCGGTCTGGCACAAAGCTGCACTTTCACAACCAATCCATGGTGAATTGCTTAGACTGTCTCAGCAACAGTATGGCGATCTACTGGTACAATCATCGGAGCAAAACCACTCTGAGTCATCAAAATTATCCTCCAGATTCAGGCAAATTGCGTGATACCATTGTACACGAAGGCATTGTGTTTTAGCAGCACACTCTATGAAAGTGGGGCTGCCAATTTCTGGAAACAAGTCAAACAAAAACACTGTAAGCAATCCATATCTGTATAAAATGATTTTCCAAGGCAATTAACATAATTCGAACTAATTTAGAATAATATTGAGGTAAATTTCTGAAATTTGTTCAAATCCATTCCAATTAAGCGGGATCACATGTCTGATATCGCATTGATAGTCATTGTAAACAGTCATGTAATGATGGCAATCCAGTGTAGCTTACCAGTTGAAGAATCACATATACAATGGATCGGTCCTTCTCGTCCATACTACAGCTTTCTTTGTTGGTCTCGTTCTTACAAGTGATAAGATCAGCAAAATCTGATGTTGGGATTTCAGGCCACATGGTAGTCAGGATGGTAGAACACACCTTTCGGAAGAAGAGTAAACGAACCGGTTTTGCTGCATTAACAGGCGAGTTTGGTGGATCAGCTGATGGAGTGGCTCGGTCACTGCAAGTAATGTGATATGTGAGGAAGTGACGAATTAAAAAAAGTCGTATACCTGGTTGACATTGTCCATTACACATTTCTTCAGGTTCCTATGACCGAAAACGGTCCTGAGGTGGTATAGTGATCCAATGTCTGCAACACTTGCTTCCTTGTAAAACTGATTCATCGTATCCTATCAAATTTAACATCAAACGAACCCATTTGAATGTCAGGTGTAAACCAAGAGTAAGCTAAGATTACCGACCATTTCGCTTTTTCCCGATTTTAGGTGTTACTTGCAGCTACTATATGTCTGTTTGTCTCTTTTCAAACTAGTTTTCAAGGTACATCTAGTTGATGACAGAGAAGCAGGCATGCGGACAAGAAAGCAGACAGGAAGACCGACAGACATATAAGCAGACAGCTGACAGGCAGGCACGGAAACAAGCCGATATTGCTCCTTGTAGAACAATAAACATTTCACCTTTTGCTTTCCTATCTTATTTAGGGTTATAATAAGTTTACCTGCAACAATAAGCATCGTTTGTGGAATTCCTGCCCTGTGGGTTCAAAACAGGACAGTCGATCAAATTGATCTTGAGACGTTGCCATTGACAATCTCGCGTGAACCATCCGCTCTACGGACAACTGATCTCCATGACACAGGAGCATGACTGGTCGGCCATTTGGGTCCATAGGAATGTATTTCTTCAGCTGTTTCAATATGGAGATCACTCCTTTCCCTGTTGCCGGGTTTTCTTTTAATACTCCTAGCGTTACCTGTAGTAATATAGCGTGAACAAGAGCAATCATCTTTAGCAGACCCTCGCCTTTCCGTTTTTGTCACACTGTAAACAGTTCTTGGATTTTCCAGATTTTTTCGGATTTTCTGGATTTTTCCCCCAGATTATCTGGATCGTGGGCATGCACGTGTGCTTGCTTAATATTATTCATGTTATTTCCACGTGTCATTTAATCTAAAAACGCAAATTGATAATTTTTAGCCATAAAAGATGAACAAGCTTCGTCCAGGCCCTTAAGTAGTTGTAAATAGCAATACTGCACGATCAGTAGACTAATTATTAAAAGACCTTTTGGCTACATCCGCCCTTGTACAGTAGCACGGATGTTACGCGTTGCAGAAAAGTAAACGCGCCGCCTCCTTTTCAAGTGCAAAATAAGCATCACCAGAAATCCCAGTCCTGGTACAAAAGATCCCATTTTTCCCTGATTACTGAAAGATTATAATGTAGTAGTAGTAGTAGTAGTAGTAGTAGTAGTAGTAGTAGTAGTAGTAGTAGTAGTAGTAGTAGTAGTAGTAGTAGTAGTAGTAGTAATAGCAGCAGCAACAACAACGGTAGCAATAGCAGCAATATCAGCAGAAATAGCAGTATAAGCAGCAGCAACAGCAGCAGCAGCAGCAGTAGCAGCAGCATCAGCAGCAGCAGCAGCAGCAGCAGCAGCAGCAGTAGTAGTAGTAGCAGCAGTAGTGGCAGTAGTAGTAGCAGCAGCAGCAACAGTAACAGCAGCAACAGTAGCAGTATCATCATCATCATCATCAGCCGCAGCAGCAGCTGCAGTAGTAGTAGTAGTAGTAGTAGTAGTAGTAGTAGTAGCGGCAGCAGCAGCAGCAGCAGCAGTAGTACACTAAATATAGTTTTGTTGCATTTACGGTTTAATATGTTAGCTTTAGCAACTGAAAACACACTTGTTTGTCTATTTTAACTTGACGGAATTATTGTTACTTATTCAACCTCAAATGCATGGCAGCGGTGCATTGTAGTTTATCTTCCTTTTTGAGTTGAATTGACTGGACCGATCCTTAGATTGATTAACAGTGGCATTAGTCGATACATAATTTATAAAGTTAAATTACAGAGTGACGCACATAAGCTTACATCGTTAGGACTGCCTATAGAACGGTGTGCAGTGTAGGGAGATGCTCTCTGGTCTCCGCTAAAGTCTCTGACCAGCAGAACTTCACTAATGTATTTCTACTTAACCCACGATTTGGTAGTTTTGACGACGAGCAGTATGCGGTCATCTATCGTCGCATCTATGTATAATATAATTGTATATATTTATTAGGCGTAGAATATTAGCTAAATGAAAATCTTAGCTCGCTATGAAGATATTTAACTTTTTGAACACGACGGGCCTTATACGAAAGATAGCAGTCTATGAATATGCCGATGCTGGTTTGACTGGGAACTGTTGCTGATTATGACAGCAACAGTTTCGTGTCGAATCAATGCCAAATTAGGTTAACAGCTTACCTGTATGATTGCCATTTTACAAAGATTTAATGACAGGGTAGGAATTCCTACCCTCGGCTGAATGCCTTTCAGACACCGTTTTCAAATTATTCGTCAAAATATTTCGTTTTTAATCTAGGTGCCGTGAAATCAACGTTTGACCTTTTGGACCCAAAATTGCTCACACATCTTCTGGACCCCATAAACAATCGTCCATGCAATGGGTGAAAATCTTAGATTTTATGAAAAATGTACCGGAAATTTGTCAAAACGCATCTCCTTCTTAGCCGCTTGATGGATTTCAACTAAATTTGGCTGGAAGGATCCTATGGTGGTAGGCTCCAGAAGTATATTAAAATTTTTGATTGGTCAATTAATTTCTTTTGGTTAAAATCTTAGATTTTATACAAAATTTACCGTAAATTGTCAAACACATCTCCTTAACTGCTTAATGGATTTCATCCAAATTTGCGGGAATTAATTTATAGAACTGTTTTCAGAATTTTGATGCAGTCAATTTTTTTGTGTGGAAATCTTAGATTTTATGAAATTGTCAAAACACCCCCTTAACCGCTTGATAAATTTCAACCAAATTTGGCTAGAAGGACCGTAAGGTGGTATGCTCCAGATTATGTGGTAACCGTCGGTCGTCTATCCATCTGTCGTCCATCCGTCTATCATCCGTCAACTTTTGCTTTAAGACATATCTCCTATAACGTGTGGCGGGTGTTAACTACATTTGTTTAGAGGGATCCTATTGTGGTGGGCTTCAGAATTTTGATTGGTTAGTTTGTACTCCGGTCATCTTAGATTTTCCAGAAATCTTTTTAAATGCTACTCCTTAGTCAATGAAACAATCCTTTGATTTTAAGCTTCAACACTTCTAATGAGAATTTTGATTGGTAATTTTTTTTCATTGGCCATATGGGATTTTTAAAGATTTTTTGTCGATCCGTTAGTCCTTCTATACCGCTTGGCAGATCGTAGTCCAATTTTGCTGGATGTATTCTGTGGTAGTTGGCTTCAGAACTTCTATTCAGAATTTTTACAGGTAAAATCCTACAATATCAATTTAAAGCCAACCATTTTCAAAATATGTTGAATATTTTAAAACAGATTTGTCTGACAATCATCGATGCCTTAGGCAACAATGGCTTCCAGCATACAAAGCATTTCAAATGCTATTATTCCAGGTGAGTGATTGGCCGTTAGGCCTCTTGTTACTCTGGTCGCCGTTGGCTTGACCTACGATCACACTATGGAAAAGCCATTCGATTGATGGTGGAGAATACGCCACCATCAATTGAATGGCTTTTCCATAGTGTGATCGTCTTACAGCTTCTACAATCTTGTTCTTCACAATTGGCCTTCCCTATGTAAAGCGAAGTAAAAAATAGCAGTGAAGCTAGTAATACTGTATATGCCCTATGAAAAGTGACAGTTAAAAGACAGCTAAAGTCGCACATTCACAACAGCATGTTTGAAACACGTAGACCTAATTCAACTTCATAATTTACTAAAAATATTATATTAATTTATATAGGGAATGAAATCATCATATACTAAGATTTATTTCGTATCTTTACATTAAGATACACAATTTACAGGAGCGGATTCAGGAAGTTAAGTTATGGGATGGGGGTTGTAAATGGGGAGCGTCTGAGAGGGGTTGTCTACTCTCAGTGGGGTGCGTGGGGGGGGGCTGCGGTGGTTCTCCACAGGAAAATTTTGAAAGTTAGCTGATCTGAGAAACCATCTCATGCATTCTGAGTGACAAAAATTATTTTCTTTTTCTTTTAGAAATGTATTAATATCATAGCCGAAAGTGTTTTCCCAAGAGTGTGATCTAGGTGGCATCTGGATGTTATCAGAAACCATCTGCTACCTTTTTGTGGGTAAAAATGGACCGTCAGTTAGCTATGAAAGTATTGATTTCCTTACGCATTTTCGTATGAAAAACCCCATCTACATGACATTATTATTTGTGAGAAGATGCATACAGGCATAGGTCTGTATTTACCCACAAGGGATGCACCGTTGTCCTCACCACAAACCCACAGACACCAAATACCTGAATATTTATCTAAGGACGTGTTCTCACTAGAAAGTTAATTAATTAATTAAATTATGCAATTTATAGGCATGAATGTTACTCGCAGTCAGTCACTTACCGTAATTGCACTTTTGCAGGCTCCATCGTCCTGTCTAATTCTCTTTTTTGATGATATCGGCGAAGGTGTCGACGGCTGTGTTTTCCTCTTAAAACCAACAGATCCCCGTTTTCCCCATTCAGTTTCGAGGATTTTAAGCTTACGCTTAGCCACGATGATATGACGGACACACCTAAAACATTCTCCACACAAATATTCTGTCTCCTTAGTATTAAATAAACTAGTGTTTGTATCTATGTCTAGCACATCTTCTACTGGTAGATCTTCGATGCGTCGATTTAACGAAAATCTATCATAACCACGTGTTCTTGATTTAAATCGCTGTTTACAATGAATGCCTAGGTCAGTGGCTTCCATAACTAAACTCTATCTGCCAACAGATGCTACGACTAAGCACACACCCCCCCCCCCCCACACACACACACACCTCCGCCACCCGCCCACCCGAACATAGCGCCACCACCCCACCCCCACCACCACTACCTTGTTTATCCATCGATCGCGATCCATGAGAGGGAACATAATATAATAATCATCACATTATTGTTGTATAAAATTATTGTGTGTGCTTCAATGTGTAAATAAAACAAAAAAACATAATTTTGTTAAAAATTGCGCTATATGTTGTTATTATTTACATCCACATACTCGTTTATCGGCTGTTTGTTTACGAATTTATACTATAATCATTGTAAAAACGTGCGTGCCAGCTTGAGAATCAGGGTGCTCCGCCAACTTGCCCATATATGGCATGCGTGACCTCGTCTTCCAAATATGGCAGTGCATCTCCCATGATTCATAGCGGTAACTAGGACAAGATGGCTGGCGCGCTGGAATTGATGCGCGATTCACTCGAAATAAGCTAGGCAGTGAAATATATGGGGCCGTGTATCAAAATATATGAAAATTTTTGCAATAAAGTGTATATTTATCGATAACCAGATAAATAAGGTAGACATGTGTGAAATTTGGGCTATGTAAGTCCAAAACTCAAGAAGCAGGACGAAAATCTGATTTAATTTCAGTTTTTTGTTATGGTTGGACCTGTAGCTCCAAGCTAGATTCAAGATTCAAGATTCAAGATTATTTATTCAATAATTCCAAGGTAAACGAATTCACAAATCATACCAGGTTGTCCGCCCAAGGCAGTGCCTATTGTTATGGCGGACACCTTACACACATATACACAGGTATATATAAATTAGACAAGACAGTACTTAAACAAACAATTATAAATTCAGACATTACATTTACTACTTCCTTATTAACCCTTTGGCCCTTGATCCACATAAACAGTTTAAATTTCAAAGAGAAAAATATGTCAATTCGCGGGTCAAGAGGAGACCACCCCTTCCCACACTCCCAGCACCCTTATATATATATATATATATATATATATATATATATATATATATATATATATATATATATATATATATATATATATATATATATATATATATATATATATATATATATATATATATATATATATATATATATATATATATATATATATATATATATATATATAGATACTTTTATTGTAGACTCCATTTTGTCTTGTGCATGTATATAAATTTGTGTCTGTATGTTAGGCTATGTCTATTCGTTTATAGATTTTGTGCCAATAAAATATTCTGATTCTGATTCTGTCACGGTACTCCTACGACAGGAGAAATATACTGAATACGAAGAAGTGGAAAAAAGATTTCAACTTTTAAAATGAGATGCAAGCTAGTTTAAATATATTTTTGTAGAAAATATGCATGACGTGAATGAGGCAATTTGATTACAATGAAAGATGTATGCTGTTAGAATGTACATAATTAGTTTTCTTTTGTTTACTAATCAGATACCAGTTTTCGTAGTTAGCAGCTCCAACAGCATAATCACTTAACCTGATTCACGGTATCGAACTATATTAATATATATATATATATATATATATATATATATATTTTCTCATAGTTATTTTTAATATATATATATTTTCTCATAGTTATTTTTACATTGATGTTCGGGCATTATCGACGATATAGCCGATATTCGTATAGAAAATTTTATTGTATTCTTGTATACTTAGTAACCTAGGTAAATTTCTGAGCGCAGCTCTTCGTCAGTAATCTGGATTGCTGTTTTTATCACTTCCGGTAAATGGACTCTCATAATTGTAAAGGACATACCGTGCCAGAACCAGAGATACCAGAACCTGTGATACGGGTCTGGTATCTTACCGCACTTCAGCGGCGACGTTGTCCCTGGGACTGTATTAAATCGTTGGCGCTGAGGCGTACTGTTTCATAGCATTGCGGCCTATTGTAAACGGCTGTAGGATCGATATATTGCAGTTGTCTGAGGCTCTGAGCATTATGGTAGAGCATTAACCCGTAAACACTCTAGCTCTAGCCGACAAAGAATGGTTGTTTTTAAAAAAATTTAAAACATGATCATATTTCTCATAATAAATGCATTGCATTCAAATTATTTACATTATATTTTTCCCTTCCTCAGATATGCGTGCACACACAAACTTTGGCTGATGTCATGATGTTAACGAAACCTTGGAGAGTTAAAGAATTAATGGTCGAAGAAACTGATGTATTAAATAGTACATACAGCTTGGATCGAACCAAAGAGCCAATGCCGGCATGCAAAGGCACTCGTGATTACTGTCATAACACAAACATAAAGACAAATTATACAAGTATTTATATGTAGGAACATTTACGATCACAGCTTATCAACACCCATGGATGAGACTGATGTGGTGTAATTAACACTAAATTTGCTTTGCTCGTGAAATTTTATAATCTTTCTATATGACCACGGCTTGTCAACATGCTGGAATAACTGACATGGTATATTTAATACTTAGTTTACTCGTTATTATACATTATGTACAATTACATCTAAAACAGACACTAAACAGGCATATCTCTCCTTCCCTCCCCCCCCCCCCCCCCCCCCCCCACGCCCAAATTGGATTGGGTCGGGACATGGAATTAAAGACAAACAAAATAATATAGCAATATTTACAAACAATACTTTATTGCTTTGGAACTAAGGGTGAGACAATACATCGAACTATCGACACATCGCGATATTGTGTGCTCCGATGCAATACTATCGATAGTGAAATCAACTATCGATAGTTTTCAATAGTTTCAGGATCACAAACGAAAACTGGTATCTTCTAAATCGGTACACAAAATGCACACAAAACCAATTCTCCTTCGATCAATACTCACCATTCTGTTACTTCTGATATACAGCTGGCCTTGACAGCGGCTCTAGGATTATAGACTTAGAAAGCTTTACCGACTCCTGGGAACCGGGTACCCGGCTCCCAACTGCCGAGTACCCGTTTACCATAGAGCTCATTCTTGTTTGCATAGCAACAAGAGCAATACATGCTTTCTGCATTAAGGATTTTAGTGTTTATTAAAAGAATCTAAGTCTTTAATCAGTGATAGTTTGTGTGTTCTGAAAGGATAACTAAGGACTATGGAGAATACCGCCCAAGATAACCAGGTTGTATTGTTCTTTATATCCATAGTTAAAAGACTTAGGTCTCTAAATTTGGTTGTGTCGCATGTTCCAATTTCTAACCCCATAGAATCTGGGACGTGTGCTAGCAACGATATATGCCAGACGATCGCCTTCTTTAACCCCCAAGAGGCGATCGGCAGATATGAAAATAGGTGTTTGCTACGGTATTTCTAACACAAATATCGGCTGACGTCGTTCTCCGTAGAATCCGAGCGGGTGACGTCACAAACCCGGTCGCTCAGATGTTTATGTGAAGAACAATTTTTTCATTAATTCACGCATCTTGTTCTGGGTGCTGCGTACTAAAAAATGGTACCGGAAACTTTAGAATGATCAAGTTTACGTGCGATCACGATCGGTTTGCAATGATCGGTGGTTTCAAAATTCTTGAGTAGATGCGTGGTCTGCGGTTTTACCGTGTGAGACAGCAGTTGTTATACATTTTGTTGTTTTCTTCACATATCGTGCTGCGTTCGTTAGGAGTATAATTTATATTGATTAGTAAATATACCCTGAATGCTATGCGATATGATTCCTGGAGCCGTTACACATCCTGTAGGATCTATTATGGGTGTGTTGTGCCCGCCGCGTTCTTGTCGTCATAATCAATGCGATCGTTGTTGTAACGTGGCGGGGTGGGGTGCGGGAGGTTACGGTTAATTTATGAGTCAAAATATTTGAAAATTAATTGTCTGCCTTCCATCCGTGTCTCGTTCCGCTTGTTTATTGTAGGTTTGTGCTTATTTTATATGCCACGCCAGCCCCGCCATCATGTGACGACTGACATGAGTTTGTCCGTGTAATGTTCAAGGACCATGTCTGTTTTAGGTGTGCCCTGTGTAATATAGATCATAGGTGTAATGTTTGTGCAGTGTGGTCCGTCGAAACGATGGTTAAGTTCCTTGCCCAGAAGGACTTGGCTGGGTCTGACGCGGGGTCAGGCTGTCCGAGAGGAAATCGTGGAGCGCCCGGTTCGGCCGGTGGGGGTGCTCCACGTCCCCAGCTGGAGGTGGCGGAGATGGCACCGCCGGCGTGGTTTGGTCCGGCTATGCAGGGTTTTCTGCATAGCGTTCTGCCCACGCTGGTGTCGTCCCTGCTACCAAAGGTTGGGGGGCAGTTTCTCCCCATGCCTGGTACGGATCCTGTCTTCGGACAGGATTCTGGACTGGTTACCGAGGGGGCCGTCTCGTACGGCCCCCTGGCGGGTCCGTCTGGCTTCGGCCAGACGGGTTCTGTCTCTCTGCGGCCACCTCCGGGTGGTCCAGTAGCGGTGGCCGGTCCGTCAGGTGTGGGAGCCATCCGCCAGGACGGCTCCACGGTTTATTCGTCTAGTGACGGCTCTTCGGAGTCTGAAGACGATGAGGCCGAGGAGGAGAGGTTGCTGCGGCCCGTGAAGCCGCAGGTGGAGAATATGGAGGTTGATTCCGTCCTGGACGGAACCGGCCTCCATTTGTCTGGTTTGGCGCAAGCCAGGTCAGCGGCTCCGCCTGCGGCTGAGGCCAATCCGTTACCGTGCACCGGTTCCGCGCGGCTTGGTTTGTCACCAGCCGTCAGGGGAACCGGTGTGCCGGGCCAGGCGTGGTACTCACCTATCTCGCCTGGTCCGGCAGCCGGACATGGGGTGCCGTTGGCGCCCGTGGCCGGCTATGGTTCCGCGACGGTTACGGGTCCGTACGGTTTTCCGTGCGGACCTACCCCATGGACCGGAGTGTTTCATGGGGTGGCGGCGGAACCATGTGGTAGCGGAGTGCCTGGCATGTCAGCCGTGGCTCCTGGCCGGGAGGCCATGGCTGGCAGACCCGTAAGCATGTCAACGGGTGACGTGTTTGCGGGGGTATCTTCTTCGGAGTTAGACTGGTCTGATGCTCTGGCGTGGCTAGCCAGAGTTGACCCGTCTGTGGTTTCGGCCACGGCCGATGAAGATGCGCCCCGTCCGTCGGTTGCGTCGATTAGGACGGGGATTTTGCCCGCGGCCCGGATCCAGTCAGTGGGACTGGATCCACGGTTCATTGATTTGTTGGATGCTATTTATAGTAAACAACTAATGACCAAGGGTCAGCTCCCTGCGGCCTCCAGGGAGGTGCGGGCAAGGTGCCGTATTCCGCGGGGTGAATACGACAGGTATGGTGTAGTCCCGTCGGTCACGGAGGATGACCGATGGGTACTGGGCGTCCAGAGTGCCGGGTCGGGTGGTCCCGGTCCGGCACTAGTGGATAAGGCCCAGGTACACCAGGAAGAAGTCCTGGCCCTATGCGATGAGGGTGTGAGGGCAGCCATGAGCGCTGTCAATCACTCCTATCGTCTCCTTCAGTCGGTGTGGGCTGAAGCGGGGGCAGGCCACCCTGTGCCACCAGTGGCGCTTTCATGTGTTAATGACGGCCTGGTGCTGTTGATGGACGCATTGGCAAGGGTGCAAGCGCGAGTGACGAAGTCCAGGAGGCAAATGGTCATTGACCATATGCGTCCGGCTACGGCAGTCAGGGAGCGTCTTCTTGGGACGCCCCTGACAGGGCCTAGCATCTTCGGTGGCCAAGCGCGGGCCATCTTAGAGGATACCGCCAGTATCGCGCAGAATCGGTTAGCGGTAAACCTAGAGCTAGTGCGGCAAGCGCACGCACTGGGGGCTGTGGGGAAACCGCTAACGGGACAGCCTTCAAAGAAGCAGAAGAAGCATAAGGGCAAGGCGAAAGCCAGGCCTGTTGCGACTTCTGCTTCAGCTGGGTTTTCGGAGCCGCCGCCGGCGAAGAAGCCCAGGAAGGTTCTAGAGGCGCCTACCCTCCCCAATGTTGCTCCTGACCGCCCTAGCGGCGGGAAGGGTATGGGTAAGGCCTCAAAGGGTGGACAGAAGGGGCCGAAGCGTACCTGAGGGTACGAAAGCTCCCTTCATATCCGCCTGGACCGCGCCTGTGCGACAGGAACAGCGGTGCCAGTTATACCCGTCGTGCCTAGAACGAAATGGTTCTCACTCTCTCTCGTTAAGAAAGGGGGAGGGGCGGACTGCGAGCCGGACAACCCTGTTAGACGTCGAGGCGTCTATGGTGGGTGGAAGGCTCATGCGTTTCGTCGAGGCCTGGCGAGGTGTGACGTCAGACAGTCTGGTCCTGGGATGGTTATCCCAGGGTTACATGCCGGAGTGGTGGGAATTTCCACCACAAAATCTGTCTTTGGCACCTGTCTGGACACCCGTACCAAGGGAGCCAGACAAGTTAGAAGCCGTTCAAAAGGAAGTGTCGGGTTTGTTTCTGAAGGGAGCAATAAAACCAGCAAACCGGAACACTCCAGGCTTCTATTCAAACATGTTCCTTGTCCCCAAGAGCACAGGGGGATGGAGACCCATACTCAATCTCAGGCCATTAAATTGGTTTATCCATACGCCTCGGTTCCAGATGGAAACGCCGAGGTCGGTAATGGCGGGATTGAGGAAAGGAATGTGGTGTGTATCGATCGATCTGAAAGATGCATATTTCCACATTCCTATGAATCGGAGTTGGCACAGGTTTCTGAGATTTGCGTTTCAGAATCAAGTATGGGAGTTTACAGTTCTCCCGTTTGGCCTGTCGACAGCTCCGAGGGTTTTCACAAGAGTGGTCCTTGCGGTGACAGCGTTTCTCAGAAAAGAGAACGTGGCGCTACACACCTACATAGACGACTGGCTGCTCAAGGCAGACTCGGCAGCCAGGTTGAACGTGGATACTGCTCTGACTCTGAAGTTACTTTCAGATCTAGGCTGGATAGTCAACAAGGAGAAATCTGAGTTGATGCCCACTCAACATTTCGTTTATTTGGGGATGCGATTCGACCTCGAGGAGGGCAGGGTTTACCCGTCAGAGCCCAGAGTGGTGTCTCTGTTAGCCATCCTCAGGAGTTTTCGAGTGGGAAACCACATTCAGGCGAGGCGGTTTCTTCAGATGCTGGGCATGATGGTCTCCATGGAGCAGGTTATCCCATACGCTGCTCTAATGCGAAGGCCTATCCAGTTGTATCTGATGTCTCTGTGGAAACAGAGAACAGAACCCCTGTCAAAACTGGTGCCAGTTTTGGAGCCGATAATATCGCATCTTCTATGGTGGAAACAGCGTCAGAATCTCCTATTAGGGGTTTCGCTGCACCTACCCCACCCCCAGCTGTCCGTCTACACGGATGCATCGCTGGAAGGGTGGGGTGCCTGCCTGGGAGAACACCAGGTCTCGGGCACATGGACTCTCCCGGAGAGTCAGCTGCATATCAATCTGTTGGAAATGATGGCAGTGGAACTGGCGTTGGAAGAGTTCCTTCCGATGATCATGGGCAAGGTGATATTGATACGGTCGGACAATTCGACAGTAGTATCATATATAAATCGCCAAGGCTGGACCAGGTCGCCCACTCTGGGCATCAGGGTGTGGCACTTGATTCAATGGTGCAGGAATTACTCGGTTGTTTTGAAAGCAGCTCATATTCCTGGCCGATTGAACATTCTGGCGGATGCTTTGTCTCGCAGACAGAGAATCTTGCCAACAGAATGGTCCCTCAACCCTCCAGTTCTACGACGGATCTTCGAGCATTGGGGCAAACCCAACGTGGACTTGTTCGCCACAAAGGAAAATGCCGGATCCAAATGCCGTCGATACAGACGCTCTGGCGATAAGCTGGAGAGGGATGCACGCTTACGCGTACCCACCCACCATTCTTCTATCGAAGGTATTGGTGAAGGTCAGGGAGGAACCGTGTCTGGTCCTGCTAATAGCGCCGTATTGGCCGAGCAGGGCGTGGTTCACGGATCTTCTAGATCTGCTGGTGGAAAATCCTGTGCAGTTGCCCGAGATTCCGAACATAATCTCCCAGGCCAAGGGACGCTTCCTACACGAGCATCCCGAAATGTTAAAATTGACTGCGTGGATGTTGTCAAACAACGTTCCACGTCGGAAGGCTTTTCTCGACAGGCTGCTGATTTCATCGCGGCTGCGAGAAGGAGGTCAACCTTCAAGTCATATAACAACAAGGTTAACAGATTTGCAGACTGGTGTGAAGAAAAGGGTATTGATACCTTTCAATCCACTATTCAGCAAATAGCAGACTTTCTCTGTGAGCTGTTCTTTTCAGGACTAGCTCCCGTCACAGTTGCTGGATACAAGTCAGCTTTGGCATCAGTTATCCCTTGTCTAGCCAACAGGGATAGTCCAGAGGTGGCCCAGTTAAATGTGATGTTGAAGGGAATGAGCAATCTCCGCCCAAGACAACCGGTAGTCATTCCAGCCTGGAGTCTATCTTTAGTGCTTAATGTACTGGCCAAGCACCCTTTCGAACTGTTGCGTTCGGCTAGTCTAAAGCATTTGACTCTAAAGGCGGTCTTTCTATTGGCAGCTTCCTCAGCTAGAAGGCGCAGTGAGATCCATGCGCTTTCGGCAGAGAGGAACCGATTTATTGTTTCTGGAGAAGGTCTGCGTCTTCTGCCAAGAGCAGAGTTTATGTCAAAGAACCAATCTTTGAGATATCCCGGCAAACCGATCATTATACCGAAGTTAACTAGGTTTGATCGTGATGCCAGTGTCTGGTGCCCGGTCCGTGCTTTGACTAAGTACAAGAAACGGACTGACTCGTTACGGTCGAACGATAGACATCTGTGGATCTGCCATAAAAAGCCTTATGGCGCCGCATCCATGGATACTATCTCTCGTTGGGTGGTCGAATGCATTCAGACTACTCACGAGATGGCGACTGGGCACCAGGTGCAAGGTGTAAGGGCACACGATGTCAGAGGAATAGCCGCCTCGACCGCCCTTTACAATGGTGTTCCATTAGAGGACATCATGGCCGTTGCACAATGGCACTGTGAGTCCTCATTCACGGATTACTATATGAGGGATGTGTCAGACTCAGCCAATCCACTCGCCTTAGCTGTTTTGAAACAATAGTTAGTGACCACACTGCTCTTCACCCTTTTTTCACTTTGGTAAGAAAAGAACCTAAAGCAGGCATGGTCAGGCGAGAGGATGTCAACCAGATTGTGTCACTGATGGCCGAACCGGTGAATGGTTGGAGGCGGTACGTCTGAAGTCCAATTATCATAAGGTAATTCAATAGTGAGAGTTTTTTGTATTATGTATATGTATCATGTTCATTCATCTTATATATTCATGCTCATTCCCAGGCTAATACATGGAATATGCAGGGAGTAGTTAACCCTCTTGGCATATTTGTGTTTTCAGGCGAGATACATGTTCGGTAGTTCTCTCCCTTTTCTTAGGAGGAAAAAGGGGGGGGGGGGGCGTGACGCGAATGTGATTCGGTTCCGTGAACTTGACGGTCCTTTTAGGTCTCCGTTAGTCAAGTTTGAATTCTAAAATCTTTCTCCAAGGGGCAAAATTAGCATTTATGGCTTGCCCCTTCCCACCAGGTTACTGATCAAATCTGGTGTATATCAGAAGTAACAGAATGGTGAGTATTGATCGAAGGAGAATAAAGGAAATGTCAATTTCCCTTTCTCCGAGATCTAACAATACTCACCATTCTGTTACGGACCCAGCCTCCCAGCCCCACGGAGGCAAGCCATAGTTTTCTCTTTTTTGGTGGCTATGCAAACAATATGAGCTCTATGGTAAACGGGTACTCGGCAGATGGGAGCCGGGTACCCGGTTCCCAGGAGTCGGTAAAGCTTTCTAAGTCTATAATCCTAGAGCCGCTGTCAAGGCCAGCTGTATATATCAGAAGTAACAGAATGGTGAGTATTGTTAGATCTCGGAGAAAGGGAAATTGACATTTCCTTCATTCTCCATCGATCAATACTCACCATTCTGTTACTTCTGATATACAGCTGGCCTTGACAGCTGGCTCTATGACTATAGACTTAGAAAGCTTTACCGACTCCTTGGAACCGGGTACTCGGCTCCCAACTGCCGAGTACCCGTCTACCATAGAGCTCATTCTTGTATGCATAGCAACAAGAGCATACATGCCTTTTGCAGTGGAGAGATTTTGGATTGTTTTCTACGTCTTTTGTCTGTGATAGTTGATAGCTAGTGATTCTCTTGCAAGGATAATTGGATAATATGGATACCGCCGAGGATAACCAGGTTGTATAATTCCTTATTATCCATAGTTAAAAGACTTAGGTCTCTAAATTTCGTTGTGTCGCATGTTCCAATTTCTGACCCCAAAGAATCTGGGACGTGTGTTAACAACGAGATATGCCGGATGATCGCCTTCTTTAAACCCCAACAGGCGATCGGCAGATATGAAAATAGGTGTTTGCTACGGTATTTCTAACACGAATATCGGCTGACGTCGTTCTCCGTAGGATCCGAGCGGGTGACGTCACACCCGTGATGCGCGGATGTTTATGTGAAGAAAATTTTTTCATTAATTCGCGCATCTTGTTCTGGGTACTGAGTACTAAAAATGGTACTGGAAACTTCGGAATGTTCAAGTTTACATGTTATCACGATCGGTTTGCAATGATCGGTGGTTTCAAAATTCTTGATTAGATGTGCAGTCTGCGGTTTTACTGTGTGGTACAGCAGTTTGTTTACATTTTGTTGTTTCTTCACATATCGTTTCGGCTTTCATTAGGAGTATAATTTATATTGATTGGTAAATATACCTTGAATGCTATCGATATGATTCCTGGTTCTTTTATACATCCTGGAGGATCAATTATGGGTGTATTTATGCCCGCATCGTTCTTGTCGTCATAATCAATGCGATCTTTGCTGTTGCGGGGTGGGGTGCAGGAGGGTTACAGTTAATTTATGGTCAAATTATTTGAAAATTAATTGTCTGCCTTCCATCTGTGTATCGTTCCGCTTGCTTATTGTAGGTTTTTGCTTATTTATAGGCCAAGCCAGCCCCGCCATCATGTGACGTGTGCCACAAATTCGTACGGGTCCTGTTTAGTGACCATGTCTGTTTTAGGTGTACGCCATGTAACCTTGATAGTAGGTGTAGTGTGTGTGCAGTGTGGTCCGTGGAAGTGATGTTGAAGTTCCATGCCCAGAAGGATGTGGCTGGGTCTGACGCGGAGTCAGGTGGTCCGAAGGTAAATCGTGGAGCGTCCGGTTGGGCCGGTGGAGACGCTCCACGTCCCCAGCTGGAGGTGGCGGAGATGGCACCGCCGGCGTGGTTTGGTCCGGCTATGCAGGGTTTTCTGCATAGCGTTCTGCCCACGCTGGTGTCGTCCCTGCTGCCGAAGGTTGGGGGGCAGTTTCTCCCCATGCCTGGTACGGATCCTGTCCTAGGACAGGGTTCTGGACTGGTTACGGAGGGGGCCATCTCGTACGGCCCCCCCCTGGCAGTCCCGTCGGGCTCCGGCCTGATGGGTTGTGTCTCTCTGCGGCCACCTCCGGGTGGTCCAGTAGCGGTGGCCGGTCCGTCAGGTGTGGGAGCCATCCGCCAGGACGGCTCCGCGGTTTCCTCGTCTAGTGACAACTCTTCGGAGTCTGAAGACGAGGAGGCCGAGGAGGAGAGGTTGCTGCGGCCTGTGATGCCACGGGTGGAGAATATGGAGGTCGATTCCGTCCGCAAGCCAGGGCAGTGGCTCCACCCGTGGTTGAGGCCAATCTGGTACCAGGCACCGGTCCCGTGACGGTTGGTTTGACGCCAGCCGATACGGTGTGCCGGGCCGGGCATGGTACTCACCTATCTCGCCTGGTCCGGCGGTCAGACATGGGGTGCCGTTGGTGCCCGTGTCTGGCCACGGTTCCACGTCTGCTACGGGTCTGCACGGTTTTCCGGGCGGACCTACCCCATGGACTGGTGTGTTTCATGGGGTGGCGGCGGAACCGTTTGGTACCGAGGTGCCTGGCGTGTCAGCAGCGGCTCCTTGCCGAGAGGCCATGGCTGGCAGGGCCATGAACGCGTCAACGGGGGACGTGTTCACGGGTGTGTC
The DNA here is from genome assembly GCA_034401795.1 of Chaetoderma sp. LZ-2023a. NCBI lineage: Eukaryota > Metazoa > Mollusca > Caudofoveata > Chaetodermatida > Chaetodermatidae > Chaetoderma > Chaetoderma sp. LZ-2023a. Next base: position 143,736,436 of record CM067369.1, read on the forward strand.
CTCCTCGAAAGTAGACTGGTCGGAGGCTCTGGCTTGGCTAGCCAGGGTTGACCCGTCTGTGGTTTCGGCCACGGCCGAGGAGGATGCGCCCCGTCTGTCGGTTGCATCGATTCGGACGGTGATCTTGCCCGCAGCCCCAGGGTTGGGTTTTGGACAGTCCAAAACTAACTTTGAGCAGACATTGTCCAAAACCTGTCTAAAACCTGTCTTAAATGGTTTAAACCAGTCCAAAACTGTCCAAAACTGTCCAAAACTATGTTGGACATATCTCCATACTCTTATATATCATAATCCTATTCAAAAATAACAAGAAATCAGAGATTGCATCAAAAGCACTATATTAAACAAATCCATTTATTATATGAGTTATTATTACATTTTTATCAAATACATACAATTAAAACTTAAAAGGCTTAATTAGGTTTAATTAGTAGTCAACATCAGACAGCCGTCAACATCCTGTAGCAAAACACTAGCTTTGACGCTTTCTCTACTCCAAGCCTATTACGGATTTTAGTGTGGATATAGCTAAAATTGCTGAAAATTCTCTCAATCGATGCTGATGATGCTGGTGCTTCAAGCAGCTGAATAGCCATATCAATAAAATCACCTGGCACACCTAGTGTTTTCAAGGCCTTCCACAATGTCACTGAAGGCACTTTAACTGCAGCATCACAGAAATATGATGCAGGAAATGGGCTGCTTTTAGCCTGGTATGCAATAAATGTTGCTATAAAGCTAGGGTTCTTAGCTATTATCCAATTGTTCACTTCTTCAAACTGTTTTGCTACCAGCATCTCGCCTGAAACTTTGGATGTAATGTGTATGCGACAAGATGCTCTGGCAGGATTGCCTTGCTGAAATGTGCTAACAGAGTTTTCTTGTGTGGTTCTAGCAGAGTGGTGTTTAGTAATTCAAGCCAAACATGGCATGCATCGGCTAGTGTTGATGTGTCACTCTGACATGTGTCAATTGCTATTGAAATTGGCCGAAGTTGTTCGGCTAAGTCTCTTGCATTTCTAAACAGGTTAAAGTCCATTATCTTCTTGACAATAGAATTATCTATTTCTCCTTCATGGTCTTGTACAATTTTCATGAAATGTTGACGGTTGTGAATGAAGGAGTCAATACACACGAGTTGACTCTTCCATCTAGTGTCACAAGGAAGCTGTGGCTTAACACTACCAATACATTCCGAGAGCCAGGATAGTGGCTTGTGGTGATTCCTGAAATATTTTTGAATCTCAACTACATGCTTAATTAGCGTATCCGGTGTTATGTCTTGCCCTAGTAAGTTTAGCCAGTGTGCAGAAAAGCCATAGACAATAAGATCATTGTCATCAGCCTTCAAACCATCACGCATTTTTTCCATGTTCTTTGCATTATTTGTGACAATGCTCTTAACTGTACAGTTGTATTTTGTCTTAGCATATTGTATTGTCTCTTGACACTTCACCTTACAGTTTTCAGCACTTTTAGTCATAGAACCAGTGTCAAAGCTGTTTAGGAAGAAGCTCTTTCCTTCTACTTGCAAGCAGGATGCTATGATAGGTTCATTGTGAATGTTACTCCACCCATCCTCCACTAATGTTGCTGTCTTGCCATCAAGAATCACCTTCATATCCTCTGTCACCTGATCATGCACAGCATCTAGAAGCTTTCCACCAATCAGTTTACGTGAAGGGGGTTTATATCCTGGGCGTAGCATACTAACAACTTTTATGAACTGCGGATGTTCAGCCATTGAAAATGGAAGGTTACAAGCATAAAACAACGTCGCGACTTCTATATCTATTGCTGAGGTGGTAGTGATACAATGTCGTCTCAGATCGGGTTGAATTGAGAATTGAACTGGACAGGTTGGTGAGGGTGGTGCTGATTGTGATGGCAATTCTTCTCTTAGTCGCTTTGTGCATGGTGCAGCTGATGGTTTGTCCAGCTGAAACAAAGAAAAGGGGTATTACATGTGCTATATAAGCCAAATGTAGATATACACCCTACCTGGTCCAAGCCATTTGGGGACAAGATATGATAATCTTTTTAAAAATTTACATTGAAATGACTGGCATTGCAACAAAATCAGTCATTCCTATGTTGAATTTCAAAAGTAATTAATTTTATGTCATAATTCAATACATTTAAAATTTGGAATGGATAAAGTTAAAGATAGACCACCCTTCTGTCAAATAAATGCATGTTTTTATTTATTTTCAAAACTTTGGGACTTGCTGAATATTAGTTTGACTGTTTGCATCAGTCTATCTGAAGGGTGTTAGTGTGCTATGCCAAATTGTTTTCATAATATTACTGTAGTAAAGGTATTCAGGCAAGAGTATTTCTGAAAACCCTGGGTTGCAGAAAGTATAGGGTTAAGCAGATCATTGTGTGTTATTTCTAATCATAAGCCAGCGCCCTCACAGGCCAATTATCACACCTATACCATTGAATTGTAAAGAGGCTCAGCATGTGATTGTGGTTATCAGAGATTATCAGACCTGGCTCTATTACTAGCATGGCAAAGAGAATAATTAACTCAGGTATCTGAACTAAAGGTGAGACATCCTGTTGATAACCCCTATGCGCCCAAGACAATTACAGTGAATAGTAACCTTACCTACATTGTACATTATGACTTTTAAACACAACTTAGCACAAATTTTTGAACATTTTTCACTGAAATGACTGGCTTAGTAAAAGCGGCAGTCATTTCACGAGTAAATTTGTTTTCCAGTCAAATTAGTTTCAAAATATTCTGTAGTTTTCCCGCATAGTGTCCTTGAAAATGATAGCTGAGGAATTCATCGGTGAAAGGGTTAAGGCATGTATTAGATATATTGGACTCCTAGCACTCCAATGTCAACAAAAAACATTTTTCAAATAAAATTAAAAGATAAACTGTTTTTTTATTTTCAACAAATTTGTCATCGCCCAACAAAATTGTTGAAAAATGAAAACCAGTTTCCTTGGTGTAGTCACAATAAAATATAGAATTTTTAATTATTGACATTAGAGGGCAAGGGGTTAAGCATTAATTTTATTTACCTTCAAAATCTTGATGTCTTTGCTGATATGTGTGTCTGCACTGTCTGTATCAGCCTGTTCAACAGGACTTTCAGTAGACTTCTCATGCTTCTCATAGTGTATTTTCATCCTTGCTACCTTGTTGACAACTGTGTACTCACACTCTCTACACTTAGCCATTTGTTTGCCATTTATCTTAACTTCCAAAAAGTGCTTCCAAATTGGATCCTTAGGCCTACCACCTTTGAAATACATATTAACTATTTCAAATACCATCAACACATAAATATTCAGGACAACAGAAGAATTCAAAGATTAATGTAGCACAAGGATATCTTTTTACTAATTGTCTAATTGATATCTAGCATTAACTGAGGATAGATGAAAACATGAAGAATCTAATTTATATTCTATCAGCTTAATGCCTTAATCCCAAATTTGCATAAGATCTTATGTAAACATAGCTAATGTGTGTACTGAGTAGTGCATTCTAAAATAGCCTGAGAGAGCAAGGGTTGCAAGAAATAGATTTAGACACAGAGACAGTTCTCAATATAAACATCTAGCTGTACATAGGTAGTCTAATATGTTTACATTATTGATTAAATAAGGTTTCTGTGGGTTTAACACAACTGGTCGAAATATACAGAGTTAAAACATTTAAGACAAACAAAAGTTGAAAAAAATTAACCCATGGATTATAGAAAGAAGCAAATAAGACTCCTAATTTATTGAAATCATATGTGTCCTTTTAGATTATTATTATTATAATTATATAGCAATAAAGTATCCAAAAATACATGTAGCTAACCATCCATCAATATGTACATGTACCTGTATGTGTCTAAATGCTATATAGTTGTTTTAAGAAAATTACATTTCTGAAAAATATTTTTTATACCAATATTTTAGGTTTTGGACAGTTTTGAACAATTTAAGGTGTCCAAAACCTATTTTGGGCGGACGGTTTAAACCATGGTTTAAACCACTAGTGTCCAAAACTTGCCAACCCTGCGCAGCCCGGATCCAGTCGGTTGGCCTGGATCCACGGTTCATAGAGTTGCTGGATACTATTTATAGCAAGCAGCTCACGACCAAGGGCCAGCTCCCTGCGGCCTCCAGGGAGGTGTGGGCAAGGTGTCGTATTCCGCGGGGGGAATACGACAGATATGGTGTGGTACCGTCAGTCACCGAGGATGACCGATGGGTTCTGGGTGTTCAGAGTGCTGGAGCGGGTGGCCCCGGTCCGGCACTTGTGGACAAGTCCCAGGCACACCAGGAGGAAGTCCTGTCCCTATGCGATGAGGGTGTGAGGGCAGCTATGAGTGCTGTCAACCATTCGTATCGCCTTCTTCAGTCAGTGTGGGCTGAAGCGGGGGCAGGCCACCCTGTGCCACCTGTGGCGCTTTCGTGCATCAATGACGGCTTGGTGTTGTCTATGGACGCACTGGCAAGGGTGCAAGCGCGTGTGACAAAGTCCAGGAGGCAAATGGTTCTTGACCATATGCGTCCGGCTATGGCAGTCAGGGAGCGTCTTCTTGGGACACCCCTGACAGGGCCTAGCATCTTCGGTGGCCAGGCGCGGGCCATCCTAGAGAACACTGCCAGCATTGCACAGAATCGGTTGGCGGTAAACCTGCAGCTGGAGCTAGTGCGACAAGCGCACGCACTAGGGGCTGTAGGGAAACCGTTAGCTGTCCAACCTTCGAAGAAGCATAAGAAGCAGAAAGGCAAGGCGAAAGCTAAGCCTACTGTGACTTCTGCTTTGTCTGGATTTTCTCAGCCGCCGCCGGCTAAGAAAGCCAGGAAGGTTGTGGAGGCCCCTACCCTCCCCAATTTTGCTCCAGATCGCCCTAGAGGTGGGAAGGGCAAGGGGAAGGGTAAGGGTAAGTCCTCCAAGGGCGGACAGAAGGGAGCGGATCGTACCTGAGGGTATGAGAGCTCCCTTCATATCCGTCTGGACCGCACCTGTGCGACAGGAACAGCGGTGCCAGTTATACCTGCCGAGCCAAGACGGAAATGGTTCTCTCTCTCTCGTTAAGAAAGGGGGGGGGGGAGGGGAGCGGACCGCGAGCCGGACAACCCCGTTAGACGTCGAGGCGTCTATGGTGGGTGGGAGGCTCACACGTTTCGTCGAGGCCTGGCGAGGTGTGATGTCAGACAGTCTGGTCCTGGGATGGTTATCCCAGGGGTACATGCCGGAGTGGTGGGACTTTCCGCCGCAGAATCTGTCTTTGGCACCTGTCTGGACACCCGTACCACGGGAACCAGACAAGTTAGAAGCCGTTCAAAACGAAGTGTCGGTTTTGCTTCTGAAGGGAGCAATAAAACCAGCGAACCAGAACACTCCAGGCTTCTATTCCAATATGTTCCTTGTCCCCGAGAGCACAGGGGGATGGAGACCTGTACTCAATCTCAGGCCATTAAATTGGTTTATCCATACACCTCGGTTCCAGATGGAAACGCCGAGGGCAGTAATGGCAGGATTGAGGAAGGGAATGTGGTGTGTATCGATCGATCTGAAAGATGCATATTTCCACATTCTGATGAACAGGAGTTGTCACAGGTTTCTGAGATTTGCGTTTCAGAATCAAGTATGGGAGTTTATTGTTCTCCCGTTTGGCCTGTCGACAGCTCCAAGGGTTTTCACAAGAGTGGTCCTTGCGGTGACAGCGTTTCTCAGAAAAGAGAACGTGGCGCTTCACACCTACATAGACGACTGGCTGATCAAGGCAGACTCGGCAGCCAGGTTGAACGTGGATACTGCTCTGACTCTGAAGTTACTTTCAGAGCTAGGCTGGCTAGTCAACAGGGAGAATTCCGAGTTGACACCCACTCAACATTTCGTTTATTTGGGGATGCGATTCGATCTCGAGGAGGGCAGGGTTTACCCGTCAGAGCCCAGAGTGGTGTCTCTGTTAGCCATCCTCAGGAGTTTTCGAGTGGGAAACCACATTCAGGCGAGGTGGTTTCTTCAGATGCTGGGCATGATGGTCTCCATGGAGCAGGTGATCCCGTACGCTGCTCTAATGCGAAGACCTATCCAGTTGTATCTGATGTCTCTGTGGAAACAGAGAACAGAACCCCTGTCAAAACTGGTGCCAGTTTTGGAGCCAATAATGTCGCATCTTGTATGATGGAAGGAGCGTCAGAATCTCCTAGATGGGGTTTCGCTGCACCTACCCCACCCCCAGCTGTCCGTGTACACGGATGCATCGCTGGAGGGGTGGGGTGCCTGCCTGGGAGAGCACCTGGTCTCGGGCACATGGACTCTCCAAGAGAGTCAGCTGCATATCAATCTGTTGGAAATGATGGCAGTAGAACTGGCATTGGAAGAGTTTCTTCCGATGATCAGGGGCAAGGTGATATTGATACGGTCGGACAACTCGACGGTAGTATCATACATAAATCGCCACGGCGGGACCAGGTCACGCACACTGTGTATCAAAGTGTGGAACTTGATTCAGTGGTGCAGGAATTACTCGGTTGTTTTGAAAGCAGCTCACATTCCTGGCCGATTGAACATTCTGGCGGATGCTTTGTCTCGCAGACAGAGAATTCTGCCAACAGAATGGTCCCTAAACCCTCCAGTTCTGCAAAGGATCTTCGAGCATTGGGGAAAACCCAACGTGGACTTGTTCGCCACAAGGGAAAATGCTCAAATCATGACTTATGTCTCGCCGATTCCAGATCCAAATGCCGTCGATACAGACGCTCTGGCGATAAGCTGGGGATAGGGATGCACGCTTACGCGTACCCACCCACCATTCTTCTGCCGAAGGTATTGGTGAAGATCAGGGAAGAACCGTGTCTGGTCCTGCTAATAGCGCCGTATTGGCCAAGCAGGGCGTGGTTCACGGATCTGCTAGATCTGCTGGTGGAAAACCCAGTGCAGTTGCCCGAGATTCCGAACATAATCTCCCAGGCCAAGGGACGCTTCCTACACGAGCGTCCCGAAATGTTCAAATTGACTGCGTGGATGTTATCAAACAACGTTCCACGTCGGAAGGCTTTTCTCGACAAGCTGCTGATTTCATCGCGGCTGCGAGAAGGAGGTCAACCTTCAAGTCATATAACAACAAGGTTAACAGATTTGCAGACTGGTGTGAAGAAAAGGGTATTGATACCTTTCAATCCACTATTCAGCAAATAGCAGATTTTCTCTGTGAGCTGTTCTTTTCAGGACTAGCTCCCGTCACAATTGCTGGATACAAGTCAGCTTTGGCATCCGTTATCCCTTGTCTAGCCAACAGGGATAGTCCAGAGGTGGCCCAGTTAAATGTGATGGTGAAGGAATGAGCAATCTCCGACCGAGACAACCGGTAGTCATTCCAGCCTGGAGTCTATCTTTAGTGCTTAATGTACTGGCCAAGCACCCTTTCGAACCGTTGCGTTCGGCTAGTCTAAAGCATTTGACTCTAAAGGCGGTCTTTCTATTGGCAGCTTCCTCAGCTAGAAGGCGCAGTGAGATCCATGCGCTTTCGGCAGAGAGGGACCGATCTATTGTCTCTGGAGAGGGTCTGCGGCTTCTGCCAAGAGCAGAGTTTATGTCAAAGAATCAATCTTTGAGATATTCCGGCAAACCGATCATAATACCGAAGTTAACTAGTTTTGATCGTGATGCCGGTGGCTGGTGCCCGGTCCGTGCTTTGACTCAGTACAAGAAACGGACTGACTCGTTACGGTCGAACGATAGACATCTGTGGATCTGCCATAAGAAGCCTTATGGCGCCGCATCCATGGATACTATCTCTCGTTGGGTAGTCGAATGCATTCAGACTACTCATGAGATGGCGACTGGGCACCAGGTGCAAGGCGCAAGGGCACACGATGTTAGAGGAATAGCCGCCTCGACCGCCCTTTACAGTGGTGTTCCGTTAGAGGACATCATGGCAATTGCACAATGGCACTGTGAGTCCTCATTTACGGATTACTATATGAGGGATGTGTCAGACTCGCCAATCCACTCGCTTTATCTGTTTTGAGACGATAGTTAAGTGACCACACTGCTCTTCACCCTTTTTTCACTTCGGTTAGAAAAGAATCTAAAGCAGGCATGGTCGAGCGTGAGGATGACAACCAGATTGTGTCACTGATGGCCGGACCAGTGAATGGTTGGAGGCGGTACGTCTGAAGTCCAATTATCATAAGGTAATTCATTAGTGAGAGTTTTTTGTATTATGTCTATATATCATGTTCATTCATCATATATATTCATGCTCATTCCCAGGCTAATACATGTGAATATGCAAGGGGCTGTTAACCCTCTTGGCATATTTGTGTTTCAGGCGAGATACATGTTCGTGAGTTCTCTCCCTTTTCTTAGGAGGAAAAAGGGGGAGGGGGGCAGTGACGCGAATGTGATTCGGTTCCGTTAACTTGACGGTCCTTTTAGGTCTAAATCTTTCTCCAAGGGGCAAAAGTAGCATTTATGGCTTACCCCTTCCCACCAGGTTACTGATCAAATCTGGTGTATATCAGAAGTAACAGAATGGTGAGTATTGATCGATGGAGAATGCAGGAAATGTCAATTTCCCTTTCTCCGAGATCTAACAATACTCACCATTCTGTTACGGACCGAGCCTCCCAGCCCCACGGAGGCAAGCCATGGATTTCTCTTGTTTGGTGGCTATGCAAACAATATGAGCTCTATGGTAGATGGGTACTCGGCAGTTGGGAGCCGAGTACCCGGTTCCAAGGAGTCGGTAAAGCTTTCTAAGTCTATAGTCCTGGAGCCAGCTGTCAAGGCCAGCTGTATATCAGAAGTAACAGAATGGTGAGTATTGTTAGGTCTCGGAGAAAGGGAAATTGACATTTCCTGCATTTTCCAATACATAGAAGGCCTAATTATTGCGGGTCTAGCATTCCGATTGCTTTAGCATGATGTTATTCATCTTTTTTATTTTTAATAAATAATTTATTACTACAAAATTTGTCATAAAAGTTAAAATCCAGTTTGTCCAGGTGAGCTAAAAACGAAATTGAATAGCACGAAAAAAGAAAACATTTCACGCTAGAGATTATTTCCACCAGACAACTACGCTTAATATATACTATGCCAATAACCGGGGGAGTGAAATTGTTATGTAAGGCCACATAAAATGTGTATTTGCTCTAATAACTATCGTTTATTACATCAACATTCTTCATCAAATCTAAACAAAATGTCGCCGTGAAAAATACAAATCACGTGATCTTGAAGCTGTGCATAGATTTAATTTTTAGAGCGAGTACTCGGCAGATTCATGAACCTGTAATTTTGGACTCGGAAATTACTATATATTGCGTGATGGTAACCCAGAACTGTACGTTAAATGAGATCCGCATAACGGGTACCCGTTTTTAAGTCCCTACGGATGTAGTATACCAGAAGCCGCTATGATTTTTACGCGTGAAACATAATACATGTGCATTGTGCGAAATTCTGTTCATCATCATCATCATTTTAATGTCAATCGTGACTCGTTAGTACTACCGATAGTTTCTGAAGATAAAATATGGCGATGCTTCGAGCTTCCAGTTCTAATTTGCGTGCTAAAACACCAAGCGTAGATTTTGAAATCAGATGTGTGGAAGCACTTCGGATTCATTAAGGAGAGTGGTGATACACAGCCAGATAAATCTAGAGTAGCTTGTAGATTGTGTACGGTTGTTTTAAAGTACAGCGGCAACACGACCAACCTAACAGGTTTGTTTAACTCAGATGCCAAATCAAATTTCATCATGTGAAATAATTTAATGAATATTTTGAAATTAATTTGTTTGGAAGACATTGGTCATTTGGTGGCATTTGGTGCCTATAGTCAAATTAGTTAAAAAAATTCACACAAATATTCTTTAAATCACTAAAATTTATTGTCTTTGGATTGTAAGGGTTAACGGGTTAAGAGTTATATATTTTATTGAATCAAAGTTAGTGTTCATTTAGGAAGCAATGTTGCTGACTATGACAGCAACAGGTTTCAGCAATAATTGCTTGCGGAATGTACACAGTCACCACTCATCGATTTTCCAGATTTTGTAACTATATACTTTTTGACATCAGTGTGCTGAGGCTTAAATCATTGTTTTAATCCACAGACCATATGAGGAGGCGACATTCATCTGTACTCGTTTCTGGAATATCTTCCCATGCACAGAACAGCAGCAGTCCGTCAATGAAGTTGCCTGATGCCAGTGATGTGTCACATGGAGTCGGAGCTTGGCAAGTAACACTAGGGTCGTACATGCAGCAACAGTTACCACACAACTCTCAGCGTGCTAGGGCTATTACAGCATCAATAACTAATTTCATTGTAAAAGACTTACGACTGTTTAGTGTTGTCGAAAATGAAGGCTTTAAGTCCATGTTAAAGACTTTAGAGCCTAGATACACTGTTCCTCAAGACAATATTTTTCGGACAACCAAATTCCAAAACTGTATGAAGAAGTCAAAGTGAAAGTCTTAGCTGATTTAGCAAATGCAGACATGGTGGCCTTGACAACGGACGCATGGACAAGCAGAGCAACTGAAAGTTACGTAACTATAACCTCGACTCATATCTCTAAAGATTGGAAACTCAGGAATTACGTGTTACAGACAAGTGCTCTACCCGAAAGCCACACTGGATTAAACATAGCTCAGGTGATAAAAGAAGCCAAGGAGGAATGGGGTCTTCCAGTCCAATTACCAATCGTCACAGACAACGCAAGTAATATGACAAGCGCAGCTAGTGAGGCAAATTGTCAACCGCATATAGGATGCTATGCGCATACGCTTAACCTGGCATCAGGGAAAGCATTTAAGGTCCCCCAAGTGTCAAAGTTGTTAGCCAAGATTAGGCGAATTGTAGACTACTTTCGTCGTAGTTGTTTAGCTTCAGCAATGCTGAAAGAGAAGCAGACAATGTTGAACTTACCTGTAAATAAACTTATTGTTGATGTTTCAACAAGATGGAACAGGTCTGTGGATATGCTCCAGCATTTTTTAGAACAGCAACCTGCTGTCTATGCTGCTTTAACATCTAAAGATCTACGTGGTCGTGATAAAGACTTAGCTATCTTAAATGAAGATGACATTACACGTGCAGAGGAGTTTGTCTCCTGCTTAACCCCTCTTAAAACTGCGACTTTAGCCCTTTGTGAAGAGACGATACCTACCCTATCTTTTCTCTTGCTACTCCATAAACAGTTAGTTGATGGTATTCTGTTAGCTAAAGAGACTGACTCTGCCTTTATAATTGCAGTGAAAGGAGCTGTCAGAAATGACTTAGCAACACGGTACACAAAAGTAATGGATGACCTCACAATTGCAACCTTGCTCGATCCACGTTTTAAATCCAAACCATTTATGTCTGAGGCAGAAAAACTGTTAGCTTATCAAAAGCTGACAGTGAAAGCTGTTGAAATGTTTGACCGTCAGTTCACACCCAAGGATTCACAGGCCTCGTCTGATACCGAACTTACACATGTGTCTTCAGAGCCTCCTCTTCCTGATTTACCAAGATATCAAATGTCAGTAGAGGAAACTAAAGAAGCTGGGGAACCACAAATTAAGAAATCCAGGCCTGAGCCAAATAAAGTTTCTGGACTGTCAAATCTATTTGGCAGTGTGTATAGTAGTGTAACAGCTGAGAAACCCAAAGTGAAGTCACCAATTGATCGGGCCGAGACTGAAATAAAGCGCTACAAATCAGAGACATCAATATCATTGAATGACAATCCTCTAGATTGGTGGATGGAAAATTTCTCAACATACCCTATCTTATCCCACCTTGCTAAAATATATCTCTGTATACCAGGAACTTCAGTCCCATCAGAACGGGTCTTCTCAACTGCGGGGGATATTGTTACTGCACAAAGGGCCGTACTGAAACCGGAGCACGTGGACAGGATTATATTTTTAAAGAAAAATTGGTCATAAACACTTAATTAACTCTTAGACCACTGAACTGTTAAAATCCAAGATTGAACTGTTACCTTTATCATGATGACTGGTGTTCATTTTGGAACCAATATTGCTGTAAACTGTTGTTGGTGTCTGATACAGGATATATATATATTATATATTACTTGTGAGTTATGATTTATATATATATATATATATATATATATATATATATATATATATATATATATGATTTAGGGAAGGATTCAACGATATTACTTGTGAGTTATGATTTATAATTATTACAAATAACAAACAATGAATATCTGTTGTAATTACTTAATTTAACTATATTTGCATTAAAAAATTGACAGTGATATTTACAAAATATGAACTGATGAGTTATATAACCCTTTCAACAATAGATTAAATTTCAACACCCCAATATCAGAACAATCATACGTGGTATGTTTGGTATGAGGGTTAAGTAATTGTGAAAGATACATGGATCTTCCAGCTTTAGCCAAAAGATCATCATTGGTATGCTGTATTAATCATTGAATACTAGTCTGAACTATTAGTCTTGAACAATAAAAATGTATTACTTACTTTATTTATTTAGTGTGTTAATGATTCCCTGAAATTATGATGGTCAAATAAGGTCAAATATATTAACCTTGTTAATATCGTTGACCTTATTTGCCCATCATAATTGGGGGGATTCTAACTAAAAACTATTGCAAAACTATTGCAATAGCTATCCACACTATTGCAATACTATCATGATAGTGAAATTGGCCGCAATAGTCACCCCTATTTGGAACATAATCAAAATGAAATAAAAAATTTTTAATATATAGGCCCATCACCGGATTATATACAACACTATACAACAATATATTAGTGTATTTCTTACAAACAAACAAAAGACAATATGAGAACTATTGTTGAATGCGTTGAAATTAATAGAATTTGAAGCCATTTCTGCCTAATGCAGTATTAGCTTCCAGTCAAATTATTTTCCAAATATTTTAAATAGCCATTTGACTACCCAGCATTGTTATGACGTTGCTTTGACGTTGAATCAATGTTGAAATTATGTCATGACCTAATTTCAACATTGATTCAACATCAAAAGGTGCATGCACATCCCTTGCCACGGTAAATATGTCAAGTTCTATTGAATGGATTCTACCATAGATAAGAAATTGCTTGAAATTAATCTATCTTAATGAGGTAAGCGGAATACTAAGACAGCAATCGAGGTAAGCGCTACTGAAATTGCCCACTCTGATGATGAAGAAAGTGACCATGATACTATTACAAGCGATACTATTACAAGTGACAAAACTTTCTCCTTTGATCAATACTTACCATTATATTACCTCTAACAAGCTATCCTGATAGCTAGCTCTAAGAATCTAGACGTAGTAAGCTTTACCGGCTCAATAAACGGGTACCCGTCTGCCAGTGAGGCTTATTCTTGTTTGCATAGCAACAAGAGCTACATGCTTTTTCCAATTGGAGTGTCTTAGCCTTTTCTTAAAAGTTTCTACCGTTAAATCCCGTGTATATTGCGCTATCGTGGATAGTGCGCACCCCTAAATTTGACCAAAATCGGCCTGAAAAAACCTTCTTTCCGTGTATTAAGATTGAGAGACATGTGAACGAAAACTGGTAACAAAAAAATCAATGACTTACTGCGTGTCGAATACGCTTTCCTTATAAAATCCCATTTGTGGCGTGCGTTACTCTGTTGTTTAATCACGGGAATATTATTTGCATACACTTTTAGCAAATATTTTGTATTAAACTTTATTGAACGATATAAAACGATATAAAAATAAAAATATAATTTCCATCAGAACAGGTTAGAATCCGAATTTGATTTGAGCAGTGCTCATTAACATAAATGGTCGTTAGAACATAAAAATTGCATATTTATTTTGTTTCAATTCATAAAATATGAGTTGTGCGCTGATACTTGAGAGAATAAAATCTATTTTAATAAAAAAAACCTACTCAAATCCATTTTGGCTCACTAACAGTGCCGGTAATTATTTTGATAATTATATCAAAGGCGAGCCCATGAGATTTTGTTCAATCACATACGGCGACGCAGTAGGTGAGTGGTTTCAATACTCGGTTCACAGGCAGTGTAGTCAGGTGGTGGGGCGGGGTGGGTGGATTAACGCGGTCAGAAGTACAATGAACAAAGGTGATAGAGCTGACCGCCTGACGTTTACAAAATCGACAGTGATCAATTGTGGGTAGGGTTTGAGTGGGGGTGGGGTGGGGGTAAGTGGATGACGATTGAATGTCAATTAAATAAAGTAATTGATCAATGTGTGGTCCAGTGTTGCCCACAACATCTGATTTTTGCGGGTCCCAAGGACCCCACACTCAGATTTGGGGGTCCCACTGTAAAATCGGGGGGGGGTCCCATGGGGTCCTCATCTGAAATATGGGGGTCCCATGTTTTTTTCTTAAAAAACATTGATCTAATTATAAAGTACTTTATTAAACATGTTGAAAGCACTAGTTATGACATTGTATAAATACTGTCAATGTATATATAGAGAATATTAACTATGCAGTGGTAAATTTTCAAAAATATGTATTCTGTGATCTACAATGGTGGCTAAAATTGATCTATTGAAATGGCCCTTGTATATTTAACTAATAACATTTGAACTGCATGTCAATAAACAATAACTTAAAGCACTGTACTTGTTTGTTGTCTGATAAACCAACCAACCTACATTGAGACCCTTGTATGATTAACATTTCCAAAGACCACTACATTAGTAATTAGCAAAGACCACTGCATTAGTTTTTCTATTAAACCCTGACTTGACTTAGGACGAATTGAAAAATTACGAGTGTCTGGGGCGAGTTTTCTCAAGGACGACTTGATCTTCTTCGATATAAAACGCGCATATTTTTTATAATGTAACTGGAACCTCTAAATATAGTGGAATACATAAGCTAAAATCAGACAAAACAATAATTTATCAAAAATAATGTGTATAAATCAGATTAAACTGCGTAATTAGTGAAAATATATCAGCCAATAACCGGATATCCCTAATTCATAGGGAGGAACTATGTAACGCGATTGCTGATTGGTTGAAGCATAGATAACGCATTAGCGTGTATCCAATAACGACGCTTGTATCTGGGAGCTTTGAACTATACGCTGTTTGGGAAAATCAATATTTTAACGTATGCCTACCTGGAGATCGACGATATTATTGAACATCGCTACTGGGATGAGCTTTTTAGTTGACAAATTGGGAACACCTAACGATCGAGTATTGTTAAACATTATAAACACTAATCCATCAGTCAATCAATCAGCCGCTATTACTAAATAAAAGACAGCGTATAGCGCGTATTGATACCGTTATTCAAACAGCAATACAAAGACACCGCCGCTAATCCGTCAAATGGCCATTCAAATGTAAAAGATATCACAATATCTTCCATATGTTCCTTCATCCATTTAGATATTTTGATAAGTAAATAGAAAAAAATATTTTGCCTGTTAGTCGTGCTTTAGGCAAGTAGGCATGCGCAAATTAATTTCAAAATATTCAGCATATTAGTGATAACAACTTTGTGATCTGTCCAATGTTCTGAGCTGTGGAAGGCTTAAGACGCCCAGACACGTTTGTATAGGCTTGATCAGTTGTATTGGATTTCTCAAGTGTGAGTTCCTCTAGAGGGAAATTCCGCTGTTACCGAATCAAATACATCACACTGACGTTTAGCACAACAGACAGAAACATGGCGGGTAGTTTTGCAATTTGTAGGCCAAACAAGGCGACTGACATCGGACTTGTAAACTCATTATTTATAAAAAAAATTAGATCAAATGGAATACTAAAGATGATCTGGGATTGTGTTTACAATTAATTTTGGTGGTTGAATCTAATTTATGGGCATTAACAACTTTGAGTTGTGCAAGAAAACATACAACAAATCATAGTCTTAAACAACGCAGTAAGTTCGTTTTTATTGAACACAATACATTAGGTATATTTTTTAAAGTAAAAACATGCACAAATAAATATACACACGATAATATAATTGATAATTAAGCGCACGCAAAGTTACCAATTTTCGTTACACTTTTTACTGCGTCCCTTGTGCATCCTCGGGAACGCAGAGGGTTCATTTTTATGCGTCCCTCTGCCATTTTTATGCGTATATACGCGCAAAAGGACGCATAAGGGCAACTCTGGTGTGGTCTTTACTCAATACAATACAATAACATGAATCAATTTACCGAAAATATTGGCTTATAAATACTTAGAATTTTTTTATCAACATCACAAATCTGCCAATCATAATTCGTTACATACACGTACTTATTCTGATATTCACGATGCCGACTCGAAAGTCTTATACCGCCGGAGAAAAGTTGAAGATTATAGCCTATGCTGAAGAACATGGAAATCGAGCTGCCGAGCGCCAGTTTACTATACGTGAAAGCAACATTAGAGGATGGAGAAAAATGAAAGACAAACTTCAAACCATGCCAAAGCAGAAGCGAGGTGATCGTGGCCGGGCTGCTGCCTTCCCAGAGATAGAAGTAAAGCTAGTATCCTGGATAGAAGAGAGAAGACAGGGAGGTGTAGGTGTAAGCACAACAGAAATCCGATTAAAAGCCCGAATAATCGCCAAGGAACAGAAGATATCACCAGCAGATTTTAAGGCATCACTAAGCTGGGGACATCGATTCATGGCCAGAAATCATTTATCCGTCCGCCGGCGTACGCACATAGCACAGAAGCTTCCATCAGACTTCGAGGACAAGTTAATGAATTTCCAGAGATTCATCATCAAGAAAAGAAAAGAAAACGAGTACCGTTGCATCGGGAATGCAGATCAGACGCCGTTGACATTTGACCTGCCTTACAGCACAACTGTAGAAAAAAAAGGAGCTAAGACTGTTAACATTGTCACCACGGGAAATGAGAAAAACAGATTCACAGTAATGCTGGCATGCCTATCAGATGGCACGAAGCTTCCACCCTATGTCATCTTCAAAAGAAAAATCATGCCGAAAGAGACATTTCCACCAGGCATCATAGTGCGAGTACACCCAAAGGGGTGGATGGATAACGAAAACACCAAAGACTGGGTTAAGACCCTCTGGGGAAATCGGCCAGGAGGTTTAAGAAAGAAACGGAGCGTGCTTGTCCTTGATGCTTTTAGATGCCACAGAACACCGGAATTGAAGAAATATCTCACACAGGACAACAACACAGATATCGCCATAATACCAGGTGGCATGACATGCATGCTTCAGCCACTTGATGTATGTATCAACAAACCGATCAAGGACATGTTAAGAAGAAGATGGAATGAGTGGATGATGTCCGGAAGCCACACTTTTACAACGGGAGGGAAAATGTGCAAGGCCGAGCTGCCAACAATATGTCAGTGGATAGTGGATGCCTGGACACAGCTTGACAAGTATATTATCATCCATTCTTTCAAGAAATGTTCAATATCAAACGCATTAGACGGAACCGAAGACGACGCATTATGGAAGGATCCAAGCACAGACACAGAGACCACCCCCATGGATGAAGATGAACGAGATGCATACTACCACGATTCTGAAGAACAACACGATTTAATATCAAGTGACGATTAGGAAGATTTCCTGGGATTTGAGGGCGATGTAGCAATACATGAAGAAATGGACATTTAATACAAATAATCCAGCTTGACATGCCTATCAGATGGCACGAAGCATCCATCTAGCTTCCATGCCTATCAGATGGCACGAAGCATCTTAATATATTCCCAACATTTCCAATCGTATCACTGTCATATCGTATTTTATATAATATATCATAGTATATCATCATCATCATAATAATAATATATTATAATATAGTGCTATAATCTAGTTTATTCCACGCATTGTTTATTAAATAAATTAAATTATCCTCAATTTGAAATGATTTTCTATTCTCATCCTTTCGTTTCCATAGTTACTTCGTCATACGCTGAGAGCTGTGACCTTTAACCGTAACCTGTCAATCATAATCATCCTGCCCGCCGATTGGTCAAAACATTGTGCCGTTTAGCACATAGAAAACATTCCTTTCTATATCTATGTAAATGCTAGATCGCCTTGAAAAACATCGGCCCTATCATTATTTTTTTTAACACATTTATGTCCGTATCTGTGTAGCAATCTATGGATTTTAAACATCTCTATGTTCAACTTGGGAAGACAAGAGTAACCTCCCCTTATATATATATAACTTAGAACAAATTACAGGAAACAATGGCGTTGTAAAAAAGTTGAACGATGGTTTATTTGATCATTTTACAACACTATGATATTTAATAAAGGTATAACACAGTATTTACCATTATAGACATGTTAGAATGCGATCGTTATTCCCGACTGATTCCCGATCCAGAAAATCACATTTTCAGCTCTGAATTTTGTGATTCTGACGAAAAATTCTGAGGAAAAAAATGGGACAAATATTTATCCTTGTATATAGTGCGCAGGAGCTTTTTATAACATGTAATTTGAGCAAAAAAGTGCGTAATATACACGGAATTTAACGGTAAGTCATTTTCTGTGTTGTGATAGCTTAGTTGTTTGCTCTCAAAGGATTATTGGATTACCATGGAAGGAGCCATTGAAATCCAGGTTGTATATTTCCATGTTATTCCATAGTTGTAAAAGACTTAGGTCTATAAAATTTTGTCTGTGTCGCATGTTCCAATTTCTGACCCCGAATCTGGGATGTGTGTTAACAACGAAATATGCGAGATCGGTCGCCTTCCTTCACCCCAGGCGGTTGGCTATGCGGTTTTTGAACACGAAAATCGGCTGACGTCTCTCCGTATTATCCGAGCGGGTGACGTCACGCCCGAGTTATCTCAGATTTTTATGTGAAGAAAATGTTTCAGACCTGCCAACCCCTACGGATTGTCCATAGTTTGTACGGAAATGGCATCCAAATTATTCATGTACGGGTTGCGAGTGAAAATCTGGAAATACAAAATTGTGCAATTACGGTAATACGGACAAGGTGGTAAAATTACGAATTTCTGTTTGTGAGGCTATAAAAACTGCGACTGCTTATCAAAACACGTTGGCTTCCACTATGTCAAGATGTTTTAACCGAAAGTTGCAGGGCAGTCTCTTCCCGTGCTTAATACGGACCCTGTCCTTGGACAGGGTTCTGGACTGGGCACCGAGGGAGCCGTCTCGTACAGCTCCTTGGCAGTCCCGTCAGGCTTCGGCCTGATGGGTTCTGTGTCTGCGGCCACCTCTGGGTGGTCCAGTAGCGGTGGTCGGTCCGTCAGGCATGGGAGCCATCGACCAGGGCGGCTCTAGTGTTTCCTCGTCTGGTGACGACTCTTCGGGGTCTGAAGATGAGGAGGCCGAGGAGGAGAGATTGCTACGGCCTGAGATGCCGCGGGCGGAGAGTATGGAGGTCGATTCCATCCTGGATGGAACCGCCCTCCATCTGTCTGGCTTGGCGCAAGCCAGGACAGCGGCTCAGTCCGTGGGTGAGGCCACTCCGGTACCGGGCTCCAGTCCAGTGCTGGTTGGTTTGCTGCCAACCAACAGAGTGACGGGTGTGGCTGGCCAGGCGTGGTATGCACCTATTTTGCCTGGTCCAGCGGTCATGCATGGGGTGCCGTTGGCGCCCATGTATGGCCACGGTTCTTCAACCGCTACGGGTCCGCACGGCTTTCCGTGCGGGCCTACTCCATGGACTGGTGTTTTCCATGGGGTGGCGGTGGAACCGTGCGGTACCGGAGTTCCTGGCATATCAGCGATGGCTCCTAGCCGGGAGGCCATTGCTGGTAGGGCCGTGAGTACGTCAACGGGTAATGTGTCCACGGGAGTGTCTTCTTCGGAGACAGACTGGTCTGAGGCTCTGGCAAGGCTAGCCAGGGTGGACCCATCTGTGGTTTTGACCACGGCCGAAGAGGATGCACCCTGTCCATCGGTTATTGAACTGGATCCAAGGTTTATGGACCTGTTAGATGCTATTTATAGCAAGCAGCTCCTGACCAAGGGCCAGCTCCCTGCGGCCTCCAGGGATGTGCGGGCGAGATAGACAAATATGGTGTGGTACCAGCAGTCACTGAGGATGATCGCTGGGTACTTGGGGTGGGTCCAGAGTGCTGGAGCGAGTCACCCCGCTCCGGCGCTGGTGGACAAATCCCAAGTTCACCATGAGGAAGTCCTGGCCCTATGCGATGAGAGGGTGAGAGCAGCAATGAGTGCTGTAAATCACTCATATCGCTTTCTTCAGTCGGTGTGGGCTGAAGCTGGGGCAGGCCACCCTGTGCCACCTGTGGCGCTATTGTGCGTCAATGACGGCCTGGTGTTGTCCATGGATGCATTGGCAAGGGTGCAGGTGTGTGTGACAAAGTCTATGAGGCAGATGTTCCTTGACCATATGCGTCCGGCTACCGCTGTTAGGGAGCGTTTGCTTGGAATACCCCTGACTGGCCCTAGCATCATCGGTGGCCAAGCGTGGGCCATCTTAGAAGACACTGCCAACATCGCGCAGAATCGGTTAGCTGTTAATCTACAGCTAGTGCATCAGGCGCATGCACTAGGGGCTGTGGCCAAGCCGCTAACCTGGCAACCTTCTAAGAAGCATAAAAGCAAGGCGAAAGCCGAGTCTAGTGCTGCTTCTGCTTCTACTGGTTCTTCTCAGCCGCCTCCAGCGAAGAAGGCCAAGAAGGTTGTGGAGGCTCCTACCCACCCCAAAGTTGCTCCTGATCGCCCAAGAGGTGGGAAGGGTAAGGGTAAGTCCTCAAAGGGCGGAAAGAAGGGAGCGGATCATACCTGAGGGTATGGAGGCTCCCTTCGTATCTGCCTGGACTGTGCCTGTGCGACAGGAACAGCAGTGCCAGTTAAACCGAGACCAAAGTGGTTTTCTCTCTCGTCAAGAGAGAGGGGGAGTGGATCGCGAGCCAGACACACATAGTAGGCATCAATCGCATCTATAGTTGGTGGAAGGCTCATGCGTTTCGTCGAGGCTTGGCGAGGTGTGACGTCAGACAGTCTGGTCCTAGGATGGTTGTCCCAGGGGTACATGCCAGAGTGGTGGGATTTTCCACCACAAAATCTGTCTTTGGCACCAGTCTGGACTCCTGTACCAAGGGAGCCAGACAAGTTAGAAGCCATTCAAAACGAAGTGTCAGGTTTGTTTCTGAAGGGAGCAATAAAACCAGCAAACCAGAACACTCCAGGCTTCTATTCAAACATGTTCCTTGTCCCCAAGAGCACAGGGGGTGCCTGGGAGAACACCAGATCTCGGACACATGGACTCTCCAAGAGAGCCAGCTGCATATCAATCTGTTGGAAATGATGGCAGTGGAACTGGCGTTGGAAAGATTTCTTCCAAAAGTCGGGGGCAAGGTGATATTGATACAGTCAGACAACTCAACAGTAGTATCATACATAAATCGCCAAAGCGGGACCAAGTCACCCACACTGTATGAAGGTCTGGCACTTGATTCAATGGTGCAAGAAAAATACTCAGTTGTTTTGAAAGCAGCTCACATTCCTAGGCGATTGAACATTCTGGCGAAGGCTTTGTCTCGCAGACAGAGGATTCTGCCAACAGAATGGTCTCTCAACCCTCCAGTTCTTCACAGGATCTTCAAGCATTGGGGCAAACCCAACGTGGACTTATTCGCCACAAAGCAAAATGGTCAAATCATGACTTATGTCTCGCCGATTACAGATCCAAATGCCCTCGATACAGATGCTCTGGCGATAAGTTGGAGAGGGATGCACGCTTACGCGTACCCGCCCACCATTCTTCTGCCGAAGATATTGGTGAAGATCAGAGAGGAATGGTGCCTGGTCCTGCTAATAGCACCATATTGGCCCAGCAGGTCGTGGTTCACAGATCTGGATCTGCTAGTGGACAATCCAGTGCAGTTACCCGAGAGTCCAAACATAATCTCCCAGGCCAGGGGACGCTTCCTACACGAGCGTCCCGAAATGTTCAAATTGACTGCGTGGATGTTATCAAACGACGTTCCACGTCAGAAGGTTTTTCTCGACAAGCTGCAAAATTCAGCGCAGCTGCGAGAAGGAGGTCAACTTTCAAGTCATATAACCACAAGGTTAACAAATTTGCAGACTGGTGTGAAGGAAAGCGTATTGATACCTTTCAGTCCACTATTCAGCAAATAGCAGACGTTCTCTGTGAGATGTTCTATTCAGGACTGGCTCCTGTCACAATTGCTGGATACAAGTCAGCTTTGGCATCAGTTATCCCTTGTCTAGCCAACAGGGATAGTCCAGAGGTGGCCCAGTTAAATGTGATGTTGAAGGGAATGAGCAATCTCTGACCGAGACAACCGTAGTCATTCCAGCCTGGAGTCTATCTTTAGTGCTTAATGTACTGGCCAAGCACCCTTTCGAACCGTTGCGTTCGGCTAGTCTAAAGCATTTGACTCTAAAGGCGGTTTTTCTATTGGCAGCTTCCTCAGCGAGAAGGCGCAGTGAGATCCAGATCTTTCAGCAGAGAGGGACCGATTTATTGTCTCTCTGAGAGGGTCTGCGTCTACTGCCAAGAGCAGGGTTTATGTCAAATAATCAATCTTTGAAATATGCCGGCAAACCGATCATTATACCGAAACTAACAAGGTTTGATCATGATGCCAGTGTCCTGTGCCCAGTCCGTGCTTTGACTAAGTACAAAAAACCGGACAGACTTGTTACGGTCGAATGATAGACATCTGTGGATCTGCCATAACAAGCCATATGGCGCCGCATCCATGGATTCTATCTCTCGTTGGGTGGTGGAATGCATTCAAACTACCCACGAGATTGCGACTGGGCACCAGGTGAAATGCGCAAGAGCACATGATGTTAGAGGAATAGGCGCCTCGACTGCCCTTTACAATGGTGTTCCGTTAGAGAACATCATGGCTGTTGCACAATGGCACTGTGAGTCCTCTTTCACAGATTACTATATGAGGGATGTGTCAGACTCCGCCAATCCACTCGCTTTAGCTGTTTTGAAACGATAGTTAAACGGCCACACTGCTCCTTCTCCCTTTTGGTATTTGAAAATGCAAAAGTTAGGGGCAGACATGGTCAGGCGAGGAGATTACAACCAAGATTGTGTTACGGATGGTCGAACAAGTGATTGGTTGAAGGCTCCACGTCTGGAATCCAATAATCATAAGGTAATACAAGATTGAGAGTTTTTTGTATTATGTTTATATATCACAATCATTCATCTTATATATTCATGCTCATTCCCAGGCTAATATATGCTAAGAGCAGTTAACCCTCTGCATATTCTTGTTTCAGGCGAGATACATGTTCGTGAGTTCTCTCCCTTTTCTTAGGAGAAAAAAAGGGGGGGAGTCAGGCGGTGATGTGAATGTGATTCGGTCCGTTTAACTTGATGGTCCTTTTAGGTCTCCGTTTATCAAGTTTTTAAGTCTCAGATCTTTCTCCAAGGGTTAAGAGGCATTTGATGGCTTGCCCCTTCCCACCAGGTTGCTGACTAAATCTGGTGTTATCAGAAGTAATAGAATGGTAAGTATTGATCGAAGGAGAATGAAGGAAACTTCAATTTCCCTTTCTCCGAGATCTAACAATACTTACCATTCTATTACGGACCCTGCATCCTAGCCCCACAGAGGCAAGCCATACATATTCTCTTGTTTGGTAACTATGCAAACAATATGAGCCTCACTGGCAGACAGGTACCCGTTTATTGGGAACCGGGTACCCGGTTCCAGGAGCCGGTAAAGCTTACTAAGTCTAGATTCTTAGAGCCAGCTATCAGGATAGCTTGTTAGAAGTAATAGAATGGTAAGTATTGTTAGATCTCGGAGAAAGGGAAATTGAAATTTCCTTCAATATGCCATGATTGTAATTCTGAAGTAGAAGAGAGTGATAATGCTTATGTCAGTGAGAGAGAGGGAGGGAGGGAGAGAGAGAGAGAGAGAGAGAGACCTCAAGCAAAGAGTCAGAAACAACGTCTGCCTGTTGGGTAGTATTTTGCTATTTGCAGTGGTCACAGAAACACACTTTATTCTTTGGTACTCTTTTAAGGCCAGCACATGGCAAATGTAGCCATCTCAAACAACAGTCGCAGGCGATGGATATTGACCCTTCTTGAATTTGAACACTACAAATCTCACAAACCCAAATTGCTGTTTGCCTTTTAATAGCGACCGTTGTTGTTACAACACTCCAGACATCATCGTTGAACACATGGACAATATCTAAATTGATGCTGAAATCCAGCACACACAGTGATATACATTCTGGACGAGTTTCAACGACCTCCTCGGTTAAAATAGCGCCTAGTCGTGCTCTCTGTATCTTCTTGGCCTACCAGCCATGATAGTAGTTTTCGGGTTTTTTCCTAGGACAGGCAGATCTTGAATTGCTTTTGGTTGTTTACATGATTTCTTTGGCTTTGATTTCTCGGATGTGAGTGGGCGTTTTAGTGTCTTCTCTGCTGCTGTAGTCTTAGTCGCATGTGGAGCTGCTATGTTAGAATTATGACACTAAAGCATCATAATGCCCACTGAGGTCGAACAAAACTGGGAATACAGGGACAGAAGGGCCGGATCATGGCTGTATGGCTTGGTGTTCTTCAGAAGTTCTAGTAGTATACACAGTCATAATACATGTACATATATTTAACACATTGCTGATGGCGGTGAGTGCTAGTTCTCCTACAGATGTACCAGGGGTTTGCAGCACATCGAGCTCCACTTCTGACGCATCTAGACTCTCTATTTGCTAAGCACCACTCATATGTCTGCTCTCATAGTGTCAAATTTTCATTTTCTTCTTTATCAGTAACTGAAACACATAGAGCCCTGAACACACCATTTCCATCACCAGCTACACGCTGTCAGTCATATTCAACTCCTAATATATGAATGATTCAGGTGGAATTGAAATCGGCGTAGGAATTGTATCTGGTGCAATTGTATTTTGTGCCATATGAGTCGGCATTCCGTGTATAAGTACAGTTACCGCGAGGGATGGGCTAATAGTAAAATGTAATAATAATAGGCTATTACAGCGATTTCCATGTAATAGTAATAGAAATAGATCATTAATTTTACAATGTGATGGTAATAGATTGAAAAGTAATAGGTAATAGCCTATTACTTGTCTGTTACATGGGTAACTTATATGCTCAGCATACAAGCCACACAATTCTGCTTTCACATATTTTTAATATATGCAACAGACAGAATGAAACAGCCAAACAGGGTAGCTGCTGTTTAACTGTTTAATTCTGAATGTCTCTATGTGCGTTAAACTGTTGTTCTTGTAAGACAACAACAGTTTGCGGCAAGATCTTAGGCAGGAACAGCCAAATTGGTTTCAAAATATTCAATCTTGTATTGAATCTTATACTCCCAGAGTTTTAGAATCAACAGGTTAACCTTTCACTGAGGAAACACTCTTTCTATCAATTTCCAAGCAACCATATAGGAAATTTGTGGAATATTTTAAAACTAATTTGGCTAGAAGCTGTTGCTTTCTAAGACAGCAATGGCAAATATAGAGTACTAAACAGAATATTTGCTCCAAGATAAAAAATTTGGAATATCTGGTTTGCATAGATGAAAGGGTTCATTCTTAAATAGCATGTTATATCTTAAGTAGCCATTAGGTAGATAAATAAACTCATTACACATGGCTGTGAAAAGGTGAATAGGCTACTAACACCTTTTTTTTCAATAGATCTCATTATAGCTTACATAATTGCTAGACCCTTAATTCCAGTCAAATTGACTCCCAGCATGGTGTCTGGGGAACAGAGATTGTGTCTATAACTAATTTATTTACATTTAATTCTGAAATATCAGTGGGCTAATAACTGTATATTCTTTATTAACCAACATTCAAGTTCCACTTAAAGTTTATATTGCTTTAAGTTGTTGGTCGATATACATCAACTACTTTCAGTAACAGAAATTTCATGATATGCTGTTTTCTTCCTGACCTTGTAGAAATAGAATTTTGAGATTTGCCCAGAGAGCTAAACTGGTTAAAATCATTCAAGCATAGACTACTATGTGACCACAGCTGAGGAAGAGTATATTATTCACTAACATTGAATTACTCTTATCATTAACCCATGTAGCAAATTGTTTATGATGTAAGAAACAATCAATTGAATATTTTGAAATAAATTTGCATTGAAGACATTGCTTTCTTTAGCAATGCCCTTCAGTCAAAATGTTTTCAAAATATTCAAAAGCTGTCCGATTTGTATGTATGTATTTTTATTTTATTGACGCACTGGCAAAGTGCGGCTTCAATTTCTATGCGCTAACCAGCCGACAGTCATGCACCCATTAGTTTAATTTGTTGATCACCATCTCCCAGTCGGGGGGGGGGGGGGGGGGGATCAAACCGCCATACTGCAACTCTGCATAGCATCAGCAACCAGACATCTTTCTACTGGACCACAGCGCCAAGACTAATAAGTCTAGGTTTAGCCGACCAGTTTTCACATGTCTGATATACTGACACACTGACGATTCATATGGGACTATCTGTGGATGCACCAGCCACGATTCAATCCTAGGCTTTTTAAGCCTATTGTACTCTGACTCCATCACGGCTCTGGCAGTATATGTATTTTGTATTTTATTGATGCACTGGCAACGTGCGGCTTCAATTTCTATGTGCTAACCAGCCGACAGTCATGCACCCATTAGTTTAATTTGTTGATCACCATCTCCCTTTTTTTGCCCACTGTGTCTTGTCCTCAGCCAAAATCCTTAGCTTCCTCGGGTCCATTCTTGACTTGAGTGTACCTAATCCAGCTTTCCTGAGGTCACCTCGTAGCATGCTTAGCAGATTTATGCAATGACGTACTCGCCTGGCTCTGTATTTGCTGGCTCCGAGTAGGGCGAATTCCAAGGCTCTATTACACATTTTGTATAGTGCATCGTTGGAAATTATGCTCTCTGGCCATCGGTGTCCAGTGATGGTGTGTAGGTGTTTGCGGTGGCAGGCGTCAAGTTTGTCTAGAGCTGCTTTTGGAGCTGCCCAGCTGTTACAGTTATACATCATCAAGGATGCGCATGTTGCATTGTATAAACGTAGTCTTTTTACCAAGGGCATCTTTGATCTACGAATCCATAGCTTCCAGAAGGACTGGAAGCTATGTTCCCCATGGTGCAGCAATGTCAGCAGTACTGCAAAGCAGTGAGCCCAGGATTTTACCTTTCCTCCATGGTTCACCGCCACGGAGTGGATCTTCATTTCTTTAGTTTCATGCTTTGTAGATGGGTATATGTGGGTGAACTCTGTTTTGGATTCATTCATAAAGATATTCACAATTTTTAGTTTGCTTGCACCTATTGGGAGAAGTTCGTCAAGTGGTTTCTTTTCCTCATCTATAAAGTCCACGTTGTCGGCATATTCCATCTCTAGTGGCATGCCCAGTATTGACACCGGGGGAGTTTGGTCTTGTGGAGTTTTCCCACACAGATTTCAATACAGCAGCCAGGTAACAGGTGAAGAGCACAGGAGATATACAATGTAATTGAGCCCATCCCTGGTTACCGCTGAAGATGTTGACGTTGCAGGTACTACTGTATCGATGTACTTCATATCGTTTATTTACTGACCATTCACATTTAACACCATAGATGGAGTGTGTTTTGATTTGAGACACTTTTTTAGTTCTGTGACCAATCGAAAATCGAAAACGTGTTTAGTTCATCTCATTTCATTTAACCAACAGATGTCGCTGACCTTGTCATGGTGTAGCTTTTCTGCAGCTAGTATATTGATATGGCCGGCTAACTCAGTCACCAGTGTCGACCTTCATAAATATTCCTTCTCCTCTTGACAGTTTTCTTGATGAAACCAGTCAAACAAGATATACTTCTCTGATGACCCTGTGACTGGATGTATGGTGCTGTCAGTTGTTTCTTTAGGTCGATCATCAAGCAGGAAAGGCATGCGTACGCTCAGGTCACCACTTGTTGCCGCTGCAATATTGGCTTCAGTTACTTCCAGTGTTTCCCACAACATCTGATTTTTGTCAGGACCAAGGACCCCACACTCAGATTTGGGTGTCCCACTGTAAAATCTGGGGGTCCCAGGGGGTCCTCATCTGAAATATGGGGGGTCCCATGTTTTTTTCTTAAAATAAACACAACACATTGATCTAATTATAAAGCACTTTATTAAACATGTTGAAAGCACTAGTTATGACATTGTGTAAATACTGTTAAAGAGAATATTAACCATGCATAGTTTATTAACTTTTAGCACTTAACACTTTTGGCCACTATTGTAGATCACCAAAATACCTATTTCTGAAAGTTTAACACTGGAATGACTGGCTCTAAACAGTGCCAGTCATTCCAGTAGTAAATTTTCAAAAATATGTATTCTGTGATCTACAATGGTGGCTAAAATTGATCTATTGAAATGGCCATTGTATATTTAACTAATAACATTTGAACTGCATGTCAATAAACAATAACTTAAAGCACTGTACTTGTTTGTTGTCTGATAAACCAACCAACCTACATTGACAACCTTGTATGATTAACATTTCCAAAGACCACTACATTAGTAATTAGCAAAGACCACTGCATTAGTTTTTCTATAAAACCCTAACTTGACTTTGGACGAATTGAAAAATTACGAGTATCTGGGGCGAGTTTGCTCAAGGACGACTTGACCTACTTCGATATAATGTGCGCATATTTTTTATAATGTAACTGGAATGACTAAATATAGTGGAATACATAAGCTAAGATCAGACAAAACAATGATTTATCAAAAATAATCTGTATAAATCAGATTAAAATGCGTAATTAGGGAAAATATATCAGCCAATAACCAGATGTCTAATTTATAGGGAGTAACTATGTAACGCGATTGCTGATTGGTTGAAGCATAGATAACGCATTAGCGTGTATCCAATAAGGACGCTTGTATCGGGGAGCTGTGGGCTATATGCTGTTTAGAAAAAATCAATATTTTAACGTATGCCGACCTGTAGATCGACGATATCGTTGAACATCGCTGCTGGGATGAGCTTTTTAGTTGAGAAATTGGGAACACCTAACGATCGAGTATTGTTAAACATTATAAACACTAATCAATCAGTCAATCAATCAGCCGCTATTGCTAAATAAAAGACGGCTTATAGCACGTGTTGA
Organism: Chaetoderma sp. LZ-2023a; assembly: GCA_034401795.1. Lineage (NCBI taxonomy): Eukaryota > Metazoa > Mollusca > Caudofoveata > Chaetodermatida > Chaetodermatidae > Chaetoderma > Chaetoderma sp. LZ-2023a. The sequence goes on from CM067369.1 coordinate 143,765,531, forward strand.
TACCGTTATTGAAACAGCAATACAAAGACACAGCCGCTAATCCTTCAAATGACCATTCAGATGTAAAATATCTTCCATATATTCCTTCATCCATTTAGATATTTTGATAAGTAAATAGAAAAAAATATTTTGCCTGTAAGTCGTTGCTGCTTTAGGCAAGTAGGCATGCGCAAATTAATTTCAAAATATTCAGCATATTTGTAATAACAACTTTGTGATCTGTCCAATGTTCTGAGCTGTAAAAGGGTTAAGACGCCCAGACACGTTTGTATACGCTTGATCAGTTGTATTGGATTTCTCAAGCGTGAGTCCTCAAGCTTGAGTTATCCAATCAAATACTGACACGTCGCACTGACATCTAGCACAACAGACAGAAACACGGCAGGTATTTTTGCAATTTGTAGGCCAAACAAGGCGACTAACATCGGGCTTGTAAACTCATTATTTATACAAAATTAGATCAAATGGAATACTAAGCATGATTTGGGGATTGTGTTTACAATTAAATGTGGTGGTTGAATCTGATTTATGGGCATTAACAACTTTGAGTTGTGCAAGAAAACATACAACAAATCATAGTCTTAAACAACGCAGTAAGTTCGTTTTTATTGAACATACAATACATTAGGTATATTTTTAAAGTAAAAACATGCACAAATAAATATACACACACGATAATATAATCGATAATTTAGCACATGCAAAGTTACCAGTTTCCGTTACACTTCACCGCGTCCCTCGTGCATCCTCGGGGACGCAGAGGGTTAAGTTTTATGCGTCCCTCTGCCATTTTTATGCGTATATACGCGCAAAAGGACCCATACAGCAACTCTGGTCACTTCGGCATCATTTGGATGGAATAGACCATGTACTATTTTTTTCTAACTTTGGCCACTGTATTGGCAACATCTATAAGGTTTACAGTTGGGACATGTTTCATCGAATGAAAGATATCTACGTAATCACGAGAAGACTCAGCTCACAAAAGAAACTTAACTGCATAAGTCACATTGTGTGGGCAAGTTGAGGATAACCAAATACCTGAAGGCCCATAGAGTGATCCATAGACATAGTTAAATTCTGATTTGCTCAGGGGCTTGCTTCGCAGACTACACAACATGTCAAGTTTGCTTTCTTGTGCTTTCATGCCAAGAATACGACAAAAATGTCGCATAGTATTGAGCTTTTCATCCGCGAGATGTGATGATTTTTTCCGGTACGGGTTCATGATCTTCGGGATCTGTTCCTTTTACTTTCTCGCATTCTGTGTTAAACGATATATATGGTGCTCAGCCCTGTTAACTTGGTTTGATGTTGTACGGACTAGGTTTACCTTTTAAAAAGCACCGCGATATCATCTCCTCAATCGTCGTCCAAAACATCCGCATCGACAACAGGTTCAGGAGTCTCGGGAACTGACACTTCGTTAACTGTTGTAAATAAATAAAATCAAAATTAAGTAACTAAAAAATAATAAATAAATAAGTAAATAAAGATTCAAAATTCATGAGACATCATCTAGGGCAAGAGCTAAGCCAAGTTTGTTCAAAAGAACTTGATTGACTAAATGGTTCAGCGGCCATCTTGGATGACGTAGTTTTTGCGAAAACGACATCCAGAACCGCTGAAGGGATCAGGCCTAAATTTGGGAGATATGATTAGGGACTATGGGCCAGTAAAGTTTGTTCAAGGGAAGTTGATCTGTCAAAAACATGGGCGTCGTGGGCCAATCAGACTATAGCATGTTTTGCGGCCATATTAGATTTTTTTTTATTTGATGGATTTTGAGGCCGAAATTGGTTTTATATATGTTTTTGAGTATTCTGATGTCTCATTTGTCATTTTCAAAACTGTCGGATAAACCATTTGGTGGCCATCTTGGATCATTTTCCCGCCAAAAGCTCCCATACTAAAGCAATGTAAAATGTCTTCTCGAAAACCAGCCGATTTCAATTATATTTGGCAGGAACAATCCTTAGGGCATAGTGATTCAAGTTTGTTCAAACGATGCCGATCAGCCAATATGCCTAGTGGACATCTTGTTTTGGTGCTCATCTTGTTTTGTTTGGTAGTTCCAGTGCCAATAATTCCAGGTGAGCGATACAGGCCCCTTGGGCCTCTTGTTTATGATTCTATCCCTTTTGAACTATGATTGACCTCTAACCTGGCTGACAGCCATATTGGATTTCACCCTTTGGTGGTATGCTCCTCTTTGCGCCCATCAAAAATCGAAAAAGTATGGTATGGGCGACATCTGGGCCAAATTTGGTGCTTTTGGAAGAAACTCAACCAAACAGTCCCACATCCTTAACTATCAGGGCCATGCTTTTATTGGGGTTGAGTCCTTTCCATTTATTTTCGATGATGATAGGTGTTATTATTGGGTCATTCCGTGTCAAATCACCCAACAAATTTGGAAAATGAAACCCCACCCTCTCAGATTTTTATGAAAGTTTATATATATGATTATTGGGCATAAAGATGAAAATTTTTATCTTAATCGGACCAGCAGTTTTTTAAATATGACCACTTGAATTTTGACAATTGTGGCAAAAATGGCTGTGACCAGCAATATTCAAATGACAATCACTCGGTAACCAATGGTCCAATTTTGATAAATTGTGTATTTCTAGAAAGGTATTTGTTTGAGGATTCCAAAAAATACCATTATTTATTCTGTAGGACAGATTTTAAGCATGATGACCTTTTGACCTTGAATTTGACCTTGTGGCACATGTGACCTTAAGATGGCCATGCATGAACATGTTTGCACTATATGTTTACTAGATCATATTAAAAAACTGGAGGTATATTATTTCTCTAAAAGCAGCAATGTTCATTCAAAATGATGCTAAAATCTCATTTTTGTGGAACCCTATGAGATTAGCATATGATAACTCGATATAGTGATCCAAATTGTATCCATTGTTCATACTGCGACAACTGAGAAATGTTAAAGCATTTGAAAAAAGCGGAAAAAGCTTGACATGCGGGGCGTTGTCTATCTAATGTTCATTGATGATAACCCATGTCGGACAGACACGTGAAATTCTTGCGATATCATCTTTACTGATGTGGTAATACCTTGATGATGAGGATGTTAGTAATGGTGACTGAATACAGCACAAAATGTCAGCTTTCGGAATCCAACACCGATCCTGTTTTAATGGCCAATGAAATTGTTTAGCCGGCCCACATGGATGCATAAAATTCACATTATAATCTGCGAACTCATCTGAAATTTCATCTATCATGCCAATCCAAGGAGAATTATCATAAAGACAACACACAAATGACTGTTCCTGTATATCTACATCCAGTGGAGCTGTTGGCTCATCTTCCGTCTCCACCTCAGAGTTTTGCGAGATACGGACCACATTCGGATCATCAGACTGTTTACTTAACCTATAAACCTGGAGTGTGGATTTAGAGATGGGGACAAACCTGTGAAACTGAAGAGTCCCTTTTACAGTCTTTGCTGACTCAAACCTTGCTTGAAGTTCAGTTTCAGATTTAGCGACATCCCCTGCTGTTACATTGAAAAACTGGATGCCATGGATGTTTCGTTTACAGTATTTGACCATTGCATCACATGTCAGGATTTGATCGACAAGTGGTCGTTGTAAACTAGCTTTTGCCACAAGTCTTTTCACAGTGCCACCAATTCCATCACAAGCGCTCTTTCCATGAGATGTGGCAAAAAAATTCCACTCCGCTTTGAGACCGAAATCTTCCTCATGGTAACACAGATTAATAAAATTATTTCTGTTTTTATACTGTCCAGAACAACCATCTGTAAAGTAATGAATTTTCGTTATAGTTGGAAATTCAACGTTTAGGTATTCAATCACTACTTTCAAAAAGGTGAATACAGTTACAGTTGTATGGTGTTTACAGTCACTAATAACACAAAGATTCTTATGCTTAAGTATTCCATCTTCTTGGCGTTGGTATGCTACAAACGGGTGTAATGTGGCCTGTATATTTTCCCAATGGAAGCTTTGAATCTCATCCTGGACAATGAAGGTATAATTTTCTGCAAAGTCACCCTGGAGGATAATTTCTGTTGGTGGTATGGACATTTTTAGTTCCTTCATATATATACTTTGCGATTTGGCGGTGAAACTATGACGAGTCAATTTGAATATTACAGTTGCCAGATTTTCAATAAAGTCTTCTCTGGTTTCTGTGATTGTTATTAATTGTGTTCAGTCTGTATTTATCCACTGTTTATATGTTATTTCACCAACATCTATTAGTTCATCACACTGATTAAGATATTCAATAATGCCACTGCGTCCAGCACACTCTTTGCATTGACCCATCATACACTTTTCATTATTAATTGAACAAACACAATAAGCCATGAGCGATTGAACATCACATTTAAGACATGCCTCAACCATCAGTTTGGGATTTTGGTGATATTTGCACACACACAGACAGAATGAGTTCCGGATGCTCCAGCAAGAACACACCATCTCGGATGTAATGAGGCAAAAGTAGAAAATCCAACTTTTTGATCTGGTTGAGATCCGTTCCATGCAGCATGTAATTCTTTAAGATTAGAAAGCACCAGACATTTCTGATGCTTGACCATCTTACCGTCCTTATCACGAATGCTGATTGTTTCCTTCATGCCAGGACACATGCGACGGTTTTCGTCACTTTGATAAAAGTCAATAATTTTATTCTTCAGTGCTTCTGATAAAGCCTTGCCTTTCTTTTTATCACAGTCCCCTAGTATACCTTTGTCCTTTTTCAGGTTACAACTTTTCTTGACAAGATAATTGGTAGTGTTAAACTCATTCATGGTTCTGTTTATTGAAAATGGAGACAATGTCGGTATTTTAACACGGTCTGCATACGAATTCGATTCCTGGAACTTCTCTTTCAGGTCCTTCATCACAGAGCGATATAACTTGACATCCTTCAGATCGGTTTCATCATCAGAGCTTGAGCTGCTTTCCAACGGTACATCATATGTGCATTCTAGTTTTCTTTTCAATGTTTTTGTCGCCGACTTTAGTTTTTGCTTGCCTTTTGATTTCCTATTATGATGTGCTAATTTACCTGTTTTCACTGGTGTTTGTTCAAGGTTAATTAGTGTAGTATTAATATCCACTAAGGATGTATCTTTTTCTGGACTATTAAAACATGTTGCACAATTACCATCCGTTTCACTGGGTCCACGTTCATTGTCAATATGAATTTCAGATTTGTTTAACTGTATACGACAGGTGCAGCAAAGTTTCATCCCAGGTACCACAGTCTCTGGAGGGTTAGACAATTTCCTATAACTATCTAAACTTAAGATTGAAAGAGATTTCACTCTAGCTTTCTCAGGATGAATTTTGAAAGGGTCACAGCATTTCGTCTGAAAATTAGAGAATCTTTGTAGCAACTTCTGTTCATGGTGACAGCAGATAGTCTGGATTTTGAACCTATCCATCCGACTCCGTAGTTTCAATAACGTCACCTGGTTTTGATCCGTAACTGTTCGAAGGGCCTGTCGTCTTGTGTAGGTGAGCTGATGACACTGGCTGTCATTGGAATGGAAACTGCAGTTTTCCCTGTCAATTGGAAAATAAATCCTAATTAAAATATTTAAAGTATCGAAAAGAGGTGTCAATGGCCTAACTTGATTTGATCCCCAATGTGTCCCGAATCGTTTCCCGACGTAGTACTTGAACTTGATTTGATCGGGAAATTGCGCGTGCAGCAAAATACCCGAACGGGACATCCCAATTGTCCCAATGGGTTTACGACCAGGGGAGTATTTCGGGGGCTCCCGATCTCAAATTCAGTCGTCTAATCAAGTTGGGCCACTCACTTGGAACAATGTTGTTTTCAGAAAATTTAAGGAATCTAGCCATTAATTATTATATGTATGACCAAGGACGTGTTCTGTACTTAGAACTATTCATCTAAAGTAATAATAAAATTATTGAAACAAATCCGAGATTAAATTAGCTAATTAAATTTTTGGTCAGCTTTGTATCTTGATCTTTCAAGACAACTTCCATTTAAATTACTTTGAAATTTGCTTAATGCTTGTGAAGAAATAGATTTTTTGATAAATGTGCAGACAGATGAATGACAAATGGTCATCATGGCAATTGATATTTTGGCAACAACAAAGAAATCTAAAGTTATAGAATTGTTATCACAGGGCAAACTACCCGTATTTCTCCCATCACACTTACATACATGCATGACAAGTAGTTAAATAAATATACAGCTTTGTGCAGCAACAATGCCATCAAATTATTTTCAAATTTATTCAACAAAATATAATACATTAATACAATGTATCTTCAAAATATTCAAGATGATAATTTGATTTAAATCCCTGCAGGCTTTCTAAAGTTATGCCTTGGAGATTAAATTTACATATACATACATTGTATACATTGACACACACACATGCTATGTTAAGCTAAAACTACTTAATTAGAAAATAAACATTGACATATAGGCAAAATTTATTTATTGTAATTTGTGTACTTACATTTTTAAGTGCCGATGGCCCGATACTTTTGAAAGACTTTGTTTTGGCTACATGTATTATCACAAAAACATTGTAATCATATTACTTGTTTCATTAAGTTATAACACATGGTTGAAAATAGGAAGTAGTGGATACAGGGTTTGCACTTCCTGTCCAAGGGCTTCTTGTATATAAACATAAGTGTCATAAATATTGCACTTTTTGCTCTGTGTATGCAAATTTTGACTTGACTTTGCAGGTAAACGAGAAAGAATATATCTCTAATATTTTGATATGATTTAGTAAAAATTTAGGGCAAACATTTTCATGCATGGTCATCTCAAGGTCACATGTCCCACAAGGTCAAATTCAAGGTCAAAGTAAAGGTCAAAAGGTCATCATGCTTAAAATCTGTCCTACAGAATAAATAATGGTATTTTGGGAATCCTCATACAAATACCTTTCGAGAAATATACACTTTATCAAAATTGGACCACTGGTTGCTGAGTGATTGTCATTTGAATATTGGTGGTCACAGCCATTTTTGCCGAAATTGCCGAAATTCAACTGGTCATATTTCAAAAACCGCTGGTCCGATTAAGATAAATTTTAAATATCATCATCTTTATGCCCAACAATCATATATATATATATAAACTTTCAGAAAAATCAGAGAGGGTGGGGTTTCATCCCTTGGGTGATTTGACATGGAATGACCCCATTGTCTTTTGGTACAATACCAATTTTGCTGGGGATAATGATTGGTGCAGAATGAAGATTTTCGGAAGTGAACATATTTGAAAAAAACTTGTTAAAAATGCTTTTCTTTTTTCTTTATCATCTGTAGTCATAGTGCCATTAGCTCGGTTACGTGGCTTGCTAATTGATTCACATAGAACTGTTTTACTCTTTACATAGTTCCAAAAAGCTTTGGGATTTCTCTTGTTTTCACTTGCCATTTTACGTTTAAATGTCTTCCATTTTCAGTCCGAGTTCTCCGACTCGCTACCACATAGACAAAGGACATTATCGTGTCAACTTATTAGAGTGGTAGGACAAACCCACCTTATCGGTGTATTTGAGGTAACACTAAAGGTTATTGGTACCCTACTAGGACTGGTATTTCACTTCAAGAGTATACTTACCTCCCTAATACTCTTTGCTATTGCTAAATATCGGCTTTCACTCAATAAAACACTCAGATTAAAAAAGTAAGGTGCCCCTACTGGGGAGGTAGTCAGAAGACAGTCAGGCGGATGCCAGCCCCACCACCGCGCATGCGCCGACTAGTACTTCCTCTTTGCTAATTTATTGGCAGAGGGTTCCCATGCAATTTTTTGCTCTAAAGTTTTCTGCTAGTTTTCTAAAAAGTTGTATTGAAATCTACCTAGTGAATGATGTCTGATCTTCATAAAGGCGAAGAGGAGAAATGTCTCCAGAGGAGGGCCCAGGACCTATTCATCAGGTGACTTCAATTATATTTTAGCGAGTTTGTCCCATTGTAATGTGTTTCTGGGACTCACGTTTATTGTGATAAGCGCCTAAAATAACTGGTTTATTTCTAAATGGTGCTATGAAATACTAATCTCTCTTTGTGTTTATGTCCACAGGTATCTATCTATGATTGAACATGACAGCACATCGTCAGAGGGTTTGTTTTTCTCTCCACCAAGGTTCCATTTCTTACTAACATTGTTAGGTTATCTAACCAAAAGTTCTATGACCAGTGAGTTGGAGGCCTCGGAAGAAGGTCTTCTCACTTTGCCCTCTTGGTCCACTTCCTTCCCTTTAAAGGTGGAGATAGTTCAGAGGTCATAGTGTTGGTGGAGTTTCCAGTACATCGGAGAGGATGGTTTGTCTATGCTAATGACTCAGGTATTCTAGTTATGATATGAGGCACTTCGATTATATTTGAAAATATTTATGAAATCTGCTGCCATTTTATCATTGTTTATCTGATGTTTGTATAGCCTGTATGTTCTATCCTTTCTAGTTAGGATGTTCTGGATATGAATACAATTCGTCCTTAGACCGGGATTTTTGTTTCGGATCGATTTAACTTCTTATTTTTGAAGTTATGACGTCATAATCAGCCTTGCACTTTATTAACATTTAAAGTTTTGTCCAACGCTGGTTTATTATCTTTGTAGGTGGTCTTTAGACCACCTTCTCTCTCCTTTTTATTTTGGTTTTGAGTTACTAATTCTTTACCTAAAATACTCATTGTCTTCGTCCTCTGGCCTGTTTCAGAGACCTAGTTGTCCTTCGCATGGTCGTTTTCTGGAAGAACGTTTCGCCCCTCATCTCTGTTTCCAGTGCAGTCCCTGTGGACAGCTGCTTAAATGCGATATATGTAAACAGTTGGGGGTGGGGGGGGGGGCGTGCTAATGACAGAACTTTTATCGTTACAGGCAAAGGAGAAGGTGGCTGAGGAGGAGAGAAGAGCGAAGAGAGAGAGGTTTCTGGTAAGAAGGGTAAGAGGAAGGCCTCATCCTCTGTGGATATGGAGGCCTTCCGAGTTGAGATGTTGGGCGAGATGAAGAGGACAATCAAGGATTTGGTTCCAGATTTGCTCCGTGGCATGCTTCCTGGACCAAATCTTTTGTTGTCCTCTTCATCTGCTTTGGAGCAGATAATCCCCACCTCTGAATCTGCTTTCCTTAGGACCCTACCAGTTTTCGAGCAAGATTCAGAGGTCACCCCATTAGAGGGGGCGGTCCAGGACACTGGCAGTAGGCTTGCCTCGCCGGTGATCCATGGGCGGTTGTCGCTGGAGCCGGGTGCCTGCTTATCAGGCCAGGATTTACCGCACACCGCAGGTACCAGTTCCTCCTATGGTACCTTTCATGGCCAGTCCGGGTTAGCATTCTTCGCTGACCCGGAGTCTAATCTTTCTGGCCAGGATGAAGAGGATTATCTGCTGAGTTCTCTTTCTGATGCAGTGACCATGGATATTGACGTCTGTGCACCCCTCGCAGGGAATATAGGCGACATTATCCATGGTTCTACTCACGCAGGAGTAGGGGTCACGGCACAGAAGGTGGCCCTGGTTGGATCTGATGGCCAGGTCTACCGCATACCTCGGCTTGCCGAGAGTGTAGCAGGTGCTGGTCAGGGCCGTGGTATGGTGATAAATGCCCCACGCAATACCACGGCGCCTACTCCTGGTCAAGCCAGTCAGTTTAGTATGCCTGCTTCTTTCGGGCCCGTATGCTTTCTCTGGCTTGCCAGGAGTGTCAGGTTATCCAGCCTCATGCACGCCTGTGAACGCTCAGGAGGAAGACGAAGGCCCTCGTCTTGTAGAGCTTTTGCAGGTAGTCACAGAGGAGGACTGGTCGGACGCTTGTCAGTGGCTTATAAGCGTCAGGCCAGACCTGCCTGTGGAACAGTCGGCCAGCCAACGGCATCACCACCCATGGTTGGCAGGTAGATCGACTGTTAGCGCAGTTCCATCTCTGCCGCTGGCAGAACATATTGTAGATATGTTCACAGCGGCAGATGTCCATCAAGGCGCATGGACGGCTCGCGAAGGCCTCTCGCGAGGTGGCGAGGCGTTGCCGCATCGTGTCTGATGAGTATCGCAGCGTTAGGTGAGGACACGCGGCCAGGCACCCGGTCTGACACGGGAGCGCTGTGCTCGAACGCTTTGTGTTCAGCTAAAACCGCGTTGCGCGATGCGGAGGAGAGTGGGAGAGCGTCTATTGCGGCGCTTTCTCATGTCTCCCAGCTGTTACACGTGGTAGTAACGGCATCCACGTCACGCCAGCCTAGCCCGGTAACGGTCCAGAGAGCCATCCAGGATGGAATCAACCTGTCTCAGGATTGTTTAACCCGGGCTGTGACCAGGAGTGTCCAGGCGCGGCACACATTTGCTCTAGACAACTTGTGCCCATCTCAGGACCTGTATAATAGTCTGCTGCGTATGCCTATGGCAGGTCCTGGTCTTTTATAGAGGTGAGGGATGTAGGCTCCTCCAGGAGATGGTCACTATGGTCAATAACCAGAGGGCTTTGCGCGAGCAGTTTGAGGTGCTTCGCAGAGAGCGCGTTCGAGCAGCACCCCCTGCATATCATCCCCTGCAGGCTCGAGGTGGCAGTGGCCAGGTCAGAGGCTAGCCACCAACGCAGCGTCTGGTCGTGGTAATCGTGCCTGATGGGTCGGTTATCACGGTGAGAACCACGCCGGTGCTTCTGGCCAAGGAGACAGTGCCACTCTTGCACTCCTTGCGTCCACCTCTCTCCCTAGGTGGTCCAGTGGCAGGCCGATTGGCCCACCACAAGCAAGAGTGGGAACGGTTGACTCAGGACCGTTTAGTCTTGCGATGGCTTTCAGTTGGGTATCATCCCGATTGGATAACAGGCCCTCCATCGCGACTGTCTCTGGTGCCAGTCTGGACTCAAATTCCAAGAAATCCAGATCAACGGTTGTGTATAGAGGAAGAGATAAATTCCCTCATACAAAAAGGAGCAAATCAACCGGCTCAAAAATGTCCGGGCTTCTATTCAACCGTGTTCCTAGTATCAAAGAGCACTGGAGGGTGGAGACCAATTCTCAACCTCAAGCCATTGAACAAGTTCATAGACACACCCAGTTTCAAGATGGAGACAGTGAAATCGGTGTTGGCATGGTTAGAGAAGGGAATGTGGACAGCTGCAATAGATTTGAAGGATGCTTATTTCCACATTCCTATAGCGAGGGGTTTCCGTCGCTTCCTGAGATTCGCAGTCCAGGGCAGACAGTGGGAATTCAGGGTATTACCCTTCGGAATTTCTACAGCTCCTCGGGTCTTCACCAGGGTGGTTCTTGCGATAACAGCATACCTCCGCAGGCGACGCATAGCAGTCCACACATACATAGACGACTGGCTGTTAAAAGCACACAACCAGGAAAGTTTATCAGCAAATCTGGAGATAGTTTTGAAAACTCTCACAGACTTAGGGTGGATAATCAATTTCCAAAAATCAGAGCTGACTCCATCCCAGAAGTTTCTCTACCTGGGAATGTTCTTCGATCTGGAGAAATGATATGTTTATCCTTCTCAGGAGAGGGTTCAGATACTCATCTCAGTAATACAGTCAGTGTGCAACAGTCATCATATCCTGGCACGGGTTTACCTGAGAATGCTGGGGTTGATGGTTTCTCTGGAACCAGTCAATCCTCAGGTGGCCTTACACAGGCGGCCGATCCAGTTATTTCTCATGACGCAATGGACTCAGAGTACAGGTTCACTGGACTCAAACGTGTCAGTGCTGGAGCCTCTAATTCACCACCTGCAATGGTGGTTGAAGACAGAGAATCTCCTAGCGGGGGTGATGCTAACCCCTTCTCACCCTCAATTAACAATGTATACAGAAGTAGTATATCTGGAGGCAAAATGATACCACCTCCCTCCACTGGCGCCGATCAGCGATCCGTGGCCCCCACCACCCTCTCAATCCCTGGGGCAGCCGATCGGTGATCCGTGGCCCCCACAGCTATCTATGTCGCGGCGCATTATCTACGTCGCGGCGCGTCCCGGTAGATAACTTTTGCCCCAATTATTTATCTACGTCGTGGCGCATCCCGGTAGATAACCTTTGCCCCAATTATTTATCGTGGCGCGTTTCTTTTTCCCGGCGCGTTGCATTAGATAACTTTTTGCCGTCTACGCCGAGCCTTATATACAAGAAGGCATCTTGGCTATACATGAAGAGTTAAACTGAACAGAGTGAATACCTCAAGAAATATCTGTGCCAAATCGAGCCATGCTCCATCCGGTTCGATAGTGATCTTCATCCCCTCAGGGGCAGGGGCCCAGCTGCTTCACTTTGCCGCCGGCTAAGAAACGTAGCTCTACGACTATATGAGTCGTTTGCGGGCTAGTGAGTCCCACTCGCTGAAGCAGTTTAACAGCACCCTTGGCTTTGGTGACGTGACACACCATCTACCCGTAGGATGCCCTCCTGGAGGTTAACATCTTCTTCTGGGCCATCGAATGGACGACGCAGCAGGAGCTTTCCACCTGTAACCCCGATCCGGTGACCCACCCTCGTCAGGGAGACACCTTCACCTATGTAGGTGAGGAAGGATGATCCCCGATTGTAGAGCTTTTGAACTTTCCCATCCCTTTTCACAACAGTGGAGAGGGGAGTAACCTCTATGTCAATGACTGCGGGAGGTCTATATAGTGGCAACCATGTTTGCCAGTTACCACCAGGTCCAGCGCGGTACCACACTTCATTCTTCTCAAACATGAACTACAGGTTTACCAGGGTCAATAGCAGACCCTCATGGGTCATCGGCGGGGCACCGCTCGAATAGGGTTTGACCAGATGAAAGCTGAGGTCGTCATTTAGGGTGTTGATGTCTGCCACCTCTGTATCCGAGACCTCAATCAACGGCTCGAGGATGTACTTCCTCTTCGTGAAATCGTACCAAAATACGATTTTGTGGCCATTTATGTTGCGGCCCAGGCGCCCTTTCGACACATCCTTGAGGTCTGTGAGCATCTCCACCCCATCACCACCAATGGGGTGGAGGGAGAATGCCTTTGAGCTTGCTTCGTACTGTAGGGCGAATGACTTGCCATCACTCTCTTCTACCTTGGCAGCATCAACTGCGTACACATCTGCGAGGTCAGAAAGACCAGTCGAGTGAGCAAATATGGGTTCCATAGCACGCTGTATGAGGGGTTTAAATGAGACATATAACCATGCCGATTGTCCGACTGCTGCTCTCCGGTGGTGAGAACATAATCTCACCCTCTAGAGGGGAGACGGGTGGTACAGTACCGTGTAGAATGGGTCCTCTTCGAGGTGCCCCAGCGGGCACAACATACATACACGCCGATGTGCTACATCAATCGCCGGGCAGTGCACACAGCAGCTCACTGGTAGAAGTCGGCTGGGACGTGATAGAGTATCTCCCAGGTGCCAACAGCAACCTATGGAAAGCTATCAGTCCTAGCCTGTTCACACCTGTAAATCACCTGTTTGACAGCCCCTCCATTAACATATACACCAGCACAGATGGGATATCGACGCCCATTTAGCGTTTACACTCTTATTACTCATTGACCTGACGACAACATGATATCATACCAGCAATATCTGGCCTTGGCCGAGATGATGAACCCGATAGAGGATTGCCCCTTCATGACCCATGCACAAATAAACGAACAGATGCCTGCACAGCAACAGATCTGTCAACAAGAACGAGAGCGCTTACAGCGGAGAACTGGTATCAACAGAACGTGCGCAGGGCAAGGAGGCGAAGGGACAGGGGAAAATTTCCGATACTGACAGGGCCTCCTGGAGGAGAGTAAGCGGGATGCAGGAGTCTTGACAGACGACGATCGGCCAGATGTCTTCACATACGACGATGAGCCAGGTGTCTTCTCAGACGAGGATGTCCCAGAGGTCATACAGTGGGAAGAGGAGATGGTGCGGAAGTGTAAGATAAAGAAAGCCATCCAGCGGCGGACATACTATCTTGGTGATAAGGTGAAGTTCCAGATATCACTTTTCAGGAAACTACTGGCACCCGACATAGTGCTGGATGACCACGTTCTAAGAGACAGCTGTCTCAAGACCAAAAAGCTGGCACGGTTCGCCAGGCTCTCCAAAATGAACCCTTCTATGCCTCATAAGCAGGTGATGCAGGTTTAATCTGTAGGTATACTATGGCAAAATCAGAGTGGCGGAAGCAACCAGAACTATACCCCTCCCTGGCTGCTGACGAGGGCGGTACCATCCATGGCTGGCAACTTCAGCATATAGATACCATCAGGCAGAATCTCGTCCATGAGGCAGAAAAGTACGGCAGAACGCGAGGTCGATATAAGACAGCCTACAACGTCCTCGGGCGTACAACCACTGCTGCGGGTGTGATTGGAGCCAGTGCTGGTGTGGCAGTTGTGGCCACTCTTGCTACAGGGGTGGGTGCCCTCGTCGCCATCCCGCTGGGTGGCGTGACACTAGCCGCCACTGTCTTGGCCATGGGCCATGGAGGTTGGAGAAGCATGCTAAGTACGTGACACTAGCACAGAGTATGCTACGGACTATCGACGAGTCTGTCAGCAAAGCTCTCGAGGATGGCCAGGTAACCGATGAAGAGTACCGGCATATATTGAAGGTCCAAGCCCTGTACCGCACTGAGAAACCTAAAGTGCGACAGCAATACCTCAAAGGCTCCAGCGGGCGGGTTGATATGGAGGAGTTAAAAAACGAGATGTTACGGCGAGGTCACCTCGCAGGTCTCTGGAGTCGAGACGACTACAAATAATGTGCTGCCTGTACGGTAGCTTTAAGAACACCAGTATAGATGGCCTTCCCACTGAACCTCACGACAGTCATCCGGACCCAACCGCCCCTCCTGGGTACACCCTTGACTGACCTGAGAGGCCTACTGGACGATATACCAGAGCTAACACCGTTCTCTATCACAGTGGATGGATGGGCCCGAACCAGCTTCTCCGTCAACATACGACCGCTGACCAACCACCCATCACCATCAAGGATGCGAAGCAAGCTCATACTTGGATGGCTGCTCCAAGCCTCTCATACTGGAATCAGCAGCTGAACTTTGCCATGTGGTGTGCCACGGCAGGCTGTGGAGTAAGTTCCATCCTGCTTCACTCCTATTCTGGTACTCCTGAAGCTGTGCTCATCGCCAGCTGTCTCAGATTCCATGTGTACTTCACTGTGCGACGAATCCTCCATGAGCTGGGTGCAAGCCTCACTGATACAAATGACTTCGACCCACAGCTCAACAGTCATAGCGTCTCAGCGGCCAGCAGACTACAGAGAGAGTTCAGAGCTCACCCAGACTATCGGTGGCATGGCGGCGACAACAGCGGTCTAGGTGTTATGTACGGTGACCCGAGACGTGACTACTCAGGATTCCCCTATCGAACACCCCGGCGAGTAGGCCGTCGGAAGACAGCGACATTCTCGTTCGATCCAGACTCCGACCCTGGAGCGATAGTGCAAAATATGCACATCACCGGTATCAGGCAGGACTATCCAGATGTGTGGAAGTACTTTATCCCACACACCACCTCAGGCCTCACACCAGCAGGGATCGTTCGGATCAACCAGTCCCTGGAAGCACTGTGCTACTGCCTCCTTACAGCACAGACCAAGCTGCGTCATTCCATAGATGGTGTCAGTGGAGCAGAGGTCCAGGCCATGTTCATCAGTCTCGTTGAGGATATGATCATCGTGGCAGATCCCAGCAGTCTTATTGCTAAGTTCCAGCAGGGGTTGCAGAAGGCCCGTCGCAAACTTGACTGCTATTTCACCACACCTACGGTTGATTCCGAGCAACATGATCATGAACATCGAGGACCTCCAAGTCAGGGGCTATAACAACATGATAGTCGAGGGAAGTTCCCCCGGTGTCCACTTCGGTTTCAACACGGATATCAACACACCTACACGTAGTACGGGCCATACAGTCGTTCCGACCCTGACACTACAGCCAGTCGACGAGACGCTTCCCATGGCAGCGCCAACCCCGCCACTGTAGCCAGTCAACACGACACCGCTTCCCGTGGCAGCTCTACGAGTGGTGTCAGGCCTAGCTATCGTGGTGCTCGGGATCAGCCTACTCCGCCGCTAGCAAATCAGCTATAAGACTATCCTGACTCTTGTCAGTAGTGGTGGGGACCACGGTGAGACACTGAGCCAGCTTGGCCTGCCCTACAGCCCCTATACACGCTGCCATCATGCACACCCAAGGGCTGGAGGGTTCCACAGCGCATCCTTTTTCCAGCTTGTAGTATCGCAGAGCCTTGTTCAGCTCTGAGTCAGGTGAGGCCATGGAGGTCTGCAACTGCTGGAACACATCTGACAGATACTCCCGATCCTTGTAGAAACCTTTTGCTCGCAGGAGCTGCTTGACGATACTCCCGCCCATGATAAGGTATTCAAGGAAGCAGACCTGCCCCGTACCAAATCCTAGATAGAGCTTCACAGCTGTCAGCATCTCTGTCAGCTCAGCACCGGAGAGCTGAGCGAGCTCATCTGGCATCTTCTTGTAGGCCTTCAGCTCCCTCCAAAAGACCTCATAGTACTTTTCGCATAGCGTGAGCCCGGACATGTTTAAGATGTCTCAATAGAGAGATGAATATTCCTGAGTACCAACCCGGACACCTGGCAGATGCAGACTGGGAAGATCATATTAGCTCACTCGACAGGGAACACAGGCGTTTAACTGCGTTGTATACTCAGGGCTTAAACAATGACGTCAACGGTACAGATCGTGAAGCAACTGCCCGAGATTCAGGCGAGTCTTCAGAAGGTGGAGAACCTGCTGCGAACCCAGATACAGAAGTTACTGACCAAAGCAAAACCGCTGGCAGTCCATGTCGCCAGTGACGTGGTGGTGAATGTGGCCGTGGTGAAGATGACGGGGAAATGAGGTTCTTCCTGCCGCCACTGCGGCTGTCCTCGCTACAGTGGTGAGTGGGGTGGTCTGGCACTGCCTCGGAATAACTCACCCCATGTCAAAGATCGCCCTTAGTGGTGCCTCCTACACTGTTGCTGCCAAGATCATGGGTGAACGTGTTACATTAATGGAGGCCCGAGATCTCGTTGGGAACACTGATACGGTAGGACAATCGGCCATTAACAAGGCCAAGACTGTATACAAGGGGATGGGCGTCAAAGACAGGGCAACGATGCTCGGTATGCTCGGAGTTGACGAGGCTGGTGCCATCAAAGTGATGGCCGAGTCCTATGCACAGGACCTGGTTAAGGATCTCCTGAAACCACGGAGCTCTTTACAACAAGACGGAGAGAATCTCAAGATAGGCACCATCGGCCTGATCCATATCACGGACGATGTCAAAAAAGGTGCTACTGCCAGCCTCCAGCTACCAGAGGTGAAGAAGTCAGGGTTCTTTGGTTTACCGTTTAAGCTCACATAATAGTCATGGCCTCCCGTGCATGTATCATACAGATACTGGATGTGCTAGACACTGTGGGTGCTGACACAGGCCCTCTACGCTATCTTCTCAGCTGCTGCTGGGATTTCATGCTTGACGCCTCCATCGCATCCTTCGTATCCGCCGGAGGTACAACGCTACCCACACAGCAGGTGAAAGAGCTGGTGCAGGAAGTACTGGCGTTTAGTCTCCCAGATATAGACGAGGCTACCGCCGACCAAGTGCTAACCATCCTCCGCGTGCATGTCTGTACCATTCGACAGTAGGCCAGCCGATGCTGGCCAGGTGGTGCTGAACATTGCCCCGTCAGGCCACGAGAAAAACAAGGCCACGAGAAAAACATCTTGCTGCGGGCTCTCCTGGCCGAACACCTACCCTCTCAATACATCCTTCTGGTGTCTGACTCCGCCGCTGAGGCGGTTGACAGTAATGATCAATGGTCCAATCACCAAGACGCAGAACCTGCAAGCCCTGATGGAGAAGCTGCTGGCAGCCCGACTGACAGAACCACTTGTTCTAGTTATCGATGACCCTGCAATGGACCAGAAGACAGTCACCTACCTCAGCAACATCACCAGGCGCATCCGGCACACAAAGATAAGTCTTCATTCTCTTTCAAAAGTACACCCGCGAGATCTCCCCGGACATCTGCCACAATTCCCGGTTGCTATACTTCAGTTCCAAGTGTGGACATGCCCTGCTCGAGACCATATACGACAGCCTAACCCTCAAGGAGGCCAAAGGGGACTTTATCGCGGGTGTACAGAGGGCAGCTGATCTGTACCGCTTCATCTTCAGCAACAAGGAGACAGGTGAGCTGTCACACTTCAATCCCTCTCTGGAAAAGGCGCAGACCTTCACCTACAAGCTGAATCCAGCCAGGAAACTAGCCTGCTCTACGCGTCATCGCTGACAGACTGTCGGCCGCAACTTTTTTCGTTCATCAGAAGGCTGAGGAACTTCGTCCGTCTCCGCTACTTCGTCGGAAGCTTGAGGAACTTCGTTAGAAGCTAGAGGAACTTTGTCAGAAGCTTGAGGAACTTCGTCAGAAGCCTGGAGGAACTTCATCAGAAGCCTGGAGGAACTTCGTCAGAAGCTTGAGGAACTTCGTCAGAAGCCTGGAGGAACTTCGTCAGAAGCTTGAGGAACTTCGTCCGTCTCGGCTACTTCGTAGGAAGCTTGAGGGACTTCGTCAGAAGCTTGAGGAACTTCGTCAGAAGCCTGGAGGAACTTCATCAGATGCTTGAGGAACTTCGTCAGAAGCTTGAGGAACTTCGTCAGAAGCTTGAGGAACTTCGTCAGAAGCCTGTTGCTGAAACTCTATCCACTGAGGGTCAGATGGTAGGACTCTCTTCTTCTGGAACTTCTCACGGAAGACCCACTTTTTCCATGCACGATGAGCGTCTGACTTGCGAGCGGTTTTGATGAGGTAGCCCTGGTAGTTATCTGGGAATTTCAGAAATGCTGGCAGATTCCTGTCCGATCTCCTACGCCATCTTTCATTGAAGATATGCTCAACAGCGTCCTTGCGGCCAACAGTGAACCCCTCCTGAGTACCTTTTGCATGACCAGTGTCATGGCTCTCCACTACAGCGGCACTGACCCTCCCTGAAGTAGTTATTTGCTCCAGACTGGAGGCTATCCAGCATCTCTCGCTCTTCCTGGCTATGGAGACTAAATACGGCAGCCCACTTCCCGACTGTTAGTAGATCTTTGGGGTCGACCCTCGCCTTTTGGAGAGCTAGGATAACAGGACTTGGTTTGCTCCACAGGTAGGTTTAGTGCCCTGCCCTGGGTGCTGTCAAACTTCCGGTAGAGTATCCGAGTCAGGAGTTCTTTTGTACTACGAGCTGGCGCTCCGTCCTCTATGGCGGCCAGTATCTCCGCATCCGTCGGCGGTGTAACCTTGACTCGCTCGTGGATAATGTTGATGTCACGAAGCAGGCCTCGGACCCTGTCACAGTGGGACAGTGCACGCCGTGGCTGTCGTGCCGACTTGTCCTGCTGCCTATAGATAATCTGCTGGAGAACTTTACCAAACATGGCAGCCGTTTAACCCCTCATATACCCAGACATTAAACATGCTGCAGTATGTGCAACATCCGGATGGGGCCATTGAACCTGCGACATCGCACCGCACTGATCCTCGGAAGGACTGCCTGATGGTCATTCGACCCAGTATACACGATGAGAACCCGTTGTGCGCTGCTGGGAAGTACATTGACTTTGCAATCTCGGCACAGATCCACGAGATCAAGAGCATGACACTCGAGTTCAAGCTTCAGAGCACAATAGAACAGACGGTAGAGCTCTCGCAGGTTCTGAACAGGTGGGAGATCGTGCAGAGCAACAGCACCGTGGACACCACCTATGTGAACGATGAGTACCGAGTCCTAGGTCCGCTGGCTCGTGGCCCAACCTTCTATGCGAAGGGAAAGGGTTACTACGCTGTGGGGTGCAATGAGGGGTTCATGCCTGTGGCAGTTCCACTCTTCACCCTCCGCGAGAACACACACGTGAATCCGGCTGCCATGCAGGATAGGCTGTTCCTCCGGGTGTACACTGAGCAGCTCGCGGATGCATCGATGAATGCTCCGAGACTTCATATCTGGCATGACTAGAATGACCAGGAACTGAAGCAAACGGGATCCACACAGCGGCTCATGCATGTGGAGCGAGAACACCAGCAGGTCCAAGCCACAGCTAACCAACGGGTAGAGCTGACATTGCATCGTGGTGCATCTGCCTGTGTCACTGTTGCGGTCCTGGTTCAGAAGGGAGGAGTCATCCAGGAGGTGGATAAGCTAGACGACTTCGAGCTTGTGGTTGCTGGGACCAATGTTCTTGGTGAGGTACGCGAGCTGGCTGACTGCCAACTCTACAGACAGAAAACTAAGTCATATGCACTTCTGCGACTAACCAGTGGAAGCGATGGCCTCGAGTCATCACTCGAGGGCCCTCACCACATCGGGGGCAGGAACATCCCACCTAATCGGGGCAACCGGCTCAGCTTCAACATCAGAAACCTCATAGCTGGGACTCGCTCATTAGGTGTAACGGTACTTTACTTTGGCTATGCTAAGGTATGCGTGTCGAACACATCATGTATTCAGCTTGAGCGTGCATAGAGCACGACTCCTGTCGTCACAGCTGCAGCTGCCACCACTACTATAAGCTCTGCTGTCTTCTGACCTGTTGATGCTTCATAGTCGAGCGTTTGCTGAGATATCTTTACAGCCTCGTAGTACTCATCGAGACTTTCATCTGCCTCTTTGAGGCTCTGGTTGGCCTGAGCTCGGAGTTGTCGTCGGCGCGCCTCCCTCTGGCGCATATGCTCGAGTGCTTTGCTGTACTCAAACTTCTCCTTAGACAGCTTCTCCATCGCCGGATTATGACGCTCACGCTCGACCTCTGCCGCCCTCTTGCCGGCGAAGCTGAGTCCCCAGTTCGCTAAGGCAAACACGCCCGCATTCAAGATTGCGGAGGCCATGCTATAGACTACAGTTTAAAGCTACTATAAAGCTGTCCCCAGCGACGGATATGTATGAACCAGAGGATTATGAAGATCCAGTCGAGGATATAGATGACGAGGACTATGCTGAGGAGGATTATGATGCAGACGACTACGATGTAGCGGAGACCGTGGGTGAGTATGATGATGGAGAGCCTGAATCTCGCAAGCTAATACACAGAACGAAAGTAATCTATCGCACTTACGTAAAAGGTTCTATCGGTACGCTGGCAGCAGTTGGGGCTCTGATTGCTCTGTTCACAACGAAGGCGGGCGAGACGCCAACAATGCTCTCCATGGTGTGGAGAAGATCTCTGAAGCCATACCAGCCATCGCCTCAGGAGTAGGTACGTTCTTCGGAGTCGCAGGCCCTTGCCTACCGTACGTTGCCATAGCACTTGTGGCCATCTGGGCCGCCAAACATTTAAGCCGTACTATATAAGGACACTTAACTTCCGAGGGTTAGTCGATAAGCTACCGTTCAGCGAGGATCCAGCAGAGACTAGACGCTGGCGTACGGAGGTGTTTGAGGAGGTCTTCAGTGATAGTCGAATGCATGACGGCCATCTGTTCGTCTGTGTAGAGTTCGCCCAGGCCGTGCATGACAGGACGGGAGTGGACGTCAGTGATACCCTCACCCAGGTCGTGCATGACAGGACGGGAGTGGACATTAGTGATGAAATCCGGGGGCTTATCAACCATCTTTCTTGAGGAACTCTACTATCAGCCTGGTGGATATTACCATGAGCCCCACCAACTACTCGAAGCTGTACGTCGCAAGGGCCACAACTTCACATTGGAGACAGTTAGCCAGTGGCTCAGCCACCAGGCGATGTGGCAGATATACAGACCTCGTCCACGGCACATCAGGCATGCCCATTTCGATGAAACTGTCCCGAATAGAGTTCACCAGGCAGATGTTCTATTCCTTCCACATGACTCGGTTGGTCGTAAGACCTACAAGTATACCCTCACCATCGGCGATGTCGCCAGCAGGTACAAGGCTGCAGCACTGCTCACAGACAAGTCAGCTGGCCAGGTGGCCCAGGCATTCCAGGGTGTCTACGAGGATCCGGAAAATCCGATCCAGTGGCCAGAATTGTTGCAGGTGGATGAGGGTAAGGAGTTCAGAGGCGAGACTGCGGCCCTTATGCGGAAAAATGGTGTGGCGATTAGACGAGGTGAAGTTGGTCACCACTGTGCCCAGGCAATCGTCGAGCGGTGGAATCAGACACTAGCAGAAAGACTGTTTGCACACCAATATGCCCAGGAGATGGCACAGGCTGGAGAGTGGTCCAGGGTGTGGGTGAAAGGTTTGCCCATGGTGGTAGAGCGATCCAATACTGCGGTAACTCGGTTAACTGGTAAGAAGCCAGTAGAGGCTATCCAACGATCCTCTGTTGCCCAACCTTCCGGAGGAGCAGACAAGGAACAGGTGTACCTTCCATCTTATGCTCTGGTTTGGTACCTGTATGAACCTGGTGAGTTGGAAGGTGGGCGACGACGTGCAACAGATCCTAACTGGTCGCTAGATGTCCACAAACTTGACAGGTATGTCGAGATGGAGGGGCAGCCTAGGCTGTACTATCTGGCATGCTCAGAGAGCTGTCCCAAATGTCCGTTTGTTCGGGAGGAGCGCCAGGTGGTCCCTCCAGACACACAGCTGCCACCGTCGCCAGGTATCTAAGCCTGAGGGATATGGTACTCGATTGGCTCGGTATGGTCACCATCTGGCAACACATGCCGCTTATTGTAGTAGGCTGAGAGACCGAGTTTTTCCTGTTCATACGTCACCATGCCCTGGTTGCGCATGCATAGGCCTCGGTTTGTAGCTCTGTCCACGCTACCGTTTAGGGCACTGAAGAACCTCTGCCAAAAGACATCATTCTGAGGCTTAGACATACCTTTGACTGAGCATTTCACCTTCCCAGCGAGGCTCTCCACGTAGTAGCACTTGGAACAGAGAGCGGTACCACGGTTGCCTTCGAACTCAAGCTTGAACAGTCCCGGAGTCCGTCCAGACCACTTGTCCCAAGCTAGCCACTCCCGCTTATGAGCCTCATACTCTGCTCGCATATCAGAGTGAATGACTTCGTCGAGGCTGGAGGCAGCTATTGCGATGTACGCAGTCTGAGTCCATCTGGAGGTACTCGAAGCTGTCACGAGGCACATAGTGATCCAGGAAGTCGTAGTAGAACTCCAGCATCCTCAGCTTCGCGAGCTCGTATACGGCTATCCCCACCTGGAAGGGGCGACGAATGGTGATTTTGGCCTTGCGACTCTGGAGCTCGTAAGCCTCGCCGATCTCGAGATCCTCGAACCATGCACTGCGGAGGGCTCTATCTACCGCTCGTTCGTCCTTGGTGAAGGTCGTGTTGCTGTGACACTCTAGAGCCTCGATGAGCTTGCCGTAAGCACTGTTGCCTAGTAGCTTGAACAGATCCGCCAAGAGCACTTTGCTCTTATCAACATCTCCTGTACGACGAGCATCGGTAACCTTGTTCACAAACCACTCAAAGGGTCTCTGCGGCTTGTAGTCTATTGTGCGGTAGACAGCTGTAATCTCTAGCCCATGGGCGAGGTACCACTTGAGTGACGGTGCATACAAGAGCTTCCTCTTGGCTGAGAGTGCGCCGACTAGTTTACTGGTTGTGGGACATTTCCTACCTGTTTTCTCTAGGTATGTGAGCATCTCAACAGCTACTGCCTCAACAGGAATCTCTCTGTTGTAGAAGAGAGGTGGCATTTCCTCGAACTTCGCCCACAGTGCCTTAGGAACCTCTATGTCCACTTCAGCGAAATCGAACCAGTGGTCAGCCAGCAGATCTTTCTTAAATCGTGCTACGTCGCTAGCACTGGACCACTGCCATACTGTCTCCTTACCACATGGCATCTCTTTAGCCATCGTAGACAAGTACAGGGCATTAGCATCATAGCCTAGAAGACGTTTGCAGACCTTACTGCCACGGATTCGAGTCACACCTGCCTCGTGGTATCGAGTGAAGACAATGCTGGGTCCACCAACAACTGCATCTTTCAGCATCTCATAGGCCTCCTTGTTTGGGGCATAGAGGCTAACATCAGGCATGTTTTGAGCGGTTCCACGAATCAGATACTGCAGAGACACTCCTGGGAGGGAAACAGCATCCTTGAGAATTTATATACCTCTGTCTGTGTAGAACTGTCGCATCCGCTCTAGGGCTTCGATGAATGGGCTGACGTCCAAGTTATTGTAGTATCGCAACCAGTCGGCGATCGTCCGCATTCCATGGTCTCTGAATGTCTGTTTGCACTGTTTCCACTCCGATATCTTCAGGAGGTAGCCACCCTTGAGCTTAGACCACCACGCTGGGTTGTAGGGGAGTCCGGGATAATTAAGCCTCTCGGGTGTGTCGAACCATTCATATGGGAACCAGCTCTTCTGCTGTGTACACCCATAGGCTTTGATCCATGCCTTGTAGGAGACTCCTGGGCCAAGGTAGTTCAAGACATCGAGAAACCTAAGCTCGGGGGTGATGAGGAACATTGTCTGGTTCGCTTTCTTGGCGACTCACTGTGCCAGTACTGTTGGTCAGCTCATCCACAAAGTGCTTCTTGATCAGGTTTAGGTCATAGCAGCCAGAGTTGAAGCCTAGCACCGGAACTTGGTCACACCACTCGGTAATCAGTCGCTGCTGTTGTTTTGGGAGCTTGTCAAGGTCTAAAGGTATGAACTGTGCCCTGACATCTGTACGGATTCTGTGTGCTCGCCTTGTAATCTCATCCATGAAAGCCTTGGTCAGAGCTTCTGGGTCAGGATTGCAGAGGTGAGTTGGCTCACTGATGGAGCCTTCCAAGGAGCAGCCGACTGACACAGAGATCGGTATGTGGGTACTCTCAATCGTGAGAGTCTCCGTAGGATGAGTCTTGGCACCATCTAGGAGTGCCTCAAAGTCATAGACGATGGAGTGCGGGTATGACACATTCGCTCGCTGTCCCACGATCGCAACAGCTGTACTATCTCCGCACTCCCACTGTACCACAAGCATACGTCCAGATTCGCGCAGCTTCTCATCCCTGGCGATTGTCTTCCTGTATCTTTCTACGGCCTCTGTACCTTGCTGGTGCTGAGGGCATCCATGCCAGAAACAGCCATGGAACTGGAAGATGGTGCCAGATGTAGGGTCATAGCCATCCACAGGAGCTCCCTCGATCCAGCGCTCACCACCGTGGCCGCAGAGTGCATGATGAATATGTGCACCTCGTTGTCATGCCTCATGCTCGAGCCAGTGTATGGCGGCCATACTGGCTTGCTGAGGTGGATAGACGGCTTTCTCATATGCAGACTGTGGTGCATGAACCTTCTCCCCAGGGCACTCTATGGTTGTTTTGCCGCCTGTACAACGGTCAGCATGACGCTGAAGATTCGAGGCCTTTGTGAACCTCTGCTGACAGTGACTGCAGACTAGTGTATGTGCGAGCTTGGAGATGTTCTTAATGTGGAAGGTGTGGTGGTCCCACACTCCGATGGTTATGGTGTCACGGTAGTGAGCCGCTTGACTGATCAGGTGCCAAGTGCCCTCCTTGGTTGGTTCATACAGGCGAATCCCGAACTTCGCGAAGAACTTATCCAACTGATCCATAGAGGTTTTTGGACCATCAGGAATAGGTGCGCGGGCGCCGTAGAACTGTCTAGCGAGCTCTCGTGCAGGAGCAGTACTTCTATCAGGTCTCGCCCCCTGATACACTGCTAGGCATCTCCAGAGACACATGTTATCATTGTAGGTATCGAGGGTAGGCTTGCACGATTTTTCGATTTAATCGTGAAGTTCGATTTATTTTTAACATCGCAATTTTTACGATGTAATTGAGGAAAGATCGGAAAATCGTCAAAAATTTCATGTTTTTACAAAATCTGAAGTGTGTACTTTTCCATCGCATTATATCAGTACATGAGTACACTTATAATCGATTCATGCCTGTGTTCATTGTGTGTATATCCCGCCGTGCCATGCATGTGTCGAATAATTATGAATCACAACACAAAGCGCTACAATAAACAAGCTAACGATAGCGAGGTAACACCTTTGTCATTGAGAAAACCAGCTAGTTACTCCGGCGAATTGCCATATAATTTTCTTTCTTTCGCTGCAGGCCCTGCTTCTGTTGTGAAATGTCAAGTATATACAGTTTCAGAGTGTTAGCCAATCAGTGAACATAATTCTGTTTAATTCTAGAGTTAGCAATTTCAGACGGTCTAATAATTTTTCCTTTTTGATTCGGTTGCCATGTCAAATTAAAGAAAATAAAGCAACAGCATTCCAGATTGTTTGATTTTGAACTGTGCGTTCTGTTGATTACTCTTAAATGTAAATCGTACATTCTGAAAGCAACTATAAACTGCACTATAGGACGAGTTTACGCCGTTACACTAGTACCTACTCAAAGCTACCGTCCTATGTATGTGAATTGCGCAGTATCTCCCGCGCTACTAATATTAGCATCTTCATGTTACTCCGGTAATTACCTAAACTCGTCCTACAAAGGGAGGCTATAAGCTGAAGCATCACGTAATTTATATTTTTTTCTCGGCGACATTTTATCTCAAATTTTGATGAATTAAATAATGTTTATTAAATTATACGCAATATTTAGGTGGTCCCAATTAATAATTTCACGCCCGCGATGATGGATATAAGATATACATTAAGCATAGACGTAGGATGGTAAGAATTCATCGCATGAACATCATGTGTTCTAATTTTGTGATATTTTTGTATGATTTATTTAAACTTTCTAGAAACGAGTCACGTTAACCCGGTTTATGCCTTTGGGAATTTGGACCTACGATTTAATCGAAAATCACGATTTTGTTCATAAAATCGATCGCAATGTTTCAAATCAAAAATCGCGCAAGCCTAATCGAGGGCAGGCATACTCTTCTTCTGTCGGAGCCAGTCCGGGAGCGGTCCTGTCCCAAGCAGAGGTTGGTGGTCGATAACAGCTTTGACCTCAACGTTGATTGATCGGACGAAAGCCCACTTGGTGTTGGGTCGATCGATGTTGTCTGGGTCGAGGCGGGCTTGCTCTCTTGCCGCCACCCAGTCCTGAGCTGCTCCTATTGTGTTCAGCCACGGACTCCCTGGAGCGTTCTTGTGGAAGAGCATCACCCTACCGTTCTCGATGTGTCTGATGCGATAGGTGTGGGTATACCGGAGGTAGAAGGCGTTCTGGACAGTCTGCTGGATCTTACCCATAATCTGTCCTGTACTGTCTCCATTGAGGCCTTGGAAGAACGCAAGGGTTCAGACCTCCCCGTCACTCGCTTAGTGAACCTGCGTATGGAAGGTAGCCGCTCCATTGGATGGGCTGCCATCCGCGTCACTACAGCTTTGGCTCGTAAGCTAGCCGTCACCTCCTCATCCAACTGACGAAGCTCACGCCGCCGCTGTGCTTTCTTGTGGAAGTTCCCAAGATCATCTCTGGTGGTCGCTGGAAACCGTCCCGTCTTCACTGATCGTCTCAGTCGAACAATGAATTCCTCGGCCCGGGCCTGTCCAATCATCTGGAGCAGGTCGGCTTTCTTGGCCTCTAAGGCTGAATTACCTTGCCATAGTGCGAAGCTGTGCAACAGTAATCATGTTGTATACCACACGCTATATAATAGCTCTTAAACTGCCATCTTTAAAAACCCTGTAATAGTGGTGTATATCACCTGCTATATAAAAGCTCTTAAACCCCAGCTCTAAATAAGAGTTTGTGATGTATCTGTCTTTTCACTCGATTCCTAATAAATGGTGGGGACAGTCCTACTAAGTTCACCCATAACTAGGCTGAAGTTTCTCTTGGAACAAACCTTCTTGTAATTCATTCTGTTAGTAAGTGCGCGTCCACCACAGTATTGGCAAAGTCCATAGCCTGTGTAAATACCTCTACCACATCCTTTACAGGGCTTTGATTCAACGGCTCCCTTCCAGAAATGAGCCTGGTGTATTCCACAATATTCTCCAACGCAGTTCCTCAAGCATTTAAAAGGCTTACCGCGCATGACCCATCTACATGAATTGTAATGCATGTTTGACAAACGTTATATCATGGGTCTTAAACCTGACATATTCCTTGGGTATATCTGTCTAAATGGACGTTCAGACCCTGTAATGCGTGCTTGATCACAAGGTGATCAGCTCTTATACCACTGAGTATGCTTGTCCCTTTCATTATGGGTATGGTGTGTTGTGTTAGAGGGTCTGGTATACCAGGACCTACCTGGCTCCAAATAGTGATTCTCAGGCGGTCCGTGGGGGCGCTGGGGACCTCAGGAGTTGTGGTGGTGCTGTGGGCCGTGAATCGGCCATCGGCGGGCGGGGCCGCACATCTGTCGGGCGTGTTCCGGTAGATAAATAATTGGGGCAAAAAGTTATCTACCGGAACGCGCTACGATAAATAATTGGGGCAAAAGTTATCTACCGGGACACGCCGTGACGTAGATAAATAATTGGGGCAAAAAGTTATCTGCCGGAACGCGCCACGACGTGGATAAATAATTGGGGCAAAAGTTATCTACCGGGACGCGCCGCGACGTAGATAACGCGCCGCGACGTAGATAGCTGTGGGGGCCACGGATCACCGATCGGCTGCCCCAGGGATTGAGAGGGCGGTGTGGGCCACGGATCGCCGATCGGCGCCAGTGGAGGGAGGTGGTATCATTTTGCCTCCAGATATACTACTACAGATGCATCGATGGAGGGGTGGGGAGCTTGCCTGGAAGAATCCACGATATCAGCGCTTTGGAATCTGGAACAGTCAATAGAACATATAAATCTACTGGAATTACGAGCAGTAGTCCTGGGCCTGGAACATTTCTTACAGAAAGTTCAGGGCAAGAATGTTCTAATTCGATCAGACAACTCAACAGTAGTGACTTACATAAACCGCCAGGGCGGAACGAAGTCGCCCAGTCTCTGTATGATGACATGGAAACTGCTTTGCTGGTGCCTGAATCACAGGATTACCTTGAAAGCAGTTCATATTCCGGGAAGGTTAAATCTGTTAGCAGACACATTGAGCCGAAGGATGAGTGTTTTACCTACGGAATGGCAACTGAATCAATGTGTGCCGGATCGTCTGTTCAACCACTGGGGGAAACCCAACATAGATTTATTCGCAACGAAGAAGAATGCAAAGATGACGATGTACATCTCTCCGATTCCAAATCCGAGCGCTATCGCAACAGATGCGCTAGCTATCAGCTGGGTTTGAATGTATGCATACGCATTCCCTCCAGCAATCCTGATTCCAAAAATTCTTCAGAAAGTCAGACAGGAGGAGTGCCAAGTGCTTCTGATCGCCCCAAATTGGCCACGCCGATCATGTTATAGGGATCTGCTGGACCTTCTGGTCTGCAATCCGATTCCTCTGCCTCTGATGGACAATATTATCTTCCAGGGCAAGGCCCTTCACAGCAATCCGTCAATGTTCAGATTGACTGCATGGATGTTGTCAAGGAATCTAGAATTAAGGAGGGCTTTTCTGAGCAAGCAGCCATGTTTATGGCAAAAGCCAGAAGTGGGTCAACCTCCAGAGCATATAATTATAAAATCAACAGATATGTGGAATGGTGCTAAAAAAGATGCATTAATCCAATGGATTCATCTATTTAGGTAGTAGCTGATTTCCTCTGTCACCTGTATGGTGCCTATAGCCTCAAGCCTAATTCTATTGCTGGTTATAAATCAGCTTTAATGTCAGTTATCCCTTGCTTGGCTAATAGGGGAAGTAATGAAGTAAGTACATTAAATACTTTAATTAAGGGCATGGGCAATCTAAGGCCAAGGAATCCCCCAGTGATTCCGTATTGGAGTTTATCTCTAGTGCTTCAGGTACTAGGTGATAAGCCTTTTGAACCACTTTGTTCCATTTCTATAAAAATGTTGACACTTAAAAAAACTATTTTTAATTGCTGCGGCCTCGGCTAGGCGTAGAAGTGAAATTCATGCCTTATCAGCCGAGGCAGACCATTTTGTGGTTACAGGGGAAGGCCTTAAGCTTCTACCTAGGATTAATTTCATGGCTAAGAATCAGTCTGAAATATCCAGGTCAACCCATTTTTTTGCCAGCTTTGACTAGATATGATCCTAATTCAAAAGCATGGTGTCCAGTACGAGCATTAAACCAGTACAAACAACGTACTCAGGAATGGCGGACGGACCCTACAGCGTTATGGTTGTCGTATATTGAACCCCCTGGCAGGGTGTCTAAGGACCATTTCCAGGTGGATTGTAGAGTATTCAATTTTGTCATAAATCCGCCACAGGTAAACAAGTTGACATGGCCAAGGCTCACAGTGTCTGAGACGTAGTGGCTTCCACTGCCCTGTTTAATGGGGTCCCTGTGGATGACATTATGTCGGTAGCTCAGTGGCACTGTGAGTCAAGTTTTACAGACCATTACCTCCATGACATCTCGAATCCTCTCGCCTGATCGATTTTGAAAAAATAATTTAGGTGTACATATTTGATGAGGTTTCCTCATTTTTTACATATCTCACATTTAATCAATGGAAACAACCACTTATTTGGACTGCATCAGTCTTCACCAATGGGGAGATGATGACAGCAGACAAACTTCACAAGGTCAGTCTTGTTTTTGTGTTGTTCAATGTTAATTGTATTGTCACGTGACCCTTCGTTATTAATATGGTGATGGTACGTGTTTTATGTGTGGTTCATTATTGAGAGTATACGAAAATGAAGCCTTTTCGTTTATTGTCCTATAGTACATGGCACTTGTACGTAGAGAGCATATGGGACATTGAGGTCATTCAGTCTTCCTCCCAAGAAGAGGGGATGGGGGAGTGCATATGACATATGGTCATCTCTCAACCATCGGTTGTGTTAGCCGATGATCAAATCTTACCTGATTGTGTTTCCACACAATTTCAGAAGTTTCAGTGCCTTTAATGCAGAAAAAGCGCATAGGGAAGAGCTGGTATTTTTACCTCGCCTCCCTCCTGCCGAATTCCCTGACGAATTCTGGCAATATCAAAGAGTATTAGGGAGGTAAGTATACTCTTGAAGTGAAATAAACGAAATCACGGATTTCTTTTTCACGAGAGAGTTGATACTTACCTCCCTAATATGGACCCGGCCTCTCCGCCCCACTGAGGCTCGGTCTTCAGGCTGTTGTAAAGTTGCAAAGTGTCAGCCAATAAATTAGTCAGAGGAAGTACTAGTCGGCGCATGCGCGGTGGTGGAGCTGGCATCCGCCTGACTGTCTTCTGACTACCTGCCCAGTATGGGGCACCTTACTTTTTTTAAATTGAGTGTTTTATTGAGTGAAAGCCGATATTTAGCAATATCAAAGAGTATTAGGGAGGTAAGTATCAACTCTCGTGAAAAAGAAAATCCGTGATTTCGCTTAGGACATGTCCATCTGGCAATTTATTACTCTTTACAGTATGTAACATTGTAATCTATAGTGAATTGAAATTGGAGTGCCAGGCGGGTTATAATCCACATGCACTTTTGTCTACAGTTTATTAGGTAGCGGAGGGTGGACTAGAATGGTAGTAGAGCTTGGCGGTCTGACGGTAGTACCGTGAGGACTGGTATACTGTGTACTGTTGCATACCATCCATAATGATAGTCCTCTATTTAATGAGACATACTTGAGAAATAAACCATAAAATCTGAATAGTGCATGGGTAAATGGGTGCTAATAGTGGCAAAAAGTACTGGCATCCCTAACTATTAGCCGCGTTACGGTGGAGACGTTATAAAAACAAACATCAAGACGTCAATGCCAATATATTGACAGTCAGAATGTTATGTCGAACGTATGTCTTGCAAGTCTCATGGTAAGATTGCTATATTTAAAACCTCTAAAGTCATTCTCTGGCTGTCTTGGCGGTAGTAATTAAGCTAAAATATATTGCCTATTCCCGCTTGTATTATTTATAATCTATTAGTCCAAGCATTTTGTCGCCGAACAAACACATTAGAATAACAACATAACAAACAAATGGTGTTCTATTCAAACACAACAATCTTCTGGTCATTACGTATATCTAATTAGTTGTTCGTGAACTAGACTGTGGGAAAATCCATTACTATACTGCATTTATCAATGATAATTTATTGAAACGTATTATTTTCTCGCACCATTTCGATAATGTGCCACTTTGTTGCCAGTGAGTAGCCTTGAAAAGTCGCCAGGTTTTATTTTTCCGGGTTGTTTTAACATGTTTCTTTAATGGTTAAATTCAGTTTAAATAGGGACACCTAAAAATTGTCGTTTTAATTTTCGTAATTCATTTTTCCAACTGGCTATCCATAGGAATTTCATGGAAATAGCCTTGTACACGCATGTTTCACATGAAGAATGACGAGTAACGAGTCTGCATATCGGGTACTCATAATTATCAGACGCTTTGGAATCGGCTTATGTTCAATGTCAAGTTATATGCATTTGTATAGGACAGTTTTCACGAGTAACCGAATATATATGACTTCAACAGAGTTTTACCATGACTTCGTTTAAATACTCGCTGACATTATCGTGACTCTGTTTAGCAACACGCTCGACGGCTGAATTAAGATTGACCATTTGCTGGTCGCACACATTAATAGTCATAACAATCCAGATTAAAAATGGCACACTCCAGTGTCAAATAGCGGATTATATATACTTTCAGTGAATTTTACACAGCTGTTTTGTTACACATGTGCATGTGTACCTCTGCATATAGTCCAGTCTTCAGAAATGCACAAATTTCCCAATGCATTGATTTTCAAACTTTAATAAAAACTGAACAGGGTCATTCCATGTCAAATCAACCAAATTTTCTCAATTTCTCACCTCACCAACTCAGAATTTTCTGAAATTTGGTACATAAATACCTTGAGATGTGTAATGGAGATATGCTAAATATGAGGTCTTAATTCCTTATAGTTTTCAAGATATGCCACTCTGAAGATGGACACCCCCCATATCATCAATTTCCAAAAATGACCAAGTCCAAAATTTGGCGCTTCATAACTCGACTGGTCTTTATACCAAAGCCTTGAAATTTGGTATGTCAATAGTATAATGGATGGGGATTACACACAAGGTATCAGAATTATCCTAGTCCTATGCACCATGATTTATCTTTGTTCAAACTTTGCAAAGAATATAAGTTTTCATTTTTTCAAATGGCATATTTCACTAATTTTCTAGCTAGATTGATATGATTACTTCACGCATATTTATTGGAGTATTATGCACTGCCATGCACAAAAAATTACATTTGGCATGCACAGATCTTTAAAAAAAATTAAATTTTCAAGACAACAGTTTTTATTTTGGTCAAAATTGTCTTTTTTCAGGCCAAAAGATTTCAGAGGTAAATGCAGCTCAGTACTAAAATATTTTTTTCATGTAACTACAAGCGCTGAGCTACAAATTAGCCACAATTTTATTTTGGTTTTTTTTCACTAGAAGGCATTTAAAAAATCTTTTTTACATTGACAAATTTCTTGGTAATGTGAATTCATGGTCCTGTGCTAATAAATTAAATTATGCATGCACAGTAAATAATAATCATTTGACATACCTGTATACCTGTATACACTGGCTGTTGTCTCTCTTTCTTACATGTATTAGGTTTTACAGGCTGAAACAATTCTTTTACAGTGTTATCTTGTTAGATCTCATGAATGTTTTATAGGAAGCCAAGATATTTTTACCATCCACATTGTCTACTCGATACTGTCTACCACCTCTACCTTGAACTGCTGGTGCAGCAATAATGCAGAGAACATGGTCAAGCGGCACCCAGCATGTGTCCTTAAATTGAAATTCCAATCAGCTGTTATACCAAAATCACTCTCATGATGACAAAGATTTTTTAAATTTCAACAATTTTTGTACTGGGGAGCTGAGCCTTCACTGAAGTACTTTATATGTGTTATTCCTGGATAATTTTTTACAACGTAAGTCGCAAGATTTGTAATAAAGCAATGAACAGTTATTACATGATGTTTTAAGTAGGCACTGATAATGCACAAGGAGATCTCACAAAGTTTGTCATTGTTGTCCTTGATATACACCGCAAAAGGATGTAGTGTGGCTTGACTATTGTCCCAATAATAGCTTTGGGAAGCATCTTGTATTACAAAAGAGTAATTTTCTGCGAAGTCCATTAATACAATTGCAGTATCTGATGGTAGAGATTCTTTGCAATCACGCAAATAAGTAGCCTGACCTTTAGCGATATAGTGATGAGAACAGAGATCACTGAGCTTTTTACTTAACAGATCTGTAAATGAAGCCCTAGACTCCTGTTGTGTAATAATTGTTGATCTATCCATATGTTGCCACTGGCTGAATTGAATCATATCTTCTTCGTCTATATTATTTTTATCAAATATTTTATTTATATAGTTATGAATTACAGCATCTGCTGGGCAATTTGGACATCGTTGTAACATGCATTCCCATGTTTCAACGTCAAACACAATTTTTGACAACAAGTCCTTATATTCAAGCTTTTCAGGTAATGCAGCTAAAAGTAATTTGACATTTTGGTGTAGAACACATACACAGACAGAATGAGTTCCAGCAGCACCTACAGTAACACACCATTTTGGTCGTAGTGATGTAAACATTGAAAATCAAATTTTTATTTCTCATTGTCTTTTGTGAAATTCCACATACAGTTCTTTTAGGTTAACTAACACAAGACGTTTTTGTTTTGAGACCTTTTCCCCATCGATTCTTACAGAGAGACAATCTTTCTGGCCTGGGCAAAGTCTAGAGAATTCATCATCCTGGTAGAAATAAAAAACTAGGTCTTTTACAGTTTGTAATAATATTTTGCCTTGTTTTGAATGAGGAAAGGCAAGAATCCCTTTTTCTGATTTTAATAATCTGGCTTTCTTCACCATGTATTTTGCTGTTTTAAATTCAGACACAGTTTGTTCTATGCTCCAGCTTGCTGGCACAAGAGTCAAAATCTGCACATGTTCATGTCTATTAGCCATTTGGAATTTTTCCTTCAGCTCTGAAATTAACGTGTTTAAATCTTTGGAATCACCACACGTACACTTGGCTAAACTAGTGTTACCGTGACAAACAAAACCTAATTCATCAGAATCATTGTCAATTGCTTTTGCCACCTTAGATCTCAACATCATCGTAGCTTGTTCAAATTTTCATTTTCCGTATGACAGCTTAGAATCTTTATTGACTTGTCCTAACTTTAATGGTGAACAACCTAATATAGTTATGCTGGTATTCAGCTCATCTGTTTGTCCTTCATCTTCAATCAAAGAAAATTTGCTTGCCGAACTTAAAGGATCTGATTCTTCTGTGTCATCCTTGTGTTGTAATCTAGTTATACAGTTACAACAAATCTTTTGTCCTGGTTTCACATCCACCTTTCTAGATTTCAGGGTTTTTGCCTGGTCGATGGTCACAATGCGTAGCTGTTCTGAAAGAACCAAAACAAGATCTTTAAAAGTAGCAAATTTTTATTGTTTTAACAAGATGTATTATTCGTAATCCAAGCATGGTCTATATCAATTATTGTAGCTATAGTTGCTACAGTTATTGATGTACTCCATGGGGCCATCCTTAAAAAGTTGTTGCTTTCGGGTAACCCTACCTATCCTAAAAAATCCTACCTAAAAAAAATAATTTTGGGTAGGCATTTCATAAAATTCTTTTTTTTTCACAATAAACTGCACATTTTTCTTCATTTGACCATGAAAATTCGGCTTTTGACAAATAGGAATAAAAATGTTCATTGAGTTCATTACCCGAAACCAACAATATTTTAAGGATGGCCGGGATACAAAAATATGTACATTCTTATAACCCACTCATAGACCTCTTTTGCACTGATCACATTTTAATTTTATTTCAAGATTCATCAAAATCCAGGCATACACAGTGCACCATGTTAAATACTAGTTTAGCCAATGTAATGAATAGTAATCTCAAAATTTAGGTTATCACACTCTAGAATAAAAGTTTAAAAATTATCATGTAGTAAAGTCTGTCTACATCTTACATTGTATGAACCATCAAACTGTTATCACTAAACATCACAAAAGACTGGTGATCGATCAGTAAAGTCATTTATCATAGGATATGGCTTTGGGAGCACAAGTGGATGTATGTAAGAACTCTTTAAAATGGATGGTCTTAAAACCACCTATCTTAAAGTACAGCCCCCTGTACCCCCACCCGAAGCAACTGTCTCCTACAAACAGGCATTACTGTATCTAGCATGAATTATATATTGAAGAATTTTATGTACTTACCCATTCTTGGGCTTGTTATCTTCCTCTTGTGCAGTTTAAATGGATCACAGTAGCTTCTATATAAATTTTCGTACTGCTTTGTCAGATACAGTTTTCATGATGTGTACAGATAGTCAAATCTGCTACAACAGATTCCAGTCCTTGCTAATAATAGATCTATTTCATCTTTTGACAATTCGCAGATATCTTTCAGGGAACTTATTCTTACGAAACTTGTTTTGTGACAAACATCACTTAAAGATTGTCCAACAGTGCAAGAACTTAATTCTTCCATTACGATAAAATCTACAAATGCTTGTAACACAGTATAAATTGTTATAGATATATAGGTATAAATAGTATAAGTCAGACAAATTTTACCAGCAGTTATAAAGCTAAAAATCTTAGTCACTGAAATATGTATACCAGGAGCTAGCGGTTTATTTCTCAGTATTCCATACATATGCAAATTAGTGTACTGTGTGCAAATTGGGGTAGTGTGCAAATTGAAGTACTGTGTGCAAATTGAAGTACAATGTGCAAATTAGTGCAGTGTGCAAATGGTAGTGAGTGAATTGGTGGACAATACATATGTAAATTAATATAATAAAAGCAAATTATTAGGATGCGCTGCAGTCGATGGCGCACCATAAAAAATCCCTGTTACTTTGACCAAGTCCACCCCACCCCACCCAGGTGGAGTCAAATATAAATGTCATCCCACAGTCCGCACTCATATGCGGAATGCACAAATTTGTTTGGTTGAATTTCACCCATCTGTTTGGGAGTTCTGAGATAGCACGATTGACAGACAGACGGACGGATGGAGGTGATTACATAAACACAGTTTTTTTAGATGAGGGGTTGAATATGGTGTATAAATTGTAATGAAGCATTTCGAATGAGGTTGAACTCTTAAAACTCTGTTAATATGGATGAGAATTCAACATTGTAATAATAAAAATTTCTGAGTTCATCAATACAAAAGATTTTTTTTAAATATGTTCTAATGAAAAAAAAACAAAATAAAATTGTGGCTAATTTGCAGCTCAGAGCCTGTAGTTACGTGAAAACAATATTTTAATACTGAGCTGCGTTTACCTCTTTCAAATTTTTTGCCCTGAAAACCCCCCAATTTTGACCAAAATGAAAATTGTTGTCTTTAAAATTT
Source organism: Chaetoderma sp. LZ-2023a (assembly GCA_034401795.1). Taxonomy (NCBI): domain Eukaryota; kingdom Metazoa; phylum Mollusca; class Caudofoveata; order Chaetodermatida; family Chaetodermatidae; genus Chaetoderma; species Chaetoderma sp. LZ-2023a. The sequence continues at coordinate 143,802,893 of CM067369.1, forward strand.
AATTTTTTTTAAAGATCTGTGCATGCCAAATGTAATTTTTTGTGCATGACAGTGCATAATACTCTAATAAATATGTGTGAAGTAATCATATTAATCTAGTTAGAAAAATTAGTGAAATATAACATTTGAAATATGCCATTTGAAAAAATTACAATTTATATTTTTTGCAAAGTTTGAACAAAGATAAATCATGGTGCATAGGACTAGGATAATTCTGATACCTTGTGTGTAATCCCCATCCATTATACTATTGACCTACCAAATTTCAAGGCTTGGTCATTTTTGGAAATTGATGATATGGGGGTGTGTCCATCTTCAGAGTGGCATATCTTGAAAACTATAATGAATTAAGACCTCATATTTAGCATGTCTCTTGCCCTGTAGGTGGGGCTTAGAACACACCTTCCGTATCCTCTGCGTGTTGTAAGAGGCGACTAAAGGAGGTACGGGTGAGGTAACCCTGACAGAAACCTCGAGTGCTGAAGATGGAGGTTCCAGGTCGCACGGCGCACTCTAATAAACCATGGATCCATGCACTTAACGCTTATGATCATGTCGATAGTCACTTACAGGACTGGCGGTATGATCAGCGAACGAAAAGAAGAAGAAGAAGCATGTCTCCATTACACATCTCAAGGTATTTATGTACCAAATTTCAGAAAAATCTGAGTCGGTGAGGTGAGATGCTCTGGCTGATTTGGCATGGAATGACACAACACCATTTTGAATTCGTAATATGATGTTCCCCTAAGGACTATGTGCAGTACAAAAATGGTGATCATGAGACTTATTATTCTGAAAGCATAACAGCTACATGACTGCTGAACTAGAGTGTCATCATCACTAGCCATGGCAATAGATTGTAGTAATTTGGACCTATTACTATTCTTCCCAACTGGTTTGGTTGAGTGTATGTAAGGATATATACAAAATGTTGTATAATGACATAACTAGCACGTAGCTCTTGTGTGGGGAAATTGGGGCTGGAGACAATAAAGCTAGAGTTATCTAAGTCCATCAGTTGAACGCCCTAGAGCTGCGTTTCCAGTAAATCTGATTGGATTAAAATTTTCCGTTTAGTTTTAACTTTTCTGTTTATATCTCTGGTTTGGTTAATCATACTGACCCAAGCTTGGACACATGCCTCCTTATAATAACACAGCATCACACAATGATGTTTTAGTCGAAAGGTCATAGTCATGGTCACTGATATGCATGGTGACCGTCTGTCATCCGTCATCCATCCATCAACCTCGGTCTAAAAACGCTACTCCTCGTTAACAGCTTGGCAGATGTCAACCTAATTTGGCTGGGTAAGCTTCGGAATTTGTATACAGAATTTTGATTGGTCAATTTTTTCGGTTAACTGGTTAAATTAAATGTAAATCTTACATTTTATTAAGTTCACCAGAAATTGTCAAAACACTACTCCTCATTAACCGCTTGATGGATTTCAACCTAATTTGACTGGGAGGAGCCTAATCCCGTCGGTTTCAGAATGTGTATACAGAATTGTGATTGTTCAATTTCTTTGTGTAAAAATCTTTGATTTTATGATAAATTCACCGAAAATTGTCAAAACCTACTCCTTATTAACTGCTTGGTAGATTTCAACTTACTTTGGCTGAAATGACTATATATATATTTATATTTTATTGACGCACTGGCAACGTGTGGCTTCAATTTCCATGTGCTAACTTAGCCGACAGTGATGCACCCATTAGTTTAATTTGTTGATCAGCATCTCCCGGTCGGGGGATCGAACCGCCATTCTGCAACTCCGCATAGCATCAGCAACCAGGCATCTTTCCACTGGACCACCGCACCAAGACTAAAAAGTCAAGGATTGGCCGACCAGTTTTCACATGTCTGATATACTGACACACTGACGATTCATATGGGACTATCTGTGGATGCACCCGCCACAATTCAATCCTAGGCTTTTACGCCTATTGTACTCTGACTCCAGCACGGCTCTGGCAGTATATGTATTTTTATTTTATTGACGCATTGGCAACGTGTGGCTTCAATTTCCATGTGCTAACTTAGCCGACAGTGATGCACCCATTAGTTTAATTTGTTGATCACCATCTCCCGGTCGGGGGATCGAACCGCCATTCTGCAACTCCGCATAGCATCAGCAACCAGGCATCTTTCCACTGGACCACCGCACCAAGACTAAAAAGTCAAGGATTGGCCGACCAGTTTTCACATGTCTGATATACTGACACACTGACGATTCATATGGGACTCTCTGTGGATGCACCCGCCACAATTCAATCCTAGGCTTTTACGCCTAAATTCACCGAAAATTGTCAAAACCTACTTATTAACTGCTTGGCAGATTTCAACTTACTTTGGCTGAAATGACTATATATACACTTGTGCAAAAGTTAAGCACCAGCAAAAACAATAGAACGTAGAAACATGATGGTACGACTAGGCTGCCATACTTTTTGTCCCCGCGTTAGCTGACATAATTCCAAGTACGAAATGCACATGCATGCATGACTTCACGCCGCTTGATGTCCGTGCGTGGCGGGAAACAGCACACGTGTTCAGTTATGTAAAAGTCCAGTTTGAGGTGTAGAACATTACATACAGATTTAGGCGACAAGATTAGGAATTTTGTGTTCATGACCGTGGTTTATTTGTACAGAGAGAATTATCTCTTGATTGTGAACCGCTATGGCAAGACGAAGGTTAAGTGATCGTGTGAAATGGCAAATCATAGGCATGCATACCACTGGTATGTCATGCAGAGAGATTGGCAGACAGCTGAACATTAACCATACTGTAATCAGTCGTTTGATTGCAAAACATGGGCAAACTAACGAGGTGAAGGACAGGCCTAGATCTGGAAGACCGAAGAAGACTACTGCCCGTGATGATCGAGCCCTAGTACGCCTTGTTAGGAGATCTCCATTCACCAACAGCAGAGTGCTCAGCCAGCAATGGGAAACGCGCAATAGAGTGCCAATGTCTACCGTCAAAAGGAGACTATGCTGCTGGCATGAAAGCTAGGAGACCTGTCAGACGTCCTCTCCTCACTGCACACCACAAAGAGGAGCGTCTGAGGTGGTGCAACGAAAGAAGACACTGGAACATGAGATCCTGGAGACGGGTACACTGGTCCGATGAAAGTCGGTTCCTGCTTCATGCCACAGATGGTCGAACTCGTGTATGGAGGTCCAGACGCACGGCGTACGACCAACGTAACATCATGGAAGAAGTTCCATTTGGTGGAGGTTCCGTTATGATATGAGGGTGCATCTCATTTGATTGTAAGCTGGATCTGTTGACTGTACCTGGAACACTAAATGGACAAAGATATCAAGATTCCATACTGGATAGAGTTGTGGTCCCTCATTTTGTAAATCATGCACCTGGAACCCACCCTATATTCATGGATGACAACGCCCGACCACATCGTGCTAGAGCTGTGCATGAATACCTCCGCCAGAATGCCATCGAAACCCTACCATGGCCAGCAAGGAGCCCTGACATGAACCCTATTGAGCATATCTGGGACATTCTGGGAAACATGGTGAGAAGGAGGGATCCTCCTGTGCAGAACCTACAGGAATTAACAGACGCACTCCATCTTGAATGGCAACGAATACCACAATGGCGTATCAGTCGGTTGGTGACCAGCATGAGACGTCGTGTCCAGGCCGTCATCCAGGCACAAGGTGGATATACCCGGTATTAATAATGACAGTCTCAAACTCGTGCACAGATGTTAAACTTCGTTTTCAGACACCATTAATGACAATCTTGCCACGTGTGTCAACTGTAGGGCAATAGTTGTCAGTTGTGTCAACGTAACCATATTCAGGCCTCGTTTTCAAGTTCAAACAAAAACATACAGTGTTTCCCCGCCATCATAATCAGCATTCCTCTAGTTGCATTATTACCTCTTGCACTAAGATGGATGGGTACATAAATGTTTATGCTATTGCTTTCTTCATAGCACATGAATATACCCTCGCATGTGCGTAAAAATAGGGTGGTGCTTAACTTTTGCACAGGTGTATATATATATATATATATATATATATATATATATATATATATATATATATATATATATATATATATAGTATGTATGTATGTATGTATGTATGTATGTATGTATGTATGTATGTATGTATGTATATGTATTTATATATATATATATGTATATACAGAATTTTGATTGGTCAAGTTTTTTTGGGAAAACCTTAGATTTTATGAAAAATTTACTGGAAATTGTCAATACGCTACTCCTCATTCACCGCTTGGCAGATTTCAACTTACTTTGGCTGGAAGGATCTTATGGGGATATGCTTCAGAACTTATAGACAGCATTTTGACTAGTCAGGTCTTTGGTGAAAAACTATATATGTATATACAGAATTTTGATTGGTCAAGTTGTTTTGGGAAAACCTTAGATTTTATGAAAATTTTACTGGAAATTGGCAAAACGCTACTCCTCATTAACTGCTTAGCAGATTTCTTACTTTGGCAGGAAGTACCTTATGGGGATATGCTTCCGAACTTATATACAGAAATTTTATTGGTCAATTTTTTGTGTGAAAACCTTAGATTTTATCAAAAATTTACTGGAAATTGTCTAAACGCTACTCATCAATAACTCCTTGAAACATTTCAACCCTAGTCGGCTAGACAGACCCTATCACAGTAGACTCCAAAACATCTATTCAGAATTTTAATGGGTCAATTTTTTTTGCTGAAAATCATAAATTTTGTGACGGATTTACCGGAAATAGTCAAAATGCATCTTCTGCATAACCGCCTGATGGATTTTAGTCAAATTTGGCTGAAAGGACTCTATAGCGGTAGGCTCTAGAACATATGTTCAGAATTGTGTTTGGTCAATTTTTTGGTGGCCATTTGGATTTTTTTTTAATTTTCGAGAACCATCTAAAACGTTACCCATTAATTAGTGGGCCAATTTTCAACGAAACTTGGGTGGAATGATCCTATGGCGGTAGCCTTCAACATATAAAATAAGCATTTTGATTGTTCAGTTTCTTTGGTGGCCATCTTGGATTTTTCAAAAATTATCCATCGTGTCTACCGGTATTTAAATGCAAATGTTTCAAATCCTAATGGTCCAGGTTAGTGATACAGGCCCTTGAGACTTGTTGATAAGGTCTTTTATGTTTATTTTATATTTGAAGTCAAGCTTCATAGTTCATTGCAAAGTCGTAAAGTCGAGCTTCAAAAATATTCAACGGCCTTCCTACATAAATGTTGTATCTGTCTTGAAATGGACCTTTCTAGTTTTAGTTATGCCCTGCCCATCCCTATCTAAGCTCCACCCACACCTTGTCTGCATCGGGATCGATGGATCTCTGAACTCCCTGACTATTAATTTCAAAAAAACTGCGGCTAAGCTATGGCAGCAACAGCGTCCAGTCAAATTAGTTTCAAAATATTCAACAGAATATTTATTAAATGGTAAAGCCATACAATTTGTACAACGTATCGGACTATTAAGCGTTAAAAACGGACTATATCGAGTCATTCATGACATCATGATTATGATGTCATCTTACACGTCACGTGGTTGATTATGACGTCATATGATAGATGGATAAACTTGGAAAGGTTCATTGAGGCACTGGCATTTAGATCATTATTTATATCCTTCGTGGATCTTGATCTGTACAATGTTTGAAATACAATTTGTATTATGATCTATATATCATTTTTCTTTCAGACCTGAACTGATGAGCCATGGTGACTGTGGCATTAAACGAAGGTTCACACATATACAACATCACTAGTCACTCAGTATTTCAAGGCAACCGAACAGTGCATGTGAACTTTACTAGCAACACTGACAACAGCAATAATTACCCAAGGCAGGAAAATGATCTTTTTAACATCACTGAAGGTGTCATTGACAATGGAACTAACGTTACAAATATTGATGTTGAAACTGACATTGTGAAAGGTATATTCTGCACTGAATGGACAGGTGCACAACACCCCTTGTACCAGTTGGCCAATCTGTGCTTGTTGATTGCATTTCTAACGCCCCATACATTTAAGTTTCACGCCATGTTTATGCGATTTGTTATGGCACTCAGTTTCATGTTGTTGATTATCTGGAGTTACGTGTTTGTCTGCATGTTTGATACGTTTGGTTGGAACATGGCACTGTTCTTCATCAATCTCGCCTATGTTGGATATTTGGGGTTTAAGAATTATCCTGTAAAAATTCCAACAGCATTGGAAACAGTATTCGAAAAGGTGTTTAAGCCTCTGAAGATCAGCCAGGCCGAGTTTCTGGATATGGTGAATATTGGAAATGTGGTCGTTTATCCGAAAGGAAGTTTGTATGCTGTTGAAGATGTCACAAGCTGTGGAGAGCGTTTCTCTATTCTCACAAAGGGCAGGTTCGTACAAATGTCATCGTATATTAACCCTTGCATCGATGAAATCACCAGTTGTTATTACACCACAAAAACATCCATTACCGTTCAATCACTACTTGCTAAATCAAATATCTGCATTTAGCTATCAGAATAAAATTTTATGCTCGCTTACATACTCCCTAATGCCAATACCATCACCATGTAGACCCTCAACCAGGCTTCTGGTAGAGGGACCCCCTGCATTAGCCTTACAATAGACTGGCACCAGTCTGTACACACTCCTTGGTGATGCCTGTCACTAAGCACACTCGCATGTGCAGTAGGCCCCAAATGTGAAAACTGATTCACTTTTCAAATATTCTGCTAGCAGATCAGTTCGCCTGCTATCATATGGATAAAAGTTTATAGCTTTGCACTGAAAAGTTCAGCTACATTTAATTCTCTGACTCAAGAAAGCATGCCTACCATGAAATCTATCTTGCCTATGTTATGTTTAACTTTCATGTCATGGTGTTTTAGAGGGTTTTTGTAACTCTAGTTTTGAGTTTTGCAGACACTCAAGACTTATATGGTCTTTTGTCTGGCTCCTACCTGAGGATGAATAACCAGACTTATTCTTTGAATCACCAGACTTTTACTTCAGAGATTTCATCTCTTGTCTGGAAGTGCGTGAAATCTGACTGAAGACTGGAATCACAGTGATTCCTGAATAAAATGTTTGAAAGCACTATAAAGGATCTACGTAATAAGAGTGGTACTTGGCTATTTTATAACATGGTAATTTGATGGTATATAATAGGCATGGTTTCTCAAACCTCGAAAACGGGAGTACTGACACGAAAACTGGTAACTCAAAACTAGAGTTACAAAAACCCTCTAAAACACCATGACATGAAAGTTAAACATAACATAGGCAAGATAGATTTCATGGTAGGCATGCTTTCTTGAGTCAGAGAATTAAATGTAGCTGAACTTTTCAGTGCAAAGCTATAAACTTTTATCCATATGATAGCAGGCGAACTGATCTGCTAGCAGAATATTTGAAAAGTGAATCATTTGGGACCTACTGCGCATGCGCGAGCGTGCTTAGTGACAAGCGTCACCAAGGAGTGTGTACAGACTGGTGCCAGTCTATTGTAAGGCTAATGCAGGGGGTCCCTCTACCAGAAGCTTGGTTGAGGGTCTACATGGTGATGGTATTGGCATTAGGGAGTATGTAAGCGAGCATACAAATTTTATTCTGATAGCTAAATGCAGATATTTGATTTAGAAAGTAGTGATTGAACGGTAAATATGTTTTTATAGTGGTTAATAAAACTACAGACCAACCCACTAAAGGGGGGGTCTGTTGGCGATCTCAATTTCAAGACAATAATACAGGAAAGCTGTTGAATATTTTGAAATTAATATGATAGGAAGCTTTTTCTGCCGTAGGCAACGGAATATGCTACATGTATCAGTCGGAAAGAAATTACTTTCAGGGATTTGTCGGTGAAAGGGTTAAATGACTTCTTTTCAAGAACTTTTAGACAGATTTCAACCATATTTACCAGGAAGCATCCTTGGGTCATACGAGGTCGAAGATTGTTCAAAAGAACTTTATTGGTCGATTTGATCGGCAGCCATCTTAGATTTTGAGCTATTTTTAGACACACCTTTAAAGACCATCTCAGAAACTATTTGGTCGATTCTTGTAAACCTCAAGAAACTACATCTAGGAAAAGGGCTGACACATTTTTGTTCAAGAGAACATGATTGATCTATTTTATTTGCACCATCTTGAATGACCTAGTTATCACAAAATCTACCTTTCCATAGGCATTAAAGGGATTGGGCTGAAATCTTCTCACTATTACTAGGGACAAAGCACAATTCAACTCTGTTCAAGTGAATTAGATACATTAAAACATGGCCACTATTAATCATTCAAAGTTGAGCCTTTGTTAATGGATAGATTCTACCAGTCCTAAAGGTTTAGATTTACAGGTCAAATTTTCATGATTCTGTTCAAATTGTGTTTAAGACATTATAATTTTCATTGTTTCTCATTTCATTATAGCAATGCTCCAGATGAGATATACAGACATCCTGGGCATCTTGTATTTATATGTATCATGTGTATTTTGCTTGAATTTTGACAGGATGAAAGTGTGTCACAAGCAGACTTTCTTACACCACATAAACAGTCATGAATTTGTGGATTCACTGGAGTATGAGAGCTGGTCACCACATGACGGAACTCGACATAAATACCAGGTTTGTCAAACAGTAGCTTTATGCATGTATCTGTCTGGGTAAACCTGATTTCTGTGTATTGAAGCAGAGAAGTTTGTGAACACGTAAAATGGTTTAAAAACCTTTTGAGTCAAACTATTTGGGAGCTTAGACAGCAGCAACTTTCATACAATTTATGTTCAAATTTGGATATATGTTTGAAAATTATATATATATATCAGGGCTCCCAAAATGGTCATGTTGTCCGGACATGTCCGAGAAACATGCTCAATTACCGAAAACGTATGATCCCCACCGGACATCTCAACACATTTTTGTGATTGCGCGGAGAAAAAAATCAATATTTGCCATCGAAAATATCATTAAAATTACGGTACTTTCTTATATGAACCGACTCATATCAACAAAAAAATGTTATCACACTGGTAACCATTATGCGGATCGGATCGATTGTATAATACTCGATTACCATCACGTAATAATCATATATGCAGTAATTTCTGTGTTCCCGAGTCCAGTATATATTATGTCCCTAAATCA